>CM037855.1:129746569-130946569 GCA_021234595.1 Delia radicum | reverse complement strand
CGAATACGTATGGTAAACTCCATAAAATTGTGTAAATTCCCGTTTGAAAATTTTTAAAAATCAAAAAAATGCTATAAGTAGTAAAGTTTGAAAAGCCATATCTCCTAAAGTAGATATTTTAAAGATTTAAAAAGCATATGAATGCTGCAACTTTCTACTCTAATGTTTGTACACTCATAAAAAAAGTTTGTTCAAAAATCTGTTAAACGGGTTCCAATTAAGTTGAGCGAATTTTGTCTGCTTTTATCGTTTAAATAAGTTATTTAGCTAAAGTTATTAGTTATTTAATTTTTAGTAACTCGTGATAACCAAATTTACAAATTTTGCTAGCTAATTTAAACTACAATTGTTTTCAAACCATTATTTCGAGGAAATTGTGTGTTTTGGTAATAACAAGACTTATTAGTTGTTATAAAATATTTAAAATTGAAAATTAGCTACTCTCCCTCTGGGAAGAGGTCGCGGAAACTCTTGTCTATGACGAGGGACGAACTAAGGACCGTGACGGGTTACCTCACGGGACACTGTGGCCTTAGGTATCAATTGTACAAGATGGGACGATCCTCTACGGATACGTGCAGGTTTTGTGAATTGGAACCCGAGACATCAGAGCATGTTCTCTGCAAATGTCCGAGGCTCTCCGACAGGAGGGTGCGTTATTTTGGTGATCGAATAGTGACGCCATCGGACGTTTGGAATTGTTTACTTGGTAGGATAGTTGCACACAGAAAAATAAAGTGCCAACCGAATTGAAAAGAGTATTTTGGTGGCTACAACCTACAAAATCGGTAAGTACAGCCATATTAAAATGTGATTTCTAAATATTCTGGATGTTGCAACTAAAATTCAGTTGTATTCACCGAATTTTGTTGTGACAACCAATATTCAGTTGTACCAACCAATTTCAGTCGCAGTAACCGAATTTTAGTTGGCAAATGGAAATTTTTTTTTCTGTGTGTGGCTTCGTAGGGAGTGTATTCGTTGCAGACTTGGGCGACGTCAGTTACATTTCAAAATCGTTCACTTGTGAAATTTTTCTATATCATTAATAATTTCAGACCTACGCTCACACTTGTGGGCTTAAACGCTTCCCTTAGGATATTTTCAATTTTGTCACTGCCAGACATGGGACATAATTAAAATATCTGTGTATTTAATTACAGGCCAATTACTTTTTTATGTTCAATTACATGTAATTGGGTGTAATTGAGTGATTGCCCTGTAATTAAATACCCAGATGTTGTTACTAATCCCCATGTTTGGTATTAAAGATTTTACAAATTTTCCAAGGAAGCGATTAAGCTCACAAGTGTGAGTGTAGGTGTGATATTATTAATGATATAGAAAAATTTCATAAGTGAACGATTTTGAAATGTAATTGACGTCGCCCAAGTCTGATTCGTTGGCAGCACAAAATACCAACTTCTGTTCGCGGTGCATAGTGCCACTCTAGTCTACTCTTATAACTTTTGTTGTTTTATTTTATTATCATTACTCAAGGTTGGAAAAAATGTTTTCGAACACCATCAACCCATGTGGATCTGCGGCCCCAAATGACCCCAGGCTTATTTATTTCAATTAACAAAAAAGTCCAAACTTTACTTATAACTAATGAATTTTAAGAAACGTGATTTAAAATATTATAACACAATATTTGAAGATTCTGTGCCACAAATTTTGGACAAATTGAACAACTAGTGCCGTGACGCATTGTGATCAAAGGAGATAGTGCGGGAATTTATATATATTTAAACAAAAAATAATTTAATTTTTTTTTACAAGCCTAGCTAAAGCCATTCTTTAAATTCTAAAAAAAAAAATATCCTGAGCTAAATTAACCATTAGATGTCATTGGTGTCAAAATGACCCTTAGTTAAAAAATGCCCAAGGAGTTGGTCTGTAAGCTAATGTTTTTGGATAATGAAAGTTTCAGCTTGATATTATTATATATGTTTATATGTGTGGCAATATATTAAGATATATGTTCATGTCTTACTTAGTTTATAAAATATTTTTAATATGGCGTAATATAAAATATATTACGATATGTTCATATCTTACTTAGTTTATAAAATTTTTTTAATATGGCGTAATATAATAAGAACAAAAAGTACTGATCTCTAAAACATTTAAAATTTCTTTTTTAAATTTTTATTAAAAAATTTATTAGATAAAATTGTATCAAATTATATGTAATTTGATCGTATTTAGATTTAGATTTTTTATACAGCCCAAATACCAGGTGTAGGGCCACATTAGGGGCCATTCACTTAGATTTAGCAAAAAAATGTTACTAATTTTTTTCTATTAGTATATTTATATTTCTAGCATCAGTTCTTGCGTGGAGATCTAGTCGAAATAGTTTAACAGAATTCGACGAAAAGGTTAAACCTAATTATTTTGTAGCCTAGTGTTATTGCTTATTGTAATGGTTTTTCTTGTTTCTATGGCTTTGTTTGCAATTAATTGTTTAAGTTTATAATTTGCAATGACCTTTTATCATAAATTAAGTGTAGTTTTATTTTTTATTTTACAATCAACTCTCTGTATTAACAATAGCACATTTATTATTTATTGAAAAAAGCTTTTAAATGCAATTTTACATAATTACAAACATTTTAAACTGGGATATAGGGATGGGTAAATAGAATAATATTAACGTAATATACACAACAATTTTTAAACCACGTTTTTTTTTTAGTCCCAAAAAATTCGAAATTTATCCATTAAATATGTATGTCGAAAAAATATTTTTATTAAGAAATTTCATTGTGAAGATTTAGAGGATAAACAAGAATATTTCCAATATTAGACTAAAAAAAAGTTAGCAACATTTTTGCTGGAAAGATCTAAAATGTTTGCTGAAGTTACTAATTTTTTTTTGCTGATATTTAGCCATTTTTATGCAAGGATCCACCCAGCAAAAATGTTTTGACTTTACTAACTTTTACCTTTTTAGTGTACATCAAGATACATATTTTCGTGATTTTTTAACGTTTTTAAAGATTCCAGTGGGAAGAAAGAGTCAGTTGAATGCGATGACCTTTCCCTTGACCGGTTCAAACAGAACAGTTTCAAAAGAACCTATCTCGTGAAGGATGAAAACAGGGCCGGTATTAGAGAAGTAAACCCGAGATTGGTTTGTCCTCTTTAAATACAGTAGAATCTCAGAAATTGGAACCACTTTGTACATCGGGCAATTCTAATTTCTGAAAAGTTCTAATTTCTGAAGATTTTTTTATACAGAACATTATAATAAAACTATTTATGTAAGCTTTATTTAAACACAAAACAATTTTTATTTAATAATATTTAATTAATTGAACATATTAAATTAATAGAAAAACTTTAAAATTTTAATTTTGTACAAGCATATCAAATCTCACATGCATATGACCGAATTGTACCCACCACGAATAACTCGGGGATTCCCGTTTTATTTTTACTTCTATGAGCAAAATAATAATTTGTAGTGAAAATACAAAACAAAATAAAAAAACTTCCAGAAATTAGAACCACAGGTTCTAATTTCAGAGCGTACAATACATTGGAATTGCCGGTTCTAATATCTGGACGTTTCTAATTTGTTAGAGTTCTAATTTGTGAGATTCTACTGTAAATATTTTATATAACATATTTAGAGTAGTTTTGAGTCAAACATTCGCAATTTACAATAATTTTTACATTTTATTTTTTCGGCTATATTTTGTTTCCTGAATTTGCGTGATTCACGTGAATCATGCGCGTTAGTGGGAGTAAAATATGAATTTACTGATGTGAGCGTAAATGAGTGTGAGTAGTAAACATATGTTATGTGAGTGATTGTACGTGAGTGGAATTTTTTCTCGTGAGTGTGGGTCAAAATTCACTCACGTGCCCATCTCTAATTTACACTAATAGAAAAAAATTAGTAAACATTTTTCCTAAAACTACTAAAAATTATTTAAAAATGCCGATGCCAAATATTAGTAAGAATAAAGAAATATAAAAATAAATATTTTGAATCTGCAAAAATTTGGTTATAATTGATGTGAATTTCAGTTGATTGAATCTGCTAAAATCAGAAAAAAAAACTTTCTAAATATTACTAGAAAAAAAAATCATAAACAAACGTGACATTTTTGAAGTTTTGTTAGATTCTTTATGCGAATAAAAATCTGCCCTTCTGAAATCAGCAGTCTACAATTTTTTTAGCAATTTTTTTTTCTTGATTTTAAAAATATACTGTTATTTCTTTTCAACAAAATTTAATGTTAATATAGAATAAATTTTGTAAATATTAGCTACACACAGAGAAATAAAGTGCCAACCGAATTGAAAAGTGTATATTTATGGTAACAACTTATAAATTCAGTTAGTACAACGATATTTACATTAGACTTCTGAATATTTTGGATGTTGCAACAAAAATTCTATTGAATTAACCGAATTTTGTTGTGAAAACGAATGTAAAGTTGTGCCAACTGTCTGAAATTCGTAATAACCGAATTTGAGTGATACCAACCGAATTTTAGTTGGCAAATAGCTAAATTTTTTTCTGTGTGTATAGTTTTTGCTTACTGTTTTTGTCTACAAATATTTAGCAAAAGCTTTTGCTGATTTTACAAGAGTAATTTCCTATTTTATATTAATTAAAATATAGCTCAAATACAACTAAAATTTTGTAAATATAACTGTTTATTTTTTGCTGTTCTTAATATACTAATATTAAGCAAAAAAAAATCTGCCGCTGAAGCTAGGAACTTGAAATCTGGTATGTAGGTTTGTAATCAGTATTAGACATATGCATAGAGCGGAGTTTTAGAAATTCCCTGATCTTTGGCGGCCTGGGTTCGTTATCAGGAGTAGACATCTGTAAAGAGGGGACATATTTATTGACGGGATTTCTGGAAATTCCCACGAGGAGGGGCAAAAAGGAGAAAGTCTCACCTTTTTGCTTAAGCAGGAGCACACATCTGCGTAGAGCAGATTTGTGGAAATTCGATACGGGGCTACTTATCACGAGTAGACATCTGTATAGAGCGCATTTTTGGAAATTTTTTAGTTGAGGGGCAAAAACGGTAAAAGTCCCCCCTTGACAGATTGCCTAAACCTATTTGGCCAAAAATTTGGAATTTTAAATTTATGGCCAGGATCGTGGTCAAAATATTGGGTAAAATATGTAATTCCATACCTTCTTAAACTGCTTGAAGTATGGTATGCGGGTTCCTGATCCCGCGTAGACATCCCCTTAGTAGAGATTTTTGGAAATTCCTACGGAGACGGCCAAAAAGGGGTATAGTGTGCTCTTTGACGTCTTAGCAAAACCGCTTAAGCGACGTACTTGAAATTTTGCGTGTTGGTCTTTAATGGCTAAAAGTTGTAAACTTAAATCATCTGTTCCTTAGAAAATGTGCCCTAAATTACTCTTAAGGTGCGTTTAAAAATGTTGGTACAAAGGCGAAAAACTAAAATTTTATAAGTTTGTTCTTCCATCTCCTTACAAGAGATTTTTGGAAATTCCTGGTAATATGGGTAAAAAGTATTCACACTGACGGCATGCCTATACACACAGAGAAAAATTTAGCTATTTTCCAACTAAAATTTGGTTACTATGACGCAAATTCGATGATTACGAAATTCAGTCGGTTGGTACAACTCAACATTTGTTTTTTCACCAAAGTTCGGTTAATTCACGGTGTTCGTCTTGGTAGATCGCAAGGCCTTGTTTAAACTGTGCCACCCAAAGTGAAAGCTCAAAAATTAAAAATCTCTGAAATTTATATTTATTGAAAAAAACAGAGTTACAGATTTTGAAGAGCCACCATTTAATAATAACTGAGGGTGAATTTGTAGCATCAGGATCATCCACCAAAGGTTTTAGGCGATTTCCTTTTATGCTGAAAAAATTATACCCAAAAGAGTTGAAAAACTTTTAAAAGTAACAAGCAACATTAGGGTATATTGAGGTAGTTTTTAATTGAGTAGAGCACCTTAAAAGTATAAATATTTAAATTTAAGATGTTCGTTGGGTTAAATTCGTTGCTTCAGAAATGCTGATACCATCAAGAATATTACATATTGTTCTTCAAATTGTTAAAATTCTGAGAGACATGTAACATATAGCAATATATGGCAATGCATTACACCATATATAATCACATGTTATAATATATTTTACGATGGAAAAAATACAAGACCATACATATATATATATTTTTTTTTGCTCGGAACTCAGTGAACTTCTGTTTTAAAAATATGTAGTTGTTTGGATTGTAATACAGTTTCTTTATTTTTAATGTAAATGTCAGTCATTTGTAGAACAAATTAAATTTTTTACTAACCTTGTAGTTCATTTAAAAAAACAAACCATATCAAATGACTGTTTTATGATTTTACATTCATTTTTAACAATCGATTTTTGTTATTTAAAACAAGAAAAAAAAAATGTATGTTTATTTTTTACTAAGATATGTGGTTTATTTTTACTACAATTGATAGTCATTTTTTGAACAGTAAAAACATATGACAATGTTAGTTGAATTTAATGAAATGTTAGTCGTTCTTTCTTCAAGTGAAATTTCATTTATTTTTAACTACATTTGCCTACGCTACATTTCACCTACAAAACATAAAAAACATGAATTTGCATGAAATATTCAGTGTGTATGTTTACATGATGTTTTTTTACTAGTTTTACCATTTTACTAGTGTTAAGACTGAGTAATTACTCAAAAATCCGTTCGTGTACAAAAAATCTAGTAAAAATGTTAAGGGAAAATTTTACTAGTTTCTACTCGAAAAATTTCTTCCAGCAAAAACTACCTAGCAAAATTTTTTACAACAGATAACCGTTGAACCTTTTCTAGAACAACTTCTTTTACCACCGGTTACATGGAACCGGTTCTAGAACAGCCCAGGAAAAAATTACACATTCCAAAAAGAAGGTGATGCCCACACTTGCTTACATATCTCATTGCCAAATTTAGTAACTGCAATACCAAACTCATTCCAACGATAGAGTCAAAAAAGCACGTAGTATTGTAATCAATTCTTTAAATTTAAACCAGAAAGCATGAACTCAATAACAAAGTAATTATTTACTTAAAAGAAAATAAGAATGTTATTAACTTATATGTATAACTTTTTGTACTCAAGAAGTAATCAAATACTTTTTTTTAATAAAAGGACGTTATTGGAAGTAGATCCTAATTTTGAAAAAAGAAGTTATACAATTTTAAAGAATTTATCTCATATATTTTTTCAAACAAATTTTTACTTGCAGGAAAATAATACTAAAAACAGAAATTGCATGTTGCCTAAATTTTGTTAAACTGTGGTTATGTATAAATAAGGGAAGCGCATGTGAACAGAAAATTGTGAGTGGAAGTTGAAATTACTGACGTTATCGTGAGTGAGTGTAAAAAAATTTTCGAGGGTGATTGTGCGTGAGTCATATTTTTGTTTTTCAATTTTGAATTGTTCTTTTTTTTTTTGAAAAATTTATATTTTCGTGGTTTATAGCTCCAAAATTATGACAAACACATGTTATCATAACAATTCGATGTTTCACTTTTTAGGATTTTATTTCCGTATGAGTTTTGATCGTTATATTTGAGTGACCTAGGAGAATCACGTGTGAGTAAAAGTTGAATTTACTTATGGAACTACTTCTTTTTTTTATGTAAGTACATCTTATTTTTTCTAGGGAACTATTTACTTATTTTTTTTGTGTAAGTACTTTGTAGTTTTACAATGGAACTATTTCTTTATTAAAAAATGTATGTAGTTCTTAAAAATATAAAGTAAATGGTTCTTCGGTAAAAAAATAATCAATTCTAAAGAATGAATTATTTTAGTCTCACGACCTGTTAAAAGAATCGAGTAGGTAATCTAGTAAGGAATGCGTTCTGCCCAAAATGCTTGATTACAAACCCGCTTACCTTTTTGGAAATTTTTTGCTGGGAGGTTCCTGGTAGTCGAAATATAAGGTGTCACTGTCCGAGAACCAGTTCTATAACTGGTTCTAGAACCGATTCTAAAGCTACCTGTTCTTGTTTGGAGATAAAGTACCTATTGCAAATAGGACAAACTCCATATAAAAAGAACCAGTTGCAGCACAGAAATTATAACCTGTTTTTAATACAGTATAAGTTGTTCTGCAACCAGTTATTTGGATTTTACTATTTTACTGGGTATTAACAAGTTTTTAAAGTTAAACAAATGAATTATGGGAATCGTTATTAAATTGATTACTTTTAATGATTTTTTGCTTTAAAGTTTGAACTCCGAGAACTTCTCTTTTTTACAAACTTTTTTTGTCTATTTACTATTTTTACAATATTTTCGATCGTTTACTTTTGAATACGAGTATATTGACAACTTTTTCAAGTAGTTTTACTAGAAATGTTCTATTATAAAAAATCTGCCAAAAGTCAGCTGTTTTTTACAGTTTTTATTAAGTTGTAATTTCCTTAACATTAAAAAGTGAATACCCTAAATAACTATGGTCATATAATTATAAAAACTACTGGAATTACAAGTGTAGAGAATATAAAGTAAACTGTAAAAAATACCAATAATAATGAGATCACATCTTCTACACTGAGAGAATTCTCTGCTTGATATTAATAAATTTTTGCATAAAAACAATGAAATTAGTCTATTGAAATTTTTATTTACTCAATGAAAAAGTTGCATTAAAAAAAAAACAGTTTCATAAAAAGTCCGAAGCTGTTCATTAATTGTAAGAAAATTGTTGTTCACTTTGTGAAAGTAAAGTTTCATTAGTCCACAGAAAATGTTCATTGTTATTCGTTCACTAAAACTTTCATTTTATTTATTTAAAATTTTCTACATTTAATGAAAAAGTTTCACAAAAATATATTTTTGCTAAAGTTAGAAAACTTTCATTAATTTGTTTGGCTTCAAAATTCTCTCAGTGTACGGAATTAAAATGCAATAGTATTAAATGCTTTTAATTAAGTTAAAAAAAAAATGCAGAAAAATATGGAAGTAATTAGTCAAACTACTACAACTAAACTACTACAATCTGAATACAATGAATGGTTTCTATGGACAAGAATATGGTTGAGGGAACGATTTAAACGACAAGTGCAGAGGATTGACATTTAAGACAGAGATTCTTCTTTTTTTTTTTTTTTTTGATGTAGAGTAATTCATAATTTAATGTATTGTTAAAAAATATATATAGTGATAAAAGGTTAAAAGTTTAACAAGCAATTTAATGGAATTTTCAAGCATCTTGCCAAGCACTTTAACAAAAACTTGGATGAAATATTAAAAAAAAACCATACATGACGTTTACATATGTAGAAATGTTGATGACAATCAATATATTTTCTAGATGAATGAAAGAAAACAAGACATGATGTTTAATTGAGTTTGGGACAAAAGAAAAGCACAAAAGTATGAAGTGCTTTTTTCTGGTTTGAAGTAGGTAAAATTCTAAATATGTTTATAGTTAAGATGACCACCAGGCCACCAAAAATATTATGAAGTGGCTAGTCGGCTAGGGGATACCCTAACTTTTGATTGAGAAACAAATGTCGGTATCAGATCTTTAAAAAAACAAAAAAACTAAATGACAAAAAAACTACACAGATTTTAATGAAATTGGAATATGTTTTAGACGACAAAATGAATTCAACAGAATATGAAAATAGACCAATATTTCATCAAAACTCTAAAACGGGTTTGCGATGTTAGCTCTTATTGATTTTTATAGCCTTTTGAAGTTGCCGAATACTCGGTCGGATACTAATAAGTTGCCTTAAAAGAAGGCATATTTCTTATCCGTCGGTATAAAATATGTAATAACTGGTAAAAAAAATTACTGCAAAAATTACATCTCGGACTAAAATGTTAGTATTTTGCTACTTTGTCTGTACAGTGTAACACGGTTATACCGAACACCGAACTTTTTTTATAACGAACGATTTTTCTGGTCGTAATTTTTAAAATGTTTACCACGCTTATAGCTTCGCTTATAACGAAGTAAATTGTTCGTTATAACCGTGCTCAAGTCTATATGGAAATTTTATTTAAAATTTCGATGTTCATTAAATATTGTGCGGATTATTGAACCACTAGATAAAAAAAAAATTGGTGGTACGAGTTTGAGAAAAATGGGAATGCTTGACCTTTGGTGACCTGCGATCAAAGTTTCTGAATTTAAAATTTTTTTTTAAAGTTTGCCCTCCCCAAAACCTTTTTCTGGATCAGCGCCTGACACAAACATGATTCAAAAAAGAATTAACATCAATTAAAAGAAGTAATTAGAATATGGCTTTTTTTGGAAGCAAAAAAAAAAATAATTTCAAAATTTGTAATTTTTCACCAAATTTTCTTTCGGGGCTTGAATTATTAGCCGTATGTCAAGATATTCATACTAAATATTAAGAACACCTTGCTTTCTAATTAGAAGTCCAAAAAAGTTCCAAAATTAAATTTTTTAGCACACCCTCAAAGCCTTTCAAAAATTTTAAAATTTGTATTGGTTCTTCATAAGTTTCTTGGAACTTTGTTAAAAAGTTCCAAGAAACTTATAAAGAAAGATATACACTTTTCAGTACAAAAAATGTAAATTTTTCATAAATTTTTTAAATTTTGAACTTTAAGGACTTTTCACGACTAAACTATTCAAGCTAATTTAAAAACGTCTACTATTTCTTTTTTCGTAAAGTATTGTTAATACGGAAAATTTTTGCTTTTCAAATCGATTAATTAAAAAAGTTTCTTTTGGCAGATAAACCAAAAAAAAGTCATGGCAAAAAAAACACAACAAAATATTTATTTTTAAATTTAAATGACTTTTAAAGTAGAGATTTAAAAAGATTATTCCAGGCTAAAAATTTTAGAAATAGGTCCACATTTACAAAAGTTACACTCCCCAAAAGGTTTTTTATACACGAGGTAGTCAAATTTGACAACCTGTAAGTACATCCTGTACTAAAACAGGGTGACCGAATCACGATATTACTAAAGGTTAACACCTCTTTTACAATTTTCAATTTGATTTGTACCGATCAGATTAGTAGTTTAGAAGTTCCATATTTTTTACCATTATTTTTTTTTTTTTAATACCCTACTGTGCACAACATCAGTCTTGGCATATTTGAAGCTCTTCATCTTTCACTACCTTTCATCTCTTCTCTATCCCCTTTCCAAAGATTGCAACACATTAATTAATAGGAAGAATTTCCTGAGTGCTGCATCACTTAAAAAAAAAAACTCAGACCAACAACATTTTCCCATACAAATGTAGTATTCGAAAAAAAAAATTGTACAAGCATGTTTTATATACCGGAGCATACGTTATCAAAATTCCTTTCATTAGATACCTAATTTGGATAAATTTCATTAATTTTTATGAGAAATATATTGCACATCTAAAAAAACACGTGTCTAATAATTGTTCTCAACATGATATCGAAGTTTCATTCACCTAAGGGGGTATTTGACAATCTCGGTTAACTTATTTTGAAACAGTATTCCTTTTTCGACCCAGTACTTTTAAACGGCTATATTTTTTAACTGGGTAAAGAAATAATTCAACATCTTGACTACAATTTTTTTTTTTAATATAGTTTTTTATTATGAAAATGAATATTTTTTATTGTTATTTTGATAAAAAAAATACGAAATATTATTTCTGCGCTAAAAATTAGTTTATCGATTCTATACAATTTCTGAAAATACAATTTCTGAAAGCAATTTCTGAAAGCAAAATAATTCTAAAATTTATTTTGATTTCACTCAAACTATAAATAATGGCTACTTTTTATGAAAAAACTACTGCACTTTTAAAATTATAATGTCAGGGTTGCCATACAAATAATTGTAAAAACTGTTAAAAGCCACGATATTTCCCAAAAAATGTAAAAAATCGAGTAACTCAAAAAATTTTAAATTCATTTATATATTGAATTATGATTTGCCCATAAAATTTTACAAAAATAATATTTTTAAAATATCTTCAACCGGCTGAGACTTATATTCAGTAAAAGTTTTAATTTTGGATAATAATATTAATAACTAAAGGGCGATTTAAAGCAAACAAAATTACAACATTTTTTAATGAAGCATTGTTTTAAAAATTTTGGTTGAAAAAGTTCCAGCGGATCTATGTCGTGTTATTAAAGATGGACAAAGGTGGATACCGTAACCACTAAAACCATAACCTGACATCATTGATTTTTAATTTTTGTTTTTATTTAAAAATTTGGCATGTAGACTATATATTAAACCTAGATTAATGAAGTTTGTAAATGGAATACTGCTTCGGAAATGTGATTTATTTTATTGTGTTATAATAAAACAAAGTGAAGTGGTTCCGAAAATTGTTAATAAACTTGGAAATGGCGGTCAAAATTCGTTATGTGCTTATCTCAACCAGGTTTAACTGACATCCCAAAAACTCGGTCTTAATATTAAGAAACTGTTTCAAAATTGTTTCGTTGGAATTTAGGCAATAAAACTATTCATTAAATTCTTTTAAATTGAGGAAATTTTTTATTAAAGTAATAAAGTTTTTCGTTATATTATTAACAATTTTCATTAAATTTTTAAAAATTTTTCACAAACTAATGCAACTTTTTAATAAACGATTTTATTTTTTTTCAAATTAAAGCAATTTTTCAATAAATTATTGAAAATTTTCATTGAGTTATTGAAAATAAATATTAAATTAAGGAAAACGTTCATTAAATTAATGTAAATGTTCATTAAATTAATGAATCTGTTAATGACATTAATGCAAATTTTGATTAAACTAATCAATCCAATATTTCATTAAATTTACCAACTGTTTTATTGAATTAATTCAACTTTTCATTAGATTAATAAATGTTCTAATCATTTTGTGAAAAAAAAATTCATTGTAAACAATGGGCCTTATTACGGTTGTCGTAGTCGTATTTCGACTTTAGTCGAAGTCGTTGTCGATTTTTATTTGTTGCGGTATTACGTAAATTTTTCGACTAAAAGGTTTTTGTAATAGATTGAAAACAACAGAGTGTTGACAAAATTGTTAAATTTATTTATATTATGAAGCACTCTATGACGATCTGTCAAAAACAGCTGATTGGCGGCAATAAGAAATTTTTAATTTTGTTGTTAAATTATCAAAAATATAAAAAAATGCTAAGTTTGGACTTATTTTCTTAACTTCAGATGAAAAATATGAGTGCCTATGGCGGAGACGAATGATATTCGAAGAAAACGGCTAAGTGTTGTTTAGCAAAATAGCTCCGATGACGTCCAAACTTTTACCTCGCAAAGTAATTTTTGAGCTGCAAAAAAAAATTTGTCGCCAGAGCCCCCTTGCGGCTGGACGAGGCATTAAATTCGGAAAAGTTTTTTACAATTATCTCAAAAAATATCTATTCAATGATGTACGATATGACCCTAGAATTTAACCCATTACAGCCCAATTCAAAATTTCCTTATATTTATTTGTATTTTTTTGTAAAAAGATCACCTTATTAAAAAAAATCGCCTATATAAGCCTATAAAAACTGTACAAAAAATTAAAGAAAATTTCTCAAGCTTTCATAAAAGGTATAATAGACTACCATATCTTTTAAAATAAAAAAGAGATTAAAGGTTAAAAAAAAATGCAAAAAATCCACATTGTCTAAATTTAACCTTTGATATTTTTTTTTGTTTCAAAAGATATGTGGTCATATTCTACCTCAAATTTCTATCCATTTTCTATCCATTTCTATAAACTTATTAAGTACTTACACAGGCCAATTTTTGAATAAAAAGCACATTTTATCTAAAAAAACTAAAGTAAAAATAAGAAAATTTTAAACCGGCCTTTAATGGGTTAATTTATATTGGTATATTGTACACCATTGAAAAGCCATTTAAAAGAGCTTTCATACGACATGCATATTGTTATAAACGGACTTGTACTTTTTGAGATACTTAAAAAACTTTTTCAACTTTAATGCCCAGCCCAGCCGCAAGGGGTCGCCGGCGACTACAAATATTTTGTTTCTTGAAATCAGCTCAAAAATTAGTTTTTAGGGTAAAAGTTTTGAAGTAATCGTAGTTATGTTTCTAAACTGCACTTGTTCCAAATTTTGCCAATTATGTTTTTTACCCTAAAACGTCCTCCAATTTCGCAAACAGCTTCGGTGCTATAATTTTTATTCTAAAAGTATTTAAATTTAATTAAAATTTCATTGAAATTTGCATTTTTTAAGAATTTTTTAAATCTGTCGTGAGAAATAAAATAGACGACTGTTTTTATACATTTTGACAGTCGAAAACGACAACCGTAATACGGAAATTGTAATAGATTTTCTAGCAGTGTTGTACATTCGTAGTTTTCGACAAACGTAATACCGTTTTTTAAAAACGACAAATTTTCACTACGACTACGACAACCGTAATCAGGCCGAATATATCATTCGAAACTTAAATTATCTCATGTAGGGTATGAAATATCATTGCGGAAAACATACAATTTAATTCTTATTAGAGACTACATCCTAAACAACCAACCAATTGACTTTTAAAACTCAATTGAATTCGATTTGTTAGAAAGAAAAACAAAAATATCTCGTATAAATAAAACACAAAATTTTGTATAGTCAAACTAATTGACTCTGATGTCAATTCTGTTAAAAATGTAAATTTGTTTTTTTTTTTATATAAAATTTTAAATAATAATTGTGTCGATAGCATGCGATACCCAGTGTAGAATCGGTATTGACAAGTCAATACCCGAAATGACACCAGCTTACTTTCTGCATTAATTTAACAAGAATAATAAGGACCAACCAGGACTGTCAGATATGGCGATTTCTCGCCAACCATGGCGATTTTGAAACGTGTTTGGCGTCGAGATTTTCCATATGGCTACATGGCGATTTTTTTTTGGCGATTTATGATGTAACTGGCGATTTTCTTGCCTACTTTGTTTGTCTTTTTTAGTTATCATTACTAATTAAAAAAAAAAATAATCGGGTAACCTTCCCAGCAAGAACAGTGACGGTCATATGACCGGTCAAATGACCGACACTGCTGATGGAAATATCCATCAATGCGTAGAACAAAGTTTCTATCATTTTCTTAAGGGCAATATGAAAAAAGTGATGGAAACTTTGTGTACGTGTGATTTTGCATCTCCATCTAATTTATAAATTCATAAGTTAGAGGAAGATGCAAGATTTGCATATGTTAGTTTCGGTCATCCATTTCTTGTAGGGTTATTTGCATGATTTTTGTTTTGTTATCATTTTAAGTGAATTTCATATTTAGTGTCAAAACGACATCAAAAGTCATGTTATGTCGTATGACATATGAACTTCCGTTCATAAATTGGAATAGTTATTTTAATAACGAAATTCCAACAAATTTACTTGATTTTTGGCCAAAAGTCGTTGATTATCATGATGCAGGTACGTACCATTTTAAAGAATTATCTTTGGCCGTTCTTAATATGTTGGTTGTTCCAACCAGTAATGCCTGCGTTGAAAGGATATTTTCCATAATGAATTATACCAAAACACGATTAAGAAATAAAATTTAATATGAGATTTTAGACGCTCTATTGAGAATAATAAATCACATGAACGTTAACAACTTGTGGTGCAATTTTTTTACACCGACCAATGAAATGATAAAAAATTCAATTCAAATAATATGTATAAAAGTCAAGACACAAGTAATGATATCGATGAGGCTGAAGTTTACGATCTTATGTGCACTATAAAATTAAAAATATGCGACATAAATATGTAAACAATGAGCTTTAATATGCACTTAAATTGAAATATGCAAAAAATATGATCTTAAAAGTTTACGACTTTTAAAATTTATAATATAAATTTATAACTCAAGAGCATTGGTTTAAAAAGAAAATACAATGTAAATGTCTTACAAGGGAGGTCTCCCGACCCGAACTCGCAGATTTTAATGAACTTTTGATATGTTGTAAAGGAGCAAAAAAAAGAGTCACGTATTATTTTTAGCTGCCCAATCTCATGTTGAAGGGTTAAAAAGTAGGGTTAAAAAACTATTTGTTTTTGTATGAAAACTTTTCTTTAGTTAACGAAAACTAGAATTATTTATACGCAGGGTTAAAGTACTCAAGAAAACAGAAATGTTGATATTGCCTATTACCCAGAGTTGCCACATTTTTTCAATATAGAAGAAAAATGCTCTTCGGAAAAATTCACAAAAAAACCGAACGATTTCGAATATCGGAAAAAGTTCAGACACCCCCTTGATTACATTAAGTTAAATTTTTAGCTTAAGTGGGTCTTCTGGTTTTGGAAATTTTTTAAATGAGGCATTCATGGTGTGCCAGAAGATTGAGCTTAAAACTTAAACGCGATTTTCAAACTGGTACGCAGGGTTTCTCAAGTTCTATTAAACCGATTTTGATGATATAGGGCTTAATCGACGCAGAATTAACGGGACTATCGTCTCATGCTCAATCACATGGTCAAATATCGATTTTTCATTTTAAAAAATATAATTGTTTATGATTGAGCATGGAACGATAAAGGCATTCATACTAAACAATTCCACGTTTTGCTTTCAGATATCCGTGAGTCCCGGAAAGCTGCATACATGACTTTTTTTTGATAGACCCTACTTTGGAGGGCGAGAGCTTAATTGTTAATTTTGTATGAATTTTGCAACCAAATACAAAAAAACAGAATTATAAAATCTTTTGACGTTTTCTTTTCACAAGTTTTTAAAATATTTATATAAAATTTATAAATTTATTTATTATAAATATGTATTTATAATAAAATATACAACAAGTCCCGGTTAACACACGGCAATTTTTTTGCACAAGTCATGAGTTTATTGAAGAGGGAGGAAAAGAGAATGGAAGGGGGTACAGACTTGCCCGTACTCCAATTCCGTTTTGTTTTGTCATCCGCAAAACAACAAACAAACTTTTCCTATGTGAACACAAAAGCAAATTCAAAGGAGAATTGAAGAAAACTTGCGCAAGCAAAATTGCCGTGTGTGAACCGTTACCAACAAATCAATGCCATTTTGTTGCAAATTCTTTGATTAAAATATTTGCTCAAAATCCACTTTGGGCTACTGACTGCATTTGCATGAAAGTCGCTGTCCTGATAATAAGCATGTGTGTGTTTTTCTTATCTAAGTATAGTAGCAGTTGTAGTTAAAATAGGAAACGGAATTCAATCCCATAATGTGTACACGAGTTAAAGTCCGGCCATTTAATTTCTATGTACATATGAGAAAGCTAAAGCCAAATAACTGTTAATAGGGAAGGAAGCATGGGGTATTGTAGAAAATCATGGTTTTTAAAAAATCCATTAAAATCTAAAATTATTATGTTGTGGTAACGCATATAAACCACGCTCTGGAATGGATCCATCAAGAGAAACTGCCTTAGTAAAAACGTTCATATACAATCATATCTTGTTTAATATAATATTATAAAAAAAAACATATAGCTTTATATAGCTTAATATGGATATATGTGATGGCGCATATGATCATATTTATATAACTTTATCTTGGATTTTATTTTTCGAAAATTTTTGATATAACCGTAGCTGTGGCATATATTGCTACATATCGTATATATTAATTAGCATGGTTTCATATATATTATGGCGGACAATAAATCAAATTCAAATTAGTAAATCCAAAATAGGAGTACGGATTTTAATTTTTTTATTCGATTTTTGTAAGTTAAAAGTTTGTCTAATTCGGTTGAAATGCATTTTAGGATATTTTAAAGTTGCTAAATGTGAATTTGAAATAAAAATTTTGAAATTTCGGGCACAAAGTCTGTGGAATAATTTATTTTCCAATATATTTAAATTTTAAATTTTAAACGCTATATTGTGTCCGCCATAAAATGTTGTGTCAGATTCGTAATCAGCAACCTCTAAACTACACTAATGAGCATTTAAAGTAAATCAGATGATATCGAATTGTTTGGATCCTCAATTTTGAATTTAAAATGATTTTTGACTTAAGATTCGGAATCGATCACCCCAAATCCTTTTAAATAATTTTATTAAAATTCAACATATTCATATATTATAATTTATGTCTGCCATATTGAATTTTTAAAATTGAATTGCATCTCCGTTATCAGCTACCTGTAAGCGCCTCTAATAAGTATTTAAAGTAAATTTGTCAACATTATTATTGGATTGTATTGGATCCGCCATTTTGCATTTTCGATTTCAGATAAGGAATTATCCATACCAATTATTTTAAAAGCAAGGGATTAAAATTTAACATATGTATATAGATTTTTAAATTTATATATGTCATATTGGATCCGCCATTTTCAATTTTTAAGTTTTGGTTTCAGATTCCTAATCAGGGTTTAGATGTAACCCCCACTAATAAGCATTCAAAGCAATTCAGACAACAATAGAAACTTTGTTAAACAAATTTTTTGTCGCCATATTGTACCCTTCATTTTGTATTTTGATTTAAGATTCAGAGTCAGCTACCCAAAATACTTTAATAGCAATTGATTAAAATTCAACATATTCAAATTTTTAAATTAAAGTCCGCCATATAGAATCCGCCATTTTGAATTTTAAAAATTTGTCTTCAGATTTGTGATAAGTTATCTCTGAACCCTCCCTAATGAGAATTTAAAGCTAATCAGACAACTTTAAAAATTTTATGTAATAACTATATGACACCATGTTGGATATACCACTTTAAATTAAATTTTTTCGGTTGCCGATTTCAGATTCGGAATCAGCCACCAAAAATCTCAAACCGAGACATTACATACACTAAAGCACACAAAATTCTCGTAAAGTTTATTTTGTCGTCTGTATGTATTGTTTCGGTTTGAGTTAAACCAATCATCGTTTTATTATTGCGGAAAACTGAGGATTTGCGAGATACCTATGAAACATTGTATTGTCTATAATTAAAATGATCAAACTTTTTAAAAAGCAACAAATAAAATCTGTAATTAAGGTAGAACAATTTTCTAACTAACTATATACAATTTAAAACGTTATAAGAAAGGAATTCAATTACAAAGATATTGTTTTTAATTTTTAAAATCGCTGTCTAAGTTATAAACTTCCGAAGGACAAATCCAATATGTGTGACCTTTGAGCTTCAAAAAAAAAAAAAAAAAGAAATAGTGTGCTATATCATTTTAAAGGTTACTTTATAATCTTCGAAGCTGGTGGTTCAAAGTAAGAATGGTCTCAAGTTTCTTTGAGAATAAAAAATGTATACAAATTTTGTCTAATTTGGAACGAGTGAGATAAAAAATACATCGTTTTTGTTTATTTCGCCTGGAATTACACTTTTTCAGTAATTGTCTGCAATGAAATAAATTTTCTTTATAAAATTCAAGTGCATTATAAATTTTGTTTAAAGCAACACGTTTTTCTTTTCTTGTACAAAAACAACATCTCAAATTCTATTTACAATTTAATTATTTGCTGAAAAGAAATGTCCTTTTAAAAATAAAAATTGCCCATTTGAATTGTCAATCAAATTAAGGACAAACAATAAAAACAGCATGTTACAAAGTAGTACATGACTAAAACATTTGTATGCTTCTTATTGTCAAACTAAAGACGAGGAGGAAACGAAATCCAAAAGCCCAACTAGATATTATTCAAAATGGCCAAAAAGAACTTCCGTTTGTTGCATATTGAATGAATCATGTTTGCCTTTAGTTTTTTTTTTTTTTTTAATTTTGTAGGCCTTGTTGCTATTTTCCTTTAAAACATTCATTCAAACATGTGTACATACACTGTCGGACAAAATAAAGTCTAACACTAAAAAAAAAAAAAAAAAAAGTGCAACATTTATTAATCCTGCAAGTCCATAGATTTAAAAAAACACAAACTTAATTTTGGGATACCACCATTTTGACTTATTTGGACATTTAAGGGGTGCGTGTCAATTTAACTTTTGCCTAGGCTCCCATGGTAGAACGGGCTGCTCATATATATATTTTTTCAGGGGGGTTATTACGTAATTCGATTCGAACAGAATTTTCAAATTGAAAATAAAGTAATTAATAGTACTTTTTAATTTGTAAAAATGTTGAAAACGTGTAGACAATGATCTGGTAAATGCGATAAGTATAAAAAAGTTGGACTTTTAAGTACGGATATCATTCTACAAGAGTTTGAAAATTTCCGAATTAGAACAAAATCGAATCGAATCGAATTACATAATAACCCCCCAGTTTTACATTTTATTTTGTCCGACAGTGTACCTATTTAAAAAGAGGTAATGTCAGAGGAGATTGTTTTGGATGGTTTGCATGCAACGTTGGTCAAAAGGAACAACAAAAACAATGACAACAGCAACAACAACAACAAACAAAAATTTTATAAAATACAAAAGAATGTACAAGTAGAAAATGTACGACAGACAGTTTGTCTTTAGAGCATTTAAGTATGTTCCCATTACGTGCTGTTTAACACTCGAATCAATTACACCATTTTCATATCAAAAAGGATGGATATATGTAACAGCACTCTCCCCTGCAAAACCACGGACCAGAATGTTAGCAGTTATTCGTAAGGAAAGTGACCCGTGATGGGACACTTCCTTGTCAAACAACCACTAGGATGTTCACATTGACTCGATGTTGGCAGGATCGCAAAAAAATTATGGCTAGATGCGACTAATCTCCATGCCAAACCAAACCTAAGTGAGATAACCTATGCTAATTTAGTAGTTGGAAAATTTTAAAACGATTGTAGTTAAAAGAAAACGATTTTTATGTATAACACAGTATAGACTATAAATTATTAATTCACTATTTGTAGAGAGCCAACAGACCGCGATCTTCTATTTGGCCTAGTTTATGCTTGATACCTTCAATTATGATTTGCACGACATTCATGTAATTTGTTTTTACACTGCTTTTAATTTTTTTTCCTAAATTCTTCAATGCATTTGGCTTTCAAACCATTTTTATATACTTTTTGGCATAAAAGACCTCAATTGGACGTACTTTTGGGACGTTTGGAGTATTTGTGTATTTCGGTACAAAAGGTATGTCATTTGCATTGACCCATTTTAACGCCTTTTTGACATAATGACAGCTTGCTAAATCTGGCCAAAATAATATGTCGTCTTTAGAGTGTCTATCTCTGATAAATTTTTCCAGTTTTACTAAACATTTATTAATGTAAACATCCGCATTTACAGCCATAACTTTTAAATCCTGAATTTAAAGTTGTGATATACATTTTGCCGAAATGGCTGCCCACACTAATAGTTTTGGTTCAAACTTCACTTTGACAAAATACCGTACGTTGTCGGGATTTTTTTCAAGTCAGAAGAATAAAATCCAGAATTAATACTTTCGTTGTTCCAAGCAAAAGAAAAGTATTTTTCATCATCCAAAATTATTTTAACCCTTCTTTAGTTTTGAAAACTAAAGCATATAAAAGAGAAATTTTGAACAAAAATTATTTCTCTTACCAAGATATAACACCACACTCCAAAAACAATTTTTTTTTTGCTCCTATTTAAGAAGATATCACTATTTTCGCTTTTTGGACAAAGCGAAATTACACACAGAGAAATAAAGTGCCAACCGAATTGAAAAGTCTGTTTTTATGGTAACAACTTATAAATTCAGTTAGTACAACGATATTCACATTAGATTTCTAAATATTTTAGGTGTTGCAACTAAAACTCAGTTGAAATAACTAATGTTAAGTTGTTTCAACCGACTGAAGTTCGTAATAATCGAATTTGAGTCGTAGTAACCGAATTTCAGTTGGCAAATTGCTAATTTTTTCTCTGTGTGTAGACGAAAAAGTATCGATACTTTAATTTATATTGTTGAAACTTCAACGCTTTGCTATTAATACTTAATGTCTTCCTTCTACCAAATTTCATAAAAATCCGTCTATTAGTTTATAAGTTAAGATGATGTCCTTCAGAGGAATCCTGACAAAATCCTGAGAGTCCTTGGACCAAAGTAAGGACTTATTATTAAAGATAAAGCTTCAATCTTACTTATATTTTATTATAAAGAGTTTTTAGTCAACTTAAATTGGTGTTTTAGATTTTTAAAAACTATGTTTTTTCAAAAATAATTATTTTTCGAAATTTTACGAAATTTTGATTTTGAAGCTTTCTCGCTTCCAAACCGTGGACGGCACACGAAAAATTTCTTTGCAAAATATTTAGCAAATTTTGTTTTCTATCGGAATATATTAATTTCTAAGTATAAAACGCTCATTTGACACATTTGTGGTAAATTTTGTGAAGACTGCCCTGAGGCAGCCTTACCCGTTAGAGGGTTAAGTTTTTTCTCAGTTGGCTGCATTTTGTTGGTGTTTCTGCTAATTATTTTTTACTACATTTGGGTATTGTCTGTAACTGTTTTGAGAATTGCTTCCTTGGAAAAGCGAAATTTTCTGGCCAACTTTCGATTTGATGCACCAATTTGATTAACCGCCGATTTTTTCAATTTATAAAAAAGATTGAATTAAAAAATGTAGTGTTAATGCGCCGTTTAAATGTCTATTTTAAATACTATAAATTTTATTTCCTGTACTTGAGAGATAACCCAATCTACCAAAATATAATGCTTAAAAAATTATATTTTTAAACTTTCCAATCCCATGTTTCTTTTTATAAAAAACTGATATTCGATAGCAAACGTGGGCTTGAAAGGGTTAAAAATTTAATTTTTTAAAACAAAATATTTTAGCAAATTCTTTTATCTTTCATGTATAAAAAAAATCTTAAAAACTAAATATATAGTTTTTAAAACAGAGACGTTTAAAGCGGAGCCTTAACACTATATTTAGAAATTTATTTGCAAGGGTGGAAAATTTTTAGAAAAAGGCATTTTGAAAATAAATTGCAAAAATATGCATTTCTTTTCGACTCTGGAAAAAATTGTAATCCGTAGTATAAAGGTAGAGAGTGTACCATGCTAATGTAATTTAAATAATATTGATCCGATATATATTAAAGAAGCTACGAATGTTCTAACTTAAACACTTTTTGCATATTTTGTATTTTTCAAAAAAAGAAAATAGCGAATAAAACCATGGTTTTTTCGAATTTCGAGAAAAGGAAAACGGCAATCTTTAAGTGCCTCCATAGAGTTTATGCGTGCAAAATATAATTTAAATCGGAGGACCCAAGGTCATATTTTGGCCGATTTATCGTGGAAAAGCCGATATAGATTCTTAACAACATTTCTTCTAAACGATACATCATCCAAATGCTTGCAGGGATAGTTTTATTGTTGTCGAAGCGTGTATGAATTTGTGAAAGCTTTTTTTGCGTTTTTATTTTGTTAAATTCTACCTACTCGCATATAAAACGACCAACCTATTTACAAAAATATTTACCCCCATTGATTTTCTTATTGAAGGAGGTAAGTTGAGTTGTTTAGTTTGTATGTATGTAGAAAACAGTGTTGCCACTTCTTGTGTAATTACACAAATTTTAACTCGTTTGTGTAGTCCATGTGTAATTATTTATATCCATGTGTAATTTAATTTAACTTTTTGATTATTTTCAGATACTGAGAAATTTTTCGTATAGAAATCTTAAAGATTTTGCATTCACATTTATATACAAATCTTTAAAAATCGAATAAATTCTATGAACTACTCGGTAAAATTTCGTCTACTAATATTTAGAAAATTTTTTTGATGATTTTAATAGATTACTTTGTTACTTTCAATTAACTAAAATTTGGATCAAATATGACTAAATATTTGTAGATTCAACAGATTTATTTCTGCTGTTCTTATCTTATAAATATTTAGCAAATCTGTTAAAATCTGCAACGCACAGTGGGGTATTTGAAAAAAAATAATGGTAATACATATAGAACTTCTAAACTACTGATCGGATTGGTATGTATCAAATTGGAAACTATGAAAGATGTGTTAATCTTTTGTAATATTGTGATTGGGGCACCCTGTTTTAGTACAGGATGTACTTAGAGGTTGTCAAATTTGACTATATAAACATTTTTTTGGAGGTTGTAACTTTTGTAAAAGTGGACCGATTTTTAAAACATGTTTATAGTTATAGGTTATCCCCTCTACTTTAGAAGCTATTTAAATTTAAATATAAAAATTTTGTTTTTTTTTCATGACTTTTTTCGGTTTATCTACCAAAAAATCGATTTAAAATCCGAAAATTCTCCGTGTTAATAAAACTTTACGATATAAGAAATAAATAAATTAGCTTTAATAGTATAATCGTGAAAAAATCTTAAAGTTCAAAATTTAAAAAATTTATGAAAAATTGTTATTTGTGGTCAAAAAAGTATTTATATTTTTTTCACAATTTTCTTGGAACTTTGTTAAAACCCCAATACAAATTTTAATATTTCTGAAAGATTGGGATTTGAAGAAAAAAATTTTGATTATGCACCCTACGTTAGACATTGGTCGAAAAGTACAAACTTTTGAAAAAAAAATTACTCTTAGAGTGTATTAAAAAAACTGCAGGCTGATTTCAGATATTTTTTTGATTTTGGATAATGAAACAAAGTGTTCTGAAGATTTGATATGAATATACTTAACATACTTTAAGTTAGGACGAAAGATTTGTGAAATATTAAAAATTTTTATTAAATAAAATTTGTTGACCCCAAAAAACACATATTTTATATTTAGGACTATAATGTTTGAAAAAATCGTTTACAGGCTTTACCATATTAAAAGCTTAACTCGAACCAAAAAAAGCTATTTTAATTAGTTTTTGCTTTAATTGGTTTATTTTTACAAAATTGTTTAAGGTTTTTTTAAATTTAAATTTTTTTATAATTTGTTGTAAAAGAAGACATATTTTTTTATCTGTCGGTATAAAATATATATATTGTACGTAACAGGTAAAAAATATAAAAAATTAGACCTCGGACGAAAATTTTAGTATTTTATTACTTTGTATACCCGATAAAAAAAAAGTTCCGATATGTGTATATATAACCATATCTAGTCATATATATAATTTCATATCACATCATCTCTTAGTTCATTAGAAAAATTACATACATAATATAAGCATGTAATGTAAATATATATCGTTACATATGGCCACATATATAATTATATATAATTATATCAAACTATAAATGACTAAATGTATATAAAATTTTTCGTCGGGTATGGACATTTTATATAAAATATCGAGCGGATTATTGTACCACTAGATACAAAAATTATGTGGGACGAATTTAAGACAAATTTGGAAAGCTTAACCCTTGGTGACCTGCGACCAAAGTTTCCGAATATTGAAATTTTTTTAAAATTCTCTTAACAAAAGTGTGCTGTTATTTTAGCACACTGAAGACGATTTTTTTAAAAAAAATTTATTGCGACTTGATTTTTGCTCAAATTGGCGTTTTCCATGTTTATACAATTTTTTTAAAACCAACTCCGACATTCGACTTTCATTAGAAATATGGCAAGATCTTGTACAACTAGTTCGAAATAATATGTGGTGAAAATTTCAGACAAATCGAATAATGCCAACCTGTTGCATTCTGCGACTAAAATAATCCATAATTGAAAAGCATATGAAGCTTCTCAACCATTGAAAAAATAGTTTTATTTAATAAAATATCGTTTTTTCTATTTTTATAGAATTTTTTTAAAAATAACTCCGACATTAGATTTTCATTAGATATTAGGCAAGTTCTTGTACAACTAGGTCCAACGACTATGTGGTGAAAATTTCAGACAAATCGAATAATGTTAACCTGTTGCATTCTGCGACCATGTTAGCATATAAAGACTTCCATATGAAGCTATTCAAATATGTAGTGGAAAATTTTTTTTTTGAGAATTTTGTTGTATAACTGATCTTTTAAAATTGCATTTCATTTTGAATTGTTAGGTTTGAGATCATAACAAACAATAATTGTTAATAAATGTAAGAAAATACGAAAAAAAATCTTGTGGGGATCAGCGCTTGAGGGAGTGCTGCACTTTCGACCTAAGCGACTAGGTCATCTTCAGCCTCATTCTAATCCACCACCCACAAGAAACTCTGGGTTTAATCAGGTAAATATATCAAGCAACCAAAGAAAATCAGAGATGTTAATTGATTATCCGAACAACATGAGTTATTTTCGTCTTTTTATTTGGCAGGGCTGCCAGTCTAACTGATAAAAAAAAATAAATATATCTTTTTATTTAATAAAAATGTTTCATAAATTAAATGAACGTTTCATTCATCCAATATAGCCAGTCTTTATCAACATTCCTATTAAAAAATTCATTGTATTAATAAACAAATTCATTTATACTACGCACAGAATTCTATCAGTGTATTTTATAACTTTATGAAATTGTTTCATAAATTCTATGAAACTCATCATTGTCGGAATGATTAATTAATTTTATGAAGATTTAATTCTATGAAGCATTTCATAAGATTGACTTTAATGAAACCTGTTTTATAGAGTCTATGAAAAATTTCAATCGAAGAGATCCAGTGACAATTTTCATTAAAACTATTTCATCACTAAAGTAAAGATAATTCTCTCAGTGCTCTCTCTAACGAGTTTTCGAAAGAACATTCCAGATTCTATGGACTTAAATATATTTACATAATAAATCGAAAATTTTCTACATGTGTAAATTGAACATTTTTGTGTATTTTGCCAGTCATCATATGTATCTCTTGTGGCAACACTGGTTGAAAGGTTTCTATGCGTATGTATGTATATTTCTTTGTTTAAATAGACAATTTGTAATATACTAGGCGTTTTTTATTCTTTTAGTTTTGGCTTTAAAAACTAGTTGTTGCTTCGTTTTTTTTTTTTTTTTTGTCTTAATGATATTTTATTCTTAATACTTGAGTATGTGGGTGTGTATGAGTGTGTAGTGCTTAGTTAGTCTGTATGAGTTAGGGATGATTCTTTACTAACACGTGTAGCCTACTTATAGGGGTTTTGTTTTTGAGGTTTTTGTGGTTTTAATTACTTGAAGGTGGAGTACTCTACGTTTATTGTCTCTTTGTGAATATGTTGGCACAATACAAAGCTTCAAAGAAATATTTGTTTTATATGTTTAAATTTCAATTGTTTTGAACGAAATACTATAAATAGAAAATATTACATCCTATTAATAAAAGATTTTATAAATATCATATCGTTGTCTTAAATTCAAACGGAGCTATCTACATTTTTTAAGAAAAAGAGGTTTTGATGCAAAAATCTTCACTGACGTAGTTGTCAGCTATGGTACTAATTTCAAATTTAAAAGATCATTCTAACATTGTTTTTTTGCAAAATTAGGTTGAGCTATCCATACAAGAATGTTTATTTTTGAATGGAAATGAGGTATCTACAGTACTTTCTTGATTTTAGAATTACTAACTGATACATATGTTTTTTGCTTTATAAAAACTGTTACGTAATTTTATAATATGCTGCCCGAGTAAAAATAATATTATATAATCGTGTATAATGTGATCCAGTTTTGTATAATTTAATATAGTTAAGTATGGCATCATATAATATAGTAAGATACAATTTTACTTGGCACCCCGGTTAAAGAGTTCATATATTTATTTTATTTACTCCTGGTTTCTACAACACGTTCGCCTCTACACGAACGGGTGACTACATGTATTTTGTTTTTGCATTGCATGTGTTTTGTTATTGTTTTTAGACGAACGTGAAGCAAAACGTGTTATAGAAATAGGGCGTTATTCTCGCCACGGATACAGGAGTGAATTTATATAACAGCAATTGTCAAAGTGTAGATTGTGCATGAAATAGGCTCTTTACAGATCTGTTCAAGTACTTCTATTTTTATGACCGATTACATTTAATGAAGTGAAGATAAAATTGAAGTTTTGTATATCATCGCAGGGTGTATTTACTAAAATACGTTCTCAAAATAGAGAATGGAGTATTTTTAACAACATAAATATCAAATGATCTAAAACGGAGATAAAATCGATATAGTATGTATGTCACAACATCAGAGAACAAACGCAGCTGTATGTGTACAATAATATTTCGAAAATTATGTTCAGCAACACTTCCGTTATTACCATACAAAATTGTATTTAAATCCAGACAAGTTAAAATTACTTATTTATAATATTAATAAAAGTAATTCAAAGGTTCTACCCAGCAAAAAATAGTGCTTACACAGAAGCGCTTCCGGAAGGCATTATTTAATTACAAAGCGCTTCCAAATCAAAGCCAGAAGGCATGATTTTTGTTCGCGATGTCCCACTTGGCATGTCTCTTTTAAGCAGGTGAAAAGCGCTTCTTTCATCTGCTCTGAGAAGCAATAAATTCATGCCCTCTTAGGCCTTAAGATACGCTTTTTTTGTATGTTGACAACATTAATGCTTCATAGTATGCATTCTTTATTGCTTCATTGTAAGCATTACTCACTGATTCAAAGAAGTCATTTTGGGAAGCACAACAGCTTCCCAAATCCAGGATATTTTTTGCTGGATATGTTACTCATGTTGATTAATTTCAAATAAAAATACGGAGCCATCTACTGTAACGATGCGAATGTTACGAATTATTAAAAAAAAAAAATACATGTAAAATTCAGTAGCAGTTGTTTTTTATTAATATTGTAGAAGGTCGATTTGGAAATATATTTAATTTGAGCAAATTCAACAGTTTTTTCGCTCTCCTGAACATTTGTATGGAAGAAGATAGCTCCGTTTGAATATAAGACAATAAATCTTTTTTTATTAATAAGAAAAAACTTTTTCGATTAGCGCACTACCTCAAGAATTAAAAACATTTGAAATTTCTAGTTCCTCAGGAAATATAGAAGATAAGTTGACCCATTTATTGACTATTTTTTAAATACACACAGAAAAATAAAGTGCCAACCGAATTGAAAAGTGTAGTTTTGGGGCTACGACCAATAAATTGAGTTAATGAAACAATATTTTAATGTGATTTCTATATATTTTAAGTGTTACAACTAAAATTCAGTTATATTAACTGAATTCTGTTGTGAAAACCAATATTAAGTTGTTCCAACCGATGTCAGTCGTAGCAACCTACTTTTAGTTAACAAATTGCAAAATTTTTCTCTGGGTGTAAACACATCGCATAAAGGTAATCTGTATATCAATAGATGTTCATAAAATACAATTTAAAAAAATATATTACAAACATTTTTTGAATTATATAAATAATGTGATTACGCTGGGATTCGAACCTGAGGTATCTATTTGGTAACAATTAATTAGCCCAGAACCTTACTAATTGAGCTATAGATACCTATAATATTTTATTGCTTAAAATGTAAAATGTGCGTCGTGTTTTCGTTCGTGATGTCTAAAATACCTCTGTAGATTTCAAACAAAATTGTATGAAAAACTGAATTTTCCAAGTCACCTGGCGGTTGATTTTATCATTTGAATTGTCAAATATATCACCTGCATGTTTTAAGTGTTAATTGAAAAATAATGTATCTAAATAATATTGTTAATTAATATTAATTAACGATAACATAATTATAGACGCAAAAATGTCTTCTCCGGCAGAATAAAAATACATACATATATAAATTTTTTTAAGAATTTTGGTTTTAATTTCAAAACATTATTCACATGGCACAACTAAATTTTTTTTTAATTATTTGCAATTAAATTTATCTTAATATATAAATATTTTCAGTTTTTTATTGAATTTAAAATAATTATTTTTTATACGCAAATTTATACACTTAGGATATTATGTTGGTAAAGACGACAGCAATTGTAGTCAAAAACAAATGAAATTTCATTTAAAGAAAGGACGACTTACATTTCATTAAATTCAACTAACATTGTCATTTGTTTTTTAATGTTCAAAAAATGACTTACAATTGTAGTAAAAATGAACCACATGGTAGTAAAAAATAAACAAACATTAATTTTTTTTTGTTTTTTTTAAATAACAAAAACAACTGTAAAAAATGAATGTAAAATCATAAAACAGTCATTTGATGTGGTTTGTTTTTTTAAATGAACTGCAAGGTTAGTAAATATTTTAATTTGTTCTACAAATGACTGACATTTAAATTAAAAATAAAGAAACTGTATTACAACCCAAACAACTACATATTTTTAAAGCAGAAGTTCCCTGAGTGTACACTGATAGAATTTTCCTTCATAGTATTAATGAAACAATTTCATTAAAATCGATTCATTGGTTTAAGGCAAAATTTCATTAACTGAATGAAAATTCATTAATATTGGTATTTTTTTCATTAATATTTTTTATGATTTTCTCATAATTTCATAAAAAATATTCATTAAATCAATGAAAAATTTTCAAATTTTTTTCAATAAAAATTTTGACTTGTAATAAGAAAAAAATTTTTTGTTTTTTGTACTATCATTTTGAAATAAAAAAAACTGAAAAAATTCTTTTAAACCGAATTAACCAAAACTTTGATATAAATAAATTTTTTTATTAAATTTCCCTAAAGCTAACATTTTTTGACGAAATTGAATAGTTGGTCACTAACTTTCAGGGAACAGATTCTCTAAGAAAATCGATATAGTTTTGTTCAAAACGTGACCTAAATTGTTATCGTTTTGACAATGTTACACAAAAACGTTATGCTAAACGATTATAAATTTTTGTTTTTTAACAACATTGTTAACAATATTTAACATTTTTATCTAATATGGTCGTAATTTAACTACAAAAAGTGTACTATAATCGTCGATCGTTCTACAGAATTTCAAGCCAGATCGATAAAAAAATTACATATTTTGTACACAAATTATAACAAATGTAAAGAAAGATTGAACAATTTTGTAAAAATAAAACAATAAAAACAGAAATACATTAAAATTGTTTTTTTTTTAGTTCGTCTTTTAATATTTTAATGTCTGTCAATTATATTTAAATCATTAAAGTTCTTAATATACATAATTTAAAAAAAGTACAATAATTAAAATATTTCTTTTTTATGAATAAAAAAATTTTATTTTCAAAATTTGTAATTTTCGATCTGAAATCTAATCAGCTACTTTCTAAATTTTATCTTTTTCGAATTCGTCAAAAATTATGAGCTTTAGCAAATTTGTTGAGAAACAATAGAATTTTCCCCATTGTGCTACATTGGTGGGTGGCCCTGGGAAAACTTTTCTTGTTAGATTTCTTTCTTACATGTCATAATATTAACGAAAATTTGCTGAATCAGGCTGAGTTTAATAAAAATGTGCCATCGCTTTTGCAGAACAGCTGCGATGTTTACTTTCGAACTTTTCGAACTTTTTTATAAAAATATTTTATAGATCCTATAAAGAAAAGACCTTATAAATAATATCAACGAATGATAATTTCTCAATAACCACCAAATTAATGCTATGCTAAAATAATCATAAAAAGTGCAAATTATTAAATATCAATGAAAATATTTCATACAAACTATGAATTTTATTCATTAAACACATGAAACTTTCTGAAATTTTCATTGGGTCAATAAAACCATTCATTAAAATTGATTTAATGAAACACCTTTCATTGACTCAATGAAACGTTTCTTTGGGGTCTTTTTTATGAAAAAATTCATTGGATTAATGAAGGAATTCATTAATACTACGCACAAATTTCTATCAGTGTACGTTTCCCTGCAAAAATAGGCAAACAATTTTACATTTGTTCACAAAAATTGCAACCCTAAACTTAAAAATCTATCACGAAGTCGTAGGAAACTATAAAATACCATATTTAAGTTTAAGCGTTAGGTTAGGTGCTGGTGATTAACGAAGGTGAATAACAAAATTGCGGCATTAAAAAGACCTAAGAATTTTCTTGTGTTATCATTTTCAATATATGCGAGTTTCGAAGAACGGCTTGTAGAACAAATTACTTGAGAGATGGAAGAAGTCGGATTCCTACAGAACTAATTTGTAAATTGATTGATAGTTGTGTGCCATTGGAATACATAGAAATATTGAAATATTTAATAAAAACTGTTCTATCTAATTTCCTAAAGCCGATAAAAATATATTATCTGGAGGCTTTCTAAGCTTTTATTGTCATTTTATTTTAGCCAAAGTTAAGAAAATGGGCAATTTTTGGATTAAAATCCATATAAAAAATTAAACTGGTTAATCGACCTATTTTAACCGGTTATTCGGGTGGTCGAATAATTATTTGAATTTTAAATTAATTTTTACAACATTAACCGAAATAGAGGCGAATCATCGAGGAATCGGCTAATAGATTAACCTAATTGGAAACACTATTTAAAAGTACAAAAAATTTTCCGGTTTTTGAACTTTCGCAGTTTTTACCAGAGGGGTTTTGAGCCGTTCAATGAAATAGTGTTTTGAGAACAGTTTTTAAAAAAATGGTACAATTTTTTTCAGTTTGTGGTATACCAAGTCCCAATAACGGGACACGAACAACGCAAGCTTATAGGGAATTGCGGTAATTAATTTGGTAATTTTTGAAATGTGACAAATTAGAGCTAAAAACTTATTTAGCTTTAAACTCATACAAATAAGTCTGCAAAAATAGCAGAAAAAGTTATTAAAAATTAGTTAAAAATTGCGATGCAGTAAAAAGCAGTAAAATTAGCAAAATATTTTTCCTAAATATTAGTAAAATAAAAGCGATAAAAAAACTGTAAAATCTACTAAATTTTAGTTACTTTTTTAGTTGTTTCCATGTAAACTAAGCGCCATCTTTTCGTGAAAATTTGTATTATAAATAATAAGACAGTTAATAAACAGCACAGTATTTATCAGACTTGGGCTACATCAATTACATTTCAAAATCGGTCACTTGTGAAATTTTTCTATATCATTAATAATATCAGACATACACTCACACCTGTGAGCTTAATCGCTTCCTTGGAAAATTTGTAAAATGTTTAATACCAAACATAGGGATTAGGAACAACATCTGGGTATTTAATTACAGGGCAATTACTCAATTACACCCAATTACATGTAATTGAACATAAAAAAGTAATTGGCCTGTAATTAAATACACATTTATTGGAATTATGTCCCATGTCGGGTATTGAGAAAATTTAAAATTTTCCAAGGAAGCGTTTAAGCCCACAAGTGTGAAAGTATGTCTAAAATTATTAATAATATAGAAAAATTTCACAAGTGAACGATTTTGAAATGTAATTGACGTCCCCCAAGTCTGGTATATATGAGATAAATGAAATACATAATTGTATTTGTCTTTTATTTGTCATTATTGGCGCTACGAAATAACCCCCAATGAAATAACCCCCAACGGCCAAAAATGAAATAACCCCCAAAAAAATTGTGTAAAATTGTTTGGGGGTTTTTTAATTTTTTTTTGGGGATTATTTCATCTTACGGTTTGGAGATTGTTTCATTATGAAGCAACCCCCAATGAAATAAAGCCCAAAATTTAAATTCTTTGGAGATTATTTCATATGCAATTATTTTGGGGGTTATTTCATATTTTTTGGGGGATATTTCATTTTGCTAAAAGTGAAATTTTTTTAATATTTGTTAGTCTTTACCCAAACAATTTTGTTATGTGGTTTATGGTACCTATATAATCAAGGATTTCATAAAAACAGATATTTTGTCAATCTCACATTTAACATGGTATATGAACATTTGTATAGACGTCATTTGATTGTTAATATTGTTTAGCAAGAAAAAAACTGAAAGACCATAAATGCCATTTTTATTTTGAATACTTTCAGATCATTTATTTTGGTAAATTTGAATAGGAAATTATTGTGTGTAAACACAAATTGAATTTTTTTAGATTAGAAATTAAAAAAAGTTAGATTAGAAATTAAATGAAAATATGTATATGTATATTAGGGTGTCCCTTAAAAATATATTTACCATTACACCCCCCGTTTTATTAAAAAAAATTTCAAATGGAAGAAAGGATTTTTTTTGGAAAACGTTAACCCATGCCGCAAGACTGCCGAAAATGGACCATTTTGGAACAAAGTGTATTATTATTAAAAATTTCAAAAATTTTAAATTTCGAAAAAATTACTTTTTATTTTATTTATTCATTTAATATGCTCAAAATTATTCAGATATGGAGTTCTAACCTCGTCGGATATCATTAACCCAATTTAGCCAGGAATCCAAAATGACCCACGAAATTAATAAAAAATGCAAAAACGTGTTTTTTTTTTATTACTTTTAAATATTTTTGAAAATGCCTAATTTGCAGATGTAAATTTCTATTTTTATAATATAATAGTTGTTATTAAAGGAAAAAATAAATTGAAAAATAATAATTCGAGTTTGTACTTGGACCGAATTTTTCCTAGGACATTTTTTAAAAATGTCTTGTGTTGTCAAAAATTATAATAAATTTTAACGTTTTCATCAAATTTTGGAAAATTTTCGGAAAAATATCACTTAAATTTATATATTTTATAATTATATTTACTTTTATTTAAAAAATCTTTAACCCTTAGTGGCCTGGGGACAAAAGAGAGCCATGAAACTTAATTGTTATTATGACTACGAGATTGTAAAGCTTTTATATTATATGTACTTATATATAAGTATACATGTAAGTATACATGAAAGTATATATGATCTGATATATAGCTATATCGATTATATATGATGAGATAAAAAGGATCAATTTATATATAACATAAGATATAATGATATATGATTATATATAGCGTCATATTGGAAATGTTCGTAAAAATAAGTATGAGATGTAAGTATATATTGTTATATATGGTCACATATATAATAAGATACCACTATGTCAAGCTATATAAACGACTATAAACTATTACGAATATATATCAACTTTTTTCGTCGAGAAACTAAATATTAGATATGAACATTTATCGTAATATATTGTGAAACATGTAAGCATATATAATTATATCAAGTTGTATATGAGTATATAGAATCTTTTTTCATCGTTAGTTGAAAAATCGAAAATGCTCAAAAATTTTTCAAACAGGTCCTGAGTTTCATAAAAAAAAAAAACATTTTAGAATGTTTTGAAAAAAAGAATTAGATTATACCAGACAGAGTGCTTTTTCCTGCATTAACGATTAAAAGAAGAAATCTTCTGCACAGAGAAAATTTCTTCGACGAGTTTAAATGAAATTTTTTCACTAAACTGATGACGTTTTCTTCACATTGTGAATGAAAAATTTCTTAAACTTTATGAAAAAGTTTTATAGTTTTAATGAAACTATTTTGAATGAAATTTTTTCATTAGTCGTATGAAATTTTTAATAATTAAAATGAATTTTTTCCTTAAATTTTAAGACAAACTTAATTAATTTAATGAAAAGTTTCAATGGACGAGTTCAAGTGACATTTCATAGATCTAATGCAAAAAATCTTTGATATCATGCAGAGAATTCTGTCAGTGTAGATGAAACAAGACAAAAAGACAATTTAGTTGCTGTTGATGGTGTTTTTTTTTTTTTGAATAAAATGAAAAAGATGAAGAAAAGGGAAAGGGTGTTGGTTTAAATGGTTAACAACAATACCAAATAACACATAATAGCAATAACAAACAACATATTAAAAGAAAAGTACAGGGATCTAAAGACTTTCTTTCTAGTATCATCACCATCAACATAAACACATATTCCTTTGCAAGAATTTATTGTCATACTCGTATGATGTTTACAACAACGACAATGAGAGTATTGTCATCAAAGAACAATAGGAATGGGATAATATTGATGCTGCTGCTGCCATTTCCACTTATTCTGGAATACACATTAGGATGTCCCTTAAAAATAGATTTGTCGTTATACCCCAAGTTTTATTTCAAATCGCTCCAAATGAAACAATTCGGTTTTTATTTGGGAAAACGTTAACCCATGTCAAATTTCGGCTGAAAATGGTCCATTTTTATTAAAAAGTGTATTTTTATTAAGAATTTCCAAAATTCGAAATTTTTTAAAATTAAATTTTTTTATAATCAGTATTTATTAGTAAAATGTCAAAAGGAGATTAATTGGCCGAAGTCGAAATGTAATCGAAAATTTTTTGACTGATAAGAAAAATTAAGGAACAAAGAAGAGAAGTGGAAGGAAATCCAAGTTGTCGAACAGTGATACACGCTTTATTTTGAAAGCTGCAAATAATTCTACCATAAGCTCAGTGCCCTAGTTTCCCCTTCTGTGAGCAAATCAACAGCTTAGAGAGCTCTATATGCATCCGAAAACATTGTAGCATGTAAAATGAACGTAGTTCCATGACTTCTCGAAAGGCACAAATTTTGAAAAAAATGTTCAATGCCAGAATTGTTGCTGAACACAAAAATTAATTTTCCTCGGTGTTCCCATAACACTTATTTTTTGAAACTGCCCAGTGTAGAAACGGTAATGACGTATCATTTCTTCTCTCACTACCAGTATTGATACCAGCCTACTCTCTGCATTACTTTAACACAAAAATTAAGGACACAATAATAACTAGTTATTTTTCCCATTGTATTAATACAAATAGTTTTTTGTTATCCATAAGAACTTATTTTTATCATTATTTTAAATATAAAGTAAATGATCTAAAAATTGTTTGAAAATATATTTTTAAGCTCATTATTTTTTCACTTCTTGTAAGTACATATACAACTACGTATTTTTGATTTTTTGTAAGCTGGAAAGTAATGACATTTTGTGCAACAAGTTATTTATGTTTTAAACTATCAAGTATTACATGTCGAGATATCTTAGATGGTAGAACGGTTGACTGGTAACCTGAAGGCCCGGGTTCGAATCCTGTGTGGGCACATTTTATGAAAAAAAAAATTTTCAATAAAATTTATTTTAATTAAATTTATACATATTTTTTCTACTCATTATTTTTGTCCCTACTGGTAAGCCACATATTTTTCTATTTTTTGTAAGGTGTTTAGTAATGATATGTCATTATTTTGCGCGGCATTCCCATATAAAAGTAATGCGATTTGTAATGACAATTGTAAGTACTTGTCATTACCAAATATGTACTTATATAACCTCTTATATGGTAATGCTTTTCTACACTGGGCGAATTAAAATTTGACACTAATAGAAAACATATGATTTTCTATTGTTGATTTACTTGAATAAACGTCACTACATTACTAGGTCTGTCAAAAAAACAGAGTAGTATTTGGAAGATGACAAAGCCAATTGTGACAATTTTTTGTTGTTGTTTTTGTTTTTTTTTTGATATTTTAAATTTTGAATCTCGCTCCTAGACGAGGACAAGAAATTCTCATTGAGTTTGTGATTTAACATAACAAATATCTCTAGAAATTCTAATAACAAAGTCCCCTGAAGATTTCCTTGGGCAGGAATGAAATCCGAATAGGGACACGCCTACATCAGATTGCTTTTCACAATTTGTTAAATAAGTTTTGGGACTTTAGCACATTTATTTACTATAAATGCAATTAATGTTTATCCCGATGAAAATAAATTTAAAAAATTTTTTTAATTTATTTATTTCTTTAATTACAACTATTATACAGGGTGGGCCAACTTTGACTGACTGATTTTAAATGCTTATAACTTTTTATTTTTACAGTTTTTAATTTAATTTTTGTTGCAGGTCAAAAACAATTTAATAAAATTTTTAATGTCATCATACTCAATGCAAGAAAGTGTTTAAATTTTTGAATTTTGATTAATTTTGCTTGCGAGAGAAAATGACAACTTTTTGAACAATCTAGTTATGAGCAATGAAGCACATTTAATGGATATTTTAATAAGCAGAACTGCCGAAAATCCTACCCATAATCCTACACTCAAAAAAATAAGTTAGTAGAAAAGTTAGTAAAATATCTTGTAAATCAGGTATAAATTTTTTGCTAAAATTATGTTTTAAACTAAAATTTTAGTTATACTTATTCAGCACTTAACTGTTTTGAATTAATGTTTTACTAATATTTTAATAATGTTTTACTAATTTATTTTGCTGAAAAAATTGTGTTGATTAGCACATCAATAGTGTGAACGTGAACGATAACCAGACTGAAAGATATACTCAGAATGAATTAAATGTCGCGCATGTCACCATGTAGTAGTGACGAGAAAAATTATACTAAAAAGTACAACTCTAGTAAGACATAATATAAAAAAATCAACCATGGAAGATTTTTGTATCTGTTTTGCATACATAAAACAAAATTGTGAATTAAAACAACTTAAATTTTGCGTCGTCACTGGCTTGTGAAAGTAATTGTGTATTAATTAAATAAAAGACAAAATAAAATATTTAAATTTTATAAAGATTAAATGTGTATTTGTAAACTAAATGTTTATATATATTAATAATCTTGTGTTGTCAAATTGCAAACAAATATGCAATAGGTAGACAGACTAAAGCGAAAGACAAAGACATACATCTTAGGTAGATTTTTCTGTTTCCTTTTTCTTATTGCAAAAAAAGGGTTGTATATGTTATATTTTGTTATTTTTTAGTTTCGTTTCTATAATTCTCTGTGGCATTTGCGTTCCTTTAAAAGATATCATCATTTAGACAATAATTGATGTAAGTAGTTCAAACATAATTTCGTTTATGTTATATATAATTATTTCTATTGTTTATAGGTATTACATTAATTCATATCGTCAATTTGGGAGTATGAACATTTTCATATTTTGTAACGTATTGTAAATTATTTTAAAAAGAATCACAAAAATATGTTTTATGATTTTCAGCAAATAAATTAACTAAAGCATAATTTTTCTACAAATTTTTTGAGTTTTTTTTTCAGTCTACTAATATTCAGCAAAAATTTTATTAATTTTTAGCAAGGGTTTTTTAATTTCTAATCTACTAAGTGTTAGCAAAACTTTTGCTGAATCTACTAATTTTTTTTGCTCAAAATCAGCTCGCTGATTTTCAGCAAAAGATTTTGCTGACATTAGCAATTTTTTTTGCCAGCACCCTCCTGACTAAAATTTTGCTGAGTCAGCTCAGCAAAATTTTTTGATTACTTTACTAACTTTTTTATTTGAGTGTAGAGCAGTACCTTAGCGACAATTACATCCTCTCAGATGCACGGTTTGGTGTGGAATTATCGGTCCATATTTTTTCGAAAATGAAGTTGGGGAACCAGAAACCGTCTGGTAGTTCTGAATAATCCTGACATATGGTTGCAGTAAGATGGAGCTACAGCTCATACCGCGATAGACACAACGACGATTCTGCGAGAAATTTATGATGACCGAATACTTTCAAAAAATTCTCGTTCCCCAGATTTGACGGCCCTTAATTTCGGTTTCTTGACAGGACGGGTTTACGTCAACAAACCACAAAATATTCAGCAACTTAAGGAGAATATTCTCACAGAAACTGCAGAATTGAAGACAGAAACGTTGCACAACGTAATGCAAAACGTTTTAAAAAGAGCCATTAAATGCCAACAGGAAAATGGACGCCACTTAATGGATGTAATTTTTCATACTTAGCTAGAAAAAATTTTATAAGTTATACTTTCATTTAAAAAATAAAAAAAAAACTGTAAAAATAAGGTTATAAGCATTTCAAATCAGTCAGTCAAAGTTGGCCCACCCTGTATTATAAAAATATCAATCGACATCTCCAAATTTGGCATATTAAAAAATCTTTAAAATAATTTTAAAACAACACGTTTTTGCATTTTTATCTCACATGTGGACCATTTTCGGCCGTAATACAAAAAATCAATTTCTTCCATTTGCAATAAAACTGGGGGTGTAATGAACGAAAATCGACTAATCGTTTGTTAAGGGACGTCCCTAATACACATGCATTTAATTCTATACACTGACTGCACTCTAGTATTGCATTCTGCACTGCTACACTTTTACTGCAGACCAAAATACCAACAACGACAAAAAACAAGTGAAATGTTTTTACAATTCTTTGTTTTTTTTTTGCTCTTTAAGTTGACATTATTCCATTGCATGTCGTCGGTTGTTGTTGCTTTCGTTATTGCTGTTGTATTACAAATATATAACAACAATCTGCTTTACCACTTACAAAAAAAAAAACAAATTCAAATAATTGTTGATTTTTATCTTGGCGTGTTGTTTGTTATAGTTGTTGCTGTTGTTTTATTGTCGCTTTTATGCCTTTAGGTCTTTGCTGTTGTTGTTTGCTGTTTAAATGTGCATGTATTGTTAACATTATTGCAGCAGACAACAACAACAACAACAACAATAAAATATATATCTAAAACGTTTTATACAGCCATGATTATCATCATCACCAAATCATTATCATCAACATTTAAGTGCATGGAGAAGAGAAGCAACCAATTGTTAAAGTATGACTTAAAACTGCAGCAATAGCAATAAAATAACGAAAACAACAAATGTTGCAACAAATAATAGTTAAGTTGGCACCGTTTACAAATTTATTGTGAAAAATTATTGTCAAAACAATTTCAATTAAACTTTTGTTTGATTTCAAACTCACTTTCAATTAAATGGGTAATAATAGCTATTAACCCTCTAACCGGCAAGACCGCCTCCAGGCGGGGTATTTTAAATTGGCCATAAGTGCACCAAATGAGTGATTCATAATAATAATTTAATTAATTTTGATAGAACAATATAATTTGTGAAGGAATTTTTTATGTGCATGCCACGTTTTGGAAGCGAGAAAGCGTTAAATTTAAAATTTCGTAAAATTTTAATAAATAAAAAAATAAAAAATTTTAAATTAATACATATTTATGATGACGGGAGACTGTTAATACTAAACTCAAAGTAAGATTGAAGCTTAAACTTAAAAAAGGTTCTTATTTTGGTATAACGACATACAGGATTCCAAAAGGATACCTGCAAAGGACATCGTATGAACGTATGAACGAATTTTTATTAAATTTTGAAGAAATATTATATAAAGTATTATTAGCAAAGCCTTAAATTTTAATCAATATATGTTGAAGTTTTGGTGCGTTTTCGCTCAATTTCGAGTTTATTGAAAACCGAAAATCACTTTACTAAAAGCCTTAAATAGGCAACGAAAAAAAGTTTGGTAGAAGAACAAATTGTTTTTTTTTTTGTACCGAACAAGTGGTATAAATTTTATTGCAAAAACGTTAGACCGGTTTGGGGGTTAAATGTTTAATTGAAAATGAATTTGGTGCATACGAAATTTCCAGTTTTTATAACAGATAATGGCAAAAAAGTTAAAAAAATGTCAAAATTTCAAAAAATTGCTTATATTTAAAAAAAATTTACAAGATTAAAAAAAAATTGCCAAAATTGGAAAAAAAAATCTCTAAAATTAAAAACATCGCTAGAATTTAAAAAAGCAAAAGCATTCTACAAAACTTCAACATCACAAAAATTTAGATATGAACGATATCTTCTTCTCCCACAACTCTCAACGAAGACTACATAGAACGCTTCCAATGGACTTGGCTTATCTTATATATAAAATTCTCGTGTCACAATGTTCGTTCCCGTACTCCTCCAAAACGGCTTGACCGATTCTCATGAAATTTTGTGAGCATATTGAGTAGGTCTGAGAATCGGCCAACATCTAAAAATGGGCATGATCGGACCAGTGGGCGTGTCAGCTCCCATACAAAGTAAATATTTAATATCATATATCTACAGTTCTATAATAGCCAGAGTCTTAGAAATTTGTGCACGTTGATAATTTGTTAATGTGAATAGTCATGCGAAAAATGGGCGTGATCGGACCAGTGGACGTGTCAGCTCCCATACAAAGTAAATATTTAATATCTACAGTAATATAATAGCCAGAGTCTTAGAAATTTGTGCACGTTGATTATTTGTTAATGTGAATAGTCACGGAAAAAATGGGCGTGATCGGACCAGTGGGCGTGTCAGCTCCCATACAAAGTAAATATTTAATATCATATATCAACAGTTCTATAATAGCCAGAGTCTTAGAAATTTGTGCACGTTGATTATTTGTTAATGTGAATAGTCATGGCAAAAATGGGCGTGATCGGACCAGTGGGCGTGTCAGCTCCCATACAAAGTAAATATTTAATATCATATATCTACAGTTCTATAATAGCCAGAGTCTTAGAAATTTGTGCACATTTATTATATTATGAATAGTCATGAGAAAATTGGGCGGGATCATACCAGTGGGCGTGGCAGCTCCCATACAAAGTGATTATTTAGCTCATATACAAAATTAATATTAATATTAAATATCTAGGGTTCTATATTAGCTATATAGCCTCAAATTTTGTACGAGTCCATCAATTACAAATATTAGTAGTCGAACTGAAAATGGGCGGAATGGGATAAATGGGCGTGGTACCAAAAGCAAAAAACAAATAAGCATTAAAATAAATCATCACATTCAAGACTTTTTGCAAGGTTATTTAATAATGTTGTTCAAAAATTGTTTTAGCGTTCCTCATAGTCCTAGAATAAAGGCGATAGAAGGATAAAGAGGCGTTGGGCTTCCCATGAAATTACAAATTTTAAAATGACTTACTAATTTGAGCGTAATTATTTAATTACTACATTTTTATTTTTTATTTTAACATAATTTTTATCACAATAAATACTAAAATATATGTTTCAAAATACAACTAGCAAAATGTAATTTATTAACTAACAAGTACTTTATTATTACATATTATACTAGAGGAGTTTACTCAGTTGTAATTGTATTTTAATAAGAAAAATAGATGTTACTAAACCCTATGTTAAGTATTACAAAGTTTACAAAAGCGTTTAAGTTTACAAAGCGTTTAAGCTCACAAGTGTGAGCGTAGGGGTGAAACTATAAATGATATAGAAAAATTTCACAAGTGAATTATTGTGAAATGTAATTTACGTCGTCCAAGTCTGCTTTGCAGCTCTATACAATTTAAACTAATCGAGTTACCTTTAATTTCGCAATTGGGTAAGAATTGGCAGAATGTCAGTTATTAAAACATTTATTGGGTTTAATTTAATTATGTATTGTTGTTAGCGATATTGAGTATCAATACCGACTATGTGACAGTGGAAATGAAGACGAAACACTCCACTGGTTCAGAAGAACTGAATACGGAACTGTTTTTACAGTGACCAGGGTTGCCATATAAACGATTTCTCGCCATACGTGGCGATCTTGTTTGGCATGTTAATTTTTCAATTGCCGACTGGCGATTTTTATGGCGATTTTTCGAGTGAATGGCGATTTTGCACATAAAATATCGCTACCAAACAATTAGAAATATATCACCAGAATATGATATTTTGCACAACTTATTCAAAAACTTGAAACACTTTACAAGAATATAAATTAAAATTGCAAAGTTTTTGCATATTGGTTTCGAAGTATCTGGTTTAGATATTTTACAAGATTTCTGGGAACGATTTGTCTTTCTTTGGGAATTGAAACTGAGTATATATTTTGTTACTCTGCTTTATAAGTTATACATTAAATTTGTGCTGAATTGTTGCGGCTCCTTCTTTTGAAAAAAGAAAAAAGAGAAGCAACACTCAGGAAATTCTTCTTATTAATTAATGTGTTGCTTTCTTTGGAAAGGGGATAGTGGAGAGATGAAAGGTGGTGAAAGATGAAGGGCTTCAAACATGGCAACACTGTAATTGCGCGAGTAGATAAGTCTCAAAACAGTTGTTGCTCGCCACCTGATGTAGAGTTGGCGAATTTATTGAAGCTTTTTTGTTTCATAGCCCTGATTATTTTTATAAAGATATTGTCACCTATGACAAGTTCATGTAAAAGTACCGGTCATTTTCATATATCAGAACCGAAAATTGGACTGGTTCATACACACAAAGTTCTAGTCACGTGACCACAACAGTGACTGGTCCATTTCCCGCAGGGTAATTATAACCCAGGTAAGATTTTTTTAGTTTTTCAAAAGAACCCACCATTTTTAGCGATCGTTTTTCTTCACAATTTCACAATTCATTAAAATTCAGTTCACATCATCAAGAATGAACAGTTCTGATTATACTGCAGTATTGCAATGCAGTTTGGTGCCCTTGTTACGAGAACACCCCAATGGAAATTGGATTTTAAGCGAAACTAAAATGTGGTATCGCGAATGAAACATTTCACTTCTTGACTGTCCTGCATGCTCACCAGATCTGAACCCCATAGAAAATCTATGGGGTATATTGGTTAGTTATGTTTACTCCAATGCAAGGCAATTTAACCTTGTTGAAGAGCAAAAATCTGCCATTTTAACAGAGTGGTCAAGTTTGGACTTAAACTTACCAGTGTGAAAAATCATTACCATATAAGTGGTTATATAACCACAAATTTTTTAATGCAAGTACTTATAATTGTCATTACCAATTTCATTACTTTTATTTGGTGATGTAACGCAAAATAATGACATGTCATTGCCTAATCATAATATGAGTCTAAATAATGAGTCCAATAAAAAATTTTCAAAAAAACTTAATTTAATAAAATAAATATTTTGTATTGAAAACATTTTTTATAATAAAATGTGCCCACACGGGATTCGAAACTGGGACTCCAGAATGCCAATCAAGCGCTCTATTATGTGAGCTATCTCGATATATTATACTTGATAGATAAAAACATGAATGACTTGCTTGCACAAAATGTCATTACTTTGTAGTTATATATGTACTTAGAGTTGAAAAAATAATGAGTCTAAAAATGGATTTTCAAAAAGTTTTAAGATCACTACTTTATAAGTTTGACATAATTTTTATTAAAAATAACTTTATAACTATATACATCGCTACTTTATATTTAAAATATAAGTACTTATGAGTAACGCATTATTTTTTGTATTAAAATAATGGAAAAATTTTATTAGTAAGTCCCTATTATTCGTGTTAAAATACTGCACACAGTAAACTGGTGTCCTTACTGATAGTGAGAAAAGTAATGACATGTCATTAGTGTCCGACCGAGTATTCGGCTTCGGCTTCGGAGTTCGGCCAAAAAGTGAAGTTCAGCCAAGTTCGGTGTACGGCCAAATTTTGGCCGAATTTGGGCGAACTTTTTATGATTATTTATAAAAAAGCACAAATAAATAACAACTGTGGTTATATTTACTTTTCAGAATTTACAAAAACACTACATAAAAAATACAACGTTGAATATGATAGAATGCCAAAAAAAAAACAACGATATTTAAATATCAATGTGTGTGAAAAAATTTCAAAAAGCCAAAAGAGTTTAAAAAACATTTCCAGAAATATACCTACAAGACTTATAAGCAAATAATCAACTTTAATGCGATATAATTTAAATAAACGTATACTTTTATATTTTGCAATTAATTTCGAGTGGTAAGTAATCCTAAAAAGAAAATAACAGGTTCATCAATTTGGGATAGACATGATGCAGTACCAGTCTTAGAAGTAGCAGAACCAAATGAAAATTTTATTGAAAAAGAAATTAAAATGTTTATTACGGAGCCTTTAAGTCCCGAAATATAAATATATTTGAGTATTGGAATTCAAGTCCATTTACAAATATAAAAGCTGTAGCAATAAAATATTTATCAGCCCCACCAACTAGTGTTGCTAGCGAACAGCTTTTTAGCGCTGCCGGACAGCTGTAGTCTGATAGACGAAGCAATTCACATGGTGTGAATGCGGAAAAATTGCTTTTCTGTCATTACAATATCAAACTTTTTAATTTTAAATATTAAAGTTTAAGTTTGTTTTTCTATATCAACTTAAAAATCGATCAACTATTTTTCTTTGACTATAAAATATAGTACAAATATTTTTTTCTTTTTTTGTACGTAAAATAGTACAACTATTTTCCAAATATGATTTTTTAAAAAAATATACCTATGAATTTTTATTTTTGTTTGACACTACATGTCATTACCGTTACTACACTGGGTTATTACAAAACTTAAACCGTTCTATGCATAAAAGATTATTTGAGCTTTTAAAAATTAATGGTGGTGAAATTGACTATTAGAAAGTTAAAAATGCGTTTTTTCTTTAAAAAATCTTCACCTGGCTTTTAAATATGAAACTCAGAGAATAATAGGCTTTTTGAAAAAATCCTTTTTTTCGACATAGTTCTTAAAGCTTCGAGATTTTATAAATGGGTTATATAGCCAACAAAACCCAATCTTCCATATACAAATCTGGTAAAAAAATAATAAAAACGTCATTATTTGCAACATGGACGATTAGTCATATTAAATCTCAGATGGCAATAAATTGCAGGGAGAGCGTTTTTCGAGAGAAAATAACTTTAGTTATGATAAAATAAAATATTTGGACCAAACAAATACCAACACCAAACAAATACCAACACAATCGAATCCAGAATTTTGAAAAAAAAGCCCATTAAAATTAAAATCCCAACATCGAAACATTTTTCGTTTTGTTGCAATTCCATTATTGAAAATGAAAAATAAAACTGCAATAGTGGGTACACGTATTCTCTAAAAAAAAATGTCTTTCTTATCGATTTTCTCGTGTTTTTTTAATTTTTACATATTTTTTACCAACTGTTCGTTACATCGAGTACGAATTTGCTGAAAATTCATTATATAAGTTAGTCAATACGAACAATTTGTTCGTTCGTTATAACCCGTTGTCGTTATACCTAACCTGACCTGACCATCCCGCTGATGACGCCTTTACACAATTTTTCCCGCTTTACGCAATTTTTTTTTTGGGAGAATTCAGCATAACTCTTTAAACGATTAAAAAACTTTTCGGAAAAGTGAAAAATTGCTGAAAAATAGTTTTTATAACTTGGAAATTTGTTTAAAACCAAAAAATTCCTTAAAAAATGGGAAATGTCTTATTGTGATGAGAAAATTTTAAAATATAACTTCACACAATTTTCGTATTAATATATGAGTTTTATTGCTCGAAAAGGAATTTTTTCATAACTCAAATTATTATTAATTTGTCGTGTTCAGATAATCTTAAAGACAATTGCAAATTTGATAAAAGCAGCATTTTTGTAAAAAAAAAAAGAATTCCGATTTTAGCGTTTTAGTCTGCCGAGTCCCGTTTTTCTTTTTATCAAAAACAGTTGATCACGTTAGTTATATCGGACGGTATGGTTATTTTACAATATTTGGCCATATTTCCCCAATTTTTTGCGATTTTTACAATTTTGACGTTTTTTTTTTTTTTGTTCAATTTTGAAGAGTGTTTTTTTGCAAATTTAAATTAAAACATTAATAGTATCTAAAAAAAATTTTTTTTGTTTGAAATTAAAAACAATATTCAATTAAAGTCTTAATTGAATATAAAATCTTATTAAAGTCTGAATTGGTTATAAAATCAATAAAATAATTACAAATTATTTAACTTGATACTACACTTAGAATACTATGTAGGTAAAGACCACTGCAATTGTAGTTGAAAACAAATGAAATTTCACTTAAAGAAAGGACGACTTACATTACAGTAAATTCAACTAACATTGTCATTTGTTTTTTAATGTTCAAAAAATGACTAACAATTGTAGTAAAAATGAACCACATGGTAGTAAAAAATAAACAAACACTCATTTTTTTAAATAACAAAAAACAACTGTAAAAAATGAATGTAAAATCATAAAACAGTCATTTGATGTGGGTTGTTTTTTTTAAATGAACTACAAGGTTAGTAAATATTTTAATTTGTTCTTACAAATGACTGACATTTACATTAAAAATAAAGAAACTGTATTACAACCCAAACAACTACATATTTTTAAAGCAGAAGTTCCCTGAGTGTACAATTACCTTAATAGGACCGAATTCAATTAAACTTTTAATTGAATCAACAAATATTTTAATTGAAACACACTTTTAAATTTTTCTATGTACACTTTAAAGATGTAAAATTGTGATAAATGCTGGTATGTGATGAAAAATGGTGGTTTTCAAATCAATAATTTTTAAAATTTCAATTTTAATTTCAAAAATAATAAAATATGTGAATCGAAACTCCTCTCCTGATTCAACAGAGGCGATTAAAAATAAATGAAAATAACTTATTCCTTTTCATTCACTTTTTAAATTTGACTTTAAAAAACAAATTTGACTTTTTTGCTATTTTGCCAAATTTACACATATTTGTTTATTTTCACAGTAAAAAACGCTGCTTACCTGCAAGCAGGTTTGTAAGGGAGTAAGCCAAAAAGGATCCCTTACAAACCTGCTTACATATGCCATGATTTTTATATGGCGAATTCCCACTTAAAAGCATTACTTTTTGGCAAAATAAGCGCTGATTTTAGCGCTTATAAAAATCTGTGATTTCATGGCTTTCAGTAAAATCATATTTCATGTCTACATTATTACGATTTAAAGTAATAATATGAATATTATATAATTTATTTTATATAAACTTCTATAGGTATTAATTTTTTGTTTTTAAAATTTTAGACATATTAATATAATAATTTAATTTTTTCAGCACCACGTGCTTACTCTTCAGAAACAATTAAATGAATATTTTTTTTGTGCAACATACTCAAAAACACCAAACGCAATCGGAAATCACTTGGTAAAACGGGTACAGATCGTTTATAATCCACGATATGAAACTTTCTGCATTACAACCTGCATCCTTGTGAGGGATTAAGGTAAGCTGCTTACAACCTGCATTCTTGTAAGGGAAGTCAGAAAGCTCAAACATTTTCTTTGTTTTATTATGCTTAATATTTATTACATAATACTGCTTCTCAGTATTATGTAATAGTAAGCACTTACATCAGCGCATTTGTTTTATAAACACGAAAATTTTTTACTGTGTTGCCATTTCCATATTTAAGCTTAAAAGCCGATTTTTACTTAAAACGTTTGAGCTATAAAATTGCTTTTTTAGATTTTCTTCACTTAAAGTGATGTTTTACTCGTAAAAAGAATGTTTTCCTCAATTTTTTTTACTATTTTAAAGTGTAATTTTTATCTCATTTTCAAGTTTTACTATTTTTTGCCTGGAAATGGTGTTTATAACGTGTGGTGTATATTAGTAACATTTAAGTCTAATGCAACAACAATGGCATTTAACGTGCTTTTACACTTCATCAAACAATTGTTGTAGTCATTGCAGAATAAATCTAGAAAAAAAAGTACTATTTTGTTGTGATTTTCCTTCTATTTTATCGTTTTAAGTGGGGTTATAGTGTTAAAGTACTTTAACTATTGCAGATGTTGTTGATGATGACGATGACGACGACGACGACAATGATGATGATGATGGTGATGATGGTGTGGAAACAATAAACACAATAGTGTAAAATTATACAGATTAATTTATTATTCAAATACTACATACTCGTTGATACTTTTATAAACACTAATGTGTAAAACAGGGCCGTAGTCAGGGGGCCTCCGAAAATGATTTGGCAAAATTTTAAAAATGTACTTATAGATAACATATTTTTGGAAGATGCCTGTATTTTTTTTTTTAATTCATATAGCAAAATGTTGACTGAATTTAGAGATTTTTTATTTTTAATGATTAAAATCTCTTGTAGGTAGACTTGCAAAATTTTTAATAGGAAAGACTTACAACTCTAAACCGCTTTTAGAAATAAAACTCTCTCTTTGCGACGTCAAAAATAATAGAAAGTTTAAGGTTATCATTTGAAACGAGGGAAAAAACTATACTGCCAAAATTTGGAGTTTCTCGCTGGATCAAAAGATACGAAGACAAGAGTGGAGCAAAATTGATGATTAATAGGTTTTTTGTTAAAGTTCTGCCTAGTATGGAGGCTCTAGCTTTTCTAAAACTTCGGGTTCTGATGAGATCTTTAGCCAGATCGAAATACTAGTATCAACCTAGCTAATATGTTTGATTTGGTTTTTTTTGTAAATATACGGAGGTTGAAAGCTCGTTATAAATTGAAAATAACATGAAAATAATCTCGATTTATATAAAAACAAAAAAACTGTAAAAAATATTACTTGAGCCAGAGTACACACTAAAAATTTTATATATAAATAGAACATTTTTGGCCTTCAAAGTTTAGTAACATCATGATGCTTGTTAGGAAAAGACCTAACCACGTGCTTGATTACTAAGAAGACAAGAATGGAGCAAAATTGATGATAAATAGGCTTTTTGTTAAAGTTCTGCCTATTATGGAGGCTCTAGCTTTTCTAAAACTTCGGGTTCTGATGAGATCTTTAGCCAGATCGAAATACTAGTATCAACCTAGCTAATACGTTTGATTTGCTTTATTTTTGCAAATATACGGAGGTTGAAAGCTCGTTATAAATTGAAAAAAAAAAATAAAAAAATATATAGATTTTGTTTTTTTTTTTTTTAGAAAACGCGAAAACTTTATTACATATGAAATAAATCAAAAAATTAGTACAATTTCGAAATTGATACATTTTATTTTTAGTGCTTTATAGTGATATTAGTTACAGCTTTAACGAATTATTAGGAAAAAAAATGGTGCAATTTTTTCGTTAAATATTCATCCCCATGCCTCTTGGAGGATAAAATTGCTGATTTTAAGTGCTTTTTATGTATATTAGAATCAGCTGAATATACTTGAAGTCTTACTTTACCATTAAATTTTTATATATAAAATAATAAAATTATAGTTTTTAACGCTGGTGCATTTTGCACCAGCTAACAATTAGATTGATCAAAAAGGCTGATATATCGCGAACCTATTTCAACTTGAATTAGGTTAATATTTGTTAGCCCTGAGCTAAAAATGTTCAAGACTTTGAAAATTGTCATATTATTTATTTAATCAAAGCCAAATTTGGCTAAAGCATACACAATTTCTGGGTGGACAGTTCTGAAAAAAAAATTTTGGGCCCGCACAAAATAAATTTCTGGCTATGGCCCTGGTGTGACAATTTCAAAATTAGAGAAATTTAATAGTTTAAAACTTTTTTATAAAGTTTTTTACTTAATAAAAGCAAAATCAAAAATTTTCCTTAACCCTCTAACCGGCAAGCTTGGCTTCAGGCGGGATATTTCAATTTGGCCATAATTGCGCCAAATGAGATTTTTATAATAAGAATTTAAGCTATTTCGATAGAAAACTGAATTTGTGAAATATTTTGTGAAGTAATTTTTTGTGTGCACTGCTCTGTTTTGAAACTAGAAAGCGTAGTTAAAATTTCGTAAAATTTTAAAAAATAAATATTTTGAAATTAACACAACTTTTAACAATGTTGAAAACATATCGCACACCCAGTTCAAAAGTGACTCAACTCAAAATAATAATTTTTCGGGTTTATATGCTTAAACTAGGCACAATATACTCGTTTATCTATAAAAAAAAATATCAGTGTATTTTGTTGTTGTTAACTGTTGCTAAAAAACAGTTATGTCTTTCTTTACGTTTCAATTGGTATAAAGTTTCAAATATTTTTTTTTGATTTCTGAAAAATGAAAAATTTTGAGTTGAGTCACTTTTGTACTAGGTGTGCGATATGTATGCACACAGAGAAAAATTTATCTCTTTGCCAACTGAAATTCGGTTACTTTGACTCAAATTCGGTTATTACGAATTTCAGTCTATTGGTTCAACTGAACATTAGTTTTCCCAATAAAGTTCGGTTAATTCAACTGATTTTTTGTTGATATACATAAAATATTCCGAAATTCAATCTAAATAACGTTGTACTAACTGAATTTATAAGTTGTTACTATTAAAATACACTTTTCAATTCGGTTGGCATTTTATTTCTCTGTGTGTGTTGACTTGAAACCGTTGATACTAAACAAAAAGTAAGATTGATGTTAAGGATACCTGTAAAGGACATCACCTTAACTTGAAAACTTATGGATGGATTTTTATGACATTTGGCATAAAGATTAGATTATGTACTGTTAGCAAAAGTCTTTAATTTTAATGTTGAAGTTTATGTGCCTTTTTGCTCAATTTCGCGTTTTCCAAAATCGCCATACCTTCTTAAGTAAAAACACAAAAAGTATAATATTTGGTCTAGTTATATCTTGATAAGAGCAATAATTTATTCCCAGTTATTAATTTTTATGGATTAGTTTTTGAGATTCGCTCTAAACCTTTTTTGGCCCATACGCAACGAAAACAATTTTGGTAGAAGAACATAATGTTTATTTTTCGTGCCGAACAAGCGGTATAAACGTCATTGCAAAAAAGCTTAGGCCGGTTTGAGGGTTAAGCGGGATTTTTTTCGCAAAATTATTTTAGCTTAGATATTCAAAAATATTATCCTAAAAGGATTTTTCGAAATTCGAAATAGTTTGGGAGATAGAGTCATTTTTGTGAAGCAATGTTGTGTGCCAGAAAATTGGACTTGAAACTTAAACGCGTTTTTCTCGAAACAACGTTTTTTTAAGCTCAATAGGGGATAGTGCACGATTTTTCCATTTCCACTCCCTAAGGTGGTCCCAATACAAAAATTATATTTATTAAGTGAAGCTAAATAATTTTTCACTTTTAGCGCTTTCTCATAATTTTTTTGTAGTTATTTAAAATTTGGTATCAAAAATCTCCGTAATTTTTTATACGAAATTTTCGCCAGTAGAGGTTAATGAAATATAAATTTTAACTTAACTAATTTTTCACGTAGTGTTCTTTTTCCAACCCAGTAACTATAATAAACGGCTATATTTTTGTACTTTAAAAGATAATTACGTGGTTTAAAAATCCTAAAATAATTCAACATATTAAGTATAATCTTGAATTAAAAAACTTTGGAAATTTTTTATCCAGAGTTGCCAAATACTTATTTGATAGGAAAATTTTTAGAAATTTTTTGATGGTGTCCAATTGAGGTGTCCGCGCCAGAAATGGTTAAGAAAATTTACAAAATAGTATTGAATTATCGTCGGCTGAAGGTGCGTGAGCTGGCTGAAATGATAGGCATTTGATAAAGTGCTATACATCGCATATTGACTGAAATTTTGTAGATGAGAAAGCTGTGCGCAGGATGGGTACCACGTTTGCTCACAATAGAACAAAAACAGCTTCGTGAATTAAAGTTCGAATTGCTTCATCACGCACCTTAATCGCCAGATTTAGCTCCCTCGGAATTTTTTCTATAACCCAAATTGAAAAAATGGCTAGCTGGTTAACGATTAGCCAACAATGAGGAGGTGGAGTATGGCTATTTTACTATAGCCTGGGTATCGAAAGCTATTGAATCGCTGGAAAAAGTGAATCCAGCTAAAAATAATTCTTACCCAAAACCGCTTCCGGAAGGTATCATTTAATTACGAAGCGCTTCCAAAGCTGTATTTGCTTTGAAGACATAAAAAGCGAATCCAGCTAAAAATAGTTCTTACCCAAAACCGCTTCCGGAAGGTATTATTTAATTACGAAGCGCTTCCAAAGCTGTATTTGCTTTGAAGACATAATTTTTGTTCGCGATGTCCCACTTGGTATGTCTCCTTTAAGTAGATGAAAAGCGCTTCTTTCATGTGCTCTTAGAAGCTATAAATTTATGGCTTCTTAGAAGCGCATTTTTTGTATGTTGACAACATAATGCTTCCTAGTATGCATTCTTTATTGCTTCATTGTAAGCATTATTCACTGCTTCAAAGAAGGCATTCTGGGAAGCACAACAGAATGCCTTCCCTAACTGCTTTATAGTATACAAGGCGGTAAAGCGATATTTTGGAAGCATACAAATGTAGTTACTGCTTACCAAATCCAGGTTATTTTTTGCTGGGTTTTTACTCAATACGGCATTGAAAATGGATTCAGTTACTACATGACAGTTGTTTGTGTAGTAATAAGTAGATGTAATAAGTAGACAGTTGTAATTTAAAAAACAACTAAAGAATAATACTGTATTTTTGTAACAGTTGTTTAAAGCAATTATTTCAGTATTTTAATAACTAGGGCAGCCAAAAATAAGCAAGAGATAATAATAAATTAATAATAGATAATAATAAATAATAAGAAAACAATAAATAATTTAAATAAACTAGAATTTCGTCATACATACATTCATGTAAGTAATGGGAAATTATTATGTTTTGTTATTTAATAAATAAAATATTTTGTTGGTTTCCAGATTTTTTTTTTTTTTTTGCATAATGTTAACAATGTGGAAGTCCTGACATTTTTATATATATTTAAAACAATCACAAAAAAATTTAGATTTAAATTTCAACTAAATAAATTAACTAAAATGAAAATTTTATACTAAATTTTTTAGTTTTTTTTTAATCTACTAAGCTCCAACAAATAATTTTGTTGATTTCAACAAGCCAATTTCCATTTGCATTGAACTTAGTGTCAGCAAAACACCTTGCTGAACTTACTATTTTTTTTTTTTTTTGCTAAAAATCAGCTCACTGATTTTCAGCAAAACACATTTGCAGATATTATCTATTTTTCTGCAAGGATCCTCCTAGCAAAAATTTTGCTGACTCAATTAACTTTTTTGCTAACTTTACGGACTTTTTTTTTTGTGTAGCTTGATACTTGTATTTCGATCTTCCTATAGATCTCATCAGAATCCAAAGTTTTAGAAAAGCTAGAGCCTCCAGAATTTTACATTACACTTTAATAAGGATTGTTGCAATCAAATTAAAAAACTTTTTTTTTAAAAATCTATTTTTCAAAAATACCGATAAATAATTGTTGCAAAACAGTAGTTTTAATTATTTTTTTTTTATCAGTTATTATTATGACATTGTTAAAAAATAACAATATTTTTAGTTTGTTGTTGTTGTTTTAACTGTGGTTTTTAGTAAATTCTACTGTCATACTTTTTTGAGTGCAGTACAAGTGACATAAAAAACTTTTCGGGTTTTAAATGTAAAATTTTGCAAATAAATTACACGTGAATTTACAATATATGAATTAATCATATTTTGAATATTTTAAAGCACGTTCCGAACTTCAAAAGTTACCAACCACAAATATCCACTCATTATCATTTCATAATGACAACCCCCGTTTAAAAAAAAACCATGAACGGCGATTACTTTACTTTTCATTATTATGCACTGATTACATAAATTTTAAACACTTCTTCAAAATTAAAACTTAAAAGCTTTGTTAGTTTCCATTTAAAGCAAATGTTTCTTGTTATTTATTTTTAAATATTGTTTAAATAACTAACAAATCCATAAGAACAAATGAATAGTAAGTTAAAAATAAATGTTTAAATTTTAACTACAGATCAGTAAAAATAAAAGTTAAGTTCAGTTATTTGAAATTATTTCAGTTTTATGTTTTTGTTTGTTTTTTTTTTTCTACAAAATATATACAGTAAAGGGTAGCATGAATGTTTTGAAAAATATTCAAGATTTAATATCATTAAAGCAAAAAAAAAAATTTTTTTTTGTATACTGTCTTGCGAATATCTAGCAAGACATTCGTGCTACTCGTTAGTATACACATGCACTACATGTGACAATTTTCAACTTTCTTGAAATTTGAATTGAAATAATATTGTATATAAAGAAACCTTTTTAATAAAAAAAAAACAGGCATTAATTGTTTGAATATTTTTTTTTTGAAAAAAATAAATTTAATTTATAATAACTGTAACAAAAACAAATAAATGGCAATATTCCGTTTTTGTGATTAAATTTTTATGAAATTTTAACTAAATGAAAATAATAAATGAAACTAAAAAATTCGGTAAATGATAGTAGCAACTTTCTTTTTGGCAGCACTATTTTTGGCAGCTCAGCTGTTTTCGTGTAAAATGTTACTGTTAAACATGTTCAGTTTGGTCTATAATTTAACCGTGAATCGACTTATAAACGAACAATGCTTGTAGATTATTGAATTATATTATTAAAATTCATGCTCGGTTAAGAAAGTGCATCGTGCACTTCTTCCAATTTATGGTCAGTTTGGGCGGCCTTCTGAGGCGGCTATTCGGAATCTTGTGACTAAATTTCGAACCAAATTCTCTTTATTGGACATTAAACCACCAACACGCATACGTAGAGTGCGGACAGAGGAAAATATCGAAGCTGTATCCGCCAGTTTTGTTGATGACCGTGAACTATCGATTCGACGTCGTTCTCAGCAATTGGGCCCCTGTTACTCCACTACGTGGAACATTTTGCGGAAGGATTTGGGTGTAAAACCTTTTAAAATATAGCTGGTGCAAGAATTAAAGCCACACGACCTACCACAACGGCTAACTTTTGGTGAATGGGCGCTCGCAAAGTTGGATAAGATCTACTTTTTTATCGGAAAATTGTGTTCAGCGACGAAGCTCATTTCAGGTTGAATGGATACATGAAAAAGCTAAATTGCCGTTATTTGGTGTGAAGAGCAGACAGAAGCATTACAAGAACTGCCAATGCATCCAGAAAAATGCAGTTTGGTGTGGATTATGGGCCGGTGACATCATTGGACCGTACTTTTCCAAAGACGACGAAGGCAAGAACGTTACTGTGAATGGCGAGCGCTACCGTCCGATGATTACAAATTTTTTTTTTGCCCAAAATGTAAGAGCTGTACTTGGGTGACATGTGGTTTCAACAAGACGGTGCCACATGCCACACAGCACGCGAAACAATGGCCCAATTGAAAGGCGAGTTCTGTGAACAGTTTATTTTACGTTAGGGGCCGGTCAATTGGCCGCCTAGATCGTGCCTTTAGACTATTTTTTGAGGGGCTATGTTAAGGCTCATGTCTATAGGGACAAGCCCGCAACGGTTGACGCACTGAAAGCCAATATTGAAGAATTTATTCGTGAGGTACCGGTCGATATGTTGGAGAGAGTATGCCAAAATTGGACCCAGCGAATGAACCATTTGAGGCGAAGCCGCGGTCAACATTTACATGACATCTTTAAACATTGAATTATATTGATCGTTATATCGACTCAAATAAAGATTTTATACATTTCTCTAAATTGTATGTGTTTTTTTTTTAAATCAAATCCGAAAGCTCTTAAAAAATCACCCTTTATAAGAAAGATGAAAAAAAAATTATTTGCAGAATAACTCAACTGAAAACTTTTTTATTAAACTAGAAACAGTAAACTACATAATATTCTGAGAGCATATTTATTATTTTTTGATTTCTTAGTTTATACGCGAAACTTTCCGCGGTTGGCTAATTATGCACACAACACTAACAAATTATTGTAATAATCCACTTTTATTATATGGACTTGCCTAGTGGAGATATTTAAATCACCTTGGGTAGTATGCAAAAAGAAACAATGATTTTATAGCATTTAGCGAAAGCGAATCTTGAAAAAAAACTACATGGCCATGTGTATTATTTTATGACCAGAAACAAGCAAAAAAACGCGATAAAAACATTTTAAATTTACCATTTTCAAACAATTTTTTTGTATTATTTTTTTGTTTTTTATTTTGGCAATTCATACTAAGATTAAGTACCCAGAGTTAAAATATTGATAAGTTATTATGGTTAAATTTTCCTTGGTATAAATAGTTACCCATGGTTTAAGAAAAATTGTTTTTTATTTTTTCTTTTTTAGATATTTTCGTGTTACACACAATAAATTATATATGAAAAATTAGTTTGAAAAAAGGTACTTACCCAATAGCAATAATTTAATATCCTTTGCCGCTTGAATGCCATCTTCTTTAAGATTTTTCTCAATTAGCTTGGAACGTTGAATGGCAGCGCGTTCTTCAGCTGATGTAGTGCAACCCATTTTTTATTGTTTATTGTTATTAATACCTTTTAATTTAATTTGTTTGTAAAAAAGTTGTTCTTTTTTATTTGTTTCCAAACACTTTATAGCTTAAACTTTAAAGTGGGAGGGGTTTTTTTTTTAAAGGAGATTCGGGTTAATTTTCTTTATGTTTTATGTATGAATACTTTTGTTTTATAAATTAGTTTTTACTATTCATGAATTTTTATGAATTTCTAAGGGTTTTGTTTAATTTTTTGTAATATTAAATACTGAAATAAAAAATAAGCGTATGTTGTTAAATATTGCAATTGAACAAAAAAAAAAAACAAAAAAAAGGGGGGCCAGTCTAACTACTACTCTCGAATACCAAGTGAGTCATCATCAATTATTGTAGCATTTTAAATGAAAACAATAATGATTTATGTAGATATAATTTACATTGTTTATATGTAGTAATAATAAATATAATTGTTTATGATAAATGTTAAAATTTTGTTTGCGGAATTAAGCAAAAAGTAACATTTCATTTTCTAAATTTTTTTATATTTAAAGAAAACAAATAATTAGGGGCGACAGCCAAAGTGAATTACAATTTATAACTTATCAGTTTCAAAAACTTTCTATAGACGAAAGGGTAAAATTTCCACAGAATATGACCTATTTCAAAGATTTCCGACACCTGCTGAACCCGACATTAGATGTCTCTTATTTCTCAAGGTTTTTTGAATTGAGAGAAACGATGAACAGGGTAAGGTTGACTATACTTAAAAGCTGCGAAGTGCACGTTGTTTTACGTCGAAAGGCCTTCACCAAAAGAGTTGACGGTCATTTAAAATTAGAAAAACTAAAAAATTTAAACTTGAAACTTACAAGAGTTTTTTGATTCATTTTATTTTTTGCTTGTTATTTTAATTTTAAAATGGAGTATTTTTAATTAATTTTTTAATCTTAAAAAATGTCATTTTGGGGGGAAATTTCGCATTTTGTACTTTTTATGTCAAATTAAAAGATCGAATCAAAAACTTTCCGAACTTGTAAAAACTTTAATATGTAGAAAATTACTATATAAACAAACAATTAAACAATTATCTAATTTTTTCCAACAAACAAAAATTTTAAAAAATTGTTTCGCCAGTATTGCCATATTGCAATTTTGAAAAATCATCTAAAAACACCAATATTTAAAAAAAAATCTTAAAAATCATAAAAATTCGCTAGAAAAAATTGTGTATTGAAATTTGATAAAATATTTGCTAAAAAGTATATTTTAAAAAAATCTTAACCCGTTAAGTACATACAAAGTGTTAAAGTTTCAATTTAAATTGTGAACACCACCGCTAGAGGGCGCAATAAGTGTACAAAAACTTTGGAAAAAGCTAATTGAAAACACCGTTACACTTTTTTACCAAATTTCATCAAAAACTCCCACGGAATCGATGAGTGAGTGGTATATATAGACCAGTTAACGAGTAATCTTATTAAATCATTTGAGAAGTGCTTTCCACTCCTACAAAGAAAATCTCCTCGAAAAAAGCTCTGGCTAACCAGAGAACTTCTCAATCTCGGGAGAGATGTCCGTAGACTTTTTAATAGGTCACGTCTTAATATACATTTGAAATACTTGTACGACTATCATAGTAGGCATAGGTAATACAACAGGAAAATTCAAACTGCAAAGCGCAACTCCGGGAAACTTTTCTCTAAACAGGTGGATAGCGTAAACGATGTCTCGAAGATTGGGAAATTCTCATCAAAGACCCACACACAGAGAAAAATATTGCTATTTGCCAACTGAAACTCGGTTACTACGACTCACATTCGGTTATTACAAATTTCAGTCGGTTGGCACAATTTATCATTTGTTTTATCAACAAAATTCGGTTAATTCAAGTAAATTTTAGTTGCAACACCCAAACTATTTAAAAATCGAATGTAGATATCGTTGTACTAACTAAATTTATAAGTTGTTACCACTGAAATACACTTTTTAATTCAGTTGGAACTTTATTTCTCTGTGTGCATATGCGGCCCAAAACTCTTATAAACGGAAACGAAAATATGGCGGTATCGATGGAGGAATCATTGGTTTGATAGACGTACATCTGGCAAAAAGGTACATTCTCTGCGTGCCTGAAATTATCATACACCGCTATGTCATGTCAGGAAGCAAAAGTTGTATTCATACCAAAGTCGAGTATAAGAAGCTATTCTTACAGGCTGATAAGTCTGACATCGGATTTTGCTGAAAACTATGATGTTGCGATACTCTTAAGGCGCATAAATCCTAGATGTCAGAGTAGGAGGACTTCTGAAGCACTCGTACTGTTATACAACTGGGCTAGGCCTCGTGGTCTTAACGTGAACCCGGACAAAACGAGTATCATTAGTTTTGATAAACCTGGTTTTCTGGGCAAAATTATTAGTGTCTCCGAAGAGGTGAAATATCTAAGATTAATTTTTGAAAAGAAATTTTTGTGGAAACAACACATTAAGAACAGGATCACCAAGGCCTACCGAGCGTGGAACACATGTAGAAGAGCTGTAGGCTATAAATAAGGTTAAATCAGAGAAAAACACACTGGATCTACACAAGTGAAGTGAGACCATTTTGACGTACGCAGGCAGTAGTATGGTAGACATCGATGCGAAGAAAGTGCAATATTAAACCATCAGAACCACATCAAAAGGACATTGGAGAAAATTCGATAGAACCTATTGAGATTCGGCTAAAATATGAAGCAGCCTTGTCTATGCCTCGGCTGAATTCAATTGAAGAGTGGCTTAGTCACATTCGAAAAACCAACCACCAGAAGATCTTAGCCGAGTTACCTAGATACAACATCAACATTGTATTGTGATATAATATCCGAAAGTCCACTAGCTTCAAGGCGCAGTACACGAATGACGAGCAGGGAATCTTGGTTGGACGGTACCTTTTTAAGGGACAATCCAGGTATTCATTCATATACGGATGGTTTGAAAATGGATAGAAGAACTGGGTTGACATCTATTGCAAAATGCTTTTATTAATATTGAAGGATTAACCGGAAATATAAGGTTTTTTATAGAAAGCCAGGCTGCTAGCCTCTGGTGCAAGGAGGAAATCAATAACTTCTTAACCGGGTCCAATATTAAAATTATATGGGTTTTAGGGCATTGTAACGATATGGCTGACGAATTAGTCAGGGAAGGTTCTTCTCTAGCCACAGTTAACTTGAAAAACGCGAAACTAGATTTGGCGATTTATCGTCATTTTGACGATTTTTACTTTCAAAAATAACACTACGATGATTATTTCCTTCAAAATTAAGATGTTTTTTAATACTAAATTTACAAAAACATCGCAATTCTGTTCTGTTTATCAAAAAATCTTTTTATGTTTATGTTATTAAAATTTTTAAAATCGCTGAAGGTCTATGTGGAAGCAAATTAAGAAAAATTTGTTTGAAAATTTTATAGAAATTTAATTTTGACGAATTTTAACGATTTTATAGAAAGAGAACACGATTTTGACGATTTTTTCCCCCCGAATAGGAGGGAAACAAGGAACTTTGGAAACTAAGTAAAAGGGAATTTGGTAAGATGGTGGGTATTCTCACCGGGCATTTAGCGCTGAGGGCACACTTATTTCGAATGGGTCGTACGGACTCAGTAACTTGTAGGGCCTGTGGGCATAGTGGCGAGACCATGGAGGACTATCTTTGTGGTTGTCCGGCTTTCGTAAGAATTTGGGTTATACATCTGTCCGCTGACAACATTCCAACTTTGGGTAACCTTAGTGGAATGAGCTTGAAAAGACTAGGCACTGAGAGAATTATCTGCATGATATCAATGAATTTTTGCATTACAGCTATGAATTTTCCCTTGAATTCGTCCATTAAAACTTTTCATTAAATAAATATAGTTTTTCATAAAATTAAAAAAAAAATCATATTGTTTATTAAAAATACGACTACTGAATAAGTTCCATTTAAACTATGAAGCTTTTTCATATATTTTAAAAAATGTTCCATTCACATTGTAAAGATAACTTCATTAGTTTAGTGAACAAATTTCATTAAAACACGTACAAGAAATTCTCTCTCTGATGAATTTAGTCAACGGGACGGAGTTTCTGAACTAACTAGGGACGGGAACCATAGCGACATAGCCGACTTTCGGGCTTAAGTGTATGTTCGATTTTATTGGACATGAATCTATTGTACAGGGTATCTTCACCACCGTTTCCAATTTTCAACCTGACCTAACATATCGTCGATTTTCAAACATATAAATTTAATTTTAAATTCACTTAAAAAATGTCATACAAATTTATATTCCAAACATGTTATTGCCATCACATTGCTATTGTTTTTTTTATAATAAAACATTATAATTATTCTAATAAATCAATAACTAAGTAAAGGTAATTTAAAAAATACTAAAAAACGCCATAGCATACAACCATAAAATTCTATATAGAGAAAAAAAAAAAAACATAGTATTTCCATTAGCCTCATTGTTACTACAAAGTGCATGCTTTTTTATTTCATTTCATATACAATATTTTTAGCTGCTGCTGCCATATGCAAGGACAACTTCATAAAAATGTGCAAACAGTCTAAGAATTATAGACTAGGAATAGTTTTTTCACAATATATATATATTTTTCTCTCATTTTTATTTTGATTTTATATACTCGTACTACATACTCCCTCACTGGATGTCATATTGCAGACAACTTTCAACAAGTAACAGACATCCCAGGAAAATATTTTAAAACAATGCGTTCAAAGGATAATGAATTTTGTAGCAGATTGTAAAAATCAATTTCAAACTTGATATTATAAAAAAGGACGCATTGATAAAGGCAAAATTTGGCGAACATTTTAAAGCTTAGGAAATTAATTACCTTTTAAACGATATATCTTACAATAGTTTCATTTTATAGGTCATGTTTAATAGATCATGAGATCAGTAAGCCATTTCATAGATTAGATTAGATCAGAAGGCACTATGCACCGCGACCAATGTAGGTCTTTTGTGCTGCCTAAAGTTATTATTTCATAGATATTTATGATTTCTAAATTTAAAACAAAAAAAAAAAACGGTTTAGATCCTTTTTAAATTCAGCATCTTTTAAAAAAAAATCAAACAATATAAAGACCGTTTCATATTTATAACCCATGTATGAAATTATATGTAGCAGCTCTATGAAATTTAAACTAATCAAATGACCTTGAATTTTTTAATTGAATATGAATTGGCAGAATGTCAGTAATTAAAATAATTATTTGGTTTGAATCAATTGTGTATTGGTAGCGATATTGAGTATTTTTTTGAAGACCTATTTCCTCGAGTTTCATAATTATAACCCATTTAAAAAATTTTATTTTGTTTTTTCAAAAGAATCCCCCATTTTTAGCGACTTTTTTCATAATCAGTATTTATTACTAAAATGCTTAAAGTAATCGCACTTTCTGATTTTTAAAAACAAGTTGGGTTTTACAACCCAAAAACTATCAACTTTCAAAATTTCAATGGCCAATTTTTTAAATGATATGGAAAATTATGGAACAAAGGAGAGAAGTGGAAGAAAATTCAAGTTAAAATTTTGTTTTCTTCGAGTTCTTATTTAGTGGGATAACTAGGTTATATGAATGTTTGATGTTTGCATGGGATTGTCACTTCTTTCAAAACGTGTTCTGATGATGGGAATCTAAAAAATTCCAGAAATAGATCTATCAACACATTCCTGAAAGTGGTCAATTAATAAATTTTAAAATAAAAAACTCTATAGATTATTTGTTATGACAATATCCTTATAAAGAAATATGGAGTATGGCCTCGAACTTGAATAATTTTGATTTTCATTAACCCTTTATTTCACTCAAGGTGATATCTTCGGATGACAAAAAATTGAATTTCGATGGACCTGACAGAAATACTCACTATTGGCGAGAGCTAACGATACGAAAAACGATACTTCTCACGTCGCAATTTTGGTGGCGGTAATGTCATGATGTGGGCAGGAATTCAGTTCACATCATCCATATGGAATAGTTCTGATTATACTGCAGTATTGCAAAGCAGTTTGGTGCCTTTTTACGAGACCATCCCATTGGAAACTGGATTTTCATGCAAGACGAGGCAATAATTCATTCCAGCAACGAAACTAAAATGTGGTTTCGCGAAAGAAATATTCCACTTTTTGACTAGCCAGCATGCTCACATGATCTGAACATCATACAAAATCTATGGGGTATATTGGTTCGTAAGGTTTACGCCAATAAAAAAAGCTAAAATCCGCCATTTTAGGAGTGGTCCAAGTTGGACTTAAACTTATGACAAAACGTACTCAGTTCTATGAGTAAAATATTATTTGAGCAAAACAAAAAAACAAAAAAATGGTCAAATTGAAAATTAGTTTTTATAGTTTCGAGATTTTGTAAATACAAAAAAAGTCAGTGAAGTCAGCAACATTTTTGCTGGGAGGATCTTTGCAGAAAAGTTTATAATATTAGCGAAAAATTTTATAAATTCAGCAATATTTTTGCTTGCAAAAATGTTGCAGTTTTTAAAATATCGCGTTTTTTATATTTACATCATTCACACCATTTTTTCGTATACTTTTCTTAATTTTTCAAAATTTAACCACAAAATCATAATTTTTTTTAGGAATATAGATCTACACAAGACTATCTTTAATTTAAGATCGTTTGTTTCAGGATATCTTATCAGTATTGCAAGGACGTTGAAAATTTGGCATGTTTAGTTTTATCCTTATAAATTGGAATGAGTTTGAAATCAAAAAAAATTTTAATTGAAATTTTTTTTGACAATAATTTTTTCTGTGCTTTCGTGTTTTCTTGTTAGATCGGCTAATTTTGGGAAAAAGAGAAATAACATGAATTCAGCGTTTTATAAGCATTTTTTTTTTTTTACCATGTAATTTTATTGTCTTTGACCCACCCTATGTAAAGCAGAGTTAGTTTGTATTTCACATTCTTTTAGCGAAAATTTTGCAGTTCTAATAAAAACGATGTGTTTCAAAGCTATTTTTCAATAAAATCTTAAATTTTTACCCAAAATTTTAAAATTTAAATAATTTTTAAAAACTCTTTGAAATATTTGCTGGTTTATTTTATACTACAAAAATATGTATGTCGATTATAAACTGTGAACACAATGCAGGGAATTATATTGCAGAAAATTTTACTTGAGTTATGTTATTGAATTTGTATGATGATTTGATTTATTTTTTATGACTATTGAAAAGAGGCTTTTAACAGAGAGGAAGTAAAAAAAAAAAATACTAAAAACCACATAAAGGTTTCTTTTTTAGTTCTGATTGAAAGCATATGAAAAATTATATAAATAAGCTCTTTTTGAAAATATTGCAATAAGGCTTTATAAATTTTTTAATAATAGTTTTTTCATTATTTTTTTTTTTTAAGGAGAACAATTTCCTTTGACTATTAGGCCATATATTGTGAAGTTCTTTTGAAAATCTTAATGATTCTTTGAAGAAAAGTTTTAGTTAAGAAACATTTTTTGCTTTGAGTTTTAAGGTTGTTTTAGTGTATATGATCAAAAAATTGTAAACTAAACCTTTTGCAATTGTAGTTCAGAAAATATCGAATGGAATTTCAAAAATTTCAATTGAAATTCAGAAAACATCAATTGAATTTCAGAATTTCGTGGATGGATTTAGCATCCTTAAACATCGGCTAACTCATACACAAAAGTTTTCTCATGTCATACAAACAAAAATTTTGGGGTCGCAAATTTTTGAATTCCTTCATTTGTTTTTCCTGGCACCATTTTGAAAAATATTTTGCCTCTAAGTGTTGAAAATTTTTGAAAGTCCTCATATAAGTGAAATATTAATAACAGCAATAAAAACATTTAAGTATAAAATATTGCAATTCAAATGCAAGACCTATAAGAAACTGAATATATTATATTTTTTGTCAACTTTTAATACAACTCTAGTTAAGTTGAAATATTTGTGCGCTATTATTTTTTTCATCATCCCACATTAGTGATTAGATTGAAACGTAAAAATTCTTTTGGTTAAATCATCTTTTAAAATTCCTGAAATACACGTGTTGGTGTTTTCGTTGTGTTAAATTTATCTATATATGGCAATAGAGATGATTGTAAAATCTGCACGAAAGTGTTCCATTAATTCAATATAAATTGTGTAGTTTTGATAAGTATTTTTCTGCACTGATAGAATTTTCCTTCATAGTATTAATGAAACGATTTCATTAAAATCGATTCATTGGTTTAATGAAAAATTTCATTAACTGAATGAAAAATCATTAATATTGGTATTTTTTTCATTAAAATTTTTTTATGATTTTTTCATAATTTCATAAAAAAAATTCATTAAATCAATGAAAAATTTTCAAATTTTTTTCAATAAAAATTTTGACTTGTAATAAGAAAAAAAATTTTTTTTTGTATTATCATTTTGAAATAAAAAAAACTGAAAAATTTCTTTTAAACAGAATTAAAAAAAAACTTTGATATAAATATTTTTTTTTTTTTTTTGGAAAATTTGCCTAGAGCTAACAGTTTTTGACAAATTTGAATAGTTGGTCACTAAATTCCAGGGAACAGATTCTCTAAGAAAAACGATATAGTTTTGTTCAAAACGAGACCTAAATTGTTATCGTTTTGACGATGTTACACAAAAACGTTATGCTAAACGATAATAAATTTTTGCTTATAACAACATTGTTAACAATATTTAACATTTTTTGTCTAATATGGTCGTAATTTAACTACAAAAAGTGTACTATAACCGTCGATCGTTCTACAAAAATTACATATTTTGTACCGACATATAAGAAAATATGTTATCTTTTAACACAAATTATAAAAAATGTAAAGAAAGATTGAACACTTTTGTAAAAATAAAACAATAAAAACAGAAATAAATTAAAATTGTTTTTTTTAGTTCAGCTTTTAAAATTTTAATGCCTGTTAATTATATTTAAACGATTTTTTCAATCATTAAAGTTCTTAATATACATAATTTAAAAAAAGTACATTAATTAAAATATTTCTTTTTTATGGATAACAAAATTTTATTTTCAAAATTTGTAATTTGTATGCTAAAATAATCATAAAAAGTGCAAATTATTAAATATCATCAAACATATTTTATACAAACTATGAATTTTCTTCATTAAACACATGAAACTTTTATAACGATTAGGCTAGGATTAATGAAAAAAATTTCATATACTTTATGAAATTTTCATTGGGTCAATGAAACCATTCATTAAAATTGATTTAATGAAACGCCTTTCATTGACGCAATAAAACGTTTCTTTGGGGACTTTTTATGAAAAAATTCATTGGATTAATGAAGGAATTCATTAATACTACGCACAAATTTCTATCAGTGTGCAAAACAGAAAATGTTTAAAAAATAGAAATACATTATGTACGTTATTTAATTAACCCCCCAACCGGCATAAGTTCTCCAAATGAGTTTTTTATAATCAGAATTTAAGCTATTTCGTTAGAAAACTAAATTTACAAAATATTTTGTAAATTAATTTTTTGTGAGCATGGCGTTAAAGTTAAAATTTCGTAAAATTTAAAAAAATAAATATTTTGAAATGAACACAATTTTCAAAAACATATTTATGTTGACTAGAAACCGTTGATACCAAACACAAAGTAAGATTAAAGCTTAAACTTTTAAAAAAGGCCTAACTTTGGTACAACGACATACATGACTCCAAAAGAATACCTGTAAAGGATACCGAAAGTACAAAAAATGATAAAAATTCTTTTTATTTCGCAATTTTTCGCGATTTTTCCTATCCAAACTTGGTGGCTTAATTATGATATAGAAATAAATGTATCTATTAAATACAATGACCAATATTATATTACCAACAAAAAACTTTTAATTTGTTGCATGCTAGTGTCCCTATTTGAATTCACACCACTGTATATATAGTTTCTTTAAATCAAATTGCAAATAAATTCATTGTTTTCTTAACATCTTAATATAAATGGGTCATTTTTGACCCCACTTTTTATCCCTTAAATCGACACTATAGCCGATAATCTTAGACACCCCAACCTTAGAATTGTTTTCTCTACAATATATTAAATTTTCATCAAAATCTCAGATTATCCCATGAAAGACCACCTTCCTTTGTGTGTATTTGAAAAGTTCTATCGGTCAGATTTCCAAAAATGATATACAATCGATGAACTAATTTATAGTAGAGAAATATATTTTCATATTTTTTTATCAACACAATATAAAAAATAAGGCGTTTTTATATTTTTAAATAATTTTTGAAAAAAGGTTAAAAATAGATTTTTTTTCAAATATTTATTTGGCAACTCTGGATAATAATTTTTCAAAAACAGTCAAAAAAAGAAAACTGTGTCAAAAATGAGTTAAGCTCTGTTTGAGGATAAATTGAATTCAAAAAACACAATCAATTAGACTAAAAATGACAGTTACAATGAATACAAATGCAGTCAAAACGGTGATGACTGTATTGGTCATAAAAATGACTAACCATGTAAATGGTAGTAAAAACGACTATCGAGCGGTCAAAAACAACAAAGCTTAATGAATATATAAACCATAAAAACTAGCAACAAAGCAATAAAAACAATGAACATAAAACGACTACATAAAATGTAAAAACTACTGTTTTTAACAGTTATTTTTTCAGAATTTTAAAAATAGATATTAATAAAAATTTTTTTTTTTTTTTCTTTTAACTACAGTAAAAATTTGTATTTTGTACATCCTATTTAAAATGCAAACTCAAAATTGCAAACGGTATTCCTTCCAGTTATGACGTTTTTATGCATTGGAGCTACAATGCAATTTTCTAATTGTTATTTACAAATTATGAACATATCATTAATAACAAGTATAAACTAAACGAGAATTTTTAAAAACTCTACATAATCTCCTTTTTTTAAAATATTTAGCAAAAATTAACTGTTTACTGCAAAACTACTGTTTTGGTAGTTGTTTATTAAAATATTAAAATAACCGCTCAAAACAACTGTTACTGAAGTACAGTATTTTTGGTAAGTTATTTTTTTTAAATGACTGTCTAATTTAGTTGTTTTTCATTTTCTCTTTATTACTACAATATCAGTTAAAACAACTACTACTGTTTACTACCCGAATGACCTTTGTTTAAAATGGTTTTCCTAATTTATGGTATTCAATCTAAATAAAATTAACTATGGAAATTTCAAAACTTTTTGCAAATTCTTGAATATTTTAAAATTGTATTGTAGTGCGCCCAATTGAATTTTACTTTACTTCTGAAAGTTTTTTAATATTTATATCACAAATATGAATCGATTGAAAAAATAATATTTATCATTAAAAATTTATCGAATAATGATTTTGTCGTTTTTAGAATTTTCCTTCAAAAATATTGGAGTGCCCAAAGGAATTTCTTCTACTGTATACTAATAATCAGTGACAGGATCTTCATGCACTTAAAAAATCTAAAATATGCACTAAAAATGTAAAAAATAAGCACTTTTTTAATATCAATGAAAACAAAAAAATGTAGAAATATGCATTTAAAACAAAATAAGAGAAAATATGCAATAAAAATATGCATTTTAAGCAAAATATGCAAAAATATGCTCTAACAAATCGATGACATTTTAAAGCAAATTCCATGATTCGCAGAGATATTTTATTTATCCCGTTCTCAGACTTAAGGAAAAAAACATTCATTTGCATGAACTTCCGGTCCCTGCTAATAATATAATTGCTTAAAAGAATTAATGTGGTTCTCTTGGTTGCGCTAGAATTCCTCACTAAATTATTTCTAATGGCCTTTATTCCTAATGGCTTTAGGTTATTAAATTTAACTTTTTCCCTCATTATCTTATCACAAACCGAAAACAAGATCAACTGATAAAATTTTATGAAAAGATAACAAGGCAAATATGAATTGGGTGAGGGAGGATATCAAAACAAACAAATAAACCAAACCGGAAGCCTAATGTAACTGAAGTATATATAAACTAATTGATTAGTTACTGCAACAACAAAAAATAAAAACAATATTTGTTCAATTGGCAGAACTTTAACAACATTTCTAATAAAAAGAATATTGGGAGTTTGTCAAAAAAAAAGGAGTCATATGAATGGAACTATCAAATTATTTTACTAAACAAGTTAGAGTGAGATGATTTAGTGGAAGGGCTTGACAAACATAAAACACATGGTGGTTAGGCATAGACTATCATTGACTTATATGGTAAATGATTTTCTTGTTGACAGTTAGTCATTTGGTCCTTTCGTTTTCTGAAGTAGGTTTTGTTATGAAAAACACTACTAATGGTGTTTTTATTTTTGTTGTCTAATACAGCGTGAGTGCGCAACTCACTTCAAACCTCTAATCATCATACAAACACACACCCACGTAAACTCTCCAACCATCTCCGACAAACCCACCCCCTGCAAAAAATAATTACAAGGTACAAAATAATGGGAAAACGAATCAGCGGAACATAAGTAAACGCATGTTAGTAGCAGTGATGACAACTTTATGGAACACCAAAATTGCTGGTACATACAAAAGTGCAAAATTGTTTACAATTAAAAAATATATGACTTTCAGGTCATTTTTCAGCAAACCGACACACTAATCGGATTCATGTCTTCCAATTTACACAAAATTTTGAACAAGCATTCTCCTTATAAACTTTTTAATTTCTAGTTTTTCCTAAATTCGTTGTAGTTCGCGTTTTATCGCAATTTAAATTTGGGAATTTTTAGTAAAATAGTGTGCAAAACATATCTCTTGAACACTTCATCCAATTGTTATGAACTTAGTCGCATAAAAAAACTTATATAACCTCCTCGAAAGAGTTTTGAGAAAAAAAGCCTTTTTTTAAAAATACAAAAATTAAAAATGTTCTTGATTTGAAAATTTCTTAATAAATCAGAGTTCACTTGACATCTTATCTACATCATACAAAAATTTTAGAATGGGTTCAAAATACGTTCCGTGGAAATCTTAATTTTTGAAAACAATATTTTTATAAAATATTTTATTTTTAAATAATAAGTATTATTTTAACACAAATTTTGCATTGTATTTTACAATGGGGCGTTGTGGTGAAATGGTAAGTGCGTTGGACTTTTAAACAGAAGGTCCCGGGTTTGGTTCCCGGTGACGACAATATCAATTTAGAAAAATAATATATATGAGTTTTCTATCGCTCATAGGTATCGTAGCGCCCGCTTTCGTTGTTCCCATAGCTCTTAACCCCACCGAAGTAAAATAATGAATAGCAGCTATGAATCAAAAAGCTTCAATAAGTTCGCCAACTCTCCATCAGGTGGCGAGTAACAACTGTTCAAAGACTTTTCATCTCGCGCAATTACACTGTTGCCATGTTTGAACCCCTTCATCTTACCCCACCTTTCATTTCTCCGCTATCCCCTTTCCACAGAAAGCAACACATTAATAAATAAGAAGAATTTAATGATTGCTGCTTCTCTTTTAAAAAAATAATAAATAAGTAGGTTTTGGAATTTAACGCATTTATAACCATGTTTATGTACATTAAATATGCAAAATACGGACTTAAAATTATAAGTTTTGCATTTATAATTGATTTTTTTTCAACGTTTTCAATATTATTTAAACAATTTAAGTAATTTTTGTCTTAAAATGGTTCAAAATTTGAAAATTATCGTTAATCATCGTCAGAATGTTAGTAGTTGTATTTTTCTGTATACATTTATAAAAACAAAATATAAAAAATGTATTTATTTTCCAAAACGGCAGATTATAGTTAAATATCCACAAAGTTATTAAAACTATGCATTTAGTGTAAAATTTGCAACGGCAAATGCCAAAATATGCATTAAAATATGCATTTATAGGTAAATATACATTAATAGCAAAATATGCATTTGTAGAAAAATATGCATTTCTAGAAAAATGTGCATTTATAGCAATATATATTTATTAACAAATCGATGCTATTTTGTTGCAAATTTGTTAATTCACCAAGATACCCAGGCAGAAAAATACAATCGGCACAGTGTTGGCAAAGCGTCGTCGATGGTCAGTTATGCATTGGCACAACGTTGAATTAACAATCTTGCCAGAATTGCCCTGTTACCCGATTGATAACACTGGCCAATTGTTGGTTCGAGCGAACTTGCCACCGTAGACATAACGTTGGTAATTCAAAAAATTTTGTGATTTCAAAATACTTTAAGTTTAATTAATTTTAAGAAATGTGTATAATAAAACACATTTAAAAAGCAGCAATCCAGTTCGGTCATAGTCTTTTACATCATATTTAAATGTGTGTAATAAAAAAAAGCAGATCATTCTTCTAATTGGTTTTAATGTTGTACTGGCAAAACAATTGCTTTGCAAACAAAATAGGGTTTTTCTGGTACAATATAAATTGAATCTTTGGTAATTTCTAACAAAGTGTTTTTTACAAAAACAAAATTGGTTTGCCAGTACGATTTGTTTTGTACGGTTGGCACATTCTGCCTGGGTAACGACAACAAACATGTGCCCAGGCAGAAAATTAATATCGGTACAGTGTTGGCAAAGCGTCAGCGACGGTCGGTTATGTATTGGCAGAACGTGAAACTAACAATCTTGACAGTACTGTCCTGTTACCCGATTGATAACAGTGGCCAACCGTTGGTTTGAGCAAATTTGCCACCGTTGGCATAAAGTTGGTAATGCAAAAAATTTGGTGCTTTAAAATTAGCTTAAATTAAATTAATTTTGAGAATTATGTAAAATAAAACATATTTATAAAGCAGCAATACAGTTCAGCCTTATACATCATATTTAAAATAATAAAAAAAATGCTTCTAATTGGTTGTAATATGGGTAAAAACAGTATTATCAAAGAATTTTTCGCGTGGTACTAGCAAAAACACATGCTTTGCAAACAAAATTGTGTTTTCCTAGTACAATATTAGTTGTACCTTGGGTAAGTGGTTTGCCAGTACTATTTTTATGGCACGCTTGGGAATTTCTACCTAGGTATTTACATGAAGTTCCAAGGCCAATAATAAGTACACCCAAAAAATAGAATCGGTAGTAGCCAATCGAATGGTTCGGTTGTAGCTATCGAATTTTTTGGTAGTTATCACCGAACTTCTATTGAGAACATCGAAATTCTGTTATCGTGGCAGAATTTCTGTTGTTTCAATTTAATTGCTGTTATAACAACCGAAAAATTCTGCCTCAGCAACCGAAGCATTCGATTGGCAACAAATACGGTTGCTACTATCGAGTCAGTTTTTTTGGGTGTAAATATTTATTTTTGTATTGAGCCGCAGATCCATCAGAAAAGGTCTTCTAAAATATTTTGTTATGGTGTTTACAAAAGCTTCAATAAAAATGTTCCCAGTTACTGAATTGTGCTGCATTATATCGCTAATCACTACGCAATTTGTACATTTGATTCCGTCTTCAGTCCGGTAATACACACCAAATGGGAGTACTGTAACCTGTCCATTAGTGCAGTGGTAGGACAGGATTGCTGGATTTCGTTCTGTGCTGTAAAACCAAAATTTTCAGAAAAATCTAAAACCACTAAAAATTCCTCAAATTTTAAACCGTAATTCTAAAAGAGTGTCAGACCAATTTGCACAATTTAAAAATCAAGGTCATTCCAAAACTCTAAAATCCTTCTTGCTTTGTTGTTTGTACGCTACCAAAGAAAATTTTTCATTTCAAAAAAATTTTTTGAATTTGCTTCATTATATTACAAGTAATAAATCGTCTTATAACACTTAAGAAACATTTCATGATAAGCTATGAAACTTCTTCATATTTATTATGAAACATTTCATAGATATGATGAAGCTTGTCTTCAATTTGAACTTTTATGAAACAGCTTCATCCTATTTATTAAGTGTTACATTGAATGAAAATCAATGAAGTTTTTCATCATATTTATGAAGATTTTCATAAATATCATGAAGCTTTTCCTTTGAGTGCAGTAGTCGAAACTTGAAACCAAATTTATTTTAGTTTTCAAATTTGTGGGTGTTTTTTGTACCGGGCGCTGACGCCCTTCATGGAATACAAATTTGAAAACAATGGTTCGTATATACATATAGTTATTATGAGCAGTAAAACACAGTTTTTTTGCATGGCACAATCGCTGTTTAGTTTTAAATATTCCAGTTTGATGCGTGAAGTGATTTTTTTTTTGTTATTTTACAACATAAAATCAGAGTAGCATAGAAAAATTAAATGCTAAAATTATAGTGAATTTTCTATTTCACATAGCAAACAATGATATTGTTAGATTTTCAGAACCTAGAACTAATAGTGGCAACGTATATAATTAATCGACATCACAAATTTTTTTCAAAAGCCTCTGTCTGCTAAGTATTTCACGATTTTATCTAAACACGTTTTGCTCCGGCACATGAACACTGTTGCGCGAAATTCGTTAAAATTAACATTATTTGTACGTAGAGTTGTCAAATATTCGACCTATTTAAAAAAACGGTTTTTGAATACTTTTTAAACGCCGTCTTTTTTAGAATAGCCGGTTTTCCGGTTTTTACAAATCGCTTTGGACTGCAAAAGCGGATTTTAAAAAGTTACTAAAATTTTAAATGTTGACATTTAAACCATAGTAAAAAGATTCTTTAGAAAGGCTAAAGAGCCTATTTATATTCGGTTTTAAATTAAATGAGTCTTAAGGTACGTTTATATTAATCAAATATTTGAACAAAATATTTGTTTACATATTTGCTTCCAATTGTGTCAAATAAAAAATTATTTTATTTTATGTTCAAACTATGATCAAATATTTGATGGTTTTTGTTTGTTCAAACAGCTCTCAAATAGTGTCAAATAAAATAAACGAAAAAATATTTGTCGAGCGTTCAGATTGAAACAAATATTTGTATTAAATATTTATTTAATGAAAGTGTAAAAAAACATAGATTTATTTAATCGAAAAACTAACTGTCTTTTAAAAAATTGATCACTCGGGATCTCTCTCGGACCTAGCCTATTTATGTTATAAGGTGTATATTAATGGCCTGTTTCTCGATTTCGAAAGAATGCTTTCTTTCGCTTTCTAAGCGAAAGAAAATTGATTTGGGTTTCTCTAACTAAATTTCTATGCGAACGATGACTTGAAGTACAAGTCGAATGAAAACGTAACAGTTTTCATACAAAATTTGGTTTCTCTATTTCGAACGAGTTATCAACAGTGCGAACGTAAATGTCAAAACCAGTCAATTGCTTTTTTGATTTCGAGTAACAAAATATTTTCAAAAAATATATCATTCATTCCATTAGAAAACGCAAAAAATCTGAACACGGGTCCTCTGATTTTGTTTATTTTTTGTACATGAATACTCTATGGTCCCATTTGTACATTTCCTTTTTCAGATCTCCAAATTTATAAAAACTCGTGATTTTATGCACGTTTTTAGTTGTCATAAATATCAAAAAAAAATGCAAAAAGCACTTCACTTTGAAGTACCATAACTTTTTAATTGTATATCGCATGTTATTAATTTAAACGATATTTGGAATATGCACTTGTCTACTTTATAACTGGATTTTTTAAACAAAATGATTGCTAAAAAAAATGCATACTTAATGCCAATGCAGTTTTCTAATGCATTTTTCAAAACTTTCTCCCCTTACGATTTTCGAAAAAAAATACAGTTTACTAAAATATGGAATATTAGCTAAGTATAAAAATACTGATTTTTATGGAACAAACATGTCTTTTGTTTTTAAGGATTTTTAAAAAAAAAATATTTTTTTATTCTATAAAATGGAAATATTTTTATGAAGCACTTTTAGCATTTTTATCAAATTTATGAAAATTAAAAACGCGCATAAAATCGCGAGTTTTTACAAATTTTGTGATCTGAAAAAGGCTATGTGTAAGTGGGACTATAGAGTATTCATGTACAAAATATAAAAAAATCGGAGAACCTAAAAAAAATCCTCATTTTTCAATGTTCTTTGCTGGAATGAATGATATAATAAAAAATTATAAATATTAAAAAAAAAAAAAAGAATGGATAACAAAAGGTAAGAATAAAATAACACGAATATTTAGAGTTTTTAAGAACTTTAAATTTCAGCTTAATGAAATCCACAATGGAACAGCTGAAAACGCTGGTGTACTTTTTTGATTTTCTTCTTTTGATTTATTAAATTTTCTTTTCTTTTGTTTTATTTATTTATTTATTTGTGATATACAGCTGATCACTGTTAAGTAATGTTGTATTTATCTTCAAACAATTTAGTAGTATTTTTGGTATTTGTAAAGGAAATTGTAATAGAAGTTTAAAATATCCGGTCTGGCACCATTATGATTTGTAAATACGTAAAAGACAAAAATTGACACACGTAAGTATAGGCGAACGATAGCTTTCGAAATAGAGAAACCCAAATTGATTCGAATTCGAGTGACTAGCTTGCGTTCGCTTAGGTTTTCGTTCGAGATCGTGGAACAGGTCATAATACTTCCTTGGAACAAAAATTTTGTCCGTTTTGGTCTATCTCGCTTAGTTTTGGAGATCTGGACATTTTAAAATATCGCCATTTTGTAAAATGGCTTGTATCTCGAAAACTAAACATGATATCGCAAAATGGACAAAATTTTTGCAAACCTTAATAGAAGACACCATACCGACAACACAAATGTGTACAGTGTTCCGATTCCAATCATTCCCCGTTTCATTCCATATCGTTAAATTTTGGACCAATGTTCCATTCTGTTATCGGAATGATTAAATTTTTATTACCACGTACGACAACACAATTGTGTACAGTGCTCCGATTCCAATCGCTTCCCGTTTCATTCCATACCGTTCCATTTTGGACCAATGTTCCAATCCATTATCTGAGTGATTAAATTTATTTAATACCTATTTACATTTCAGTTTTTTATAAAGCCTTTTATTAATAAATTTATTAAAAAAATTTATAATTGACGATTTTACCACCTGTTATTTGTCATTGTTTGTTCTTACATTTTTTTTGTAAGATCAAATAAATATTTGCTCAAATCAGAAGAAAATATTTGATAGCTAGTGTTCACACTATGGATAAGTTTGTCAAATATTTATTTGAATGCAAATAATTTTGTTTGACCAAAATCAGCTGATTTGCTGTTTGACACACAAAAATATTTTGTGTTCAGATTACGGCAAAGAAATATTTCATGTTTTTTGTCAAATATTTGACTAATCTGAACGTACCTTTAAATTAAACTCTTGACGGCCTTGCCTACATATGATACCAATAAAAGCTTTAGAATGAAGCTATTGAATGAATTATAAGGGATTAGATTTGCGGAATAATAAAGGGTGTTTTTTATAGAGGTATATAACTTTAAATTGAATAAAACAAAGATGATTTTTTTTAATTGACATGAAATTTACTTTATTCGAAAGATAATCTTCTGGCATAATAATTTAAATATGACTTCTGGCATATGATCGCCACGGCTGGCTCGGACGTACTCTAATCTGGAGGTACAATTTTCGATGACTTTTTCCAACATTTGTGGCCGTATATGGGCAATAACGCTGTGTATGTTGTCCTCCAAGTGGTCAATCGTTTCGGGCTTATCGACGTAGACTAGCGACTTCACATATCCCCACAGAAAATAGTCCATAAATCGCACGATCTTGGTGGCCTATTGACGGGTCCGAAACGTGAAACTACGCGATTACTAAACGTTTCCTTCAATAAATCAATTGTGGCACGAGCTGTGTGACATGTTGCACCGTCTTGTTGAAACCACAGCTCCTGCACATCATGGTTGTTCAATTAATGAACGAAAAAGTCAGTAATCATGGCTCTATAGCGGTCACCATTGACTGTAACGTTCTGACCAGCATTGTTTTTAAAGAACTAAGGACCAATGATTCCACCAGCCCCTAAAGCACACCAAACAGTCAGTTATTCTGGATGTAAAGGTGTCTCAACATACACTTGAGGATTATCATCACTCTAAATACGGCAGTTTTAAAATGGACGTAGTGCGCGATACGTATTTCGAACAGAACGATGATTTTCAAAATAAATTTGCACAATTTGGAAGCGTTGTTCAGGTGTCAGTCTATTCATGTTGAAATGCCAAACCAAACAAAACATAAATATATTGACAGCTGACAAAGTGGCAGCCAGTTAAAAAAGTATTGCCAACTTAAAGTTCTATACCTGTAAAAAAAACACCCTTTATATGTGGCACACAATTTTTTTCTGGATTAGCTTATTTAAATAACATAAAAACGCAATAATACGTTCTTGTGCATACATTTTTTTGAGTGCTAAAAAGGTTATAAACAAAAAACCGCACAATTTTCGATCATCAAATTTTTGAAGTTTTCGGCGATGTGACCACACGTTTCCGAGTAACCTTTCCGAATTTTCCAAAATTTTCTAACAAATCTGGTTTTTAAGGAAATTGTGGTCAAATCTTAATTTAATGAAAAACATAAGCATAACTACCCAGCAAAAATTTTTAGAACAGATTACCTTTCAACCTGTTCTAGAACAACTTTTTTATCACCGGTTATATGGAACCGGTTCTAGAACAGATTTCTGGGAGTCGAAATGTAAGGTGTCACTGTCACAGAACCAGTTCTATAACTGGTTCTAGCACCGGTTCTAAAACAACCTGTTCTTGTTTGAAAGTAAAGAACCTATTGCAAATTGGACAAACTCCATATAAAAAGAACCAGTTATAGAACAGAAATTAGAACCTGTTATAATACAGTATAAGCTGTTCTGCAACCAGTTATTTGGATTTTACAATTTTACTGGGTAGTTATTATTATATGTAAATATTAAATCGGGCCCATAATATTTTTTCTTCAAAACAGATAAAATGTAAAAAAATGCGGCACAAAATTGGGTGGCACATCCTCGGTTTAGGGAATTATGGGGTCAAATATGTCTTAAATGCTAGAAATCATCATTACTATTATTATGTGAAAGCGCTAAATGGATCGGATAAACTTTGAATTCTCTACAACATTTTTTTCTCAAAAAATCGCTAAGAGGCTAACTTCAAAGTAAGGGCACACCCGCAGCTTCAAGAAAGATGGTTTCCAAAATATCTTGAATTGTACATGTTATCATAACAATCATTATGTGAAAGAGCTAAATAAATCGGTTTTAACTTTTTTGTTTTACATCACTTTTAGCTCCAGAGTACGCTAAAAATCTAACATTAAATTGATTGGAATATCCTTAGTTTTAAGAATTATAGGTTTAAATATGGCTCATATGAGCCATATCTCTTTTTTCTGTAAGTCATAAAAAGATCGGATTATCCATTTTAATTCTTCTTCACTTTTTGCTCCAAATATCTATGAAAAGCTACAAAATTTAATCTTAAATAGCTCTGGATACCAAAATAATAATACTATTCATTTAGAATTTACATACAATAATAGTAGTACTGATGTTTACCAATCACGCAGGACTGCAACTAATTATTTCTCAAACTGCGGATGTGCCTTTCAAAAAATATAAAATTTTAAGATCTTCACGCATAGACCTGATGAGATTTGTATTGTCGTATTTTTTTTTATCGATTTGATCTCATTTATTAGTTTATTTATCATTTATATGCCAATATAAAAAATTTGCGTTTACACTGAAAACGCAAAAATTATAAATCTCTGAAATTTCTATTTATTGAAAAAACAGAGTTACAGATTTTGGAGTGCTTCCCTTGATTTCTAACTAAGAGCACATATTTCTTTCAACATGTAGGAGAATTTGCAAACATCAGGATTATTATCCACTAAAGGTTTTAGGTTATTTTCTTTTATGCCTAAAAAGTTATACCTAAAAGATCTGAAAAACTTTTAAAAGTTGCAAGCGAAATTAGGGTGGTTTTTATTTGAGTAGAGCACATTAACAGTATAAATATTAAAATTTAAGATGTTTGGCTGGTCTAATTGATTGTTAATGATATCCTGATACATACCATCAAAAATATTATATATTGTGTTTAAAATGGTTTAAATTCTTAGTTACATGAAATCGTACCGTTTCGTAGATTTTCCAATATACAGATTTAATCTCTCCGATTATAGAATGGAACATTGGGGCGAGATAGGGTAAAACTGTTAAAAATTTTGCTACATCGGAGTATTAATACACCTTGATAAATTAAATAGGCTGGGTCCGCGACAGATCCCTAGCACATTGGGTAAAATTTTACTTTTTTGAGCAAATTTGCATACAGCCGCCCATAGTTTAAAACGAATTTGAAGAAATAAAATTAGAAAAATAACTGAGTAAATTCCATATCGATTTCTCATGGTAAATTTTCAAAAGTCATTTATTTTATATCCTTAACCCTAGAAAGTTAATCTAGGTTGTTTAGACCTGTATGTTCTTATTTTCCAACTTTTCTGCTTATTCTGCTTATTATTTATTCAACTATCAAAAATTAACCAATAAGAATATTTTTGATTTTTAATTACTTTGTTCTGATTGGTTGAATTTAGAAAAATTTATCAATAATATTAATCGTGTGTACCCCACATTAGAGATAGCTTAATTATTTTTTCGGAATATGAAAATTCATAATTGTTTACATAAAAAATTATAAAGTTCGTTGTTGTAGCTTGCGGTTTAAATATATATTTTTTAGTTTAAAAGAAATGCTATAGGTCGAAAAGACCTAGAATAACGTTTGTGGAACTTTTTTGACATAAATAATATGGCACTTTTTTTTGCTTAACCCATTCCTGCCTATTGGGTATTTAAATACCCAAAAAGGAGCCATCTTAAAAAATGTATAGCTAAATCCAGGTAAAAGTTGCATCAAATTGATTTTTACAGGTATGTGGAGAAAGGTATGTGGAGAAAGGATAAGGTAATTATCTGTTTAATTGTCTGCAAATTTACATATTCTGAAAAATTGAAAGAAAGAATTGAAATTGCCTCTGAAAAATTGGAGACGCGACACATCGGAAAACTTTATTGTTGGCTAATAGTGTTAGGTATTCTTTAAAGTGCAAAAAATTTGTAGCTGGGTAGGACCACTCACTTGGGCTACAGGTATGATTTCATGACATGACCATTAAAATACGTATTTTACAGTTTTATGAAGTACCCTTGCTTGAAATATCGATTATTTTCAAGTAAAAATGAAAAGTTTTACATGAAAGAGCATAACAAAATAATTTAATTAAAAAACCACAGAGGAATTATTTTATATCAGTGGTTAATTCATAAGTCCCAAGTATGGGAAATCGAAAAAAAAAATTATATCAAATAACTTCCAAAACCTTAAGTAAAGAATGTGTGAAATTTCATCGATATTGGACAATGGAATCGGGGGTCAGGCATTAATGGGTTAAAGGAACAAAATAATATGAAAAAACTAAAAACTAAAGTTGAGGTTTGCGCCTTTTGTGCAAAATAGGTCAATATTTTATTCTTTTGAAAAATAATTTGTTTTATTGATTTTATCCTTAAAATATTAAACAAAGACTCTTTTTTGACTTATATTTTAGGTTCTTTTAAACAAATAAATTCCAAGGTATGTGTGCCCCGGTAGGCTAGTTGGTAGCGTGCTGGCTTATCAGTGCGGGGGTCGTGGGTTCGATTCCCACCAGAGGCACTGGTCTGTTTTCGCTACACACGCCGAAAGCCATAGTAGCTAGTGCTCGGTTAGGGTCATTGGCGTAGATAGGCCTGTCTGGGGGGGGCCTTGCCCCCCCCAGAACGTTCGGTGCCCCCCCCAGGATTTTCATTTTTTTTTCTATGTTTTTGTCTTGAAATTAAGAAACTTGAAATTTTTTGATATAACGGAGAGTTTTATAGGACATTTTTTTTAAAGTGTGTTGAAAAATACCATTAATTTCTACCGATAATTTTTTAAAGTGTTTATAAATTTTTATAATATTCCAACAGCTCCTTTATTCTTTTCTACTCTTTTCGCAAAACACGTGTTTAAACACTCTAGTGTGAATGCTATGTAAGAGTATTACACCGCTGATGCTAAGTAGTTCAAAGTAAGGACTAGTTCAATTGAACTAGTTCGTTCCCGATCTACACAACTCTATTGGCATATATAAAAAGTTTTGCAATAAAGACAATGGTTTTTATATAAATGGTTTATAACAATAGTCTGTAATTATTTAACTTTTTTAGTTTTGATTTAAAATTAAAAAAACTTTCTAGTTTTAGAAATGAAAAAAGTGCAGGATATTCGCTTATTTTTTAAAAAATCAAAAGTTGCTGATGCTGCTAAAACTACCGAATCAAGAGATGTTGATACAGCCGGAGAAGAAGCTGAAACTTCTGCATCTTTTCAAACATTTGAGGATCCCGAAGCATCAAGTTGTAGTTTAACAAGATCGAATGTGAGTGATTTGGGAACAAAAGACTCTGGTCCTCAACAGCCGAAAATAGCTTTCAAAAAAGTAGTTGTTAATGGTAAGCAAAGATCGTTTACATCGAAATATTATGAAGCATATGACTGGCTCGAATATAGTGCTGAAGCTGATAAGGCATTCTGTTTTGTTTGCCGTCATTTTAGTTCAAAGGAATCTAAAGAGCAAAATGAAAAATTTGTTGTGTCGGGATTTGAAAAATGGAAAAAATTAGGCGAAGCTCTCAAAAAACATGATAAATCCTGTAGTCACATTCAAAGCATTGAAGGCTACAAAATGTATAAAAGCTTAGGAGATGAAAATATACACGATAAAATTCTGCAGCAACATTCAAAACAAATTATCGAAAACCGTGAGTACCTTAAGAAGATTATAGATATTATATTGCTTTTGACGCGTCAAGGACTCTCCCTTCGAGGACATAAAGAGGATAATGATTCAAAAAACCGCGGAAATTTTTTGGAAATAGCAGACAATTTGGCAAAATACGATGCTTCATTTAAATTACATTTCAATAAACCAAAAAATTATTGCAGTTCCACAATACAAAACGAAATTATTGAAATAAGTGCAAGTGTTGTCATAAATACTATTACTGAAAATGTAAAAGAGTGTGGTTTCTTTTCATTAATGGTTGACGAGGCTAGGTGTTATAAAGAGGAGCAACTATCAATAACAATAAGGTATGCCAAAAACCTAGAAGTCGAAGAAAGATTCCTTGGCTTCGTAGACTGTTCCATTAACCGTGATTCTACTGCACTACAAAAACTAATTTTTGAATTTTTGGAAGCTAAAAAATTGTCGAATATTCCAATAATTGGACAATCATATGATGGTGCTAATGTTATGTCTGGTTTCAAAAATGGTTTGCAAGCTAAAATTAAGGAATCAAACCCACAAGCCATTTTTATTCACTGTCTTGCCCACAGACTTAACTTAGTTATTGTAGATTCATGTTCACATATATCCGCAGCACAAACTTTCTTTAATGCAGTAGAGGCTTTATGTATTCATTTTTCAAAGCCTGGAAATCACAGTGATTTAAAAAGAATCAGCAAAGCTCTTCAAGTTAATCACTTAGAGATAAGAAGTCTTAGCTCAACCAGATGGAGCTGTAGGTATGAAAATTGCAAATCTATTATGAATAATTATGTGTCTATAAAAAGTGCCCTTGAAGATGAAATATGTCAAGCAAGAGACAAAAATTCTGTGGAAGCTCTTGGGCTGTTAACGTTAATTAGTAAGCCTGATTTTATCGTGAGTTTACATGTCTTTCATTTTGCTCTATTAATGATAAATGTTTTGAATAAATATTTCCAAACTGCAAGTGCTACGCTTGGGGAAGCGCATGATAGCGTGAACGCAACAATAAACACATTTGAGGAAAATCGAAATAAATTCGATGAATTATGGAGTCAAGTTGAAGATTTTGCTAAGGAAAATGACATATCTTTGGATCCATTAAGAGTTTCAAAGAGAAAAAAAGGAAATTTATTGGACAAAGATTTTCATGTTGAAACCACATTGGGCAAAAGTAAGTTTGTGGATCTGCCAGATGATATATCTGCAAAAGATTATTGGAAAGTAAACGTATACTACCCGGTTATTGATAGCATTATCTCAAATTTAAACTATAGGTTTCAAAGCGTTCCACTAGCTGAATCTGTTAATGCTTTTATAAAGTTAGATTTGAAGGGAGCTGCAGAATTTATTGATAATTATAAAAATGTTTTAAAAATTGATTGTGATTCAATGAAATCTGAAATTGTTGTACTTAGAAATATGTTTAAAAACACGAGCTCGGAAAACTCGATTAACTTAGATATGATTCGTTCTAAAATTGATAAGAACATTTATCCAAACGTATATAAACTCTTACAAGTAGCAGTTAGCCTCCCAATAAGTTCTGCTGGCTGCGAAAGAAGTTTTTCAGCAATGCGAAGAATAAAAACATGGCTTCGTAGTACCATGAATCAGGACAGATTTTCAAGCTTAGCTATACTAAACATTGAGAATGAAGTAGTAAAATATGACATATCTCCTGAAGAGATATTGAATATTTTTTGTAAAAAAAATAGAAAAATTTTATTTGAATAATATTCAGAGTGCAATTTGTATTTAATTTAATATATTATTTATGTGTTCACTAAATAGTACAAAATCTTTCGTGTGATTTTATTTTTATTTTATTGTTTTATAAATAAACGTCCAGGTTATTTATTTTTTTATTATTCGTTCTTTTTTCTTAAGTACCCGAGTAAAAACGTTTGTATATTATAATACATTATTTTATATGCACTTATATGTTTTTGTCTGCCAATGTATTCAACCAAATATAATTATATGAATTCGTATATAAAATATATGTGTTACTAAATAAACTGATATTTTCTAAGCTTATATTAATTTTTAACAATAATAATACCTTAAGGGAAATGTCATTTTATTGTACTGAATTGTTCTGTTTTTGATTTTTTTTAATTTTATTTCATTAAAAAACAATGTTAAAAAAAAGTTTTGTTTAATTGTTGGGTCCGGTGCCCCCCCTAGAAAAATTGTCTAGCTACGCCAATGGTTAGGGTAATAGGATATAATTTGTAATTATATGATTACACGGTGCTACAGTGAAAAAAAACTTGGAAAACGACCTAGCGTGGGTTATAGGTCTTGTTGAGATCATTACAAATTGTGTCAAAAAATTTCAGAAACACCCTCAAATTCAGAAGTTATTCTAAAAAAACCGTTTTCAGTGATGTTCGTCAAATTATCGACCTGTAACTTAGTCAGTTTTTGTCCGATTTAAATTTTTTTAACGGGTTTGGAAAGAAAACTGATTACGCTTTAAAATGATGTGCATTTTTTGATGCATTTGTAAGTTATAAGTATTGTTTTTGTTAAGAATATCTACAAAAAAAAAACGAAAATTATAAACTTTTTTTTGATTTTAGTAGCTTTTCATTGCTTATTTTAATGTGAAAGCTTATACAAATTGTAAAAGTTATTTAACTTTTCATTAACACCTGTTTTTAACTATATACATGTTAACTTCCCAGCAAAACCACACATTACCAAATCATGGATAAAGTAATGTATCGCCATAGGGCTTCATGCATTACTTTACACGTTACTTCACTGATGAATTTTACAGGCGATGAGCCTCAAAGTAACTCATTACCTTTTAGTGGGTAAAGTAACTCGTTACTTATATGGTTACATGGTGGGAAAAAGTAATGTGTCTATAAATAGATTTTTATAAAAAAAAATGCATAAAAATTTTTTTTTACAGATATTTTTTTTTAATTAAATAAATAACTTTTTTTTATTAAATAAATAACTTGGTCATGCTGGGATTCGAACCTGGGGTATCCGGTATTTAACAATTAGTTAGGCGAGAACTCTACCAACTGAGCTATCGATACATGCAATATTTTATTGCTTAACATGTAGATGAGTGGTTGTGCTTCGTGTTTTCGTTCGTGATATCAAAAATATACACCTTACCATTATGCTTACAAAAAATCGCAAAGTAATGTGTCTAAAAATAGATTTTCAAAAATATATATTAATAATTACTTTACGTTTATAATTCATGCATTATGTAATTGATGATCGGTAAGTCATTATTTTGTTTTGAAGTAATGTAAAATGTAATGAGGTCTCATTACAAGGTAATCCATGAGTGTTCAATTATCGGTAACTCATTACTTCTTGTTGGAAAATAATGATACACGTAAGGAGTACACATTACAAGGTAATGCATTACTTTATCGCACCCATTACCAAAGTTTTGCTGGGTTAGGTTAAGCTATTTGTACAGTTTTTAATATACGTTTGTAAGTCAAGTGGTTTACCAAAAAGTCTGCAATCCCAAAATTTTTACTTTAGAAAAAGTTTAGTAACTTTTGCAAATATAAACCGATTTTAACAAATGATATCTCGTTTTTTTCTATATAAAATTGTCTTAAAAATACAGTGCAAAGGTAGGTTTTAATAAAAAAAAAATAAAAATAACTTGAATTGAAATTTGAAAAATTAGGAAACAAAAAATGAGAAACCTTTGATAAACACTTACCTAATTTCTTGGAATATATATTTTATGAACACATTTCATGAAAGCTTAATTCTTTGCCTTTCCAAAACTGTTTAAAATTTTGAAATCGGTCAAAAAATGTGTGAGTTAGAGGTACTAAAGTGCTACGACCTACCCTAAAACAGTTTTTTGAAAATAACTCAAAATTTTGAGGGTGTTTCAAAATTTTTGAAAACGGTTTTTGTATGTCCTCACCTAGGCCTACAACCCCCACTAGGTCGGTTTTCAAGTTCTCTAAATCGATTAAACATATGATAACAATTTTATACTGTGTTTTCATTACATGTTTTGAGCTAAACATGTGTTTTGGTGAAAAAAAAAATTATGGGAAAACACGTTTTGTAGTGTTTTGTTTTAAAACACGTTCAAAACAACTCAAGTGGAAATGTAGCATAATAGTGATTGGAGGTAAACGCCATTAATAAAAAATCTGCTTTAATACTTATGATTGAAGCAACCACAAAAATAAGCTAGAGCTTGTTTTTTGTTTGAAAGGATAGAACTATTTAGATTGAACACAAGTTCCTATCCTGAAATTAGGAACATTTTAAGCTATATTTGGTAGAGCATTTTGAAGCTGTTATTTGCTTACTTAAGCTTATTTTCTAAATATTAGCTTATTTTTGATTTATTTCTTTAAAAACTAGGCTTGTTTAGACTTTTTTCTTTTAAAATAAGTATTTTTTGCTTTTGCTGATAGGGGAGCCAACAAATTTGTTTATCAAAATATTCTTTTAAACTAATTGAAACTATGAAGCTTAAGAAAAACAACTTTTTCTATTGCAAATTTGTTTGACTGACAAAGTTTCAAGAAACAAATATTATTATGAAATTTAACGGTTGACATTTTTTTTTTTTGATGTTTTTTTAAACGCTTTTTTTAACACTGTTTTTGGAGCTGGTTTTTGGTTGCTCTAATTATGATTAAAAAATCGCTTAAAATTTTTAAAAACCGTCAAATTTGCATTTTTGGGGCAGAGCTGATAGCAGAGGAGAATAATTCGCAGAGTATGAAAAAACAGGGAACAAGTCTAGTTTAGGGGCCTCGCTCAGATTTTTTTTTTTTTTTTACCCTGAATAGTACTTTTTGAGCTGATTTCAACAAAAAAAAAATTTTTTGTCGGCGACGCCCCCTTGCGTCAGAAATGGGCATTAAAGTTGGAATAGTTTTTAACGATTATCTCAAAAAGTACAAGTTCGATCACGACAATATGGGTGTCATATGAAAGCTCTTTAAAATATCTTTCTAATGAGGTACAATATGTCCTCATAAATTAACCCATTACAGCCCAGTTTTAAGTTTTTCATTTTTTATTCTAGTTTTTTTGTATAACATATCTGTTTATTCAAAAAAACGTCTATATATGTAAATAAAAAATTTATAGAAAATTATAGCCCATTTTACAAGCTTTCATTTAAGGTATAATGTGTTACTATATCTCTTATAATAAAAAAGTTATTAATGGTTAAAGTTACAAAAGTCTATTTGTTTCTAAAAATTGCAATTTAACAAAGTTATTAATTTATATATACATATGCCGAGCAAAGTTTTTCTGTGTAACCGGCCTTCGGCCGGGCTTAGGGGTTTTTTTACTCCCATCAGTCGAATTCTCGGCTTCGCTGATGCTTCGCCCCGGGCTGCAGAAATTTCGGCGTATTTACAAAAGTCTATTTGTTTCTAAAAATTGCAATTTAACAAAGTTATTAATTTATATATACATATGCCGAGCAAAGTTTTTCTGTGTAACCGGCCTTCGGCCGGGCTTAGGGGTTTTTTTACTCCCATCAGTCCAATTCTCGGCTTCGCTGAGGCTTCGCCCCGGGCTGCAGAAATTTCGGCGTGTTTACAAAAGTGTATTTGTTTCTAAAATTAGCAATTTAACAAAGTTATTAATTTACATATACATATAAGAACAAAAGTACAAAAATGAAGAAAATTAAATAACGATATAAATGTTAATATCTACGGTGTTAAAAGGGTTAAAGTGAAATATTATATATCAAATTAAAGCTTGAAATCTTAGCTACAAATAAATATTATTTGTATCGTACCTTTATAATAGTCAAATTTTGAGAAAATACGAGGTTTGTCTAAAAAATTCGGTTAAAAAACAGACTTTTTTAATTTGACGCTTAACGGGTTAATGGAATTAGAAGTATTATATATCAAATGAAAGGTGCTTTAATAAGCTTTCAAATGATATGTATATTGTTTTGATCCGATCAGAAATGGTGAAGATGCAAAGATTCAAAATTCAAACTTTGGAAGTCCATAGCTCGGGAACCGAGAGTCGCCGACAAAAAAAAAATGTATTTTTGAGCTCAGCATTAAAAGTTCTACTAATGGTGAAAATTTGAAATAAATCCGAGCGAGGCCCCTAAACTAGACTTAAGCCCAAATTTGTTTGACTGACAAAGTTTCAAGAAACAAATATTATTATGAAATTTAACGGTTGACATTTTTTTTTTTGATGTTTTTTTAAACGCTTTTTTTAACACTGTTTTTGGAGCTGGTTTTTGGTTGCTCTAATTATGATTAAAAAATCGCTTAAAATTTTTAAAAACCGTCAAATTTGCATTTTTGGGGCAGAGCTGATAGCAGAGGAGAATAATTCGCAGAGTATGAAAAAACAGTACTGTTTTTTTCTGCAAGTACATGTGAATATGTTTGTGTATGCACTGAGCGCTCCATAGTACCAAAAAAAAATACACCACCGCCTAGCGACGACGACGGCAGACGATAAAACATATGTACAAATGGTTGTGTTAGCACCAAAAAGTCCATGCTAAAGTTTGGGTTTTTGTATAGTAAATTATAATGATGATTAATATTTGGAATGGCAATAATGATTACACTAAGAGTGTTGGAGGCGGTTGGGGTGTTCATAATTATGAAATACGCATCAAACATCATGATGTTTATGGAAGCAGCGAAGTAGCAGAATTAAAAGCAGCTGCTGCTAGGTGTATAAATGTTATACACAATTGCAATAATTTTCGGAAATACTTATCCAAATAATGAATTAAAATGCTAAATCTTACCACCAATAAACAAAATATGTATTTTAATATGTTTAATTCATAACTTTGTAATCCATATTCAATTAGAAAATTCCTTTTTTGGCTCCCTTTTTTAACACACAACTCCCTAAATTCTTCTTCTTGCTTTTCTTATTTTCTTTCACTCCCCACCCTAATAATTTGCTTTCTTTTCCACTTTTTATACAATTTTCACTATTTTCTTTTACTTTAAGGGTGTAGTAGGTTCTCAGAGTGATTTTCCTTTTTTTTTGCTTTGATGTGCTTTATATTTTCTCGTTTTTCCACTCTTTACAATGTTTCTTTTATTTTTTTTTTCTCTATGTATACATTTAGGGGGAGCTCTACTCCTTTTTTTGCAGTATGCTAACACTTGGTACTGTGTAATTTTTTTTTTTTTTCAATATAATTATTTTTCTCGGAACACTTTTTAATAATTTATTCAGAATTTATCACTTGTATTACCACTTTTATAAATATTGCACTTTGAAGAGGTTTTTCGTTAATTTTCTGTTAATTTCACTATTAAAAATTTATGTTATTTTGTGCGAAATATTAAATTTCCATATAATTCACCGTTCGTGTGCGGCCCGCAGTTAGATAACGAAGCCGAGATACTGTTAGTCGACTAACAGCCGCCGTCGGCTATTTTACGTGCACACTAGCCGCCGCCAATATGAGGCTATTTTCGGCAACAAAACGAAGTGCTGTTTAAGTAATAAAAATCGGATTAACTGCTTAATTCCAGTGCAAACATTTAGCGTAAATCTTAGTTGTACTAGATATAGTCTTCAGACTAAAAGAAGCACTAATGAATACGAACAAAAAATGTCTTCAGGAGCGTACCGTAAGATCGTAATAAAATTGATTTAAAGCGGTATAGTTTAATGTTTTTTTTCTCGATCATCTAAAACTTTTATAGAATAAATATTTGTCTGACTCATCAAAATTAAAACAGAATTGCATCGATTTGTAGTTGAATATTTTGGTATAAGTGCATATTTTTTTTTATTTAAACACACGTTAATTTTAAAGTATTTCCAAAATACAAATAGAAATCTAAAATAAGAATTGTTACGGATTTGAAAACTTTTAAAAATATAATGTAATTTAATCAAAAAAAGTTAAGAAAAACTACTACTTTAATTTTATGACATATAAGCAGAAATATTGATAATATAATCCACCTTTTTTATAAAAATATTATATATTTATTTAATTGTTTGATTTTTTTTTAAATGCATTTTACTATTAAAAATATCATTTATTTAAATTATTATAACAAATAAATTAATTTATTTTTATTCATACCTCCACCAATAAGTTATTATTCGTTTTTTTTTTCATTTGGCTTCTCAATTCAAGATGAAACACCAATATTTAAACCAAAAAACAGAAATAAAATCAGAGTTAGAATTTAATGTATCTATTTAATTAGTAAGCAATATTTACATACTTCTTTCGTTACATTTTATCTCAGGGTGCTTTTTTAAATCCCAACAATAAGTTTCATATTACTTTTTGTTAAATTTAACTATTATTTTATTTTTTTACTAAACATTTTATTTATCAACTAAAAACAAACCATATTTGTTTTGTAACTTTTAAATTGTTTTTTTTTAGAATTTTGTATGTATTGTTGATCTTTTAAAATTGCATTTCATTTTGAATTATCAGGTTTGAGATCATAATTAAATGTTACTATTACAAACACTAATTGTTAATAAATGTAAGAGAAGATGATCTTGTGGGGATCAGCGCTAGATGTAGTGCCGCACTTTCGACTAAGCGACTAGGTCATCTCAGCCTCATTCTTATCCACCACACACAAAAAACTCATGGTTTGATCAGGTTTATATATCAACCAACCACAGAAAATCGGATATGTTAATTGATCGGGTTCAACATGAGTTGGTCGGGTTCAACATGAGTTATTTTCGTCTTTTCTTACAATTTTAGCCAACAGCTATAAATCTTAAAGCTTTTTTTTTGGCTGGGTTGCCAGCTTTAAGATTTAAAGCTGTTGAGTAAACTTGTAAGAAAAGACGAAAATAAGAAAATACTTAATTTATACTAAAATTTATAAAATCAACAGAATTTTAATGAACAAAATTTTACTAAGAACGCTTTCACCATCTTCCATCTTGGAAGATTTTTGTGTGTAATTGACTTATATTTAAAATATTACCTAAATCGTTCTTCTAGAAACCTAAACAGGTTTTAAAAAGAGTTTCGAAGTTTTCGAGTTTTTTTTTTACAGTGGTAATTTTAATTTATTCTCATGCTTTTAAGCAATTTTAATTACATTTTAAAGTTAATAGTTCAATGTATTCTCTGCAGAATTTTTGTATAATTACCACAAAGTTAGTCGGCATATAAAATTTAACATATGTTGTGTACCTTGGTGCTTTTTTAGTCTTTAAATTGGTTAAATTGATAGCTTGAAGCTAATAAATTTTTTTCGCATACATTAAGCAAAAAAAAATTTGCTACGTTTTACAATCTTTGCATAATTAATAAAATAACGTTAACTGAGAAAACGACTCAAAATACGTCGTCTAGTTTACTGAAATATCCTCCGCCGCCGAAAATTTTTCACAAGCTTCGTTCTCTGATTTGAAATTACGGTGTTATCACGACCCAGCCGTTTTCACACTACATTTTATTTGAGTGGCACGAACTAGCGTTTTTATTGCTTACAGCTGGGAGTTTCAACAATTAGCCGGTATTCTAGCGCTTTTTCCATAGAGGAACATTGTAATAACCGATTATTAAGAGTGTTCTTACTGATAGCTAACATAGTGTCCACACTAGATATTAACTTTACTATTTTTCTGTCAGCAAACTTCAAATTCAATCGCAGAGAGAATTATATTACGTGTGGACCACACATTACTGTTAATATTATATCTGATATCTAAATAGAGTTGTTACATAGTGTCCACATTAGATATTAACCTTAATATAATATGTGCGAGAACGCCACCAGAATAACGAATTAAATTATCTATGTTCATATTAATGTTTAGGGTGGAGAACACTCATTCATATTTATATCATGTCTGTTTTCTCATAATTTTCTGTCTGCCGTTGAGTAAAGAAGTCCGTTTATTCATTAAATTTTCAACTATGCGATTAAAAAATAACTTTAAATTGATTTATAACAGTTAAACAATTTTTAATACACTTTTTCTTCATGTATTTTTTTAGTGTTAGGCATTTAACTTTTATTTATTTTTTTTTTTACAATCTTTTATGTATGTGTGTGTGTATTTTGGCAGCTCATATCATATTCTTGTGTAGATTTATTATTATACACCTATTTGTATGGAAAAGTTAGAGGAACATTCACTCATAACTTTTGAACCACTGGACCGATTTTGCTCATTTTCAACACCACCTTTCCGAAAAAATGTACATCAATTTAGATAAAAATTGCGTTTCTGCGCCTCAAACTTATATATATACCCTCATCACATGTGGTGGAGGGTATAAAAAGACCTAGAGCCGTCGTTAGCCGCTAAAATATCATTTGCCAGCTATGCACAGAGCTTATAGGGAAAAGCGACATATTGGCAGCATTGACCTCTTTATACATCCTTGGATTAGAAAGTAGTAGGTGCATTTTGCCGAAATTTGTGAACAGAAAAGTGCTGCCAAGTTTTACTTTAACCGTTACCTTTTAAATTAATACCTGAGCAAAATAGAAGGAATTCAAGCATTGCTGTTTGTATTGGTTTGAGACAATTTGTCAACCTAAAAAGTTGTATGGTTCTATTTAATTTTGTCTATATCTAAAGTACAGTGTATTTTTATATGAAAATAAATTAAAGAACTATTTGGTTTGAACCAATTACTCGATAAAGTGCCTAATGCAATATTCGTAACATCTCTAATTTTAATAGATATCAATCTAAAATTTTATCCATATAAAATAGTTTAAACACGAAAGAATTTCAATAACGAGATGATCTGTGATTGTTTTAAATTTATGCTGGGACAAGGTTTCATACCGAAAAGTTGATATTTAATGTTTAAAATTAACAAAAAAAAAAAAATTGTAGTACATTTTTATAGTTACTTTTGACAATGAATCAACAAATTCTTTAGAGTTGTGCCAGAGGTTGGAGTACCAGTTCATGAGTTTTTTTTGTATTGAGAACAAAAATATGAATTGTATTAAATTTATGTTAGCCTTGGTTTTCCTCACACTTAACACGGACGTGAATAAAACGATTGGCAGCACTTTTAATACAAACTGACAACAAAGAGTTAACACTTAACATGCCCAATGTCAAATTTTGTATGGGATTTCGTAACATGTATAGGAAAAAAGGCCCGTTATTGAGGTGGAATTGAACCAAAAAATATGTAAAATAAATTAAACTGACTAACCTGCTGATTAACTTATTTTGATCACAAATATATCAATTAGAGTAAAACCACAGGTTCAAACAAAGTCTAAAAAGAAAAATAAACTGCTTTTTATTATAATCTAGGTTTTTCTTTATGTTTATTGAGACCAAGAGTATGGATTGTTTTGAAAAATACAATTGAAGCGCTTATTTTAAAACATTGATAAGTCACATATATTATTTAATGGATTTTCGCAATTTGCTAGACAAAGAACTTAAACACTAGCTAGACATAGGGCTTACACACTAAGCGCAAGTACCTGTAGTATAAACGTCCTGCAAGTCATATATTTGTTGTTGCATATTTTAACCTTTAAAATGCAAAAACAAACTAAAAATAAAATGTGGCTTATCACGTTTTTACAATAAGCCCTTCAATTATAAAAATTAAAAAAGCTTTTTTTTCTTACCTGTTTATAAAGTTTTCTGTTGAAAAATTATTAGTTAAGAGTAAATTTCATCTTCCTTAAATCTAAAATAAAAAGACTATTATTTTAAAAAACTAATAACTAAGGCAATTTTATCACCTTAACCCCTTATGGGTAATACGTTAAAATTGTAGAGTAGATTTTTTTTTTTTATTGAGGGCCAAAAGAGTTTGCTGGCTTTAATGTATCACGAAGTAATAATAAAGCTAAAATAATAAAAAGAATAAAGTGTTAAATAAATTTAAATGATATATATAAAAAATTTGCATTACCTTTATTTAAGTGCCTTTTTTGAAAATGTTTAAAATAAAATTATATTGGAATTTCCTAAAACAAAAAAAAAAAAATTAGTATAATGAAATTTTCAAACCTAATTAAATTAACTAACCTACACTGAAGGAATTATCTGCATATTAATGAAATTTGTGAAGTTGCACTGAAACTTGCTCATTGAAACTTTTCATTGAACTAATGCAAGTTTCCATATAATTTTATGCAAAATATCAATTTTTTTATTAAAAGTTTCATTTAAGCTGCATTTACATTTGATATCGAAATCCAAAGGCAATGTAAATTCCGCTTTACTTAAGGAAAAATAAATTTTTTTTTTACATAATTAGTTTTATTAAAATTATAAATCTTTTGAGTTTGAATTTTAACGTCTTTTTCAGACAATTGCAATTAATACTATAATTAATATGCAATTTTATTTTATTTTAATTGTGAAGGCGTGGTAGAGAAGAATGAGTGTATTTTTCTAAAAATCATAACTACATTGCAAATTTTCAATTTTTCTGAATCAGACTGCGCAGTTTCTGGTATTGAACCTTCGCCAGTGACCCTGTTTTTTTTTGGAAAATGTAATGTTTGTTATGTTTTTATTTGTTCGATTGCGTCTATATGAAATTTTCTGTGCAATCACTAACCGTGGTATAGATAAACTGATTTCTAATGCCACATGCACTCGCACTACACGTTAGACAGAGCGCTTTAGCGCACTGAGCTATCGTCAGGTCGAGTTTTGTTGTGATTAAAACTAGTTTTAGAAGTACAACAGTAGTTCAGAAGTACAACTCCAATAACACAACAGTTCTATTTTTAGAAACTTACCTCACTATAATGTCCACTGTTTTCCCATATGTTGTAAGTGATGCCACATCTATGATATATTCTTTGTATATTCGATAGATGGCGCTTACGTATTTAGGGAAGAATTAACAGAGAGCAAAGTTTGATTTTTGTTTGAGTTTGAATTTTTTCATTCATTAATTTAAACAAATATTTTCGTTCTATTTCTAAAGAAAAGTTTCATTAGTTTAATCAAAATTTTCATTATTTTCCGCCCCCTAAAACTATCCGTGTGTAATGTTTAAATTATTAAAGATTTTCTATATATTTATAAAGAAATAAATTTGTTTTATATATTTTTTTTTTTTATAATTTTTATTGCAATTTAAGTTTTTTTTTTTAAAGGGAGTGTAACTAAATGGTAAATTGTCAATATATTAATTTGTTTATTATATTATTGGTTGGCTTAATATATAGAGTTGTATGTTTGTTGTAATTTTTGTTTAAAAAATGAGACTTATTTTCAAAAAAAATAATTTTTTGTAAATTTTACAGTTTCAATTTACACTAAAAATTTGTTAATAATATGGTGTTTGTTTTTTATTTTTATTTTTAATTTAAGTTTAAGTTTTTTTTTTTAATAATTAATGCACCTTAAGACAAAAAAAAGCTTGATACTATTTATTGTTGGTTTTTTTTTATTAAGAATATTTTGTTTTTTTTTAAATTATTTATTGATTAAATGAACAACACACTTTGATTAAATAGTTTTTTTTTTGTTTTTTTTCCTTAATCGTTTTGATAACATTAAAAATTGTATTTGTTTTTAAATATTTTCTCCATATATATGCTATGATTTCGTACTTATTAACTAATATCTTTTTGAATTTTTTCTTTGCTTCTCATATTGTTTTCACGATATTTAAGGAGCTTTCAAAAAATATCCTAAAATTTTATTAAAATTTTTTCTTTATTTTTAATATTTTGTTTGCATTCACTGCTGGTTTAAAAATTCTTACGATGTTAATATTTTTTATTTTTTTTTTTTTAATTTTTTTTAAATTCATTATAAATAAGAATAAAAACAAATTTTAATAAAAAAAAAAAACAAATTATAATAAAAGAACTTATGGAAGAAGCATGATATTTTTCTAACCAATTTTTTTCTTTTAGTTTTAAATAAAAAAAAAAAAACAAAACTTAAGCTAAAATAAAATAATGAAAAAAAACAAGATTCTTAAAAAAAATTTAAAATATTTCTAAGGCTTTTTGTTTAAGTTAGTTGTTTGTTTGTTTTTGTTTAGAAACACCATTAAGTTTTAAAAGTTGAGTTCTTTTTTCTCTTTTATTTTAATGTTGTTTATAAAAAATAAATTTATTTTTTGATGTTTTAATTTTTTTTTCGATTTATAAAATATATGAAACAAATCAGTTTAAAAACAAAAATGTAACTACAGTCTGTTCTACAAGAATTGTCTTGAAAATTTGAAATAATTTACGCATATCGTCAGCTTATTATTGGTTTGACCTATGTACCAAAAAGTCGAATTTGAGAAAAACGATAATTACACAAGTTTTTCTTAATCTCATGATTTCCCATTAATTGCGGCATATATTCTAAACAAAACCAAACATTTTTACACTTTTATATAAATTCAATCAAAAGTTATTAAGTTTTTATAAAAAATAAATATTCTTGTTGTATGCTCCACATCAACTTTTTTTAAATATGACTCTATGCTGCACGTCTATATACTTTGACGTCTAGCTACAGTACTTTTTTGTTTTAAATATTCTTGTTGTATGCTCCACATCAACTTTTGTTTTTTAATATGACTGTCTAGATGCACGTCTATATACTTTGACGTCTAACTGCAGTACTTTTTTGTTTTTAATATTCTTGTTGTATGCTCCACATCAACTTTTTTTAAATATGACTTTCTATGCTGCACGTCTATACACTTTGACGTCTAACATTAGTTCTCTTTTTTGTTTTGATTTTATGTTCGTTGTTTTGGTCATGCAGCCAAATAATAACGACATAATTTTTTAAACTTTTGTTTGCAGCATATCAATTGCAGCAAAACAATAATGAAGTATTTTTTTTTTTAAATTTTTGTATACAAAATTTACTCCATATGCTAAACAGTGATGTCTATGCATCAGGCTAATGTTTATTAAACGTTAAAATTGCGGATATAATACAAAATCGTTTCTGAATATCTCAGATATAATACAAGATATCGATAAACTGGATTCGGAATTAGAAAAAATATATTTTTAATATATATGTATATATAATGCATTTCTAACTCATTTTTTCAAAAATGGTCAGTAGGTCAAACCAATAAGTAATCTGACGATATATTACTTGTAATAAATCTTCGTAAAAATCCTCATTATTTGAAGTAAAATATTTTTGTCTTTCAAGTATAATCGTGTGTGGTCCTTGAAATTTTAAATATTTATGGTATAACTGGAATTAGGACTTGCGCAGTATTCCTTAAATATCGAATTTAAAAATTCTATTTAAAAATTACCTTAGAATAGAATGTAATTCGTTCTAAATTTAAAAATTTTATGCTTTTTAGCATAAATTCTTAATTCAACATATCCTTTAACTTACAGACGTAAACCGATGTTTGCCTCTTTTTGTGAAAGAAAAAAAAAATTATGTAGTATTTTCATATTGGACATAATCGGTGTATGCATCTTTTTTTGGGTAAAAGTGGAACATATTAATAATAATTTTTTAAAGTTGTTTCTACAATTTTTGCTCAATTTTTCGCCAAAATATTTTTTTAGATTTCTTTTTTAATTTTTACTTCAAAAAAATGTTGGCTAAAAAAAATTTACCAATTTGAAATTTAACATTTTTGTGTCTTAAAATATTTGCCGATTAAGGCATAAAATTTTTTTATTTGGCGATAATTGGTTCTCGACAAAATAAACATTTTTCATATGAGTCATAATCAGGAGACCGGCTCTTTTATTTAATTAACTATTGATGATCACTTTGTTTCGTTTGTCCTTTAAAAAATTCATTATTTCACGGCAAAACAAAAAAGATTCTCTGAATTTTTCGCAATTTTTTTTTTTTAATTTTTACTTAAATTTTTTTTTCTCAAAATATCAAATAAAAAAATTGTTAGAAAAAATGTACGAATTTTAATTTTTTTAACTTTTTTGTGTTCAAAAAACAGTTCGTCTCTTTTTTTAAGTAAAAGTGCAACATATTAATGATAATTTTAAAAAATTAAAAAAAAATAATTTTTTCAAGGCAAAACTAAAAAAAAAAATTTTTTATAAGAAAAAATGTACACATTTTTTTTTAAATTGTTTTGTGTCCAAGAATACTTCGCAATTAAGACACAATTTTTATCGAAATTTTTTTTTTTCGACAAATAAATATATTTTTTAAGGAAAAGTGCTGGTAATACAAAAACTGAATTATTTCACGGCCAAACTAAAAAAAAAAAAATATATTTCGCTAAATTTTTACTAAAAAAAAAAAAAATATTGTGCCAAAATATTTTATAAAAAAAAAATATACGAATTTATATTTTGCGAACTTTTTTGTGTCAAAAATATTTTACGATTAAAACAAAATTAAAGTTTTTATGATTTTTTTTGACGAAAAATTAGTTTTTGACAAACTACACATTTTTCACATGGTCCATAATCGGTCCTCTTTTTTGTTAATAGGGTACAAAAGTGAACACATAGATAGTTTTTTGAGAGTTGTTTCCACAAAAACTAATTTTTGTACGGGAATATAAAATATTTTACAAATTTTTCGCCAAAATGTATTTTTACATTTTTTCTTTTTAATTTAGTTTTTGTGGATTTTTTACCGTCCAAAAATATTTTTCGATTAAAAAGGGCGATATTTGAAATATAAGTTGAGAATTAGAAGCAATTAAAACAAAAAGGTATCCAAATGTGATACAATTCATAATTTTTACCTAAACCTCGAAATTTTTCTTTCAAATCCTTTGGAAATAACAAATTCATAAGCCAAAACTTAAGAGTTATTAATTTTGAACAAATATTTAGCGGAATGATTGAATTTCAAACGGATATGATCGAATGTGTGAAATGTACAACAAGTGGTCCTTCGAACCTAAGAAATTTAAATTCAAACACAACACTAAGGATCATTTATACTTAAACTTTTCATTAAAAAAATAAAATACTCATAAGCCGTTTGCTATTTGATGAAAATAAATTGGATATTTAAACAAAATATTTTCCATCAAACCTGTGATAATTGAAATATTCATAATTTGGGCCTAAATCTCGAAATTGTTACTTTCAAATCATTTGCATATAACAATTTATAAGCCAAAAAAAAGATCAAACATTAGAATTATTAATTTCGAACAAATCTTTGACGGAATAATTGAAATTTCTACATATATGGTCCTTTGAATGTGTAAAATTTACAACGGATGGTAGGTACTTGATTTTAAATAAGTCCTCGAAAGACGTTCGCTAAAAAAATAATTTGATATTTTAGACAAATATGGTCTTTCGAACCTGCAAAATTTCAATATTAGCTGAGAATTTGAATCTATTAAAAAAAAAGTTATGTATACGTGAGAAATTTGGACCTAAACCCCGAAATTTTTCTTTCAAATTCTTTGGAAATAACAATTTAAAGCCTTCAAATTTTTAATTTTAAAAACATTTCTTACGGAATAATTGATTTTCCAACATAAATGGTATGTTAAAAAAGTCCTCACAGGCCGTCTGCTAGTTGACCCACAAAAATAGAGATGTTAACAAATATTGGTCTTTACAACCTTATTCAAATGTTATTCAAAAGTGCGAAATTCAAAATTGGGCATAAATCTCGAAATTGTAAAATCCTCTTTGACTAACAATTTATAAGCCAAAACATATCAAACTTACTTTATACAAAACCTCGACAAAAAATTTAATTTCCAACGATAACGGAAATTTTAATGTGTAGAATTTACAATAATTGAAATTTAAAGTCTTTTCTACGTAAAACAAAAAACAGTCATGCAAGTTTTTTTCGAATTCAATTCGAAATTAAAGAAAAATGTCTTGTAGAACAGTTAGTTTCGGGTGTTTTTTTTTTGGCGTTTTCTTTTATAACAACAGATATAATAAAATAAAAAGAAACAACAAATTTAAACAAAAGAAAAACTCATTTTGATTTTTTTTTGTTTAAGCTGCTAAATAAAAATAAACAAAAAAAAAAAGAAAACAGGATGTAATGAATAAAGGTCTAGCCTTTTCTTAGAAAGCTTGCGGAGTAGAATTAGTCGTTGAAGTGCTAGAAGGAAAAGAGGATGTGGAAGTTTGGGAAATTTGGGCTGAAGATGCTTTTCTTGATAAACGAGTATTGTGGCTGTTAAGAGGTAAGAGAAGAGTTTTGTTGTTGCTATTGTTTAAAATGGCTCGTTGATTTACCTTAACACCACCGCACAAGGGATGACGTTCAAACATCTTTAGCTAAGGCTGAAAAGGTCAATTTTTCGGAAACACATCAGCGATATTAACAAAAGCACAAGCGCCCAAAGAGGCCTGAGCCATAACCTTGAGTAATTCATTAGCATGGGCAACACAATATTCCAATGGTGGCCATTTGGCATAACTCATAGATTCTGAAAAAGAAAGTATTCAAAGAAATATTATTAATATTTAGAAAATATAGATGTATTGATAGAATTTTACCTAATATGGCTGAATTTAAAGCTCTACAAACAGTCTCTCTTTTTGTTGGACACAATTGCCAACCTAAAGGACTTGCCCAAGGATTTGAATAAGCAATTAAACTAAATGCATCCTGAAAAAAAAAAAAAATACATTAAATAAGGTTACTTGCATATAATAGCCAATTTATACACACAAAAAATAAATTTTTAAATCAAGCAGCAACAACATTAAATTAAATAGAATTAAAATTATGGATCTTTTGAGGATTTATTTCCAACTAAATATTAATCCTTAATTCGAATATTCTGAGTCAGAATGGACACAGATCAAAAAGCTGGCTGTTTTGTTAGCACAATTCAAGTGAACAGCCCTCCTGCATGGGGTGCAGTAAGGAATTCTTAAAATTTAATTTCACGGACATTTCATTTGAAAACATTATGCAGAAATCTTTATCTAATAAAATTAAGGAGGATGATGAGAGTCATGTCTTTTTAGAGGTATAGTTTTTGATTTGAGATATTATTATTATACCCTGCCAACAAAATTTGGATACTTTTTTAATGGTTCTATTCTATGAGTGGAAAATGAACCAAATAAAGCACATATTTTGAAATTTAAAAATTTTTGTGCCAAAAATAATTGATTTTTTGAATGAAGAAGAAAATTGTCAAATTCAAAAATACTTCAAAATCGACGCAGAAATGTAATTAATTTGAATATTTTGGGAACAATTCAAAAAAGGCTCCAAAATACGATAAATTTTTGAGCCTACAGATTTTGTTAAATATATTTTTTTGAGTCTTTTTTGAATAAAAAAGAAGGCTCTTTTGGGTGAACCTCTTTCACACAAACATTTAAAACAGGAGTGCCCAAGCGTTCCTTATGGAAGAGCAAACACCAATACATTTAAATAAAAACTAATTTTTATTCAATATTTTTTGTTGTAAAAACCAATACATACAAAGAAAAAAGAAAAAAATATTTCAATGTTTACCAGCAAAGCATACGAAAGTGTTGTTGCTTTGCACTTGCGTGTATACAGTGAAGAACGACAAAAAAACTAATAAGACAAAGTTGTTTGTGTATTTCGTATTGCTAGTGCTGAGTGCTCTATGTGTGTATTAAAACACACAGCCTACAGCTAAGTGTTTTTACAAAAACAAATGAGCACGAAGCGCATAGGGCTTGGGCACCCTTGATTTAAAATATTAATATATTTGGAGCTCATTGCTGACTCATTTTTGAGCTTGTTTGTTGGCAGGTTAATATATTATATTATAATTATTGCTTCTACAAAATCACTTTTGTTTATGGCTGACTTTGTTGTTTTTCATGTATTTACTAGGAATGTCTCTTAAATTAATTAAAAAGTTTACTTTTACAAAATATTCTACTAACACAACATAAATACGCTCTAACATGGTTTAAATACATCCTCCCCTATAATACTATTAAAATTTCACCCCCTATTGAAGATATTCACAAAAATTTGCACAATTTAAACAATTTGCAATTTTTTGCGGATATTAATTCGTCATTCAAAAGATATGTAAATAAAATGTATTTTTGTATATTTACCAAATTACAAATGTTAACGAGAATATTTTTTAAAAATAAAACATGAATACAAAAAAAAAAAATTTTTTGTTCAATGAATTTTTTTTACAGTTTTCAAACCAAAAAAGTAAAAAATAAGGAGTGAGATCAAAAATAACGTTTTTTATTTATAACGTTTTTTATGTTTAAAATTAACCTTTTTTGTTTCCATTATGAGGAAAACAACATTTTTTGAGGAAAACACTTTCAAACTATTTCCACTAGCCATGAACTGTTTTGAGCAATCGAGTTTTTGAAATTTGTTTGAGGTTTGCCAATTTTTTTCTTTGTTAATCACTGTTTATTCTTATTATATTGTTTGTTTTTTATTAGAAACAGTGTTCTTTAATTCAATTTCTAATTTTGTCACCTTACTTTTGCTGCAGTACTAAAAAGTCTTAAGATTATATGTACAAAATTTTAGCGTAATCTGAAATTAGTTTGTTTCAAAACTCACTCTATGTTAGAATTGCGAAATAATACAACTACTCTGACAACCTTCTTAAAGATAATTTGATAAGAAAAATATTCACTTTTACACAATTTTTTGATCCCACTCCTTAGTTAAAAGTAGTGATTTTTTATTAACCAATACCCACTAGGTAGAATGTCTAAAAATGTATTAATATGAGAAAACAAATACTGCTTCATCTCTATTACCACACTACCCCAAATTCCCCTATAATAAGGAGCATGTTTGCATTTCTTATAAACTACTGTTTACTTACTTCTAACATTTGTCTCTCCTCATCAGTCATTTTACTTTCTTTTTCTAACTGTTGCCCCATTTGTGATAGATCTTTGCCAAATTCCAATATACGTTCAATACCATGACTATATTTTCTTATTGAAGGTGAAACATCAACATCTGCTAAATAAATTGATACAAGAAATAAATGATTAGAACTAATTTATAAATAATGTCTATATGTCACAAGCAGCTTACCCATTTCTTCATCAGCATCTATTGATTCATTAAAATTATTTGTGTTGCCATTTTTACAAACGTTTCCTAAAATAAAAAATGGTTTCAAATCGTTGTTTTTAATATTAAAATGTATTCTTACCATTTGTGGCATGGCCATTATTTTCCATTTCTACATCATTTAAATAATCATTATCGTTATTACTTTTACTTATTGTTGTGGTAGCATCATCGTTAGGTGAACAATGCTCAACTAAAATCCTGTAAAACAAAAAAGGGCAGTAACAGCCATTAAAATTTAATTAATATACATTAGGGTGTGCCTTAAAATTAAAATTGTCATTACACTCTCCAGTTTTATTACATATGGTTTCAAATAAAAGAAATGATTTTTTTTTGGAAAACATTAACCCGTGACGAATTTTGGCCGAATATGGCCTATTTTTGAAAAAAAAAAAGTGTAACGAGGTAGAAATTGACAACCGTACAAAAAAAAAAAAAAAAAAAAAGATTGTACTGGCAAACCACTGCTATTTTTGTAAAACCTATCGTGAAAAAATTATTAAAGGTGCAACTATATTGTACTAGAAAAACACTATTTTTATTTACCACCCGCAAAAGTCTTTACCAATATTGTTTTTTACAAATATTACAACCAATTAGAAGCATTATCTTTTTTACATTTTAATTTTAATTTAATTTATTTATTCATTTCAATAACCTAGCCTGAAGGCCATAATCGGTTACAAATTTCTACTAAATTATACAAAGTAAACAATAAAATTTGATATACATAAATAAAATAATAAGAAAGAGATAATAATTAAAATACAATATTATTAAAAATAAACAAGAAATATAAAAAAAAAGGAGTGATAATAGTTTATTTATTTATTAAGTCCCCAATGTTACGAAAAAAAAAAACATGAACAAGCCTTAGTTAAAAACAAAAACCCCCAAACCTAAAAAAATCAAGTGTCTCGTGAAAATAATAGAAAAATTTTCTTCCTATACGTATTAATAGAAAAATCGAACGATTTTAAAGTAAGTGGTAATTTGTTATACTCACGGGCAACTCTAACAAAAAAAGATCGCCCCAAAAGTGGTGTAAGTTTCGGAATAACCAATTGTCTATTCCTAGTAGATCTACCAAATTTAAAAAAATTATACAAAAATTTCGGGGTTTGCAATTTATATATTTTAAAAAAATGTAAAATACACCTAATTTGAACAAAATTATCGAACGAACATCCCAAAAATTTTAAAACATAAGACGAAATGTGATGACGCAATCTAAGAGAGTATAAATATCTCATGACACGATTAAAAGCCAATCTTAGCTTCTTCATCACATAACCTAAAGCTCCAGAGTACACTTCTAAGCAATATAAAAATATTGGCATAATCAACCCATGAACAACCTTAAGCTTGACATTAAATGGTAGTATAACATCCAAGCTATACAACTTTCTCAAAGTAAAATTAACTTTAGAAACAACCGCATTGACATGATCCTGAAAACTTAACTTGGAATCTATAGTCACACCAAGACATTTAAATTTTTCTACAAATTCAACTGCATTACCATCTAAATTAATAGTAAAGTTATAAATATCACTATCACCAAATAACATAGCCTTAGATTTACTATAATTAACATAAAGATAATTGGATGTCTTCCAAGTAAATTAGCAGTATAATCTATCATATTCTGCGTTACATCAGGGAATTGCCTATCTCCCTTAAATAGAATCTGAACGTCATCTGCAAACGCAAAAGGAAAGCACATATTGTTAGACAAAATATCAAAAAGATCATTAATAAACATAATAAAAAGTAGAGGCCCAAGAACAGATCCTTGGGGAACACCACTAAAAACAGGAAGCATTCCAGAACAAGTGCCATTACTGAACACATATTGCACTCTATCTGATAGATAAGAAGAAATTAATTTGCATGCAGATCCAGAAAAATTAAAGAGCCTATTCAGCTTTTGAACCAAAAGAGAATGATTAACCTTATCAAAAGCTTTTGCCAAGTCCAACGACAATAAAACACAAACCCCATTATCCACAACCTTCTGCCTAATGTTGTCTGTCAAACCAATAAGCAATGATGTAGTACTACGATTACATCTAAAGCCAGATTGACAATCATGCAACAAAAGTTGATTATTAACGTGTTCCATCAATTGATCCTTCATGAGGTATTCAACCATTTTTGACAAAATGGGTAAAATAGTGATTGGTCGTAAATTATCAGTACCACCACTCCCACTATTTTTCCCTATAGGAACAATCTTAGCAATTTTCCACAACATCGGAAAAACCGATGTTGTCAAAATAGTATTAACAAGATGTAAAATGTAATCACATATAAACGGAATCAACAACTTGATGAACTTAAGCGCAAAGCCATCGTAACCAACAGCTTTTGACTTAATCATGTTAAAAGCTAAAATCATTTCAAACCTATCCACTGATCTAAAAGAAAAACCACAATTATCTACAAAAGGAGTATCCCCAACAATATTACTATTCACAGTTTGATTCATAGAAAATAAATTGTTCAAGTTATCAGGATGAACTGCTTCAAAATTGTCCTTATCGTTAACTGCTCCTTTCCTATTTAAAATTGACCATATCTCCTTATTAGTCTTATTTTGAAAAATTAGTTCATGAGCTTCCCTTTTCTTTTTACGAATCACGTTCTTTGCACGATTTCTGCACCGGCAAAAAACTCTCCAATTGTCATCGCTTCTATCATTTAAATAAGTGCTATATGCAAGATCCCTAAGTGATTGATAGTATTGTATCTCAGGGGCTTTGAACCAGCTGTCGCAATAATATTTCACAAATTTAAATATGATGTAGAGGACTAATACCGAACGGTATTGCTGTTTTTTAAATGTGGTTTATTATACATATTTATCAAAATTAAGGCATTTCGAAAGCACCAAATTTTTTGAATTACCAACGTCAACGGTGGCAAGTTTACTCAAACCAACGGTTGTCCACTGTTATCAATCGGGTAACAGGACAATAGTGTCAACATTGTTAATCCCAAGTTCTGCCAACGCATAACCGACCATTGGCGACGCTTTGCAAACACTGTGTCGATTGTATATTTCTGCCTGGGTATTTTTATAAAAAATTCTCAAAATTCGAAATTTAAAAATATTCAATTTTTATTTTAGTTATTCCTTCCTTTAACATACTCAAAATTAATCAGATATGGAATTATGACTTCATCGGATATCATTAACCCACTTTAGCATGAAATCAAAAATGACTCACAAACTTGATAAAAATGCAAAAAACGTGTTTTATTTTTAAATAAATTTTAACGATTTTTAAAATGCCTAATATAGAGATGTCGATTACTATATTTATAATCAGGGCAGCGACATAAATGCAAATACATGTTTGAAGTCAGCAGCCCAAAATCGATTTTGACCAAATACTTTTCCGAATGAAAGAATTGGCAACAAAATGACATCGATTTGATTTGTTGTTGCATATTTTTTTTTATAAATGCATATTTTATCTTATATTGCTATAAATGCATATTTTGCAATTTTTTGTTGCATACTCTGCAGATTTTCAATTTAATTGTATATGTTGTAAAAATTTAAATTAAAATTTTATTAAAAATTAGCAAAAGAGTCATTTGTTACACATTCATATTGGATTTAATTTTGAAACCAACGCTTTCGAGCAATAAATCGATTTTTTAAAATCCAAAAATTTTAAGCAAATATTTTTTTTTTATTTTTTGTGCATATTTTTTTGTTGCATATTTTAACCTCATATTTTCGTTTTTTTTAGTGCATTATAATGTAATAGTTGTAATTAATTAAATTTTAAATTATTTGACAATCCCATACAACAAGATATATATATCTTTTAATTTAATTTTGATTATATTAAATGAATAAATGAAAAGAAAATTTTAATTTTTCGAAATTTCGAATTTTAGAAATTTTTAATATGAATACACTTTTTTCAAAAATGGACCCTTTTCGGGCAAAATTCGGTTAACTTTTCTTTCATTTGAAATCAAGTGCAATAAAACTGGGGGTGTTGTAATGAACGAAAATCGACAAATCGTTATTTTAAGTATGTATAACAAAATACATATGGGCTATTGCAAAAATGTTTAAATCCTTTGAAACTGATATTATTTTTCAATAACTTGCGCAGTTTTTTTTTTTATATTTTAGAAAAAGAGAGTTATATGTCTCGATTAACAATACTTATACTCGTAACACTGCAAAATTATAGGGCAATAGGTCCAGTCCCCAGCTAAAATAAATGGAATAAATTCTAAATGAATCACTTGTTTCATTACATCAACAAGAAGTGGTCTATAATACAAAAATGTCAATTAGGAGTTCTTTTTCACGGGTGACTAAATGTTAGTTTTTCGTATGGGGGTTGCATGGACGCGTGCTGGCCTAGCAATCAGAGGGTTCCGAGTTCGAATCCCGGAACCGCCAATGATATTTGCTTTTGTATTTTTATACAATTATTTACTTTTTATGGTAAAATAAACTATTTATTTTATTTTTATTTATTTATTTATTTCCTTTTCTATGCAACAAGATGAAATCTTATAATTAAAGCATAGAAATATCTGTGCTCATAATTAATTTGTACAATACATTGTTTAATTAAAACATTAAAAACAGTAATTTAGATATAAAAATAATCATGAGTTACAAATAAAGAAAATAATATATATGTATATAAAAACAATTGTTAGAAAATAATCAAAACTACGTTATACATGTTTATTTAGAAGAATAAATAAGATAAAAACAAATAGCATATAAAAGATGTTAAGTTCAAAATGTTTAAAAACCATGACATTAAAAAAAAAATAAAATAAAAAGATAGGATCAAATCAAGAAAAAGAAAAAAAAAAGAAAGAGAAAAAAAAAGAAAGAAAAAAAATCATAATAATTTGCATAATAAAGTCACTAAGCATTGCTGTTAAAGTATATTTTAAGGTCTTTTTTAAACATTACTGCATTACTGTTACCCTGAAGTTTAATTGGTAGTCTATTCCAAAGACGTGTCACGGCAACAAAAAACTGCCATGTTGAAAGTAGGTATTTAAATTTAAAAGATTTTACTAGCCTACCTCTATTCGATCTAGCAAAGTTCACACGTTGATATAGGTAGTTTGGTTCACGATCGTATATAATTTTATGAAAAAACGTTATGCATCGGATTTTCATAAGGTTGTCAAAGGTAGTTCCGTGTAATTTCGAGGCGTATGGTGATAGTTCAGTATATTTGCTAAGTCCAAAGACGTATCTAGTGATATTATTATAAGCGACATTCAATTTGCGTTTACTGATAGAGTCACAATTTGCAAAAATTTCACATCCATAGATTAAGCTGGGCATAAGATATGAATTGGCAATGAGTTTCCTGGTATTAAAAGAAGTAAACGATCTAGTTACCCAAAGGTTCCGTAGCATTGAGTGCGTTTTGCCTACGATGCTGTTAACGTGATTTGACCAGGTAAGGGTTTCATTAAAAATAATTCCTAGGTTTTTGACAGATTTGACAATATCAATTTTTAGGCCATTCAACGTGATATCCAAGTCTCTTGTGAAATTCAAAGCTTTCTTGTAAATTAATAGACATTTAGACTTCTTAGGGTTTAGACAAAGGCCATTGGCTGTCGCCCACCTGTAGATCTGATTTAAATCCATGTTTAGTTTATTTAGTGACTCATCAAGTTTACCTATTGAGGTGCCAAGGTAGAGCTGGACGTCATCCGCATACATATGCACGTTGCAGTTGTCTAATTGGATAGGTAGATCATTTGCATACATTGAGAAAAGAAGAGGGCCAAGAATAGATCCTTGGGGTACCCCTCTTGTCACAGAAAGTTTTTTAGAAATAGAATTTTCAATATATACGGATTGCGTGCGGCCAGAAAGATATGACCTTAATAATTTTACTGAAGTTTCAGAAAAATTAAACATATATTTCATCTTTTCGCATAGAATATGGTGATCTACCGTATCAAAGGCTTTAGAGTGGTCCAGTAAAACAAGGAAAGTTATTTCATCGTTATCAATATTTTGTCTAAGGTCCTCGGAAACATTCAACAGGGCAGAAACACAGCTGTGTTTTGGCCGAAATCCAGATTGCTTTCCTGTCAGTAGGTTATATCTGTTTAGGTAATTGTTCATTTGTTGGTGCAGTAGTCTTTCTAAAACTTTAGAGACATATGGCAAGATTGCTATAGGTCTAAACTCAGAGTTTGCCTTGGGTACGGGTAATATCTTGGAGTGCTTCCAGCTAAGGGGAAATGAGCTGGTAGTAATAACTGTATTAAGGAGATCTGTTAAATAAGGAAAGAGCTTAGGAAGAAGAATTTTTAAGAATTTAGGATGAACATTATCTGGTCCAACAGCATTAGATTTTATGCTCAAACAACAGTTAAAAACCTCAATTTGGCTTACACACTTGAATTCAAACTGAGAGAAGTTATTTACATTGCTATTGCTACTAAATTTGTAAAAATTTGGATCAGGTGGTACTACAGGTAAGTTGGTGAAAGTTTCATTGATCTTATCTACGTTGATAGCATTATTGGCCTTTTTTACGGATTTCCCAACACCAATTTCTTTAATCGTCCTCCATGTTTGCTTAGAGTTGACCGCATTAGAGAATCTATTGGTGTAATATTCGGATTTTGTTTTCGTTATCAAGTTATTTACCTTACGTCTAGCCTTTCGAAATTCTTCACGTAATATGGTGGTTTTGAAGCGTTTCCAACTCATAAAAGCCCGATCTCTACTCTCAGTTAAAGCCTTAATTTCAGACGTGTACCATGGTCTTGTCTTATTCGTTATGCATTTAGTTTTTTCGGGTACTGTTAGATTGTAGAGGTGTGTAATGCTGGATTCCAAAAACGATAATTTAGAATCAGCCGACGTCATTGAATAAACCGCATCCCAATTAATATGTGAAAATTCATCGTTTAAGAGTTCCATATTGATGTTTTTGAAATCTCTATATGTATATGTTTCCACTTCAACATTCAAATTAAAATCATAGGTAAGAAATATTAAATCATGTTTCGAGAAAGCAGGCGCAGGTATTTGATCATACAATTGTACACGTGAAATACTGCCAACGAAGAAAACATCTAAAAGGGTGCTGCTAGTATCTGTGAAGTGTGTTGGTTGTTCGGTGTTGGTAGGTTTAAGTCCGATTTCTAACATATCAGCCATTAGAGTTTCATCTATAAGCAAGTTAGAGTTTATATCTCCACATACTATTAAATCATCGCATGTCATTGATAAGGAGCCCAGTTTATGAAAGAATATATCCATATTGATACGACGATTTGGCCTATACACGGAACCTAAAATAAGTTTTCTACCCAGTGACAAAATCTCAATAAATAAAAATTCAACGACCTTTTTTGGTTTAGTTCCATTAATCGGATTGATTGGCTCTGTGACAGATGTGCAAACTAGTTTACAATTGATTTTATTCCTTACGAAAATAGCAACGCCACCTGCATGAGTTTTTCTATCAGCTCTAAAGGTTTTGTATCCGTTCAGACAAATAAGGCTATCAGGGGTATCTTCATGCAGCCATGTTTCCGAAACGCAAATCACATCAATCCCGGAGTTCTCAAAAATAAATCTGAACTCATCAACTTTATTATTCAGACTTTGAGCATTAATATGACAAATTTTAATACCCAAACGTTGTTTACCTAGTATTCTGATCATATTCATAGTGGAGTCTTTGGAATAATAGTTTGTACTACCTGAAGCGTTCATTATTGTATGAAAAGATTGTTAAGGGCCTAACAGTAATGCAAATAATGTAAAAAGTAAAGGTTACAGAGAAAGTGCAGATATGATAAAAATTAAAGTAAAAAAAGAGTTCTAAGATTGAATTTGGTAAGATAATATGAACTAAATTATAATAATGAGGCACTAATTTGATGATCATTTGCTTCTGCATCTGGTTCGATGACAAATGATGCTTGATTTTGTTGTTGTAGACTTTGTTGACCGCCTCTATCAGATTCAGGAAAAAACTGACTTAGTTGTTCAAAGTAGTCGATTCGTTGGGGAGTATCATTATTAGTCCTCTTAACATATACTAATCCGCGGTAAGTGTAAGCGGAAAATAAGCATTTATCCTTCTTTAGTTGTAATGCATCCAAGTAAATTTTATGGTTTTTGTTGGTGAGGCTTTCATGGACATAAAACGGACGTGTGGAATCGAAGCCAATGTGCTGCAGTAACAACGGAGCATTATCGTTGCTTATGTTCTTTTTGTAAGCTGCTATAGATTTAAGAACAAAGTTTTTGTCGTAAGGGGACATTAAATTTACTATAATTGGCGCTTCGGGAGAATTATTCTTTTTCAAATTGTTTTTGTTTATGAGACGGTAAATTGATTTAATATGCGGGGTTTTAATATTAACTAAATGGCAAATTGAATCAAAAATGTTATACAGATTTTCCGAACTATGTAGAGGAATATTGTTTATCCGCAAATCACACGCAACAACCATATTTTCTTGCCTCAAACATTGTAACTTAAGTTCCTGAACTTGCGACTTCAATTCCAAAAATTCGTCAGCAACGGCTTCAAGCTTATCAACTCTTTCATTTAGAGATGATATTTCTTGTTTTAAATCATAAGTTATTTTATTGATTTTATCTAGGAGTAAAGTTTCCCTCTCTTCAATAAGATCCTTTAATTCGATTAAGTAATCCTTTTTTGTTTCTTCCATAAATAACTTCATGTCATCAAATCTATTATCTATAAGTTGAATTACGCTCATACGATTAGAGACATCAACGTTAGAGGTTCTGGCAGAATTTGTCTGCATTGTATTAATGTTTTCCCCTGAGATATTAGCTTCCACTCTTGATCTTTTGGTAGAATTAATTTTATCAGGCATTATTGGTGTTTTATTATTTTTATAATTGAGATTGTTTGTTTGAAATAGTTAGTTGGGCTTAAAATAATTGGCTAATGTGTAAATTGAGGATTTGGTGTACTAAGAAATCAATTTTAAAATTAACGGATAAAAACGGTTAAGGTTGTTGCCTCAGGTAGATAAACTTTAATAAAAGCTTTTATTGCAGTGGGAATGTGGAATAACGTTCCAATATAGTAGAGTTAAGTTAAGATCAAGGAAAGGGTTGTTGTCACGGATAAATAAATAAACTTAAAATTCCATATATGTACGGGAACCAGTTAAACAATAAAGACAAATGTTTACAAATGTTTACAAAAATTAGTTTTAGTTTGACGTTTATATGACGTTTATATGTTTAGCAACAAAGTACAATATATTATTGTTTGTTATTTTTATGTGTTCTTTGTGTTTCTTTATTTGTTTTATTTGTTTTATATAAATTTTTATTTATAAAATTAAGTATTTATATAAGCTTTTCTCTATAAACGTATTCACTCTCACATTCACCAGGACTGATTATATGCTTAGAAATAAGCTTTAGGTATTTAATGTTTTTAAAAACGTTTGTATTTATTAAAAAAAGCACAGCAAATTTTTAGCTTATCAAAAATATTTTTTTTAGAAAATATTTGATTTTTTTAAACTATTTTTTTTTAGTGTCTATTGTAACTTAACCCTTTCATTACCGACTTTTTGTTTGTGGATATATTTTTATTTTGACTTCTTCATTTAGGGGGTTCTTAAATAAAAAAAGAAAACGTTTACTTATATGAATAGGGGGAGGCCCCTATTACCCACCAATATGTGGGTTCGAAAATCGAATTTTTGAAACTGTTCAGCCCATTTTTACCACTAAAAATTTCGAATAACCAAAAATTGTTTGTTTTATTTTATTCTGGTCATTAAATGAATCTACGTGCCAAATTTCGAAATTCTGGCTTTGCTAGTTTAGGAGATACACCAAACGCCCGTTTTTCTAAGATAAAGGTTGATTAAAAAAATAGGAGTTTGTTAACAAAAATCGCGCCTATATTGTGTATATAATGATTTTTTCTCAAAGACCAATATCATAGAGAACATATTTTAAACAAAAATACAAAGTTTTATTTCATTCTCATTGCGTACACTGTAGTGTACAAGGGTAGTCGAATAGTCTGCAATATCACATGTTTTTACATATTATCTAAACACACACACTTCTATGTGTATATTAAAATTATTTTAAGTCATAATTTTTCTTCTTACTTCCAACCTAAAATAGTCATACTTAATGAAATTTAACTAACTAAATTTAATTGTATTTAAACCTTATCAAAAGTGTTGCTTATATGATAGTCGAAATAGAAAACAAACTCTTTTTAGTTTTCAAATTGTTGGAGTTTTTTGTAACGGACACTGAAGCCCCTTCATGAAATAAATATTTGAAAATGGTTCGTATATGTTGTAATTATGCACATATGGAGGTATCTTTCGTTGATGTTCCCTTACCCCTGCAGTACTAACGTCTATTCAACTTACACCATTACTAACTATCGTTGGGTGTAATCCACCCCTACTTATTAGTATCCCCTACTTAATAGTATCTGTCAGTTTAATTCAATTATGCAAATAATATATTTTTTTTTTTAATAATGAACTCCAAAATACAGATAAAAAATTTTATTTTTATAAGTTTGGCAATTCATTTATTTTAAATAACATTTTGTTAGTGCACATCTCTCTTGAAAAAAACAAAAATTCAGCCCTATGGGTGGATTCCACCAAGACGACAGTACTGCAGGGTTAACAGATAAAGAGTTCGACCGTCACAAAAGTTGTAAAACATGAGCGTGAATTTTGTTCATAAAGCAGTTTTTCCATGGCACATTCGCTGTTTATTTTTAAATAGGCTGTTTTGCTGCGAGAACTGAGCTTTTTTTTGTTGGTAGTTTAACAAAATGAAATCAGAGGAGCATAAAACAAATTTCGCAAAAAATTTATAAATTGTTTTTGTTTCTTTATGTAGCAAACAATCATATAGATATATTTAAAAAACCCAGAAATAATAGTGGCAACGCATATAATTGATCGCCATTACAAATTTTTTTCTGAAGCCGCTGTGCGCTAAAAAAAAAATTAACTCTTTTATCTAAACATGTTTTGCTCCGGCACATCAACACTGTTGCCCAAAATATTATTATTTGTTTGATTTGTCAATGCTTTAACACAAAATCTGGGGTGCATTTAGAAATTTTAAGAAATAAATATTTTATGAACCAAATGAAGTTTCCCAGGTAGAAATTGCCAAGCGCACAAAAAACAGTACTGACTGCTATTTTTGTAAAATCCACTACTTTGATTGCAAATCCCGGTTAACATTTTTAATATGGATTCTAATAAAACTATATCTAATTTTATAAGTTCCCATATATAAGCACATACAAATTGATCAAAAAATGGGTCATCTACATGTATCTAATTATATCAAATTAACTATAATTTTATACGCTTTTATCCAAGATTTGTTCATATCCGGGAAATTAAATTATATCTAATTAGATATAAATATATCTGATTTTATAAAATTTTAGCCGATAGTTGGTATGCTTTTCGTAACATGAAGTTATGCTTAAAAGTATTTAAGTTTAAATTACTAGAAATCGACAATTTTAAAGACCAACACTTTTTGAAATGAAACAACGAAATGATTCAAAATTATCAAGAACAAATTTAGTGTTTCAAAAATATATGATTAAGTGGTATTGTCTCACACATTTTTTTATTAGAAATTATATAAAATACATCACTTGCAAAAATTTCGTTATAAAATTAATGTTTATATGTGAAACCATATGTAAGAAAATCTTAACTTGATTATAACTTAATTTGATATTGAACTTTACCAAAATATTTATGGGAGTATGCTATACAAAATTATAAGAAAAATATTTTCAGTATGGCGTCACATATAGTTTAATAACACTTAGTATATTGACTATATATAATCAAATTGATCACTATATATATTTGGATTATTATTATATGGCTTATGCAGTTATATATAGAGTAAGATTTAGAGACATATAATAATATCAAGTATCATATAAAAAAATCTCTTTATAAAAATGATCAGATGTATTTGTATATAATGATATTATCAGTAATGTGATTTCATTCAAAGTCAGATATGACTTAATATAACTATTTTTAACCGAGAAGCATGTGCTTTGCCAGTACCACCAGCAAAATTCTTTACCAATATTATTTTTTACCAATATTACAACCAATTTAAAGTATTATCTATTTTTACATTTTATTATACTTCACACATTTAAATATGATGTAAAAGACTAATACCTAATTTCACAGGACGTATATCCAAATATCGAAGGATTTTTTATAGAGGAAAAAGTCAGGTCAGATCATTTGCCAATTCGTTTGAAAGTTAATTTAAAAGTTAATAAAACTTCTTTTAAATCAAATAACTTGTTACCAAAACTAAAATGGAGCGAAAGGCAAGTTATTCAGAAAATGTTAAAAATCATATTATCCAATTAAAAGAAAATAATATTTCATTAGATCTTAACATGATAACAAATGTAATAAAACGGTCAATACATCAAGAACAAAAAGAAGATATTACTTAGCTAAAAGTCCATGGTTTGACTGGAAATGTAATAATGCAAGACAAAAATCATTTAATTTATTAAGAAAATTTACAAAATCTCAAAATGCTGAAGACAAGAAGAAATACCAACAAGCTAATAAATCTTACAAAGTTATATGCGAAGAAAGTAAGGTTAATTATTATAAAAAATTGAAAACAAAAATAAATTACGTCAATGATAGCAAAACCTGGTGAAAACTTGCAAGGGAAATACGAAATAAGCCTAATCGTTAACTTTCACATGTATCGTCATCAGATTTTAGAACATATTTTATGAATTTACTAAATCCGCCTCAAACATCTAATATCGTCAGTTATGCCCCACTTTATCACACAAATACCGTTTTGGATTCAAACATAACAACAACGGAAATATTACATGTCCTTAACAAGGCAACAATTAATAAAGCGCCAGGGGAAGAATTGCAAATTTTTTTAAAAATGAACGACTTTATAATTGGACGGAACAAAACAAAATTATAACCGAATATCAATCAGGGTTTGGGAAAGGTTGCTCAACAGTAGATAACATTTATAACCTAGCAGCAATTGAAAATTTAAAGTTACATCAAAAGAAAAATGTCTACGCCTTTTCGTTGATTTTAAGGCTGCTTTTGATAAAGTTTGTCGTCAACCACTTATATTTAAATTACATTCTCTTGGAGTCTCTACGAAAATGGTTTATTTTCTAGAAAACATTTATTCGGTTACTAAATCTGCAGTCTGGAATGGAAGCGAACTTTCTGAACCATTTGATACAATATCTGGTGTAAAACATGGCTTTTTGCTTTCTCCACTTTTATTCTCCCTTTATGTTAATGATCTGCACGATGAACTTAAAGGCGGTATTTTTGTGGATGAACTAAATATTAGGCTTCTCCTTTATGCAGACGATATTGTGATATTGGCAGAAGAAATACATATATTGCAAAAAATGATGCAAAATCTTGAACTATATTGTTGGAATTTAGAAGTCAATCTTTCAAAATCAAAAATAATGATATTTAGAAATGGAGGAAGAATAGCTAATAGAGAATTCATTTCTAAATAAAAATTTTCTAACTACAAAATCAAAATATAATTTATTTAAAGCAGTAAGCAGGGCAATATAATCGTATGGACCCAAGTCTGGGGTCATTCGCACTTTGAAGAAGTCGATAAATTACAGAGATATTTTCTCAAGCGGATACTGAAATTACGAAATTCAACACCTAATTATACCCTAATGCTAGAATCTGGTTTGGAAGATTGCCATTTGTATACATTAGAATTGAACTTCAGTTACATAAGGCGTACGTTGTTTGAGTACTCTGATGCTAGACTTCCACATAAACTTAGTAAAAAAATCTTGGAAAGACAAATATTTTGGGCAAAAAGTTTTAATGAATTACACAACTACATAGAGTGGCAACCAGGTATAACATTAATGCAGTGGAATAACAAACAAAACCTTGTACTGGATTTTTTAAGAGTAAAATATTGTGAAGAACGCTTACAAAGAGCTTCACAAACTGATACGTTTTATAAGAATTAAAATTTTACCACAGGCCAATATTATTTTATGAATAACTACAGTCAAACTACTGTGATGTGGATTTTCAAAGCCCGATGTGACCTTATTGAACTAAATGCCACACGATTTTCAAGAAATAACTCCAAACTATGCTCACTTTGCAATATTAAGTAAAATGGAGATATTTAGCATTTTATTTGCAGACGCCCTATTTTTAACAGTCTTAGGTTGCAACTGTTTAAAAACACATCAATATCTGAGGTAGATCTTATTCAAATTCTAAATGGAGAGTATTTTAGTTGGAATATTTTAGTAAACTACATTGTTAATGCTTTGCAATATCGAAAATTTTTAATTAATGAGTACAATCACTAATATAAATATTGTTCGTATAATTTAAAATATGTTTTGGGATGCAATTTTAAAAATTTTGTTCGAATTCGATTGCTATTATTCTATCATAAAGTCATGCTCTCTAATTGCCCTGAATATGTACATAGACATTTTATACTCTTGAACACTGAAAGAAACCATCAACTTTTATATCCCATTAGAAATTATATTATTCATGAACGATCATTTTATGTTCGTGTAGCTATATAAGTGTTGGATCCATTTACCCTTACCACTTAGATCTTTTGATCTATCTTTAAAAACATTCAAGTGTAAACTTATAGAATATGCTTCTGTAAATGATATTTGATGTGCAAAAATTTTCAAAATTTTCAAAATTCTCTAAACTGCAATACTTTTTGTCATGTGAGTTTATGCCATTTTCTTTATTCTTTAATAATTCTTTTAAACTTTTTTCTTAAATTTTTGTAAGTTAAACTTGCTATATACAAACTGTTTTATATTGTTAGTAAATAGGATATTTAAGGTTTTATAGTTTTAAGTGTCATAATGAAGTTGATTGTTAATGTTGGTCTACCAACTATATATGTCCCGAAGGGCTCGGTTGGTTTTTTGAAATAAATTAAAAAAAAAAAAAAAAAATTAATCCCCCGTTCTGCCAACGTATAACCGACCGTCGCCTACGCTTTGCCAACACTATGCTGGTCGTATTTTCTGAATTTAAAAGCATCATTTTTAGTGTCCGACCGAGTACTCGGCTTCGGAGTTCGGCCAACTTCGGTGTTCGGCCAAATTTTGCCGAACTACCGAACTTTTTATGATTATTTATAAAAAGCACAAATAAATAACAACTGTGGTTATATTTACTTTTCAGAATTTACAAAAAAACTACATAAAAAATACAACGTTGAATATGATAGAACATAAAAAAAAACAACGATATTTAAATATCAATGTGTGTGAAAAAATTTCAAAAAGACAAAAAGAGTTTAAAAAAAAATTTCCAGAAATATACCTACAAGACTTATAAGCATATAATCAAATTTAATGCGATATAATTAAATATAAAAAAAAATTCGAGTGGTAAGTAATCCTAAAAAGAGAATAACAGGTTTCATCAAACGAAAATTTTATTGAAAAGGAAATGTTTATTACGGAGCCTTTAAGTCCCGAAATATAAATATATTTGAGTATTGGAATTCAAGTCCATTTACAAATTTAAAAGCTGTAGCAATAAAATATTTATCAGCCCCACCAACTAGTGTAGCTAGCGAACAGCTTTTTAGCGCTGCCGGACAGCTGTATTCTGATAGACGAAGCAATTCACATGGTGTGAATGCGGAAAAATTGCTTTTCTGTCATTACAATATCAAACTTTTTAATTTTAAATATTAAATATTAAAGTTTAAGTTTGTTTTTCTATATCAACTTAAAAATCGATCAACTATTTTTCTTTGACTATAAAATATAGTACAAATATTTAATTTTTTTTTGTACATAAAATAGTACAACTATTTTCCAAATATGATTTTTTAAAAAAATATACCTATAAATTTTTATTTTTGTTTATGTTTAATAACTTTTTGGTTTAAATTTATTGATCTAAAAAAACAATTTATATTTTTTTTTTTTATTAAAACAAAAAGTTCGGCTTCGGCCGAACATTGATATTATGGCCGAAGTTCGGCTTCCGCCGAAAAAATGAGTTCGGTCGGACACTAATCATTTTAATAAACTGCACATAATTGGAATTAACTTGTAGAAAAAAATTTTTTTTTTCAACTGATTGCGTTAAATTCATATATAATCTCTTAAACATCCCAGCAAAAAAAAATGCGAAGTAGTTCAAAAGAAACAACATTTTCATAACACACAAAGTAGCGATTACTACTGATTTTTCTGATTTAATGCTGGTCTTTTAAATCAGTTCCTAAACTTAGCATATAATGTCATCATATACAAGGCTAACTAGTAGAAATGTCACGAAGTTTAAAAACCAATGATTACAAAATATCAGACTTAACAAGAGTTTTCTTTATTTTCAGTTGAACGAAAAACTATTATTTCGCTTTGTTTTTAAAGCTAGAAAACTGTTCAAAAGTTTTTTTAATTATAACATTTTAAGAACTCCTACAGATCCATATTATCACTGAGTAAATAAGATGTGACTTGGCATCACACCTTAACCACTAATTAAAAATGACAAATTAAGTTCTATGAAAAAGAACACCCAAAAATACAATCTTTCATAACCTTACACATAGTACTTTTAATAAAGTGAAGTTTGAGGAATTTGCATTACCTCCGTCCTATGACAACCCCATGTTTAAATCATGCGGGTTTCACCTCAATTTGCACCACATCTGAATCAGTATAACTGCGATTTTAAGTGAAAAATTCAGTGTTTTGGAACATCACAGATTTTGACATCGATTTTTGGGATGCACAAAATAAGGGAGTAAATTTTCATGAGAATGCTGAAGTATATTAAGCAATGGTGTGCACGTGCGATTTTTTTTTTTGAATTCAATAAAAAAATGTAATTTTGAGAATCTCCCTAAATAGTGGTTCATTATCGCGTAAAATCATATTAAGCTGCCATAAAATTAAAAAAAAAAAAAAGAAACCCCAATTTTAACCCTTTCGACCCCAACTTTTAATGGCTTTGAATTTTTCGATCAAACTTTGTGACAACATTGATCTATGGTAAAGTTATATTTTGTATTAATCTCATGGCTTTTGCAGCACAACTAGCGGAGATATTTGTACCTAAAGTTAAAACTTTAACAAGCTGCCGGTCCCGAACGGGTTAAAATTTTTCCAAAATCTAAATTTTTTATTTTTGTTTAAACTAAACTCTACATAAAATATAAAAAGTTTTTTAATTTTGTTCATCATACGATTTTTGAGTTTTTTTTTTTAAATTATGTATATATTTTTAACTATTAATAAATCACTAATTATCGCCGATGCAACTGTACATTTTTGAACATAATTAAAAATTTAACTGTAAAATTTTAGTAGTTTGTTTTGATTTCACTTCTAAAAACATTAACTTGTAAGCAACTACTTAAACAAAAGAAATATATCAATCACAGCTTGTGCTAAATGGCCACAAAACAGTGAAGTTGCCCACAGGCAACTTCGGGGTCGAAAGGGTTAAATATTTTTGAGAATAGCCCATATCTAAAACATAAGATAACAATTTTGAATATTTTATTACTTACGATTGATTTTTTATATCATTATCTGAATTTATCACAGTTATTTGGGTTGAGTTCTGTGCATTAGTTGTTGTTGTTGCTGTGCTAGGAGCAACTGTTGTAGTAGCTATTGTTGTTGTTGAAGTATTACTGCTGCTATTAGTGGTAGAAGAGTTGATGGTAGTTGTCGTAGCAGTTGTAGTATTAGTAATTGCACTACCATTACTTTCATTATTTGGCCCATTACCATTCTGATACGATTTTGTAGATTGTATAACCGATGTTTGATTTGGAGAAGTAGAAGTAGCAGCAGATAATATTGTTTGTGTTGTTGTTGAATTTGTTGTTTTATTTGTAGAACAAGAAATAGAAGGGCAGTACTATTGAAAAGTACATCATTAAAAATAAGAACAGCACACACATGGCAGGTGTAGGATGTTTTTAATAGAGAAAACATAGAAAGTAGACAAAACATTAATTAAGAATTCATGGATAAGGTGAGCTAAATTAAAAATACCTCAACATCGGAACCGTTAATCATTTCTATAAATTGTCTACATTTCAGCATAAACCATAGATTTTTATTATTTTCCAATAGGCCCGGATATAAACGTGTTGTTTGTTCAATAGCTTGACCCATTTTACCAGACATAACTAATTTTAGAATTTCTAAAAAATACAAAATTATGTTAAGAACTTTAACACTATTAAAACATCCCTACAACTTACTTTGACGATTACGTATAGATGATATATCTTCTCTTAAATTTTGTCCTGTTTTTTGTCTAGCAAACGCCTCAGCTGTTTGACTATAACCATTATGCACCAAATATGAATTAACCATTCTATAAAGATTTAAGAAAAAAAAAAAAAAAAACAATATTTGTCTGTATATGATGATATTGTCTGTAGGATGACCCTTAAAATAATGATTTGCTGATTTTCATTCATTACACCCCCAGTTTTATTGGAAATTGTTCCAAATGGAAGATATCGATGTTTTTTTTTAAGTTAACCTGATCCGAATTTTGGTCGAAAGTAGCTAATTTTTCAAAAAGTATTTTTAATAAAAATTCACAAAATTCGAAATTTTTAAAACATTTAATTTTTTTATTTTATTTATACCTTTGATATACTCAAAATTATTCTGATATGGAATTATAACTTCATCGGATATCATTAACCTATTTTAGCCTGGAATGAATAATGACGCACAAATTTGATAAAAATGAAAAAACGTGTTTTTTTAAAATTAATTTTGAAGAGTTTTTAAAATGCCTAATTTGGAAATTTCAATTGCTATTTTTATAATATTATAGTTGTAATTAACACGTTCGCCACTCACCAATTTTTCGAACTTTCAAAAAAAACCATGAACAAAAAAAATGTGTCAAAAAAAATGTGTCAAAAAAAACAAAATTTTAAAATAACTACTTAGCGTATGCACAAACCGCAGCACTCATATATATCTGACACCTTGCCAGAGACTTAAACATACAAGAAAATTACTTCCTACAAACTTTCGTGAAATAAAAGCTTAAAGTTCATCACCATTTCGGAATACTTTATTGCCGATATTCCGTTTTACAATCATCCACATTACAACCCCCGCCGTGTGTTTTGGGTCGTTGTCGTGCTGGAAGGTCCATGAGAGTGGCATTTCCCATTCAATGAACTCAAAAGATCTCTATAGATTGTGGCCGTCATTGTGCTAGTAATGCGGTTAATTGGGCCAATCCCATTTCCTGAAAAATACCCCCACACCATAATGTTTCCACCTCCGTGCTTCACTGTGGCGGTTGTGTATCTGGGATTAAACTTTTCGCCTCGTGGTCTTCGAACATTGGCTCTTCCATCTGATCCCCGGAGGTTGAATTTAGACTCATCTGACGACCACAATACATTTTTCCATTGCTGTTGAGTCCAGTTCAAATGGGTGCGTGCAAAGTCAAGCCGAGCTTTTCGTTTTTTTCCGACACAAACGGTTTTTTTGTACATCTATAACTTCTGAGACCATATTCTCGGGCTCATCTTTTAATGGTGGGAAGACTGGCATCTATTAAAAGTTCAGTTTTAGCTTCTCTGGGAACTGCTTTGGGATATTTCGTAAAAAAATTCTTTTCCCACCTTCTCTTACTGTTGTAATACGGGGTCTTCCACCTTTATGAGTTGTGTGGATGTTACCACTATTAACAATGCTTCAAATCGTTGATTTTGGAACGGAGTACTTTATAGAAATTTCTTTTTGGGAAAGTCCATTTTGAAAATGAAATTATTAGTATAAATTGTTAGTATAAATTGTTTCGTTAAGAGTAAGAATAATGAGAGTTGCAAATGTTTTGAACACCTGCATTTTGAATACATCTATTATTATTAATTTTTTTGTTGTTTTAATTTGACGGAATTAATTTTTTTATTTGTTTAACATAAAACAATGTATGAAGAGTATATAAAAAATAAATTTTAGTAACTAAGTGTGATTTGAAGAAAATAAATCAATTTAGCATAAAGAATATTATGAGACACCTTGTCAAAGGCTTTAGAAAAGTCGGTATATACCGACTTTTCTAAAGCTGCTTTACCTTGTCTACCACGCTCCAAACCTAATATACAATACTTACTAAAAACTGTTAAATTAGTCGTATTCGGCCTTCCAGAAAAAATCCATGTTGACGATGAGATATAAGAGACTTACTAAGAAGAAATAACTTTTTATAACCCACATGTTCAAAAACTTTTGAAACACAAGACAATTTAGATATCGGTCTATAACTGGTGACATCATCTTTTCTCCCACTCTTGAAAACCGGCGTGAGTGATGCATACTTCCATTTATCAATAACAAGTTCTTCAGTAAGTGATAAATTAAAAATATAACTAAGAGCAAAATAAATAGAAGATGCACTCTTCTTTAATAAATGGGGGCATAAACCATCAGAATCTCAAAATACCGTCATAAACGTCATCTTCGGAAACTTCTTAGATACCTATGTCTATCATATCAAATGCATAGATTGTCGAAGTATTGAAATTGAAACTAATGAATTGAGCAAACATATTGACAACATCACAACACGATTCCGAAATCTTATCCCCATAAATCATGATAGAAGGAATAGTTTCAGATATTCCTTCTATCATGATTTATTGGGATAAGATTTATGAATCGTGTTTTGTGTTTCATTGATTTCGCAAGAGACCAAAAAGACGTGGGATTTGATCCTATCTCACCCTCTTTTTGCAAAATAAATTGTTTATATAAACATTTATTTAAAAAATTAAATTCTCGCTGATAATGAATAAACTTTTGATTATCGGTGAGAGTTCCCGATTAAAAAAAAAAAAAACGCTTATGAAACTTGTTATGCAGGTTCTTGAGCTTTTTAAGACCCGTAGTAGATCAATGAAGTTTATAAGGTCTGAACCTCCTTAGAGAACTGTTTTCCCCACATATACCCAAAAACGTATTTAAAAAATTATCATAGTACAAATCTGTTGATTGACCCGAAAAAATCGTCATCCAATCAATGCCATTAAGTAAAGAATTTAGCACATCGAAATTACACTCATTAAAATTAACAGAATTTTTAAAAAAAACTTATAGGAATCTATTTCAATTACTAAAGGAGTATGGCGAATATTAGGTGGAGAAATTGGCAGCAAACACTCGGCTCAGGAAACATTTACAGTCAATCATCTGGACTTTTCGGTGGTATATATGACAAAAACACACAATTTTACACTTAATCCTGCAATAGAAACAACAAGTTGATCAATCAATCAAATTTTATCATCGATAGGATATAATGACAAACATAGGTCTACAATACAAACACCCTACATTTTTTTTTTCTTCAATTGCAACTATTAATGTATTATGAAAATTTAATTTTTTTACTTGCGCAAGTTTTCTTCAATTCTCCTTTGAACTTGCTTTTGTGTTCACACAGGAAAAGTTTTTGTTTCAGCAATTTTCGTTTTGAAACTTCAGTGTTGAAAATTGCGGATGACAAAACAAAACGGAATTGGAGTACGGGCAAGTCTGTACCCCCTTCCATTCTCTTTTCCTCCCTCTTCTATAAACTCAAGACTTGCGCAAGTAAAATTGCCGTGTGTAAACCGGGACTATCTTTCAATTTTATTACTAATTTTTCACAATTTTTTTTTAGCCCCACAGACGTTTTAAAGAAAAACATTGTCGTTAATCGAAATCTTTTTTACATACTGTTTTTTAAAACTTATGAATTGTTAAACCAAACATGTAAAATTTTTGTAAATAGAGAATTATTATTATCTAATGCAAACAAACATTAATCGTCATCAAATTAGGCATTTTAAAAAATATTTCAAATTAATAAAAAAAAAAAACACGTTTTTGCATTTTTATTAAATTTGTGCGTCGTTTTTGATTTCAGGCTAAATTGGGTTAATGATATAAGATGAAGTCAGAATTAAATATCTGAATAATTTTGAGTGTATTAAAGGAATGAAGATGATCCGCTAATCTCGGCCGATTATGACGGGTTGCTTTAAAATACACTGTCTGCTGATTGGTTGTTCTTTAGTTTTGAGTTGATGATCTTATATGTTTTACGAAATATATTCTTTTAGCTTTATCACACCGTTCTAATCGTTTTACCTCCCAAAGTACTCCGATTTGAGCACAGCTTTAACTACTGGGTCGAGATTTAACTTGCACATCGTATTATGAACTTCCTTTTTTATGCCGATTTTCCTCCAAGTACGATCCGAGATCCATTCTTTTCTGTTTTAACCACTTTCGTTCTATGACCTGCTGACCAATCTGTGAACAATATCGGTCTCCAGTTGATATGTAAATGTATTGGTGTATTCGTTTATGGGAAAATTTAGAAGATAAAACAAATTGTCCATGTGCTGAGCAAATTATTGAAATTAAAATTAAAGGAATAATTGAAATACAACATTTTAATTTTCAAAATTTCGAATTTTGGAATTAAAAAAAAAAAAAAAAAATACAAAATCGTCGCGGGTTAACGTTTTCAAAAAAATAATCGATTTCTTCCACTTGGAACAATTTTCAATAAAATTGGGGGATCTAATGACAAATCTATGTTTAAGGGACACCCTAATATCTAGTCATGAGTGAAAATATTCTTGGACTTACTTTTGTAATAATGTTGTGGGATCTCCTTGCTCTGCTGGCAATGGGAAATCATATATAGTGGCTTTCATTTCAGCTCTCATTTGTTTCATCATATCTTCAATTTGATCAAATTTAAATGGTTCTTGCCCAAAATTAGCATCAACTTCTTCACCGGGTGTTTGTAAGCCAACAGTTGGATATAATTTGGTCTGAAAACAAAATTTAATAACATTTTTCATTTGAATTATATAATTTTTTTAAAGAAAAGTTGAACAGAATCTGAAAATGTTTTTATGGAATAAAAGTTGATCAGAATCTGACAATATTTCTATAGAACAACTTTATCAGAATCTAATAATTTTTTTATACAACAAATTGATCAGAATCTGACAATTTTTCTTTTAGAAATGTTGGGTTATGAAGAAGAAAAAATGTTTTTCTCTAAAAATTATAAACACTATTATTTTTAAATCAGACTAGACTATACAAAAAAAAAATTGATCAGAATCTGACAATTATACAAAAAAATTTATCAGATTCCTACAATTTTTCTATACAAAAAAAAAATTATTAGAACCTGAAAAATTTTCGATACAAAAAAAATTATCAGAATCTGTCAATTTTTATATACAAAAAAAATCTGACAATTTTTCCATACAACAAATTTATCAGAATCTGATAATTTTTCTATAGAAAAAATTTATCAGAATCTGATAATTTTTCTATAGAAAAAATTTATCAGAATCTGATAATTTTTCTATAGAAAAAATTTATCAGAATCTGATAATTTTTCTATACAAAAAATTTATCAGAATCTGATAATTTTTCTATACAAAAAATTTATCAGAATCTGATAATTTTTCTATACAAAAAATTTATCAGAATCTGATAATTTTTCTATAGAAAAAATTTATCAGAATCTGATAATTTTTCTATAGAAAAAATTTATCAGAATCTGATAATTTTTCTATAGAAAAAATTTATCAGAATCTGATAATTTTTCTATAGAAAAAATTTATCAGAATCTGATAATTTTTCTATAGAAAAAATTTAATTTTTCTATAGAAAAAATTTATCAGAATCTGAAAATTTTTCTATAGAAAAAATCTATCAGGATCTGATAATTTTTCTATAGAAAAAATTTATCAGAATCTAATAAGTTTTCTATAGGAAAAATTTTATCAGAATCTGATAATTTTTCTATAGAAAAAATTTATCAGAATCTGATAATTTTTCTATGCAAAAAATTTATTAGAATTTGACAATATTTTAGATTTGAAAATTTTGTTGTTGAACTTACTGGTAAATCTCTGAAAGCAATACCCAAATCAATACCATTCTTTGTATAAAAACATGTATTATTAACAAAATTCACACAACAACCAATGATATCGCCTGTGGTGAAAGTGGGTCCATAAGATTGACCATGACCAGATGATGAAAATGAATTACCATCATCACCATGATAACCATAAGATTGTTTATCCCAACCTGGATATTAAAAAGAAAATAAGATTTTTTTCAATTGCATTATAAAGTGAAAAAATAAAAATCGATAAAATATATTTAAAAAAAAGTACTCGTCTTACCTGGTAAACGATTCATACGAAATTGTTGAGCAGTTAAACCGATGCCCATATAACCATTTTTTCCTTTTGATATTATTTTTATTTCAAAATAATAGATGCCGCAAGCTGGTGGTATGGGATGAGCAGTACGCACTGATGCAGCATCATTATTTTGTCTACTTACTCCTGGCCCAAATGATGCACAATATGGAAAAAGAACGATAAAAAAAACACACGAAAAATTAAAGAAATTTTAAAAAGATTAAAAATTTAAGAGAAGAGAGAAGTTCCTTAAAATAACAAAAGAGAATGTACAGATGAAAGTAATATAAGAGAGATTCGAATTTTCTTTGGGAAAATCAGCTGTTTAAAATAAATACACGCGAATATGGTAAACAAAGCAAATGAGATTTCAAAATAAAAACAAACTGATTTTTTTTTATTAGGAAATACAAAAAGGGGAAATGTACAAACAAAATAGCAAGATGTTACTTTATTAGACCCTTGAGAGAAAGAGACAACTATAGAGAGCATTTAACTTTTGTTAAAACTGCATATTTGTGGTTTGTAGCAGAGTTGCCACTCCTTTTTTGTCGTCAATCACCACTTTTAAATTTAAAAAAACCGAAATTCAAAATTTTAGTTATTTAAAAAATATTAATTTAAAATTTCAAATGCTAAATCATTTTCTTTCGTTTGTCATAATTTCTATAAAAAATTATTAGTTTGTAGTACAAAAATTTCATTATAAGTTGCGTAAAAAGTCACCAAAATATAATTTTTTGTAAAATTCTGATTTAGAGTGTTTTATTACAATTCCAAAAATTTTGGAACAATAACTTTACGAAAAAATTATAAAAAAAATATTTTATAAAAAATACTTTTAAAAAAAAAATATAAAAACAAATGAAAAAAATGTAAAATCTATTTTTTTAGTTTTTAATAATAAATATAATGACACAATGTAACTTAAATAATATTCCGCAGTCTATATAAAGATTCTTCACACATTTTCTTTTAAAAACCAAAGGATAGTTTTTTTTATAAAAAAATAAATCCAAATAATAGATTCAGAGGTAACCAGTTCTAAAAACTTTTGCTGGACCTGGTTCTGATAGACGGCACAAAGTCGAATATCCGTGGCACATGTATTTTGTTTCTGTATACAAAATACATTGAAATCAAGAGCTAAATCTTTATAAACAGATACTGTTTGCTAACTTCTCTCCTCTTCTTTCTAAGAAAATACAATTTAGATGACTTTCTATGAAATACGCAGATTCTAAAGAATTTCATATAAAAAAAGTTATACAAACAAGCTAATTTTATATTAAAATAAAAATATATTTTTAATGCATAAAATATAATTATATTAAAATGTTTTTTTTTTTTAATTCTGATACTTTATCCTTTCCAAACCATGATATTTTCAGAGAAAAGCTGTAAGATTACACTATCTCCAACTTTTCCCCAAATAAAGCCCCAGGAGAAGACAGAGTTTCGTACGAAATGTTTCAAAATGCGTCTGAAGAATTTATCACCGAATTAACAAAAACTTATAATATCATGTTTGAAACTGGCAGAGTGGATGACAAATTTGTACAAAGTATTATATTTCCAATACACAAATAACCCCAATAATTACAGGGGATATCATTTATGAATTGGGCTGCTAATGTGCTAATGGGAGCTATTCATGCAAGACTTACAAGCTGGATAGAAAAACATAATGTTTTAAATGAATTTCAAGCTGGTTTTAGACCTGATTATTCAACGGTCGACAATATTTATAATTTGGCAGCTTTAGTTCATTTGAAAGGTATGGAAAAAAAGAAGATATACGCATTTTTCGTAGACTTTAAAGCAGCCTTTGATATAGTCTGAAGAAGTTCCTTAATTTTTAATCTACATGGCTTAGGCATTTCTACCAGTCATTAATTTTATAAAAAATGTATATAAACATACAGAATCTGCAGTATGGACGGGAAAAGAACTATCAGAATTTTTCGATACGTACACAGGAGTCAAACACGACTGTCTTTTATCACCATTGCTATTTACATTGTACCTTAATGACCTGCACGAATATCTAGGAGGTGGCTTGATGGTATAGGAGATAAATGTACGTTTGTTACTCTACGCAGACGATATTGTAATATTGGCCTACGATATATCTGTTTTACAAAAAATGGTTAATAATTTGGAAAGATATTGTGAGCTGTGGAACATGGAAGTAAATACGAGCAAATCGGAAATGATGGTATTCCGTAATGGTGGTAGACTTGCAACACATGAAAAAATAATATGCAAGGGTCAATATGTAAAGATCGTAAACAAATACTCTTATCTTGGAGTAATCTTGACGCCAAAAATGAGTTTTACAAAGCACCTTAAAAAAAGAAATACATCTGCGAAGAACAGTATAAACGTCACTTGGAAAAGTTTTATGGGAAAAGCAAACATAGTACTTGAAACAAAATGGAAGCTTTTTCAATCTGTGTGCCGTTCTATACAAACATACGCAGCTCAAATTTGGGGATGTTGGTTATTTGACGAAGTGGACAAGTTGCAACGTTATTTTATAAAAAGAATACTTAAGTTACCAGATTTCACCCCAAATTATGGTTTGAATTTAGAAACAAATACAGAACTAAGCTATTTTTACACTCTAAACCATCATATGAACTACGTTTTTAAAACCCTCTTTCGATACAATGAAAACAGTGCTCATTTTAAGAAACAACATATTTTGGTCGAAACAAATTAATGAAATAGGCAGTGAGTTTAATATAAGATTTGAAAATACGTCTGAAGAAGAATGGCTTTCGAGAGGTACCCTGTTATTACAACAAATGAAAAACAAAACCCGTGCACAAATGCAAAAGCTTTAAACAGCAGAACCCGTTTTTATAGATATTTAGATCACAGTAAAGGGAGAGATTACATTGAAACATCCAAAAACCTACACCAAATCACAATAATTTTCAAAACCAGATGTGATATTTTGCCATTAAGTGCCAATACGTTTAGTAGTAGTGACAGCAAAACGTGCAGTTTATGTAATACTGGTGAAGATGAAACACTGCAGCATTTCATTGCAACGTGCCCTATACTCAGAGAATTCAGAAGCAGGTATTTAGGTAAAAGTCATTTTAATGAAATTGAACTCATAAATATTTTAAATGGTAACATTGCTGACGGATGGAATAGGCTATATAAATTTGTTAATAATGCATTAAATTATAATAAAATGATATTAGAAGAATTTGTATAATTACTTAGTTTAAACTTAGGTTTGTTAAGATATATTTTTATAACAGACGACTGACTATAAGTCATTGTTATGAATTACCTACTTTATTTATTTTCATTTATTAAATAAAGATTACAATACAAATACAATACAATACTTTTGAAATCGATGTTCCGATCGGGATGAAATTTGCACCAAGGTTAGTGCTATTGGATAGTATTTTAGACACAATTTTTCAACAAGATCGGTCAAGAACTCTCTGAATTAGAGAGGATCAAAATTTGACCGCTGGAGCTAGAAACTTGAAATTTGGCATGCAGGCTCCTCTGCTTGATAAGACGGAGTTTTTTTTTTTAATTCATAAGGGGGGGGGGGGGAGGAGCATTAAGGATAAAAGTCTTTCCCTTGGCGGCTTAGGCAAGGTATTTAAAACTTGGTATGTTGGTTCCTAGTCTCGAGGTTTTTAAATGTAGTTTTTAAAAACCCAAAAAGGAAAAGTTACCTTCTTGGCGGGCCGGCCAAACCACTAACACGAGTAACTTGAAATTTGGTATCTGCGTTCATAATCCCGCGTAGGCATCCACCAAACTTTATTTTTGGAAATTTAGACGGGGAGGGGTGAAAAGGGGAAGTCTATCTTCTTTTCGTGTCTTGCTTTTTATATGACTTTACTCACTGATATATTTTTTGGAGTTTTGGCCAGCAACGTGGTAAAAAGGACGGCTAAAGCCAAACCGCTTAAGCAATGAACTTAACATTTGTTGTGTGGGTTCCTATCCCGCCTATACCGGATTTTCGGAAATTCGTAAGAGGAGGGGCATAAATGGGAAAAGTTTTCAACTTGGCGGCCTGGTTAAACCGCTATATCGAAGAACTTGAAATTAGGTATGTGTGTTTCTAATACCGCTTAGACATAAACTTAGACGGCATTTTTAGATATTTCTCCTTGGAGGGGCATGAAGGGGAAGTCTACCTATTAACGGCCTGACAGCCTGTTAAATGTTGTTTAGATTTCTCCTCTGGCGTTTATATCCTCTTAGAAGGGATTATTAGAAATTCCTTCGGGAGGAACAAAAACGGAGTATCATTTGACGGTCTCCTTACAATCTTTTTTCTTTTAATGTGTATGTATTAATTCAGAGATAAGGTAAGGTTCAAAAGTCCCCCTTTAATGGCCTGCAAAAATCGCTGAAGTTAGAAAATTTTAATTTGGAATGAAGGGACAAGCTAATACTTGGATTTGGATATATTTAAGCTAAGAAACAAAAACGCAGCCTCCGCCTTAAAGTCCTGCCAAAACAACTAAAACATAAAATATGAGTTTCTTGAGGTATGAGCTTATGAAAATACTCATTTTGAATTTTTGATAAAATGGGATATACCTATATACAAAGCCCATAAGGTTGAAATCTGTGACATGAAATTGAAACATACACTACAAGAAATAAAAAAATAAAAAATATTAAGAGAAAAATCTGAAGAAAAAAAATTTAGTTTTCTTTTAAATATATTTCAGAATTTTAAATCGCGTTTTTAAGCTAGTAATTTACATAAAACACAAAAAAGAACCTCCTCTTGCAACAACATTTCTATATAATTTGGGCACGTTGAACACAAATCTGACAAAAATGTTCGCACGGTTAGTTTTCAACTTTTTGATTTTCATTGCACACTCTATTTTTAAGCAGTTTTGCTTTAATCTGAGATGTCACAGAAGATAAATCGTGTGTGGTTGGTGTTGAAAAACGATTTTTTTCGAAATTGTATTCTGTGACATGCCTGAATATCGTGGAAATGAAAATAAAATGTTAAAATCTCTTTATGCTTTAAAAATCTAGGGTAGTTAAGATTTTGTTTCAATATTAATTTTCATTTAATAATTAATGATATTTTCGGAATTTTATAAGGAACTGCAAAAGTATAATCTTTTAAATCTGTCTCCAGTTTTTAACGCAGCTAATGTACTTTATTTTATAATAAGTTTACATAAATTAGACCCATAAACGAATAATCTTAATAAAATCGCAAAACCGTTGAATATTACCTTAAAAATATTAAATTGACTTTTTTCGACTTATATACCCGTGTAGAAATTTTAATATGGAGTCTAATATAATTATATCTCATTTGATAAGTTCCCATATATAAACATAAAAATTGATCTGAAAAGTTGATACAATTTTATACGAAATTAGTTCATATCCGGGACATTAAATAATATCTAATTGGATATTAAGAGATCTGATTTTATTTAATTTTATCCGATAGTAGGTATACTTTTTGGGACTTGAAGTTATGCTTAAAAGTATTTAAGTTGAAAAATCAACAATTTTAAAGAACTATTTTTTTTTTTAAATGAAACAACGAAATGTTTAAAAATTAACAAGAACAAATTTAGTGTTTCAAATACAGTGTCGCGCAAAATAAAAGCAACAAAACATACGTACATCTTCGATTTGAAATATTTTATCTATCAGGTCGGTTAGAAAAAAAGATTATGATTGGATGTTTTAAACTATTATAAAGTGTATATATTAGATATATAAAAAATCCGTATATATTAGATATATAAAAAATCTGAATTCACTGAATTGTAATTTGTATGACTTTGAACTTAGTTTTCATACTATTTCTCCAGTTTTAAGCTGGGCATCTAACATTTGTATTATTAGGAATCGTAATTCAAAAAAATCTATTATTTTTAATTTCATTTGTTAAAAACCATTTCCAAATATCTTAAATAAAGGCATTGGGTAGGTCGGTGTTGATAGTTTTTCTTCAGATTGAATATGTTAACCTCTAGATAGTTTGGAAAACATTCTATATTACACTTCGCGGAGTAATCAAAATTGTTTAATTGAAGTTTTATTTAAAACTGCAGCCCACAAAAATCGAATATATATACATATATATATTCGGAATTTTTGTAAACATAACATTATGGGTTAAACACCAGGACAAGCTTGTATTAATATTCGCTTTTTTAAAAACTGCAAAAAAACTTAAAAGTTTTCAAAATTTATAGAAAATTTGTATGAAATTTCGGACAGCTCGCCAGAAAATATTTGAAACTGTAAGTTAAAAATGTGTTTTATTTAAATGACAAAAGCCAATTCGTATTATTAGTCCTTCATAGCATAGTGGTATGTGGAAATCGAAATGTTCTTTATATTATACCAGAGCCAGCAATAACGTTAGAATGCATAGAGACGTCAAGATTATGCAGAGCCGTATATTAATAATTAAATTGGATTAACTTCGTTGAATAGAAAGAGTTAACATTTTTAAATAATTTCATAATAATTGCACCTTTTCTTAGCCTAAGTTAGTTTGGCCTACTGTTCGGAAGCAGTATTTGAACACATTTAGTAACTATTAACTATTAAATGTATATTAATATGACTGATTTTATATTATTATGACTGCCTGTTATCAAAATTTGTTCTTTCAAGAAAAAAAAGTTGGAAAAAATTAGCGTCTTGTGAACAAAATTAAAGTTAAAATTCATATATTTTAAAATTACAAATACCTAATAGAAAAAAATTAAAAATACGATTACTATTTAAAAAAAAAAAAAAAAAAATTAAAAAAAAATATTAATTTTTTCTATCATAAAATTGTTAAACATTTTTGCTTATGGCTCACATTGGAAGCATACATCTTATTTCCTTACAGTTTTGTTAGTTTTTTGTTTTTATATACATCGAGATGATTATTATGTTATTTTTAATTTATAACGAGCTTCCAACCTCCGTATATTTACAAAAAATAAATCTGGCTAAAGATCTCATCAAAACCCGAAGTTTTAGAAAAGTTAGAGCCTCCATAACAAGCAGAACTTTAACAAAAACACCTATTAATCATTAATTTTGCTCCATTCTTGTCTTCTTAGTAATCAAGCACGTGGTTAGGGTCTTTTCCTAACAAGCATCATGACATTAATAAACTTTCAAGGCCAAAAATGTTCTATTTATATAAAAAAAATTTTAGTTTTTACTCTGGCTCAAGTAATATTTTCTTACATTCCTTATTCTTTTCCTTATCTCACATAATTATTTGGATCAGGTTTTTATATACTTTCTATATAATCTATTCAAAAGTATAAAAGATCAAATCAAAATTTTTATCTAACCGACTTGGAAGATGAAATATTTCAAAACAAAGATTTACCTTTTTTACCTTTTTGTTGCTTTTGTTTTGCGCGACACTGTATATATAATTAAGTGGAAATCACTTAAATTGATTTCGTTATATAATTAATAATAAAGTCTTAACTTGCAGATAACTTAATTTGATATTGAACTTTACCAAAATATGTATGCTATTACCCAGACAGAAATTGCCAATGGTCAGAAAAATCAAGCACTGGGAAAGCACTTTATATTTAGTACCATTTGCAGTAATTCAAATTAAAGCACTGGCAAAGCCCTTATTTACAACGCTTTCCCAACGTTGGCAAAAGTTGATTAGCCAGTACTTGATTTATGAAATTTACAACCGTAAAAGATTAAAGCATGGCAAAGTCTTGATTAGTAAAAAGTGCTTTTAAAGCATTGATTTTAAAAAAATTACGACACTTTGTTAAAAAAAATTGTGTTTTTTTATTTGTGAAAAATCTTTTTTAGACCACCTTTTTTTGATTTGTCGTGTTGGCAAGTTACTTCCAACAAGCGTTATGCCAGTGCTGGCAAAGTAGCACAACCAACGTTTAGCCAGCTTTTACCATTTATTTATGTTTTAAGCTATCAAGTATTATGTGTCTCGGTAGCTCACTGGGTAGAGTTCTCAGCTGCCAATCTGGCGGCCAGGGTTCGAGTCCCGCAGGACGAAAAAAAATTTAAATTAACTTTTTTTTAAATTTTATTTTAAAATACATTTTTAGACCATATATTTTTTGATCTTGCCAGTGTTTCACCAACGTTGTCATTTTCGTTTACCCAGTGCCCGGATTTATCATTTTTAAACCTTCAAAAAAGCAATCTGCCAAAGCTAGAACCACCGTTGAAAGCACTGGGCCAACACTTTACCGTTCGTATTTTTCTGACTAGGTATATGTAAAGCTATATAAAATTATAAGGAGAATATTATTATTATTGTATGGTCCCACGCTATGACTTAGCGTGGGACCATACAACATATCGCACACCCAGTTCAAAAGTGACTCAACTCAAAATTTTATTTTTTTGGTTTTATATGCTTAAACTATGCACAATATACTTGTTTATCTATAAAAAAAAATATCAGTGTATTTTGTTGTTGTTAACTGCTGCTAAAAAACAGTTATGTCTTTCATTATGTTTCAAATTGGTATAAAGTTGCAAATGTTTTTTTCGATTTCTGAAAAATGAAAAATTTTGAATTGAGTCACTTTTGTACTAGGTGTGCGATATAATCATATCGACCACTACATATATTTTCATTATTATATGGCTTATGTAGTTATACAGGGTGATTCAGTCACGACCCGCCGAATTTCACCAGCGTATTCCTTGGATCATTTTACGAAAACATGTCCACTACGACCATATCCGAAAATATAAGTGTGCGAAATGCAGCGGATTGAAAATTTTCGGGTTGGTGGTCAGAGAGTGGTAGGGTAAAATTGCTAACTTCTGAACCAGTGGTCGGGCTTGTTGGAAAGGTCAAACCAAGGAAATTTGCAATTCAAGACCTTTTTGACTAAGCTTATTTTGAACAAATTTAAAGTAGTAAAAGCATATTTTTCATGAAGGGTCTTCTACCGGGACACCCACCGATGTGGATTAAATGTAATATAAAAAAATAAATAATAATCACAAAAAAATCACAAAAAATCGAACAATTTAATCCCTTTCATCGAAATTTGTGGGTGCAAAATCTTAAAATATCCACTAAAAATTGAAAAAATATGCACTTAAAATTATTTAAAAGACAAAAATACAAACTTTCTAAGAAAAATATCAAAAAAACGGGAAAATAGAGGCACTTCAAATTAATATTTTTAAGTAATTTTAACTGATTTTTAAAGTTAGTTTGTATTGTTTAAAATATTATCTACCTACGCCCAATTAACACAACATTTCAATTATTTATATTTAAAAATACTCATTTAAAAAACCACTAAAATTGTTTCTCTTAATCTTAACTTGAATTTAAAATTTAAGAGAACACTTAATAGGGATTAAGTAGCTTGGATCCGTTTTAGTCTTTATGCTCGCTGGTGAAATATAAAATGAAATTATAAGTGATTGTTTTACAAAAAACTAAGAAAAATTATAAAAAATATGCATTTATAGCAAAATAAGTAAAAATATGCATTTAAAGCAAAATATGTAAAAATATGCAATACAAATATGCATTTATAGCAAAATATGCAATAATATCCACTGACAAATCGACGCCATTTTAAGGTAAATTCTTTGATTCGCAAAGATATTTTGTTTTCTCTGTTCTCAGACCTAATGATAAACACATGCATTTGCATAAACTTAAGGTCCCTGCTTATGAGTAATCAACTTTTATGCAACTACTGAAACAAAAGAAATATATCAACCATAGCTTGTGCTAATATACCACAAACAGGGATCGGAGTCGAAATTGTTAAAACATAATTAGGATTTGAAAAATTTAAAAAAGAAAAAAAAATGCCAAATTTTATTTAATGTTTCCTTAATTTTGAGATTATACGAAAATGCCATAAATCTAAAGATCTGGCAGCCCTGTTATATACTTTAGAACAAATAAATAAGAAAAAAAATAAAGTAAAGTAAAAATTTACAACTGAAATAACAAATTAAAAAGAAATAAAAAGAAAAAAATTATTAAATAAATCAAAGCATTACACAAAGTTTAATACAATTGTTCTTTGTTTTTCTATTCGTTATAACTTTAACTTATAACTTTTATTTCTATTTAGCAACTGGTTTTTTGTATCTATTTCATTTTTACTATTCTTGTATGTATATGATGAATTTGTTGATTGACCGTGTGTGGTTGGGTTGATGTTTTGGTACTGGGTTACGAGTAAAACATTGTTTAATGTGTTTCACTTTTTACACACAAAAAAAGTGGGATGAATATAGTATTCCTGTTTTTTATTTATATTTTTTTTAAAGTTACATTGCACTTTCCGTTCAAGTTCATTGCTCCCACAGTATGATGGTTGGGTTTTCAGTCACTTTATTTTATGACACCACCCAAAGGGAGAAGTTTTATGATAAACAGTAATAATAACAACATAAAGGGGAAATTATCCCCTTAAAAAGGTTTTCTTTCGATGGTTTGTTGTTAAAGTGTTGTTATGAAAAAGAATAAATGGTGCGATAGACCAAAACACAATTTATAAATTGACCCTTACCTTAATACCAAACAAGAATTTTACAGTTTGAAGTTTCTAACAAAAGAATAAAAAACTTCATCACAGAATATTTTTACACCATTTATAATTAAAATTGAGAGCTTTACGAATGAAGTCTATAAAATTCTAAATGAATTTAATAAATTTCATTTAAAATTGAGACAATTTCAAAATAAGTTTATATTTTTAATTTCAAAGGGAGAACATTTCAAAAGAAATCATTTCTTCCATTTTAAATTAAGAAATTTCCAAATGAAATTAAGGGTTTCAATTTACAATAAGAGAAAATTCCAAATGAAATTTAGATATTTTTTTTTTTAATTGAGATTTTTTTAATAAACTTTCGAAAATTAGTAATGAAATTGAGAAAATTCAAATTGGGATTATACAATTTTAAATATAGGTCAGTACAAATGAAGTTGGGGAAAAATGAAATAAAGAATTTGAGAATTTTCATTGGAAATTGAGATTTTTGGAAGTAAGAAACCCACTCAGGATATAAGTTATTTTTTTGCATAAATAGCCCCAACGAATACTATCCCAAAAGTTTTTGGACATGACCTTCAAAGTGGAAATCAGGACTACTATCGAAATACTTTATGTCGTTATCGCAAGCAGAAAATTTACTTCAAGCCCAGAATTATTGTTTTCATTGTTCTTAATTTTATACGAAAATCTCCGATTCAAATGTACATTCTCAATTTGTAATAGCATTTCTCAGATTTAAATGGAAAATCTCATTTTCAAATGAAAATTCTCAATTTTAAATAAAAATTCTCAATATCAAATTTTCAATTTCAAATAAAAGTTCTCAATTTCTAATAGAAATTTTCAATTCCAAATAGAAAATCTAATTTTCTATTGAAAATGTTGAAATGCATTTGAAATTATTCAAAATTATTTAACTCATCAAAGACACGTCATATATCCACTGGATATTTTTCAACCAAAATTTTGCAGATATATAGAATAATTTTATTCATTAAATTTTTGTAATAATTTTTGAAAAAGATCCGATCATAAAAGTCATTATTTATGTTTTGAGTGAAAACGGAATCAATTTTGGAATACATTTTGTGTATTTGAAAAATTCATTTATTTTTGAAAATAATACTTGTAATATCGACGAACTCATTTTTATCAGAGGAATGCATTTTCGTATTTTCTGATCTACATAACCGATCATAAAAGGTAAAAAATTGATTTTTTCAAATAATTATTTAATTAATTTTTTCATTTCTAATAACCATAATCGATTACAAACGTCTTTCTACTCAACTCTATATTGCAATTAACCACGATTTTATACAACTGAATACTCATAAATGTTCTACAGTTACTATACGACAGTTATTTGTGCAGTAACGCAGTAATGTGGTTGTTTTAACTGCTTTTACTTATAAAAGTAATTTTTAATCTTTTTGAGGGTTGATTTTTTAAACAACCCACCAAAATTAACGGTAACAGTTATTGTTTGCAGTTGTTTCGACTTTTTGACAAAGTGTGTTTGTATAAAAAGATACAAAAAACCAACATGGCCGTGTAACAAGCGACTTGTTTATGCATTTTTTCTCTTTTATCTTTAGTGTAGAACAGAATGTTAAAGAAGATAGACAAATAATAAATAAATGAAATATTAAGGTAAGATTTGAAATAGAAGATACATTTATTTACTTAAATGATTTTAAATGTTCCATTTATTTTCTTGTCTTTTTAATATTTATGTATATATTAATTCAATGTGACGAAAAGAAACCAAAGAAACAATATTTCATATCTTGCAGACAGACATGTGACAGAAATTATTTGAAAAAACTGTGTGAAACGTGAATATTTAAAGTGATATTTATGTTATTATATAACTGTTTTGAAATAATGTTTTACTAATATTTTACTAATTTATTTTGCTAAAAAAAATTGTGCTGATAAGCACATTAATAGTGTGGACGACAACCAAATCGAAAGATATACGCAGAATGAAGTAGATGTAAAAAACAAAATAAAATATTTAAATTTAATAAAGATTAAATGTGTATTTGTAAACTAAATGTTTACAAATACACAGTGCAGTGTGGTCAAATTGCAAACAAATATACGTTTAGGTAGACAGCATAAAGCGAAAGACAAGGACTCACATCATATGTAGTTTTTTATGTTTCCTTTTCCTTATTGTTAAAACAGGGTTGTATATGTAATATTTTGTTATTTTTTCATTTCGTTTCTAGAATTATCTACGTCATTTTGCCGTTAAATTTTTAGTAAGAGTTTTTTAATCTTTAATCCACTAAGTGTTAGCAAAACTTTTACTTAATCTTTAAGTTTTTTTTGCTGACATTAAAGATTTTGCTGACAGTAGCAATTTTTGCAAGCACCCTCCTGACTGAAACTTCTGACTCAGCAAAAGTTTATGCTGACTTTACAAACTTTTTTTGAGTGTAGTATTAGCAAAGCCCTTCAATATATGTTGAAGTTTAGGTGCGTTTTCGCCTAATTTCGCGTTTTTTGAAAAACGAAAATTGCCATATTTTCTTAAGTAAAACCACAAAAAGGGTAATTTTTGGACTGTAGTCATGTCTTGGTAAGAAGAATAACTTATCCCTAAACTTATTCATTTTTATGGATTAGTTTTTGAGATTCGCTCTAAACCTATTTTGGTTCATATCGCCTAAAATAGACAACGAAAAAAATTATGCTAGAAGAACATACTGTTTATTTTTCGTGCCGGACAAGTGGTATAAATTGCAATGCATAAAAGCTTAGGCAGTTTTGAGGGTTAAGGTTTTTAAGCCTCTTAATTATCTTAATCCAATAAAAAATATAGCCGTTTAAAAGTACTGGGTTGCAAATGGAACGAAATGGAAACGAAAAAATCCCAATTACAATTAAAATGTTCCAATTTCAAATATAAAATCTCAAGTACATTACATTTGGATTTTTATTAATTTCAAATGAAAAATCTCAATAACAAATGGAATTTAATTTGAAATATTAAAATTCAATTTCAATTTCATTTAGAAATTACAAGGAACTCCTAAATATCAAATGTAAAATCAACACCCAGGCAAAATTTTTGGAACAACTCCAAAATTGCTAGTTCCATAACTACTTCTAGGGGAGTTATAGCATTCTTACAACTAGTAAACAACCAGTTGTAAAACTAATGAACTAGTGCTTATGAACTAGTTGAACATTACTTTTAGAACACTTTAAAAAATGTTAAACTAGTTCGAGAACTACTGCAAAAGAGAAAAACTCTGAATCTTGTATTTATTTGGAATCTTATTTTCGGCTGAAAATACAACCGACACAGTGTTGGTAAACCGTCGTCTACCGTCGATTATGTGTTGGCAGAACGTGGGATTAACAGTACCCAGACAGAAAAATACAATCGGCACAGTATTGGCAAAGCGTCTTGGACGGCCGGTTATACGTTGGCAGAACGTAGGATTAACAATATTGACAGTATTGTCCTGTTACCTGATTGATAACAGTGATCAACCGTTGGTTAGAACGAACTTGCCACCGTTGGCATAACGTTGGTAATTCAAAAAATTGTGTGCTTTTAAAATAGCTTAAATTAAATAAATTTTGAGATATATGTATAATAAAACAAGTTTAAAAAACAGCAATGCAGTTTCGTCTTACATCTTATTTAAATGTGTGAAATATTAAGAAATATTGAAAAAATGCCGCTAATTGGTTGTAATATTGGTAAAAACAATATTAGCAATGAATTCGCGAACCAAATAGGGTTTTCCGAGTTTCGATATTAGTTGTACCTTTGGTAATTTTTAACACGGTGGGTTTTAAAAATATAAGTGGTTTTCCAGTAATATTTTTTTGGTGCGGTTGGCAATTTCTACCTGGGTATTGTCCTGTTAACCGATTGATAACAGCGGCCAACCATTAGTTTGAGCAAACTTGCCACAGTTGGCATAACGTTGGTAATTCAAAAAATGTTGTGCTTTTCAAATTAATTTGGTGCTTCTTAAATGAAATTAATTTTGAGAAATGCGTATAATAAAACACATTTAAGAAGCAGCAATATAGCTCGGGTTTAGTCTTATACATCACATTAAAATGTGTGAAATATAATAGAATATAAAAAAATTCTTTTAATTGGTTGCAATATTGGTACAAACTATATTAGAAAGAATTTTGCGGGTGGTTTGCCTGTACTACAATATTTTTTTGGTACGGTTGGCAATTTCTACCTGTGCTTTTATTATACAATTGACGCTTTCTAATGATTCGAAATAAAGACTTACTATTGAACAACAGATTTACTATTGAGTGCAGTCTGATTCAGAAAAATTGAAAATTTACAATGTAGTTATGATTTTTAGAAAATACACTCATTCTTCTCTACCACGCCTTTCACAACAACAATTGTAGTTTGAACGTGTGCGAATCAACAACTATGTTAGTGTGTGTGAATTTTTTTCTGATAAATCCTAAAAGTATGCTAATAGGGAGTTCAGACTGCGAAATTAATCTACTTGATTAACGTTAATCCGTCTTTTTGACATATGCAATTTTTTGATTATCTTGACAGCTAAAAGATTAACGCTGTCAGTTTAAAATATCAAGGTGGCGCCGATAGTGATCCGGCATAAGATTAACAAGGAAAATGCCGGCGTTAGCAAAAATGTTTGTCGACAGCGCCAACATTTTTTTGCGCTAGCCTCTTGTTAATGTTATTTTTAACCTGACTTTGTATTTATGTTTTGTTAGCGTTGCCAACCGAACACACAATTAGTAGTATAATACAGAGTCGTTTAGAAATAGCTGCCAGATAAAGAAACAAAGTTAGTGTAATAATTTTAACGTTTTTCGCTGATAATAAAAAAAGTCAACGTTTATATTGTGACCATAACATAAACTTAAGCTTTTCGGATGCCCAGGCTTCTTTTAAAAATGCAATATTTAGTCGTTTTTTTGATAGAGTATTTTCAATTGCAAGTTTTGTTTTTCTTAATATCAATTTTCAGTAGGAAATTTGTCAATTTGATGTGAAAAATCTAATTTAATTCGATGTGAAAAATCTAATTTCTTAATTTCATTTGAAAATTGTGTTGTCAGTCGCGACAAATAATAACTTTAAAATAAGAGGGTTTGTAATTTTAAATCATGGTTAAACTAAAAAGATTTCAGCATTAACATTTTTTGGTTGCCCTACACTTTTTCACAAAATTCAAGGCAATAATATTTATTGTCACATGTTCACTTTAAAATATTTTTATATGTAACGAAAATTTTGACTGAACTTCCTTTTTATTACATATGTTAAGGCCACACCTATATTGTAATACCGCACAGTTTAGAGATAGAGCCTTTTTAACCCTTTACTGCAAAACGTTACATACAGTTTTTGTGGCGAGAAAAAAGAAAACTTAAAAAAAGGTGATTCCAAAAATGCAACTTTTATAATTTTTAAATAATTACAATTTAATAAAAAAGTTATTAAACAAACTAATTAGGTATTAAGAAAATATTGTAAGCTTTCCAACACACATAATTTGATTTTTATATATTTGCTGCATTTTTAATTATTGGGTGATCCGAAATATCCTAATAAACTCGTTAAAATCTGAAACGGATTTTTTATGAATCATTTTGTGTTCTTGCTCCTGTTCTGGGTAAAGAGTTACAGACTACTTAAAAAGTATTCGGCATAAAAATAATAATAATGACATCAAAATAATAAAATTCTGAATTTTTCATATAATAACATCAGGAATAGGTAATGTATGGGTGTGAAACAAAATTTATTAAAAATGTCTTTCAAATATCTTTCATTCGCTTTTGAAGAAATATTAAAAAAACTAAAACAAAAAAATTTGGATTTTTGCTATTTCACATGAAATTTGAGCAATAAGTATGTAAATTTCATGATAATGAAAGTGAGTATCAAATGAAAGGTATTTAAAAAACCTATCTAACAAATTTTATTTCATGCTAATATATTGCATGGAGTTATAGAGGTTTTAATTTAAAAACTTCAGAGTTTTTACATTTAAGTTCATCAAAATGACACATTAAATTATCGAACTAATTAGTAGTGTCCGTCCGAACAGTTCGGCCAGAAAATGCATTTGGTCTGTATTCGGTATTTTAAAGCATTATGGACAAATTTGGCGGATGGAAAAATGTTTATTGGGCTGATTAGATGCTATTTTGAGTGTCAAATTTGAAGAAAAGTCTGTAGTTAAGCAATGAATTCACTGTTCGGCCTCAGAAAGTTCGGCCAAATTGAAAATAGTTCGGCGGCTGAACTTTTAACTTTATAGCTAAACTTCGGTTTTTCTCTTAAATTTTATACACAAAATCGAATTAAATCGGCTCAACAAACAATACCAAAATTTGTCATCATTGCCTCTAGATATCAAAAAACCGACAAAAATATAGGTTTTTGGCCGAACTGTTCGGTCGGACACTACTAATTAGTAGTGAGTGATATATCCGGTTTTGAGAAAATATAACGGAAAAAAAATGTTTTTGTTTCACAACCTTTTTTTTGGATACAATCTATCTTAGCATTCAAAAAAATCAGAAAAAATACATTAAAATGTTCAAAAGCTTTCAAAAATTAAATTAAATTTTAAATTCTAATATTTGATCTTATTAAACTCAATCGAATTAAAGCAAAATGAAAGAAATTATTTAAAGTCAAAATCAAAAAATTATTCAAAAAGGAAAAATCCCTTGACTAATCGATTAATTAACTTAATGATTCACCTTTAATGATTTTGATGAATATTTTTAAAATTAATAAAAAATAATTTAGAACAATTTATTCTACTCACCTTTAAAATGAACTCTCAAATTATTTTGTGATAGACCAATCGATAAACATTTATCATGTGGACTCCAACAACGTGGTAATGGTGTTTCATTTTCATTGACATTGGGATAAAGCAATTTCAAACGATCAACAACTTGAGGTGGACTAATAGCGGTTACACCTACTCCGGGTGTCGATGAACCATGATTATTACCAACCGACGACGATGATGTATTGCCAAGCATGATGGTAGATGTGGTACTACTATTATTGAGGGCACCGTTTGATTTTTTCTGCGACAATTGATTGGCGGTTGGTCCAAAACCGTAAGGATATAAACAGGGATGCTGATAAGGATGTGCGTGTAAATGAAATTCACGTGGATTATGATAATGATGATCGTAGGACGGTAAATGTTTAGATTCTTCCGTTTGTTGTTGTTGTAATGGTGGTTGTTGTTGTTGATATAACAACAAAGGCAGTGTTGCTGGTTGTTGTAGCGGTGCTTGCTGTCCCGATGAGTTTGAAGGACCAGCCGAACCAGAAGCGGAAGTATCTAAATTTAGAGATTGTTGATGTTGTTGCTGAGATGACGATGATGAAGCATTTGCTATAGAATCATTATTTCGTAAGTTTAAATCCACATCGAAATCGTTATTATCGTTGTCATCTAATTGTATATCGTTTTGATTTGACACCGTTGCTGCTGCTTCTCCTGCTTCAACTTCAGCTGCCTGTGGATAAAGATGAGATTGATGACGAGGCTGATTATTATCAGCATGCGCTTCTAATGGTTGTACAATGACAGCCGAAGCGTCTATTGTATCAGCTATATCGTTACGATTTATTTGAGCAGTCAGCTGTTGCTGCTCTTGCTCAGCCACCAAATCCTGTGGCTGCAATGATGATGATGAGCTTGTATCAATGGAAGATGAGTGCAGTGGTGCTGGTGGCTTTGGTAAAGCTTGATGTTGCTATTGAGAGGAAATAGAAAAAGAACAAGTGGGAATAGGATTTTGCTCATGAAATAATGATAATTGAGTTGGAGGTGCTAAATTATGGTCAACTGGATGAGATGATAACAAATTTGCGACAGCTGATGATGATAATGACGACATGGGAAGCGAGAAATTATCAGTTAATGGGGAATTAAAGGAACCTGGAATTAAAGGAACCTTAAAGGTCACACTAAGCTTGAGTGGAAGTTAAACAAAAAGTCAATGCATATGGGTTTCTCGCCCGAAAATTTTAGATTAACCCTTTACAAACATACACCACTATCAATTGTATTTCAGAAGTTGTCAATTGTATTTCAGATTTATCAATTGTATTTCAGATTTATCAATTGTATTTCAGAAACTATCAATTGAGTTTCAGTTTTACCAATTGTATTTCAGAAATAATCAACTGTCTTCCAGATTTAAAAATTGTATTTCGGAAATTATCAATTGTATTTTAAAAATGTTCAATTGTTTTTCAGAAATTGTATATTGTATTTCAGATTTATCAATTGTATTTCAGAAATTGTCAATTGAATTTCAGTTTTATCAATTGTATTTCTGAAATTATCATTTGTATTTCAGATTTAACAATTGTATTTCAGAAATTACACATCTCGACAAGCTTCCTTGGATTGAATGCCGATATGTGATTTACATCGTCTTTGATTCCCTGATTCCAAATCAGGAATGCAAAATTTTCTATCTTGACACAATTTTGAAAAAAAGCGGTTAAAGTTGCCAAAAATAGCGATTTTGGTACTTTTTGATTCAAAATAAAGATAAACATTTAGAATACACTTTACTTTTAGCATATTTTCTAAAATTTATCGTTAAAATAGCGTATATATATATAAAGGGTCCGCCATCTAACGTTTTTTTTCAACTAGTGCTTATTTCGTGAATGGTAACACTTAGCTCATGTCTGATTTGACAGATAATTAGTTTTATCCTTCCGCTGAACGAATATGGTTGTGTATACGCTTGAACAACGCTGGGAAATATTGCGACATTACTTTGAAAATCATGGTAATGTTGCAGAATGTGTGCGAAAATTCAAATCAGCCACAGAGCTGATGTCGTTTGGCCACCTCGGAGCTGCGATTTGACACCGTTGGACTATTATTTGTGGGGTGCCGTCAAAGATAAGTGTTACGCCAACAAGCCAGAGACAATTGACGCTTTAAAGGACAATATTCGTGAAGCCATTGGTGAAATACAGCTGCACACAATCGATAATTCGATAATGTGCTTAAAAATTGGACCGATCGTGTAGGCTACTGCATGGCCAGCCGAGGCAGCCATTTAAATTAAATTATTTTCCATTATTAACCGGAAGGATTGTACTTTCAAATAAAAAAGAAATTTGAGAAAATATTCAGTAGTTTTTTTTATAGCATTTTCAAAAAAAGTTATTTGGCGGACCCTTTATTAATTTAGCAAGTGCCTTCTACAAAAATATATAAATACACTTTTAATATGGGATTTGAGAAAAAGAATTATTACTTTGTACAATTTTGAAGATAGCTTATATTTGAAATGCAATTTAAACAAAGTTGATGTAATAATTTTAACGTTTTTCGCCTACACTAAAAAAGGAAAGTTCAATGTTTATATCGAGACCCTAAAATAAATTTAAGCTGGTCAAATGCATGGCCTAAGCTACTATTAAAAATGCAATATTTAGTAATTTTTTTGATAGAGTATTTGAATATTAAATTTTTTAATATTTTAGACTTTGTGTATTTGATAATTTCAGGGTCCGATCGGCTAGATTTTCAAAAATTATATGCAATTGATGAACTAATTTCACGGCACGACATTAATAAGGTTCTGTCCATAAATTCGGGCATACTGATTTTAATAGCGTACTTTGTTCTCTGATACAGTTTTCCGCAAAATTACTCTAAAGTTTGATGGATCTTCATGCTGTTTTTTATGTTCAAAAATTTTGCATATCCAATAAATATAATTTCTTTCGGTTGAAATCCAAGTACAAGACCAGTATTATTATTTATGGTACTTATTAGATCCCCAAAGCTTAAAATTAAACTCGCTGTTAAGCGAGCCAATCAAATGTTCACGCAGTGAAAAGAGTCATTAAGGAAGAGTTATATTCAAAAGAAAAATGATCGATTTTTAAAAATTAATAAATATAAACATTTTTGGCTGACTTTTTGCAGATATACTTTTCAAAGGTATTCACATATCATACTAAAAGTTCGACTCTGGGCTCATCTCGGAAAGCTATACTGCCATATAAAAAGTTTGACAAATCGCGCGTTTGAATATGAGGCGCCATATTAAAATAATTGTTTTCTTGCTGAAGCATCTCTTCTTAATATGCTCTTTCTACTGAATGACCAATTGTTAAGGTCAATTGCTAGTTTAACGATATAAACGGTAAAAATTGGGAAAAATTAGAAAAACTGCTAAATAGCGGGTTTAATCTACAGCGAATCAAATATGCACCTCAAATAAGAATACAGGGGTTGTTTTTTTCATTACAACAGAGAGGAGTCAGATTGATTGCATTTGAAAAACCATATATGTAAAAAACTGTAATTACATGCGCCAAACATTAAAGTCATTATGTGGAAAAACTGTACCATACATCGAAACATAAAGTAGGCCATTGAAATCAGCGTGACTGAAATATTAATTTATAAATTTTTATGATTTTGTCCTCCTGTGTTTTTAGCAAAGAAATACATTTTCATATATTCACATCAACATAACAATAAAAAATATATAATATTAGGCCTTTTTATATTTTTAAATAATTTATGAAAAAGGTCCCATTAAAAATGGGCAACTCTATATAACAATCTTCAAAAAAAAAAAAATTATTCCCGATTGCAGTCAAGATGTTGAATAATTTTAGTGTTTTTAAATCACTTATTTATCTTTATTCAGTAAAAAAAAATAGCTGTGTAAAAGTACTGGCTCGAAAAATGAGTTAATAATGAGTTAATTATTTCTGAAATACAGTTTATAATTTCTGAAATCCAATTAATAATTTCTAAAATACAATTGACAATTTCTTAAATACAATTTCATAATTTCTGAAATACAATTGACAATCTGAAATGCAATTAATAGTTTCAGAAATACAATTGATAATTTCTGAAATGCAATTAATAATTTCAGAAATACAATTAATAATTTCTGAAATTCAATTGAAAATGGTGTAGTCCGATACTGGACTTAAATGGATTATGTGCAAAAAGTTTATGAAACAAAAATGTTTTTTATTTTTTTCTCTTGTTCTTTATTTTCAAAAATACCAGATAAATCAATACTCAAGATTTCTAGACTACTTAATAAAATTATTCGGAATACAAATTATTAGTTTGAGTAAGGGTCACTCTGATGACCTCAAAAGAAAAAAAATCAAAATTGGCTTGAAATAAAATTTGTTGGCTAAGTCTTTTTGTGAAATTTCAATACTTGTTGTCCAAATTTAATGTGAACTGGGAGAAAATAAATCACTTTGTTTTAACTTTTAAATTTTTTTTCAATATTTCTTCAGAAGTGTTAACGCCAAGATTGGAATCAAAAGTAAAGTATTTCATCCAACAAATTTTTGTTCACGCCAATACGATGCCTCTTTCTAAAGTTATTGAGGTTTGAATTTGGAAAATTTTGATATTTTTAAATTTCAGGTCATCAGAGTGACCCTTAAAATGATAATTTGTAGACCGAATCATGTCTTTAGTAGTCTAGAACTCTTGATTAGTGATTTATCTGGTTTTGTGAAAACAAACTAGAGGAGAAGGAAAAAAAAAAACAAAAATTAGTTTCATAAACTCGTTTTTTTTTACATAATCCATTTCAGTAACCCCGTATCTCTATACCAAAAATCTGAAAAATTCTCAAAAATCTTTTGGGTCATAAGTATTTATAATCCGCTTCAAGAATTACAAAAGTCCAAAAAAAGTGAAAATGCTGAAAGCCAGTAAGTGTCACCTAAATAAGCTTAAGTTGCATACATAAATTAAATTTCTTTACACGGAGCTGAGTTAGAGTCGATCGTATGAGCAACATATGGTTTGAAACATCTTAAGTACTGTATACTTCGCGTGATTTAAATGATAGCTACACTTTTGGAATCTGTCTGTAAAGGCTTATAAAAAATGTAATAACATAATTTTGAATAATTTCTTTCATAATTTTCAGGATATTCCATGTTAAAATTTTTTTTTTTCCTATCCTGATTGTTTTTTTTTTTTTTTTGAAAAAGGGGCTAATTTAATTACAAATTATTATGCATTTGTTTGGCTAACAAATATTATTGAATGATGTAAGAAAAGTTCTTCAATAAAAATTAAGGCCTGCTTAAATTTAAATATCTTGTAAAGTCAAATATCTTGTAAAATATAAGAGATCGAGAAAATTTTATTTTTGTAAAAGTGCGTAACGATCACAAAAATCGCACTAAATATAAGCGACTGACGATATATTTAACTGTACGGCGTTCAGACGATCCACCCTAACTCAGCTCCTGTAAAAGCTATCTCATTTCTGGAACTTAAGTTTATCTAGCTGACACCAACATATGTGTAAACCCGATTTGTGTAAACCCGATGAACCAGTAATAAATATCTTATACATTTGAATTGTGATCCACTGAGATTTTACCGGGGGTTTGTTACTGTTGTAACCAATTCGTTTATTATTATGGAGATTAACATTTCTATAATATATGGAGGCCCCTAAAACAATTTGAGAGAAATTTTAGCGATTTTTTTTTTAAATTATGATTTTTGTTAATTGAAAAATGTTCAAATATTATGTTTTAAAAAAGGGATCGGTAATTTTTTTTTTAACAAATTTTGTGAAAGTTTAATAGACTGGCCCTTATTTTTGAAGTTGCTCCGAATCCCGCTCCCCGGGGCTCATTTTTTGAGGTTAATGGAAGAACTAATCCAGAAAAAATTTCAGCTCATTTGATGAATTTTTGAGCTATCCCTGGCCCTTCAAAGTTTTGAATTTTTGGTATTTTTGCCAAAATTTTCCATTGTAAACACCCTAGTGTATAAACTATAAACCCAAATATAAAATGGTTTTTTTCCTACAAAGACGCTTTTATTACCTTTCCAAAATGCCCAAAATCTCTAAATTCGGATTAAAAATGACAAAGATATTGCTGTTATAGTCAACGTGAACGTACCTTATTTCATTGTGAATTGTCTATTTATATATGTTCATTTGAGTCGTTCACGTTTGTATGCACCACATTTTCATTGATTTGCACCACTCTAATGTTCATTCACAATAGCAGTGTACAGCTGTTACGTTATTTTGAACAGTACAGTTTTATTCAAAATGTTTGCAACTCGTTCTAAAACTCGTGTTTATTTAATCGGTGAACCTTGTACACAAATATTAGGCGCTAAGTTACCATCCAAAGGGCAAGTTTTATCGCTTTTATTCAGTATCTATAACGACCAAAGACTTTCGTTGCGTGCTAGTGCAGCTATAGTTGTAAATGAGGCGTGCGGTTTTTGGAATAAAGCTTACATTCCAACACAACGCAAAGATAAGTGCATTGACAAATTGTTATTGTTGCATGGTAAGTGGCATTATTTAAACATAGAAGCCGCGAAAGTGCAGCACACAAAAAGAGTGAAAAGGCATTTCTAAAGAAGTTGGAAGAATTGTTCGATATCGCAGCAGCAAATGCCATGGACGTTATGACTAACAAAGCCGACAAGCAATTTTTAATAAATCAAAGAAAGGGTCGGCATGGCGTCATATTAGGCATTGATACAGTCGCCATGCGAAAGGAGAAGGCAAGATTGGATCGCATACAAGCTGAAGCAGAGCGGAGAAGAAGGGAGGAGGAACAGTTGGCATCTATTTCAGATACAAGTAATCTTGATGATATCGATTCAAATGATACTACTATTGAAATGAACGAACTTGTTGAAACCGACTCCGAAATGGATGTGGACTTTGCTGTGAATACAGTGCCATCTTCTAAAAGAGGCATATTTAATTTTATCAATGAAAGAATTGTGTCTGCTCTCGATAAATGCAAGGTCTCAGATAGATATGCTGTTCATCTACTGGTCGCAGTTGCTGAGTCGCTAGGCCACTACGTTCAAAAATTGATAATCAATCGGACCACTCTACAGCGAGTACGACAATTACAACGCGAATCAATTGCTACCAAAATAAAAGATAATTACAAATTGAATCCGGATATGCCATGCACTGTTCATTTTGATGGCAAATTGTTACCCAGTATACATGGAAAATCAAAGATTGACCGTCTTCCCGTTATCGTCTCCAATAAGAATGGCGATCAACTGCTTGGCATCCCATCTATACGAAATGGAACTGGCCATCAGATATCGGCCGCGGTAATTAATGTTATTACTGAATGGGGTTTGCAACAAAATATTCAAGCGATTTGTTGCGACACAACAGCATCGAATACAGGACGGTTAAATGGCGCGTGCACGCTACTTCAGCAGGGGCTCGGGCGAAGCTTGATGATTTTGGCCTGTCGTCATCATATTTATGAAATTGTTCTTAAAGCGGTCTTTGATATAAAAATGGGGGCAACATCTGCGCCGGATGTGCTTTTATTCAAGAGATTTCAAGCTAAATGGGGTATGTTCTTGTTGTATAACATATACGAAGCATGTATTTCAATGTAACTTGAAACTAATTACTTTTCAATGCTTTTACTTTTATTGTAGAAGAACTAGATGTTGCTGAATATAAAACGGCTTTGGATGATGATAATGTCGACTTGTCGAACATATCAGACGAAATCGGGAGCTTTTGCATTGACCAATTGAACGAAAAACACAGCAGAGCCGACTATGCTGAGTTTCTTAAGCTTGTTCTGATTTTCTTGGGAAAAACACCGCCATCTGGAGTCTCATTCCGCTCGCCTGGAGCATTTCACCACGCCAGGTGGATGGCGAAAGTAATATATTGCTTGAAAATTTATTTGTTTCGCGGACAATTTGAACTAAAAGCGCGCGAGCTCAAAGGAATACGCGATATATGTTTATTTGTCGTAACATTATATGTTAAAGCCTGGTTTTACGCACCGTTTGCCGCCGCAGCTCCCAATGTTGATTTGGCTTTTTTAATTGATTTGCACAATTATGGTATAGTGGACAAGGATATTTCGAATGCAGCATTAAAAAAAATGTGTGGCCATTTGTGGTATCTTTCTGATGAAGCAGTTGGCTTAGCATTTTTTGACAACAGCATAAATGTTGATGTAAAAGCAAAAATGGTACAGTCTCTCCGAGGTGATCCATCTGAACATGACAACATATTTCAAAATCGAAATATTATACAACCGAAAGATGTACCTTCATTTAGAAACAAAACTTTAGCGTTTTTCGTTACAAAGAGAACCGCGGAATTTTTTAAAAGATTCAATATCTCTACTGAATTCATGGCTTATGAACCTTCTACTTGGCCACAACATAATTCGTACATTGAAGGCTTGCAAGTTGTTCAAAAAATGCAGGTAGTCAATGACGTCTCTGAACGCAAGGTAAAACTAATGGAAGAATTCAACCAGCTCCTCACTCGCGATGAAGAGCAGAAGCAGTTCTTGTTATTAACAGTTGATAAGTATCGTCAACAATACTCAAGTCATTTGAAAAGTACACTGTTGCAAAACGAATGACGAACTAATTTTTATTGTAACGTGTTGCTTTTAATTTATTCATTACTTACAATAAATCTGTATATAAACCCCTATATTGTCGTTGTTTTTAATCAGAATTTAGAGAATTTGGGCATTTTGGAAAGGTAATAGATACATCTTTGTAGGAAAAAAACAATTTTGTATTTGGGTTTATAATTTATACACTAGGGTGTTTACAACGGAAAATTTTGGCAAAAATACCAAAATTTCAAAACTTTGAAGGGCCAGGGATAGCTCAAAAATTCTTCAAATGAGCTGAAATTTTTTCTGGATTAGTTTTTCCATTGACCTCAAAAAATGAGCCCCGGGGAGCGGGATTCGGAGCAAGTTTAAAATCGCCCATACAACGAAGGGCCAGTCTAAAGTTTAATCTAACATTTTCTGGCGACAAACCCCATATGCATTGACATTTTATTTAACTGCCACTCAAGTTGTTAATTGTTGTTGTAAATCATTATTAGCTTTAAATGAGGGATTAATATTAAATAAAAATGTTGAAAAAATAACTTGTGAAGGATTTGCCGAGGATGGTAATAAACTACTAGTATTGCCACTAGTAGTGGTGATGGTAAAGGCCTGATCTAATGTTAATGACAATGAGGAAGCCGAAGACGTTGTTGATACAGCTAACTGCTCAGCACCTACCATTGGCTCCACTGTACCAACTGCTCCTGCTGCTGCACTAGTCGAAGAAGTCGAAGTAGCTGCAGTTGTTGTAGTAGTAGTAGTAGCAATTGGAGCCATGGTTGGCAGCTGCTGATGCATTAGATCTGTTGCTGGATGAGCTGACACCGCCACATCAGATACCGCTACCGGTGGTGCTGGTGGTGGTTGTAATGGCATCGGTTCTTCATTTAAAGCATTCACATTATTGCCATCTGGCTCCTCTTGTTCATCATCGTCTGTTGACCTCATAAATGGTAACATTGGCAAATGTCCTAAAAGATTGCTACTACTGCTATTATTACTACTACTCGTCGATGCCGAAGCTGATGACGAATTGGGTTGATCGTTATCATTTTCAGCATCCATGTTGTTATTTTATTTATATTAAATTCAGAATTTCTTTTTGCTATATTTTTAAATTTATAAATTCCACAATAAATGGTTTTATATGTTTTTCTTTTCAGTATAATGAATGTATTTAAAGTTTGATAAGGAAATTACGTTTTTTAAGCCTTTTGTCGTTGGTTTTAACAAATTCAATACGTTTCCAATTTATATATGTGATATTCTCTACGTAATTCCTGGAATTCGTTTTTTATAAAGGGAAAAGTAATAAAAGAAAATAAGAATTTTATTTATATAAAAATATAAATGTAAAAGAAATTGTATTACAACATCAATACAGATAAGGAAAAAAGTATATGGTACAAAGTAACATAGTGAGGTTATTCTCTAGAAAGCTAAAACAAATTATATTTTATGTTGGACAAACCCTCAATTTAAACACATAATATCCTTGGATATCTGCCTTTGTATAGGAAAGTTATAAGAAAAATTTTAGCTAAATTTGTATATCTTCATATGAAATAAGTATATGGTACAAAACTACAAATTTCATAAAAATAAAGCAGTATATGCTGCTTTTCCACTTCCAAAAAAATTACTTTTAAATGGCTTCCAAAATACCTTTAATTTAAAACTAAACCGGATCAAAATGAAGTGATTTGATCTTATTTATCAGACGATAAAATTAAAACTATTTTTTTTAGCTAAACATTAATTAAGTGAACGATTTCATTAGCTCGTTCATTCCACTGCAACTTTATTGATTTTTATAAGTTCTTTAAATTTTTGTTATTTTTCTCTCATAAATACATGATTTATATCACAACATAACAGATAAAATAAAAAATAATCAGAACCATGATACGAAGGCGGTCCTAAAATTAGCCGACCTGACGTATAGATGCCGGCAGTAGTTTAAAAAGAATTACTTTGGTGATAAGTGGCAACCTTATAAAACTTATGTTTAAGTTTCAAGGCGACACGTTGTTTAGTATTTTGATATAGCCATCAAAAATAAACGATCCCAGTGAATTTATAAACATGGAAAAAATTGGTTATGTAATTCAACATGCCTCATAGAGCATTTTTGTAAATACAAAAAACTAATTTTTAAATTTACACCAACAATGATGATTTATAAATTCAAACACCCTTTTGTTGATTTTTTTGTAATTTTTAATTTTTCTTTTTAAATAATTTTTATATGAAAAACTACAATTTACAAGCATTTCAAACAAAAAATTTTTATTTAAAAATGGGTGTGTTTAAATTTACAAATTCCATTGTTGGTGCCTTCTGTTTTTACTGTCTCGATTCTACATTGGGGGAGTCTGTTCATTCATTTACGACTATAAAATATTAGATAGCAGAGTTTAAACGAGGCCGTACGAGCTGCCAAGACGAACACCGAAGCGGTCGACTAATTAAGCTGTCCACTCCAGAAACGGTTAAGAAAATCCACATAATGATATTGGATGATCGTCGGCTGAAGGTGCATGAGCTGGTTGAAATGATAGGCATTTCAAAAAGTGCTATACATAGTATATTATTTCATTTCATTTATTCAGTCTATGGAAACAAAAATTCCTTACAGACTATGATTAAATCAAAAATTAAATATAAATAAATATAATATCTTCAATATAATATTGCTTAATTACTTAAAAACTATATTAAGAAACAGCTTAAATTTATCCTTGGACGTGGAAAACTCTATATAAGATTTGCGTTCATGATTCTGTTGCAGACTAAAATTGATTTCATTTAAATAAATAAACGTACGAGTTAGCGTACTATTAAGAGCATATTCAGTGCGATGCAGTGTCACATTAAAAATATCAATGAATCTTAAATTTCTAGGAGGGACATAAAATGGAATAAGAGACAACAAATCAGGACAGTCAGTTATACCATTAACTATATCAAATACAAGTAACGCCGACTGGTATAATCTACGATATTCTAAAGTCTGCAAACCTAATAATATATTAACCGAAAATTTGGAGATGAGAAAGTTGTGCGGAAGATGCGTGCCGCGTTTGCTCAGAATATAACAACATACATTATTGCACACATAAACTATTGCGATGGCCAAAATCAATGAATTAAAGTTCGAATTGCTTCATCACGCACCTTATTCGCACCTGAAAGAGTCTGCGTGATGTAATGTCTATTTTAATGAGCTAGACTGGTCTAACTATAAACAGGGCATCGAAGCTATTAAATATTGCTGGGTAAAGTGTATAGAGCTAAAAGAAGATTATGTTGAGAAATAAAGAAAATGTTTTCAAAATCTGTTGTTTTCTTTGTTAGGTCGGCTAAATTTTGGGTCCCACCTCGTATGTTCAAAACACTTATTTAAAATCTTTAAAATTGTTCTCTTTTTATTAAATCATAGTTTATAATTTGCAATCTGAACAACACAATTTATATATTAATAATGTGATATATATTTTAAATTAATCTGTTAAAAAATACATGAATTCCATTTTTGTATTTTTCAAGGAAAATAAATGTATTATTTCAAATAACTTTAAATCAATGAAAATAATTAACAACAAATTTTCGCAAACAAACTTTTTGTTTAATATAAACATGGAAGTTAAAACGATGTGTTCAAAAACAAATAATTTATTTAAAACTTTAAATGATCTCAATTTAAAAAAAAAAAATTTTTTAATTTGCTACTTGAACCTCACATTTTAAAGGGTGATTTTTTAGCAACTTTCTTTTTGGCAACACTGTTTTTGTCAGCTCTGCTGTTTTCGTGTAACACATGTTCAGCTTGGTCTATAATTTAACCACGAATCCACTTAAATACGAACAACGCTTGCAGATTATTGAACTTTATTATCAAAATTCATGCTCGGTTAAGAAAGTGCATCGTGCACTTCTTCAAATTTATGGTCAGTTTGGGCGACCTTCCGAGGCGGCTATTCCTTATTTTTTTCCAATGGAAATATACATATACATTTTAAATAAAATTGAAAACAAACTTTTTAAAATGCTTTTTAGTATCACAAACCTCTAAAAAGTGGTTTTAAAGCATGTAATAAACATCGCTCATTAATGCATTCAAAAGAAGTTATTTTTCATCAATCTTAGAACACTTAAAAAAAAGAATTAATTATACGTATAAAAAAGAACGTCCAAGCATAGCTCTTTTATACATTGAAGGCCTTGTTGTAAAAACTTGATAAGCCACATTTACTGTTTAATGGATTTTCGCTTTTTTTCTAGGCATCCATTGATTAATATTTGATGGATGTCTTGCTTAACCTCTTATTTTAAGTACCTACAGTATAAACGTCACGTAAAAGTCATAATGGTTAAATTTTTTTTTAATCTTTAAAAGGCGAAAATAAATTAAAAAATAAAATGTGGCTTATCAAGTTTTTACAATAAGCCCTTCAATTAAATCACTCGTTTTTTATGAAGTGCAAAATAGTCATTTGCCTAGGAGATGTCAATGATAAAAAAATTAGTTTTTTACCTCTATTCGAACGCATTCGCTGGGAGTAAAACGTGTGCTTTTAGCAGACAGCTTTTTAGTCAGGTGTATTTTTCAAGGGTATATTATTTTTAACAAAAAATCTTATTTTAGAGTTATATTCTTTCAATATAATAAATATGGCTTAGTAACTTTTTTGAAAATTTTATACAACATTTTCATTGGAAGACACATTTCTCTTAAGAGAATAGAGATATATCTACAAATTTCAGTCGAGACGCAAATATATCTGATTTAAAATGCTTCAAATTGCAATATATTAAATATTGCAATACAAAATCTCTTAAATGGTTGCTTTTATTTTATGGAACATCAATACAGGAACTGGAGAGTAATATAAATGAGAGCTTGAAAAGTAGGTTGTAAAAATATACACACATTGTGTGCCAATAATAAAGGTTAATACTTTGCGAAATGTGAAATTGTGCAAAAAAGTAAACACCCGCAGATTTACTTCTTAATGCTGCATATTTATTAAATTAATTTGATACCCAAATCTTGCTAGGTCTTATCAGTATTTAACATAAAAAATTTAGAGAAAATAGAGTGAGCCATACATACATCTGATGATTAGATTTGTATCTATGAAAATGCATTAGTGTTAATCATTAGTAGTTTTTTTTTTCAACACTTTTCTCTACAAAATTAACATTCATTTAAATATTTTATTTCTAAAAATTTGTTTTTATATTTTTTTTTAGACTGTGAGGTCTTAAAAAAGTGTTTTTTAAAAAATAACTTCAGTTTTTCACGGTACACTAAAATTTTTGAAAATCGTAATGTGATCTGCTCCACCAGTAGTACAAGGTGGCGCAAAAGTAATCCTCCTATCAGAAAATGCTATAAATTTTGCGATTGGCCCCTAATGTCAGTTCTGTTTTGACATTTGTGTAGTAAACACATGCGAAATACACGTTAATAAACAATGTTACGCTACACTGCTCCAGAACGCGGAATATTGATGACTATTTATTTGACCAATAATCGGTCGGTGACTTTGGCACAACGTGAATTTCGTCGCAGATTTCCTGGCCGTCCAACGCCTACTGGTGAAACACAACACGAGATGCTGCCAGGCGTGGCAGACCCCGGAGTAGCAGTTCTGCAGAGAATATTGCTGCTGTAGCCGAGGATGTCATGGAAGCGCCGTCGACATCGACCAGACGACGTGCCACGCAAATGGGTATCAGTCGAAGGTCTTTACAGCGAATTTTGGTACAAGATTTGAAGATGTTTCCGTACAAAGTCCAGACGGTGCATCAGCTGTTAGCTGCTGACCGCCAATCGCGTGTAACATACGCTCAAGCCATCCTTAATCACCACCAAGAGGAAGATGATTTTTCATCAAAAATAATCATGAGCAGAGTTCGAAAATGTATGTACCACTAACATAACGTTGCTATCAAAAAAAACCAATACAACGATCTCTATTGTTTCGTTCGTATTTATAAACACAACACAAGTGCTGAAATCGTTTTTTGTAATATAACAAACGGAACAAAACGAAAATGTTTCTTTCGTCAAACATTATTATTTCGTAGTGGTTATTTTTTAGTGTTCATTCAACTTAAACATTAAAACGCGTTTTTAACGTTGTGGTTGGAAGAATAAAGAAATGCTTTTTCTGCATGTTATCAATGTTTTTTTTGCATTAGTTTTATAAAAATTTCACTGGAACTCCTCCGTTGAAACTTTTTATTAAACTAATGCAATTATTCATAAAATTAAAGGATTTTTTTTCACTTGTAATATGACATAAACACTAAGAACGGTTTACGAATAGTTTTGTTCCATTCCATAAACACAACAAAATCAAACTGTTTGAAATATTGGCCAAACAGAACAAAATCGTTTAGTTCGGTCTCTCATCGAAAACTGGTTTGTGAAAGTGTTTGTGTTCTGTTTAGAAATCAAAATGAAAATAAAGAAATGTTCTGTTTATGTTTACTGTGCACAACAAAATGATTGTGTTGAGTTTCAGCAAAAAGCAAAACAGAACGATAGAAAAACGTTTGATAGTGTTTAAATTCGAACTCTGATCATGAGTGATGAGGCCCATATCCATCTTAGCGGGTACGTAAATAAGCAAAATTTACGCTTCTGGCGCACTGAAAATCCGCGTGTAACCCACGAAGAGCCATTACACCCGCTCAAAGTCACTGTATGGTGTGCTGTTTTTGCTGGAGGAGTCATCGGACCTTTTTTCTTCGAAGACGTCGCGGGCCAAACGGTTACTGTGAATGGTGAGCGCTACAGAGCAATGATCAACGAGTTCTTTTTGCCGCAACTTGATGAATTGGGATTGGAAAACATGTGGTTCCAACAGGACGGTGCAACGGCACACACTGCACGTGCCACAACTGATATGCTGAAGGATGCATTTACCGGGCGCCTAATCTCAAGTTTTGGCGATTTGCACTGGCCAGCAAGATCGCCTGATTTGGCCGCTCCAGACTTCTTTTTGTGGGGCTTTTTGAAGTCGCGGGTTTATGTCAACAAGCCTCAGACTCTTGCAGCTCTTAAAGACAATATCCGTCAAGAATGTGAGGACCTATCGCCGGAAGTTTTGGCCAAAGTGATGGAAAATGCCATAAAAAGGGCTCAAATGACAATCAACTGTGGCGGCGGCCTTTTACATGACATCTTATTCTCGACTTAATGTAAAAAAAATTAAAATACCAAATAAAAATAATCCACAAGAAGAATCAAAGTTTTTAATTTTTTTTTTAAAATTACAGCCAAAAAACATCGGAAGGTTATTTTTGCGCCACCTTGTATATTTTGTTTGGTATATTTTATAACACCGTGTTATAATTCTGTGGAAGGGTTTGATAGATAGAAGAGTTCAAAAGAGATTGTGCAGAAAAGATCACAGATTCGGTAAAAAAAAGGTATTTTGTACTACACCAATTATCTTCGGAAAAGTTAAAAAGTTTTTGTTTAGAAATTTTCAAATTTAAAAAAGTTTATAGCAAATACCTATTTAAACTCTAGGATAATATTCCAATGAAATTCATAGCAAATATTTAAACTCTAGGATAATATTCCAATGAAATATTTTGATTTTAGGAAAATTTTTAGAAATTGCGCAAAAAATATTTTCTTATTTCATCAATATTTTTGAGCAACATAACAAATAAAAAGGTGTTCAAATCTTTTTTGAATCTTTTAGCAGTAAGGCTCTGTCCACAGTGAATTTAAAAATCAAAGGCATTCTAAGTCAACATTTCTTTTAATTTTTTTTTTTAACAATTTTTCACCATATGAGCTTCTCAGAAGACAATTGAGCCAACTTTCTTAGGAATTTTTTTTTGAAAAATAATAACAAAGTTAAACGTTTTTGCAAAATTCCTTGCGATATATCAACTAAAATGAATGTAATAATTTATAGTAAAGATTTCAATCTTTTTAACATTGCAACTCAATTAAAATTAAAAGTTTTTCCATAGCTTCAAAATGCATGTAAAAAAATGCAATTGCATTAAAAAATTGCTTTGACATTAAAGTATGCATTTTTTTTCGATATTGCTTAAAAATAGACATACAGTAGTTTTCCGATTTAACGAACCATCGGTTTAACGAATTCGGGATTTAACGAACTCATAAAAATTTTGAATTGAGTACCTTATATTAAGAACACCGTAACTTTGTACCGTAATTTTGTACTAATACAAAATTAGAGTCTTAAGTATAGAATGAGATGCAAATACAAAGATTTCCGCAAACAATATGCAAAAGCAATAGACATATAGAGAAATTGGATTCTCCAAAAAAATTTAGAGTTGTTATTTCCATAGTTTTTGATTAAACAAACTTTGTCATAAATAGTACTCGGTTTAACGAATTTTTCAATTAAACGAACAGGGCTGACATTATATAGTTCGTTAATACGAAAAACAACTGTACTTCCAAACAAAATAAGTTCTATATAGTTCCGATGCGATAAATAACGGCTGAGATATTGCTATTTAAAGTTAAACTTAATAGAAAATGCTATTAAATATGGCTCAATTGGCTTCTAAAAATTCTGAAAAAAAAAATTTCTGATCAAATTTTTTTTTTTTAAACTAATCTAAAAAACACAAGAATTTGTATTAAATTCGTTATAGATTTTATTAAAAATAACAAAGTTCAAGCATTCCCATTTTTTCAAAAAAAAAAAAAAAAACATTAAAATAATTGAACTTAGCTAAAAAAAGTGCATTGGAAAAATGCAATTGCATTAAAAATGCATACATACCTGAAATATATAAATTAAGGGGAAATGGCTGAGATATAAGTAGCTGATCAAAGTCAGACTAGTACTGAAGTTGTCAATTATCTAAAATAATTTTCTTAGTTTTAACAGTTTTCTATAATTTCTCAAAAATAGCTGTATTTTGGCAACTAAAAAATGAATAGTGAAAGTTGTAGTAAAGATTTTAAATTGCACTAATAAGTACACAGAAAAAATTATGGGCCAAAAATATATAATTAACCGATTCTTTGAATATCAATGGCAATTTAAACAATTTTTTTAATTGATTCAATTAAAAAATTTATTGAATTTTCTAATATATCCATACAGTGTTGACAACATGTAAACAAAATTTTTAAAAATTTGGCAAACTATTTTTTTTATTTTATTTAGATTAAATAACACAGTGCAACACAAAAATTCCAAACAAAAAAACACTTATCCCAGCCGAAAGTACTCGATGAGAGGAGAAAAGTAATTTCTGGATTTTGCTAGATTGGTTGCCGTTCGTTTTTTATGAGCCTCTATAGTTTGTTCGCCAAATTCGATTTTGAGCACTTTTTTGCAATTTTCTTCTATTTTTCGCATGGCCATAGCTCGAAAAATGCTGTGAATTTTTTTTTGCAGTCTTCAGCAAAGTTGTAGCTCTTGACTCGGCCAACAAAAATGCTGAATATATTAAGTCGGAAAAATTTCATCTTCATGCTCAAAACCCCAAAAATGTCGAAAAAATTACCACTTTTTTCACCGATTTTTCCCGTTTTTCGAGTACAGCTCTTGAACTATTAATAATTTTACCAAACAATCAAGGGAAGAAATGTAGTTAATACTATCATTTCAATTAAAATATTAATTGATACAATAAAATTTTTAATTGAAACCCGTTTTTAGTTTTTTCTGTGTAATTATTTAAAAGTACGAAATACTTCCTAAGCTTAAAAAAAGCATTTAAAAAACGAAAGTTCATTAAAAATGCATTTATAAATAAAATATGGCTGAGATATAGCTGATCAAAGATGAAATTGTCTCAATTGAGTTCTGAAAATCTAAAATAATTTTCTGAGTACATTTTTTTTAAGTTTTAATATGGAATACATGGAATATATAAATTTAGGGGACATAGGCAAAAAGTGGACACTAGTGTAAACAAAATGAGCACTAGATTTTTATAAAATTTTTCAAAATTAACTGTTTTTTGGAAACTAAAAATTAAATATTGGAAGTTGTAGTAAAGATTTCAAATTATGCTAATAAAGAATTTTTTTGTAGTTCGAAATATTGACTTGAGCTAAAAAGTTGCATTTTCAAAATGCAATTGCATTGAAAATACATTTATGCATGAAATATATAATTTAAGGTAGTATGTATATGCAAAATAGACACTAATACACACCAAATGAGCCCTGGATCGTTCAGAAGCGATAAGAAATAGCTGATATAGACAATCAAATTTATACTAGTATTGAAGTTGTCTCAATTGGCTTCCGATAAATATAAAATAATTTTCTAATTGATTTTTTTTTTAAGTTTTAATATTTTACTAAAATTTCTCAAAAATGTTTGTTTTTTTGACACCTAAAAAGTGAATATTGGAGGTTGTAGTAAAGATTCCAAATTATACCAATTAAAAAGTTTTTAAAAGTTGCAAATATTTCATGAACTACGAAAATGCATTTTAAAAATGCAATTGCACTCAAAATGCATTTATAAATGAAATATATAAATTTAGTGTCAAAAAAAAGACACTAGTACTAACAAAAAGAGCCCTGGATTGTTCAGATGCGATAAGAAGTAATTGAGATATAGCTGAATAAAAATAGACTAGTATTGGATTTGGATCAATTGGCTTTGGAAAATAAAAAAAATTCTGAAGTAAAAAAAAATAAATTTTTTAAAGACAAATAAATTGGAAAATGATTTTGCACATAAAAACTTTGTGGTAAATGCAGTAATAATAGGCAATACAACTGAAATCTAAAGAAATAGAATTTGGCTCTTTTAGCCACTAAGAAGCTAATATATTATTTTTATATATAAAAAAAAATAACTTCCAAGCTTATTCGATTTTTTATGAAAAATATAAAATGCTTTTCTCTCATTTGTTCTTAATAATTATTTCTTAATTACCAAAAACACAATACAATATCGAAACAAATATTCTGCGTTGTCTTTAATTTATTATTAACTACAACAAGAGATAAGTGATTTGTATTGCCAGTATTGAACTGAAAGGAAGATAGTGCTTAGCCTTGACAAATACCAAAGTTTAAAATTTATTGCGTTGTTAAAATTAACTTCTTAAAAGTACAATTTTATGCTAAGCAAATCCTCATAAATAAGCAGTAATCAGAAATTTGAAGAATAAAAAGTTTTTTTAAAATTTCTTGAACACTAAAAGCACAAAGAGGTTATTTTGACCTCTTTGCAAACTTCTTCACTTATTTTCTTAGCAATGTGAATACCACATTTAAAAAAATGTGTCAATGCATTTTTATTTATATTTATATTCTACAGTGGACGAAATAATTATAAGTTCACATATAAAAATGTAAAATTTTTCCAAAATATTTGCGATATTTAAAAGTTTTTTCTACTACATAAAAGTAACAATAACGCCAGTTGATGACAACATCTTTCGATCCGTTTGTTGCCTTTTTTATAATTTTTAAAAATTATTCATTGTTCGACAGCGAAATAAATATAAGTTCAGTCATGTTTTAAGCTTAGTTTTTCAGCAAAATATTTAAATTTTTTTTACTTTTTCCTCACTGTCGTATTTTACAACTTCATTCCATTCATTTTATGCGCAATTTTAATGTGCAACGTTCTTTTCTAAAACAAAAATATGACCTTATTCAAATAAGTCGTAAATCGCTGTTTTGTAATGCAAAAAAAACAACTAAATTTTGAAACATTTAGCGCTAAAAATGTTTTTGTGATTTTATCCATATAAATAATAAATATTTGCTTTCAAATTATGAAGAAACAATGAAGAACAATTTGTGTTCTCGTATAGTATTTAAAATACCTTAAGACTCCAACGCTACTTTTTTGACGAAAATCGATCATAATCGGAAATGTTTCGCCTGGTTAATTCTTTTTATATCCTCCACATTCTGTGATGAGGGTATATATCAGTTTGTCATTCCGCATCGAAATATAGGTCTAAGACCCCATAAAGTATATATATTCTTGATCTTTATTCAATTTTAAGACGATTTTGCGAAGTCCGTCTGGCTGTCTGTTGTTGAATGGCGCTAAAACGCAATACGTTCTGCTCATTTTTAAAACAGATTGATGTACATTTTTCCGAAAAGGTTAGCATTGAAAATGAGCAAAATCGGTGCAACGTTTTAAAAGTAATAAGTGAAAATGTGAAGGTATCTCTAAATTTTCCATACAAATTGGTGTGTAATATACTGTATATTAGTTCAAATTCATATTAGCGTCTGGTGTATCAAAAATAACATCATATTTTTAAACCAAACGCTAAAAGTTGAATAATATTTAAAATTCACCTCGAATTTTTTTTCACCACAAACACTTTTTTCACCTCAAAATTTTTTTTCACCGCACAAATTCTTTTTTATAATAACTAATTAAAACTGGTTGGAATGATCTCATATTGGGATACAGAATTTATAATACTAAACTTATAAATTTATTAATTGGTGAGAGCGGCTTTCTAATTACAAATATTAAATAAAATAAATAAATAAAACAATATTGGGATTTTTGAAATCTCCCCGGATCCCAGAGTTTCAAAAAAGCTACTGGCATTATTAATTTAAATGAATTAGTCCCAAAAATACTTAAAGCTGCATTTACATTTACCATCGAAATCCAGTTTAAACTAGATTTCGATCATATGGCAGTGTATAAAATGATACACGAGCTAGATTTTGAAGTCTAGTTAAAATTGGATTTAGAGGACAATGCAGTTTAAGTCTTTAAAGCAATGATTCAAATACATATCGTCTTCTAAAATCCAAATTGCCGTAGCTACACTTTTTAGTTTTTTATAGGAGAGACAAAAAACATTATAAATAACAAACTACAAATTTCAGAATTATTATGCTTAAAAAACAAAGAAGAATTTGTTTCTGAGAAAACATTTCATGGAAAAACAGTAGTTTTTAAGCCTTTTGTAATCGATTTTTCTAAAACCAAAAAGCTGTAACCCCAATACAAAAATGTATGCACAAAATAAAACGTTTGAGATAAAAAAAATACTGCTTTTCGATAATAATTAAAACATTTTTTAGTCAACTTATGTATTTTTATCTATTTATTGTGAGTATTTTTAAAACAAAACGTATTTTAACAATTTCAAAATTTTCGAAAAAAATTTAAAAAATTAATTCATTTATTTTGAGAAAATAAAATTGAATTGGTTAAACAAAAAACAGTGTAAATCATTACATAAACGGCAAAAAAAACTGCACTACACGACTTTTTGGTTAATAAATATATTAAAATTGCAGTTACGGTCTTTTGATTTTCGTTAATAAAATTTGTGTTTTTGGACGTAAACGTGGTGGTATTTTGGTTAATTGCATCGTAATCAATCAACAAGTCAATTGCGAATTTTGTGAAAGTTACGGCCTATTGGATTTTAGATGACGATATAAGCTTTGATTTGGCAGGAAAAATTTAGAATATAAATTGATTTGGTTGGTTATCGGAAGCAAAAAGCGGGTCCGGTTTGATAAATAAACTAACTACGATCAAAGGAGGTTTGTCACCTTAAACACCTGTAAATCTCTATAAAATCTTTGTTCGCTCTAAAATTGAGTATGCTCGCACTACGGCAGCACATACTCCAAAATCCATCAATCGAAAAATTATAAACCTATCAAAGCAAAATTTTGCTCAGGTGTCTAGGTCAATAAAATTGAAATATTATATGTTCTGGCAAATGAAATGACACCTGATCAACTCTGCAAATATCTCACGGCAAAGGAATTAATGAAACTTAAAAAAGATAACAACCCTGTATATCTTCGGTTTGCTGGCAGTCCAAATATTAAATCAAGCTACAGTATAGTCTACAATGAGTTTAAGGAACTTTTTGACAAAGTTAATCTACAATGTTCTTTTTCAAAACAGCTAAATTTTGCATCTCGCATCAGTATACTCCCGGATAAAAAGGACAATGTATCAATTGAGCATATCAAGGCCTTGGTCTATAATGAGATAAATGAATACAGAGAGGATGGGTATGTAATTTGTGCCACAGACGCCTCTCTCAGGGACAGTGTCACTGGTTGCAGTGTTTTTAATGTAAGTATAAACAGACAGTACTATTTCAAAATAAATCACAAAGCTATTTTCACTGATAGCATCATCAATTCTGAGAATACTGACAATTATTGTGTTGCATATATTCACAACAAACTTGTCAAGACCAAAATATAAAAATGCCAAATCGTTTGGATACCAAGCCATGTAGGCATCAATTTTAATGAAACTGTGGATGAAATGGCCAAACAGGCGACGGTCAATGGCATTTTATTAGATGTTGCTCTTACCCCAAACGAAGCACTTTCCAAAATACGTAATACTTTAAGAGAAGATTGGAACCGTACATATATAAACAACTCGAATCAGACAGGAAAATCATTTGCTGAACTATTTCCATCCATACCGGAAAAACCTTAGTACTTCAAGAGCGACATGAAACCTAAAGATATAAAAACCATAAACATGTTGCTTTCTTTATATGTATAACAGAAGTGATCAGGACAACACGTATGTATGTATGTATGTATATCTGTGCAGATTGCAATGTGGAGAAAACGGCTAATCATTTAATTTTTGAATGCCCTTAATTTAATATCGTCAGATCAAAGCATTCCATTTTTAGTTCATATGACAGTTAACAAAATCTTCTGAAAATCAAAGACATCATAATCTATAAATTGCTCATTCAGTTTGTGAATGAAGTTGGATTTGAATTTTAGATACATTCTTCTTACATGGCCTTATGAGTTATACACACGCCAACAAAGGAAAATTAGAGCAAACAAAAAAATTAACTGATTTGGTCCAGTTCAAGGTAAATTAGCCATTAATCTCTTATCCAGTCTATAAAAATACATTGAACTCACATAAAAATAAAAAAAAAAATATTTTTTTTTTTCCAAAAATTACCTTATGACCTACAACAAATTTTCAGATACAGATATTTTAAAAATTCTATGAGAGATTTTTTAAATACTGCTATATCCAACATTTAGGTTAAGTAGTTATTTTTTTTAACATTTTTTTTTATTGTAAATTTAACAAAATTTGTGATATGTAAAAATAACAAATATGATATGTAATATGTATATAATGTGCGCAGTAAATGTGGTCAAGGCTACAATGACCTAAATTTCCTATTAAACAATAAATTTTTCATAAATTTTCAATTTACAAAATGAAAAATATTAACGACATCATAAAAACATGAATAGTTTTTAAAAATACTTAAAAAAATTAAGAAAATTAACATTTTAACACGAGAATTATGAAACTTTGCACTTACAGTGATGATTTTCTTTGTTTTCGATTTCGTTTTTATCTTTTTCATTAATTGTTTATATAGATGTTTTATTTTTTGTAATTGTTTCTTTAAAAATCATAGATTTTTATTAATATGCGTTGTTTTTTTCTTTAGATAGATATTTAAAATATAAAATATTTCTTTGTTGTTTTCTTTTTTTTTAAAAAAAATTCCAGACTCTCTGAACTCTACACTAAAATGCATGCGAAAAAGAAAACAGAAAAACAACAACACACAGTACAAAAGCAAATAAAAAGAACACAATGTTGCCATAAAAATAGAATTTACACCCCTAAATGGGGATTGTTAACAATTTTAACATAAGAGTTTACTCTCTTTAAAAGTCAATGGGGCGTAATCATAGTCAAACATAAAGTATCTATACTTTAGGCGTTCTAAATTGGACTTTTCTAAAAAGTATACTTTAGGTCAAGTAAAAGTATACTTTAATCGTTAAAGTCTGCTTTAAATTTAAAATTAGCTGAAGTTGGTTTTAACCTATTTAACAGCACAATCAGCTGTTTTTCGTCAAGGAAATGCTTGTGAAAAAAAAAAAATGTTTGAATTGCAAAATATTTAGAAAAACTTTAGTATTTAAATAAAAAACAAAAAATACTTCCAGAGGAATTCATTATCAGTAGTACCCCAGTTCGGCTCCCAATCCATTGGCTTCGTCAGCTCCTATAAAAACTTGTAATGTATTCATCGCCAAAATGTGGCTTATCAAGTTTTTCCAACAAACCTTTCAATTATAATACAATTTTTCCATTTCAGGACTTGCCACCGCATACTTTAAAATCAGTTAATGCCTTTAAAAAAAAAAAAATTTTTATCTTTTTGGTTTCTTTTCTGCGTGTAAAATCAGCTGTTTAATGTTGTTTAAATTTTAGTACAAAGTGTATGAAAACAGTTTGTACATTTAATCTGGCTCCACTTATTAAATAAATAATATGTTAAAAATGTTAAATTAATTAAAACTTTTATAAAAATAAATTAAGGAATAAGAAAAAAACGATACTTAAGACCACAATTTAAAAATATTATCAAACAGGGAGACTCAACAGAAAATTACACTGTTCCACAATAAAATGCAACTCTGTGGAAAATCCTTTATTTCTCAATAATACGAAAATTGCAATTCGGGGTAGGCTCCTTCTAGCACCTAAATTTGGTAAAATATTTAGAAACATTTACACTTTATTCATACTACACTTAAAGGATATCTTTATTATATTTACAAAAGCTTTGATAAATATACTCCAGTAAAACAAAACAAAAAAAATCAATTTTGCTCTATCTCTGTAAATATTTCAGATATATCTATATATATAAAATACAATGTTTGTATGTTTGTCCTCTATAGACTCTAAAACTATACAACCGATTTGGCCCAAACCGGTTTCATTTGAAAGGTTATAGTCCAAATTAGGTTTTCGGCTATATATATTTCAAGTGGGAGTGGCCCCTCCCACATAAATTGAATAACATCATATATCTTGACTATTGTGATAGCAAGAGTTTTGAAACATTGCAGTATCCCATATGTTACTGATTTGAATAATCAGGAAAAAAATGGGCGGGATCGGACCAGTGGGAGTGGCAGCTCACATACAAAGAAATTTTTGAATTTCAATTGATGTATTTTGAATTTCAATTGATGTATTTTGAATTTCAATTGATATTTTTTGAATTTCAAATGGAAATTTTGAATTTCAATTGATATTTTTTGAGTTTCAAATAGAAATTTTGAATTTCAATTGATGTTTTTTGAATTTCAAATGGAATTTTTGAATTTTAAATGGAGTTTTTGAATTTCAAATGGAAATTTTGAATTTCAATTGATATGTTTTGAATTACAATTGTAAAAGGTGTAGTTTCATTTTAAAAATAAAAATGTTGATGGCAATTTTTTCTGAAATAAACAAAACATCTTAAAACATGTTTCATAAAACTACGAAAAGTTTCATCAAATTTATGACCCATAGGCCCGCTGGGTCTAAAAAACGGAAAAGCGTCACAAAGTGTTTCTTAAAGTACTTTTTTGAGCAAATAATATGTCAGACTAAAATTCTTAACTTAACTTTGCATTTTAAGTTACAAAATTTCGCACAAACCTGTCAGGCCAGATTTTTTAATTTTTTTACATCTCTGCTGCGTAAGACGTATATATACTACACCATTTCCACTTGTTATTCAAAAAATAACAAATTTGATTTCCAAAAAATCACAAATGTAATTTCAAATTTGCAAATCAAATTCAAAAAGATTCAATTTGAAATTCAAAAAATAGCTATTTACATACAAAATCCTCCCTTGTAATTCAAAAAATACCATATGTTATTCAAAAAATCAAATTCGTTTTTCAAAAAAATTCCAAATGTAATTTAAAAAAAAACACCATATGAAATTCAAAAAATACCAAATTTTATTCAAAAAATACCAATTGTAATTCGAAACAATAAAATCCGTAATAAAAAACACAATTGAATTTCAAAAAATACCAAATGAAATTTAAAAAATACCAAATGTAATTAAAAAATAACAAATGTAATACAAGAAATACCAAATGTATTTCATTCATATATGTTATTTTTTGAATTACATTTGGTATTTTTTGAATAGCATTTGGTATTTTATGAATTACATTTATTATTTTTTTTTTATTACATTTGGTATTTTTTGAATTACATTTGGAATGTTTTTTGAATTTCAAATAGGATTTTTTGATTTACATTTGCTATTGTCTGAAAATCTAATACGATTTTATGAAAAACTAATGTGATTTTTTGAATAACATACGGTTTTTTTTTTTAAACATATGGTATTTTTTCAATAACAAATGCAATTTTGAAATTACAATTTGTGTTTTTGAATTAATTTAGTATTCTTTAAAAATCAATTGCAATTGGAGTGTGATTTTTTGAATAACAATTGGAAATGGTGTAGACCGTCTCAAGAAAAAAAAGTATATTTTGTCCACCTCTCAAAATGTATCTTGGTATGTTTTATGATGATTCCCAAAATATTTCGTTTCTAGCATTAAGATTTACTGATCTGGACAAACAAGTTAAAGACTAAAGAGGATCATTAGCTAAATTTCTGATAATTTACACTCTTAAAATTTGTATGCACACTCGATCAATTCGTAGATCACGAATGTGAAATCCAAATTTTGAATTAGCTTTACTTTTCAAAATATTCGCGAATTTAACTTTTACCAAAAATCAAGTTTTTTCTTAATTTTTTTTATTTTTTCGTATACCTGAATAAACTACAAATAATTTGTAATATGGTTTCAAAATATGGACTTTGAGGTTTAAGAATCATATTAATTTATTGCGATTGGGTGAAGGATGTAGGATATCCTTTTCTATTTTGTGAATATTATAAAACCCCTTAATCGAATTTGCAAAATGTTAGCACATGATGTTAACTTATATTCCATTAATTCGTTTAATCGAAAAACCTATAACATGTACATCAAAACTTTCGGAAAATTCAATCTGAAGGTCAATTTTTCTAACTTTTTTTAAAAATTAATTTTGTATGAATTTACTATGAAGAAAATATAAAAAGTACATTTTTGAAAAGGCATCATTTAAATCATTTTTTTTTAGAAAAACGCACTTCAATTAACTAAAACTTTGTTGGTATTGATTAGAAAACATGTTCTAAGCATATTTTAATGTTTTTATCTGAATTTTATTAGTTGGGATTTGCCACAGACTTCATGTTTTTAAGGCATACAAATATATAAAATGTTTGTAGTTTAAGCAATTTTTTTTTTTAAACTAAAAGAGAATGCACGCAAGTTTTTGCATAAATTATGTAATCAGTGATGTTTTCTAAATGTAAATATTAAAATTTTGGCTCTTTTCATTGCAGATTTTTTATTAACGAAATCGTGAAAATGAGAAATTGTAAATTTAAATGCATGCATAGTTAAAATTATCGCTTCTTTCGAAACGTGTAATATATTAAATTAAACAGCACAGTTCACACTATTTGAATGTTTTAAAAAGGTAACGTTTTTGTTTTCAACTTTGTACGTTTTTGCAAAAAGTTTACCAAAAAAATTTAATTTCCTCCAAAAGGTTTTTTGCAAATATTTCTTTAACTAAAGCTAACTTTAAAATTCAAAGACCATATTTATGATCTACGTCCAAAGTGTTTTAAAAATGATAGGTCGCATCCCCAATGTATCAACTTTTTCCGATTTTGTGGAACTGTGTAATTAGTTTCTTTTTTTGTTTAAACTTTAGTGTTTTGTTTGTAAACACGATTATATTAAAATTTAATTTTTTCAACTTCCCTTATCTATTGAAATAGTGTTTTAAATAATATTTGATCTTGTATCAACATGTTTGTGTAGCAATTATGTTTTTGATTGTTAATCAATTGTATTTTGTTTTATTGAATAAAATAAAAAGTATCCTTTGACTCCAAAGCTGTCAAAGGATACTTGATAGGATATGATAATGAAGAACGTTATCGTATATATATAAAAGAAAATCACAGTTTAATTTTTTCAAGAGATGTTAGATTTAGTGAAGAAATTATACACTGAGATGATCAAGATGCCAAGATACAGTGTGATGATCAAGATGCCAAGACTAGTCTATATGAAAATAACATAGATGTTCAAGATGCTAACATTAATTCAACAAAGAACAACACAATCGTAAAATTACAATTTAAAGATGTTGAGAAACCTGTAAAAGTGGTTAAGGACGAAGAACCTAGTACATCAAGTGGTAATCAAGATGCCGTAGTTGATGAAAATCAAGAAGCCGTGGTGGATAATAATCAAGATGCCGTTGATGAGGATAATCAAGATGCCGTAGATAATGATGATATGTTTAACGAATCAAATCAAGATGAATGTTCAGACGCAAGTGATTTTTATGGATTTGAATCAAACAAGCGAGGGCGATCGTTAAGTGATGAGGAAGAAGAGCCAATGAGTAAGCGGTTAAGAGATCGTACTTTAATACATAATTCCAAATTTGATGATTATGTTATGGCCGCTCATGATTTCGTAAGTCAAGTCGAAACTCCAGCCACCTATACAGAAGCAGTTAAAAGTAAAGAAAATGATCAATGGTTGAAAGCTATGAATTCCGAACTGACGTCTTTACAAGAAAATCAAACGTGGGAAATGGTAGATCTTCCAAAAGGCTCAAAAGCACTTCCGTCAAAGTGGGTATACAAAACAAAAATGAATTCTGATGGAAGTATAGATAAATATAAGGCAAGGCTAGTCATAAAAGGATTCAAACAGAGAAAAGGAGTTGACTATGATCAAACATTTAGTCCAGTGGCGAAAATGTCTTCCATAAGGTCACTTATAAGTATAGCTGCTACTGAAGGGTTATATTTAGCTCAGTTTGACGTATCCACAGCACTTTTGTATGGTGAGTTGGAAGAAACCATATTTATGAAACAGCCAGAAGGTTTCAGTGATGAAACAAATAAAGTATGCCGGTTAAAAAGAAGTTTATATGGATTAAAGCAAGCTCCTAGATGTTGGAACGCTCGTATGGGTAACTATTTACAAAAGCTTCGCTTTAAGACAAGTTCAGCTGATAATTGCATGTTCATGAGAGAGAAGAATAAACGTAAATTAATACTTGCTCTATATGTGGATGATGGATTAATTGCTGCAACAGATCCTACCGATTTAGAAGATTTTTTGGAGGAATTAAGAAAAGAATTCAAAATCGTAAGTAAAGATGCTTCATATTTTCTTGGTTTGGAAATAGAAGAAAATGCTAAACACGTAAAGATATGCCAGAAATCATATGCTAAAAAAGTGCTCGAAAGATTTAACTTTTCGGAATGTCGCGCAGTATCAACTCCAATGGAAAAGGTTACAACTGCTACAAATGCTAAAGAAGTGAACAGTGATTTTCCATATAGACAAGCTGTAGGTGCTCTGATGTATCTAATGCTAGGAACTAGGCCAGATTTGGCATACAGCGTAGGTTTTTTGTCAAGAAGCCTAGAAAATCCTACCGTTGAAGATGTCCAACGCGTTAAGAGAGTGTTTAGATATATAGCTGGAACGCTAAATGTTGGCATTTATTTATAATAAACAAGGACCAAAAACACTGGAGTGTTATAGTGATGCTGACTTTGGTGGATGTATAACATCAGGACGTTCTACATCTGGTGTTGTAGTATCATATGCCGGTGGTGCCATATCATGGTTAAGCCAAAGACAACCTATGGTATCGACATCAACTACAGAAGCTGAAATTGTTGCTGCCAACGAAGCTGCGAAAGAAATAATATGGCTAAAACGTCTCTACAAAGATATTATCGATTATAATGATACACCAATTATTCAAATCGATAATACTGCTGCAATTCGCTTATCTCAAAATCCAGAATTTCACAAAAGGACGAAGCATAAGAGAAAAAGTAACTGAGGGTCAAATTCAAGTTCAACAAGTTTCTACTGAAGATCAGTTAGCAGACATGATGACAAAACCTTTGGCGAAAATCCGTTTGAAAAATTTATGTAGTCGATTAAATATTATTTGAAACAGGTGAAAGTATTGAAATAGTGTTTTACATAATATTTGATCTTGTATCAACATGTTTGTGTAGCAATTATGTTTTTGATTGTTAATCAATTGTATTTTGTTTTATTGTTACACACTTGAATAAAAACTTTTAACTTAAAATTATCGACTCTCATTTATCGTTGAATTATATCAGATTATCTCATCTTCTTTACGGAATTTCCGTACAAAACACAGATCTGCAAACAGGCCCAATTAAAATCCCCCGGCTCTTAAACTGCTGGAAAATTTTGAATTTTATTTTGCGTATTCGGGTTTATTGACCCAATATTTCTAAAAAAAAAAAAGTGGCGTCAAAAATATTTTTTCCAATTCTTATGAAAAAATCCATGTGACATATATGTATTAGGTTTTTGTATCAATAAAAATAATGGCGTATTTTCAATTCGCGGATTTTGGGTCCCTTTTCCCATACATCAAAAACGGCTAAATATATGTCAAATCTGATTTCAGCATTCGATTCTACGGGAAAACTTAGGCCCAAAAGCTTTTTTTTTAGTTTTTGGTATGCACCAGAATGCATAATTAGAGTGGTCCAAAAAAATAGTTTTGTAAATAAAAAATTAAAATATTTTTTTTTGTTAATATACAATGAAAAAACACTTACATCTGACAAAAATGGTCCAAAAATTTTAATTTTGTAGTTACCCGTTCAAAAGTTATTAAAGTTTAAAAATTTAATTTTTCTTTATATATACAATGAAAAAGTACTCCTAGCTGACAAAAATTGTGCAAACATTTTTATTTTATAGCAATCCGTTCAAAAGTTATATCGTCGATTGTTTATTGGAGAGCCGCACCGACCAAAAACATTTTTGCGAGAAAAGCGATAAAGAAAGTTTACAACAAAATTATTAAATTTCTACAAGATAGGTTTTCTTTTTTGTTTGCTATATCTATAGCTGCATTTATTATAAACGATATTGTTAATTTTTACTCCTTTTTGCACTGCGTATCCAGAGTTATTAACAATTTTTTAAAAAAAGATTTTGTTATTATATGGCCTATAAGCCGTTTTTATAACAATTTTATTGTTTTTCTTTCAAGTAGGTCAAAAGTTTTTTTTTCTTTTAACCATTATAAAACTAGGTTGTCATAGTGCAAACCAATGCTTAAACTTTTTTTATCGTTTTTTGTGTTATATGCGTTGCTTATTTCAAATGTGTCAAAACAAGATTGACGAATAATGTTTTTATTTTTCTATAGAAAGTTTGACTCATTGGCCAAAAAGTGGTCAATACACCATACCAATGTTAAGAAATTTGTAAAAATAGGGATACGCAGCACATATGGGCTGGATATCTCGTAATTGATACGAGGTATATAAAAACGGATTAGAGATTTAGAAAGAGGACACATTAATCATATATAATCAATTCCTAACTCAATTTTGCCAGAAATGGTCTCTAGGTCTCGCCAATATTCATACGACGATATAATAAATATAATTATAAATATAATAAATGCTATATAAAAAAGATTTTATAGAAGTAGAAGAGGGAGAAGAAGTGGTTAATAATGTTGTTGATGCAGCTAACAAGTTGGCATATTTTGATTCCGCTTTTAGTAAGTCACCGTTTGATTTTATTACTCTTCAAAGTTTAAAAACTCTGGTTAATTTTGAAATTAACATATCCTTTATGCTTTATAACGCTGTTGAGTGGCCAGCCCAGAAAGGTTTTCGTAATGCAATCGAACAAGCTAAAAATATACAATCAACAAGTATTTACACCGAACATCTTGTTGGTATAATTTCGCGCCTGAACAACTCGTGTTTAGTTAAAAATAAAGATAATTTAAATTGTTTAGCTTTATCTGCTGTGGAAAGGAATAGAATTAATTAGAATTGTTGTTAAATAGAAATTACAAAACCAATAAATTATTTTGTATTCACTAAAAAATTAAATTTTTAAACTTTAATAACTTTTGAACGGGTAACTACAAAATTAAAATTTTTGGACCATTTTTGTCAGATGTATGTAAGTATTTTTTCATTGTGTATTAACAAAAATAAATATTTTAATTTTTTTTTTAAAAATTATTTTTTTGGACCACTCTAATTATGCATTCTGGTGCATTCCAAAAACTAAAAAAAAAGCTTATGGGCCTAAGTTTTCCCGTAGAGTCGAATACTGAAGTCAGACTTGGCATATATTAAGCCGTTTTTGTTGTATGGGAAAAGGGACCCAAAATCCGCGATTTTAGTCGCCTATAGGCACGGGAAGGAGTTGGAATTAAAAAAAAAAAAATACGCCATTATTTTTATTGATACAAAAACCTTCTAAAAAGTGATATCCAGAAATCAAAATAAAAAAAAATTTGAAAACGAACTCTAATATGTATGTATATGTCCTGTAGGAGATGGAATTAATCAATTCCAAATATCTCAATGTTTCTTGAAACTTTAAGGATTTGACCATGCCTACCAAAATTTCGATCATCTATGTCCAATAGCGTCCCAGAAAATATGTACCAAAAATGATATTAAAATTTTTTACCAAGCGGTTGATATGATTTGAAAACTACATCTATCCATTGTTGATACACATCACACAATCGGCTAAAAATTGTCAACAATGCGTCGTCAAAGGCTTAAAATACCAAAATTTCGAAAAAACTCTTATAAATAGTGGGAAAACAACAATCAAAATGTTATGCAATTTTTTGATAGATATTTAACTTGGTAATACATAAAAAATAAATTGTTAAACAAATATTAACCCATTAAATGCGCTCAAAGTTTCAATTAATTATACTACCACTATATTGGTGGTAATCTGTAGAGGACGCTATTAGGCTATAAAATTTGCTGAAAATGCATACATGTCAAAAAATTCGAGCGGAATATATGCTTGGATAAGCATCTTTGATTAATTTGGGTATTTTAATTTATAAATTAGGGGAAAATAGTATCAACATTCGTGGCTACACCGAAATCTACAAAAACAAAATCATGTAAAAGAAAACAAAAACACAACAATAACAACAAAACAACTTCCTCCACACTTTGTTTTTGTTCATAATTTTTTGACATTTCTGCTTTGAACACTAATTTCTTCATGGTTTTATATTTTATGAGTCTGTAATTTCATGCTTTTGTTTGCTACAACAATTCTCCTTATGTTTTTGCTATTAGGTCTATTTGTCTATTCAAAGAAGTTTCCCCTTAATTGGTAAAAATATAAAATTTTCTTTCATTTTTTTTTTGCAATTCATTCCATTCATGCAATGCATGTTAAAAGCGAACTTCTAAAAAATGAGTTTGCTTAAAAACAGACTACTTTTAAATTAAATAAATAATATACTGAAAAATATACAAGGGTCATTTAAAAAAAATTAAAAATTTTCCACTCGATAGAAAAAAAAATGCCTTCCTCTTCCATTTATCATCATTATCAAAATCAGCCATCAAAATTTATAACATTTTCAATACAATTCATCCTTTAAAGTTTTTATTTTGCACAAATTTCCTTCATTTTAAAAATCCAATTAATTGATTTTCAATAACAATAAATTTTTCGTCAATTTTTTTGTACACTTTTTCTTTCATTAATTTTTTTATTCACCTTGATATTTTTTTGTTTTATAACTTTTTACACGTAGTTTTTATTCTCCAATTATTTTATAATTGTTTTTATCGTTAAATTATTATAATTTTCTAATGTTTTCATAGGTTTTTTTAACAATTTCAATAAGTTTTTTTCTCAATTTTATAAAAAAAAATTTTCACACAATTTCTTCTGTCTCCAACACTTGTCACGACGACGAACGACAACGAATGCACAAATCACAGTACAAAGAAAAACACAACAACATATGCGAAACTCTACAATCTTAGTTGTAAAAATTAGTACTTAATCAATAAACACTTTATAAACTTTATGTAGTGAATTTACATTACTTCCGAAATCTAGTAGTTTAAACTGGATTTTTCTGAAAAACTGCTTTATATAGTTGCATTTACATTACGCTCGAAATACGATTTGAACTATGTTTTGATTTTTAGTTTAAACTTTTTTTATATAAAAGAATGGTGCTCAAATGAAAGCAAATTACAGGAAATTACAAAAATAGTTTAAAATAAAGTACTTTTAGAACAATATAAGAATAAAAATTAGTTTTGTTTGAGTACGATGACTTTTGTGAGTTGTATTCAAAAGTTGTCGTGGAATATATGTATTAGAAAATATGATAAGCGCCACAAAATTTTTTTAAGTCTTAACTTTTGGTAGTTTTGAAGTTTTATAAAATTGAATACCGATGGAATATTTTTGAATTTAAATTAAACCATTGTAGTTTTGCATATATTTGATATTTAAAGGCTTGAATTAATGAAGAGGCGATAAATCTATTTGAATAAAAAAAAACGATCTCACAAGGGTATTTAAAATGAATTTTAAATTTTTTTTTCGCTTTATTTTATATTTATACATTTTGATTTTTTTATTAATAACACAAATTTTCAGTTTCTGTGAAATTTATTTAAAAATTAACACTTTTGTTTATCCAACAGAACCGAAAATTATTTCTTCTCACGAACATATTTAAGGTTTAATCCATTTTTAACGGCCGTTGCTTTATAGAAACTCATACTATTAAGGCCTGATAATTTTGGATAACAGAGAGATATAATAACGCAGTAAAAAGAAAAAAAGTTCCAGGAGTGCAATAAAATTAATTAAAAAATAGAATTTTTTACATTTCTTTATAGCACTTTTTTGAAAAATGTTTAATTTATAGAAAGAAGTACAGTATGTAACTTTTTTTGTAAAATTCAAAGATAGGAACTTTCCAAACTTGTAAAAACTTTAATATACAGAAAATTACTCCAATTTGAAAAATTATTTATTTTCTTCCAACAAACACAAAATTTTAAAAATTGATTAGCAGATGTTGCCATTTTACAATTTTTAAAAAATTACAAAAAACACCAATATTTTCAAAAAATTCTCAAAAATTGTCAAAATTTGATAAATAAAATAGTATATTACAGTTCGATAGATATTTGTTTTATCAATATATAAAAATTATTATAATTTAAAAAAGTTTTAACCAGTTAAGTACAAACAAAGCGTCAAAATTTGAATTTTAACTGCAAGTGCCGCCGCTAGGTGGCGCCATAAGTTTACAAAAACTTCAAAAGAAAGCTTATTGAGATACCATTACATCTTTCTACCGAATTTCGTCAAAAACTTCCCACTGGATCGGTGTTTTAAATATACAAAAATTTTATTTTCGGACTTTCTACATATACAGTGGTGTTCAAAACATTTGCAACTGAAATCATGGTTTAGGTAATTATAATTTTTTTGATCAAAAAGATTTGTGGTATAAGTTTTTTTTTTTTATTAAATTCAGTTATAGCAAATACAAAAAAATTATTCATAACTTCTCAAAAATAAAAAAAAGTAATTTTAACAAAATAAGTCGATAGTGCAGTGTTCAAAACATTTGCAACTCTTAAAGTAATTAACAGGAAATACAAACAATGGTTTTAACGCCCAGTATTTTGTAGCGTAGCCATTATTTTTTATAACTTTTGAACACCTCTTAGGCATTGAGGCAATGAGCTTTTTAATATAATCGTCAGAAATTTCATTTCACTGCTTCTCCAACTCGACGAAAAGTTCATCACCATTTCGGAATACTTTATTGCCGATATTCCGTTTTACAATCATCCATATGTTCTCAATCGGGTTGAGATCGAGAGATTGAGCCGGCCACGACATGATATTAATTTCATTTTCCTGCAGCCAAACTTTTACAACCCCCGCCATGTGTTTTGGGTCGTTGTCGTGCTGGAAGGTCCATGAGAGTGGCATTTCCCATTCACTGAACTCAAAAGATCTCTATAAATTGTGACCGTCATTGTGCTAGTAATGCGGTGAATTGGGCCAATCCCATTTCCTGAAAAACACCCCCACACCATAATGTTTCCACCTCCGTGCTTCACTGTGGCGGTTGTGTATCTGGGATTAAACTTTTCGCCTCGTGGTCTTCAAACATTGGCTCTTCCATCTGATCCCCGGAGGTTGAATTTAGACTCATCTGACCACAATACATTTTTCCATTGCTGTTGAGTCCAGTTCAAATGGGTGCGTGCAAAGTCAAAGTCAAGACATTTATCAAAATTTACGCCGTATTGGCCAATCACAATTAGGGTTGCCATTCGTACTGTTTTAAACAGTACATGTACTGTTTTTTGAAAAATGTACTGTTTTATTCACAACGCCTAAAACAGTACGCAAAAGTACTGTTTTTTTGGATTTGTACTGTTTTTGTACTGTTTTTTTGTATATTTTACATATTTTTATATAAACAAGTTTTTTTGCGTGTACAAAGAATATATATTTTTGTAACCATGTTTTTTTTTTGTGTGTACAATAGTTTTTTATATAAATTTTTTGAATCTCCCTGTATTAATTCCACTTCGTTTCTTTGTACATATATAAGTTTGGTTTGTTTACTTTTCAAGCAATGGATGTTTGTAAACACAATTTTTTTCATGACACTGCCCAATGCAAAAAGTAATGGCGTCCAAACTAATAATTTTAGCCAATTTGACAAAATTAAGTCAATTTGATGAAATTTAGTCAATTTTACTTCTTTAGAGGATGTAAACTTGACAAAATTTTGTTGTTTTGAATAAAATTTGTTAAATCTTAAAAAAAATTGACAAAATTTCGTTAAAGATCTACAAAATTTTTTTTGTTGATTTACCTACGCTATTTGGTTCGGTGTATTAACTTATTTTAAGTAAATATGTGATGTATTGAAGTAAAAGTTATGTTAACAATAAATACAAAAATGTACTGTTTTTTTTTTTAAAAGTACTGTTTTTTTTCATCAATGTACTTTTTTTTCACATTTCAAATATGGCAGCCCTAATCACAATACAACAAGTAACAAAAGGCGAGCAGTAAATAATTTGCAACATAATACCCCTTTGCAATAGTGGTATTCACGAAATAGTAGGGGTGATACCATAGCGTTGCTAACTTACATCTATAACTTCTAAGACCATATTCTCGGGTTCTTCTTTTAATGGTGGGAAGACTGTCATCAATTAAAAGTTCAGTTTTAGCTTCTCTGGGAACTGCTTTGGGATATTTCGTAAAAAAATTCTTGATTTTCCGATCTTCTCTTACAGCTGTAATACTAGGTCTTCCACCTTTATGAGTTGTGTGGATGTTACCACTATTAACAATGCGGCAAATCGTTGATTTTGGAACGGAGTATTTCATAGAAATTTCTTTTTGGGATAGTCCATTTTGAAAATCATTTAAAACTTTTGATTTAAAATTAGAATTGTATTTATTTCCTGCCATTTTTTACAAAAATTATTCTTACGATGTTTATGCTTCCAACATCTTATTACAACTATTAAAGAACAATAATTATAATAAATTTGTTTAAAAAATGTAACGGCCCGAATTTCATATTAAAAAGGAATGCGATTACCGTTATATCCTAGCATTTGTTAGTATAAATTGTTTCGTTAAGAGTAAGAATAATGAGAGTTGCAAATGTTTTGAACACCTGCATTTTGAATTCATCTATTATTATTAATTTTTTTCTTGTTTTAATTTAACGGAATTAATTTTTTTTATTTGTTTAACATAAAACAATGTATGAAGAATATGTAAAAAATAAATTTTAGTAACTAAGTGTGATTTAAAGAAAATAAATCAATGAAAACAACAAATGCGATCTCAGTTCCAAACGTTTTGATCACAACTGTATATTTTCATATACTTAGTTAGAATATTGCTCTATTTAAATTTATTTTCATCGGGATAAACATTAATTGCATTTATAGTAATTAAATGTGCTAAAATCCCAAAACTTATTTAACAAATTGTGAAAAGCAATCTGATGTAGGCGTGTCCCTATCCGGATTTCATTCCTGCCTAAGGAAATCTTCAGGGGACTTTGTTATTAGAATTTCTAGAGATATTTGTTATGTTAAATCACAAACTCAATGAGAATTTCTTGTCCTCGTCTAGGAGCGAGATTCAAAATTTAAAATATCAAAGAAAAACCAAAACAACAACAAAAAATTGTCACAATTGGCTTTGTCATCTTCCAAATACTACTCTGTTTTTTTGACAGACCTAGCAATGTAGTGACGTTTATTCAAGTAAATCAACAATAGAAAATCATATGTTTTCTATTAGTGTCAGTTACATTTAAATTTGCACAAGCACCTGCATATTTGTTATTTAAATTTATTTTCATCGGGATAAACATTAATTGCATTTATAGTAATTAAATGTGCTAAAATCCCAAAACTTATTTAACAAATTGTGAAAAGCAATCTGATGTAGGCGTGTCCCTATCCGGATTTCATTCCTGCCTAAGGAAATATGAATAATGTTCTGTTTTTGTTTTATTAATAATTAACAAATTAATTGTATCAATTAAACAATTGTTTGAAGCAAAGCTTTTTATTGAATTACTTTGTGAACAAATTATTTTTGTGTACTTTGACATAACCTAGACAGGGGTTGGTAAGGCTTCTTTCCTTGCGTGCCAAAAATTAAAACATTTTGGTTGAAATATGCGCCATGCCACTTATAGTTGATTTACCTTTTGAAGCCCCGATTAAGGCTAGTTAAAAATTAAGAACAGTTAAATGGAAAATTTATATTGGAAAAAACAATAAAAGTGTCAGTTAAACTCCCAGTTAGTCTCTAACGTGATATTGTGAAAATGAGGCTAAATGTCATTTTATTTACTAAAAACTGATGCAAATTTATAAAAACTTAATACTTAACTTATAAAAACTTATAAAAACTTATAAAAACTTATAAAAACGTATGAAAAATTATACAAGTCCTTAAAATATGAAATTTCCACTGCTGTTCAATTTGGATATATGTATCTTCCAAATTTTTGTAGGATATTTGTTTATTAAAATACTAAAATAACTACTTCAACAATTGTTACAAAAATACAGAGGTTTTCTATAGTTCATTTTTTCAGATAACTGTCATAATAGTTGTTTTGTATTATTTCATAAAAAAAAAACAGTAATTGCAGTTAAAAACAACAACAACTGATTACTACACAAATAACTGTCATGTACAAGGTGGCGCAAAAGTAATCCTCCTATCAGAAAATGCTATAAATTTTGCGATTGGCCCCTAATGTCAGTTCTGTTTTGACATTTGTGTAGTAAACACATGCGAAATACACGTTAATAAACAATGTTACGCTACACTGCTCCAGAACGCGGAATATTGGTGACTATTTATTTGACCAATAATCGGTCGGTGACTTTGGCACAACGTGAATTTCGTCGCAGATTTCCTGGCCGTCCAACGCCTACTGGTGAAACACTGCGACGTTTAGCCGCTCGCCTCGAAGAGACTGGCACAACACGAGATGCTGCCAGGCGTGGCAGACCCCGTAGTAGCCGTTCTGAAGAGAATATTGCTGCTGTAGCCGAGGATGGCATGGAAGCGCCGTCGACATCGACCAGACGACGTGCCACGCAAATGGCTATCAGTCGACGGTCTTTACAGCGAATTTTGGTACAAGATTTGAAGATGTTTCCGTACAAAGTCCAGACGGTGCATCAGCTGTTAGCTGCTGACCGCTAATCGCGTGCAACATACGCTCAAGCCATCCTTAATCACCACCAAGAGGAAGATGATTTTTCATCAAAGATAATCATGAGTGATGAGGCCCATTTAAATCTTAACGGGTACGTAAATAAGCAAAATTTACGCTTCTGGGGCACTGAAAATCCGCGTGTAACCCACGAAGAGCCATTACACCCGCTCAAAGTCACTGTATGGTGTGCTGTTTTCGCTGGAGGAGTCATCGGACCTTTTTTCTTCAAAGACGTCGCGGGCCAAACGGTTACTGTGAATGGTGAGCGCTACAGAGCAATGATCAACGAGTTCTTTTTGCCGCAACTTGATGAATTGGGATTGGAAAACATGTGGTTCCAACAGGACGGTGCAACGGCACACACTGCACGTGTCACAACCGATATGCTGAAGGATGCATTTCCCGGGCGCCTAAACTCCCTTTTTGGCGATTTGCACTGGCCAGCAAGATCGCCTGATTTGACCGCTCCAGACTTCTTTTTGTGGGGCTTTTTGAAGTCGCGGGTTTATGTCAACAAGCCTCAGACTCTTGCAGCTCTTAAAGACAATATCCGTCAAGAATGTGAGGACCTATCGCCGGAAGTTTTGGCCAAAGTGATGGAAAATGCCATAAAAAAGGCTCAAATGACAATCAACTGTGGCGGCGGCCATTTATATGACATCATATTCTCGACTTGATGTAAAAAAAATTAAAATACCAAATAAAAATAATCCACAAGAAGAATCAAAGTTTTTCATTTTTTTTTTTAATTACAGCCAAAAAACATCGGAAGGTTATTTTTGCGCCACCTTGTAGTAACTGTTGGACTAGTTTTAATGTGAATTTATATTTATTTTAAGTTAAACAAAAAATATTCAACTATTTTAAAATATTTCTTAGATCTTCGGCTAACTTTTCTCACCTAAAATCCCAAAGGCTGTAACTGCAATCTTTAGTTTTTTACAGGAGTGACAAAAATATTATAAATGAAAAACTACATAAAGCTTAGTATCCAAATTTAAGAACTATGCTTAAGAAACAATGACGGATTGATTCTGAGAAAAAAAAAAATATGGAAAAATAGTAGTTCATTGAATATCGCATATTTTGGAAATGGTAACACTAGCAGATTTTTAATAAAATACTTTATAGTTCTGAAAATTACCTAAAATCTCCATCAAATAATACAAATATTAAAATTTGTATTGTCCAAACGAGAGAGCAGAATTTTGCGTGATTGCATGCATATTCGGAGCAATTTTGTGTTAAACATTCACAATTTACCTTAATTTTTACATTTTCCTATTTTCCGGTAAGTTTTTTTTGTTTGTGATTTTGCGCGATTCACGTGAATTCAGTGTGAATAAAATCTAAAAAAAAAATCTTGTGAGTGATTGTGCATGAGTGGAATTATTCTCTCGTGAGCGTGAGTGTGAGTCAAAATTCACTCACGTGCCCATCTCTACTCCAAACGTCCTTTCAATCAACAAATATTCAAAAATTTAAATGAGACAGACAAACTATGCCACACACGGGAAATAATAAGATTCGAAATGGCGATAGTGAGAATCCGATTATCTACTGATATTTAACAAAAATTATAACAGTTCTTAGTGTTTTTACCAAAGAAATCCGTAGATTGTCGATCCGAATAACCGGTTAATCGATTTTTAGAATGCCTTAACCGGTTAACCGCCTAGGTCGAATAATTGGAAACACAAGAATTGACCCTTAAACTTCATTCACCTGTCCACCCATATCTACTATTTCACAGTATTTTGTCATTTTCAAAAGATAATTTACAATAATTTAATAATTCGTATCACCAATAAAGGGAATTATTTAGTAGATATACATAGATGAATAGTGTGAATTTTCCTTTACATAAATGCTTAACTTTAGACCCACGAAGCCGACAATATGGCTTAACTGTAGGTCTGAGAAAAAAAATTACTTGAAACGTGATTTAAAATATTATTTTTAAATTAAATTTCAATAAGTGAAATTAATTAAATTCAACTATTTTTAATATTCAAAAGTTTATATACACCTACAGGGTGTTATGGGTTAATACACATACAACAAATTAAGAAAATAATAATAAAATAAACGAAAAAATCAATTTTTGTTTTCAATAATTTTCAGTGGTTCTAACATAATTGACGCCAGAGGGCATAGAGACTTTATCGAAACCTTTAGGGAATAATTTGGTAGCTTCTTCATCAGTAACGGATGGAATAATCATGACTTTGGTACCAGGCTAAAACGAAATAAATATTTTTAAAAATCAGTTAATACATGTGCAAGGAGTTTTTTTGATTTAACTTACAGTCCAGTTGGCAGGAGTAGCAACAACCTTAAGACGATCGGTCAATTGTAAAGAATCAATACAACGTAAAATTTCACTAAAAAGAAAAAACAATTATAAAATTTAAAAAATAGTTTTTTTTTTCATAAATTTTAATAAAAAAAAAATTACTCACTCTACATTACGACCAGTGGACATTGGATAAAACATTGACAAACGTACTTTATGATCAGGACTAATGATGAACAAAGCACGAATGGTTTTACCGACTTCGGGATCTTTTCTTTGTTCTTCATCCAACATGCCAAATTGTACAGCCAAAGTACGTTCGGGATCGGCAATAATGGGGTAAGGGAAATCACCGGGAATATCCAAACAATACGATTTAATGTCATTAACCCAATCAACGTGAGAGTTCAATTGATCTACGGAATGAGCTAAACATTTTGTATTACGCTTTTCAAATTCGGGAGCATGTACGGCAATACGACCCAATTCTGTGGTGCAGACGGGTGTAAAATCGGCGGGATGAGAGAAAATAACTACCCATCTGCAAAGATAAAAAAATTTAGTTTGTTTAAGCACGAAGTTTGTCAGTAGAATGTAATAAAAATTACAGTAAAAATAAAAGTGAATGTCGTTAAAATAACTAAAAAAAATAATTATATTTTAACAGCTTTTTCGGTATTTAAAAATATATTTTAGTAAAAAAAATATTTTCTTTTTTCGATTACAATAAAAAAATTTATTTTCCGCATCAAAATATCGAATGGTACTACAGTTATTACTAGGGAAACCATAAATAAGCTAGAGCTTCAATCAAAAAAGTTTTACAGTTAATACATAACAGTTGTAGTAATCAGTACACGCATAATATATATAATGTTTACTACAATGATTAAAATTTTCAAACCTAAACAAAGATAATATACATCCTAATTTTATTAAAATTCTTTTACCATTAATATTGCCATATATTACACACCTTTTTAATACTATTATAACTTCTAGTTCTTTTCCTACAAAATGGAAGCACGCGAAGGTTATACCACTACCAAAGTCGAATACGGAATATCGCCCAATAGCAATACTAAGTTTTCTTTCAAAAATTTTGGAGAAGATTTTGCATTTGCAAATGAGTTCCTACATACACGAAAATCTTTTAATGTCCGAAAAACAATCGGGGTTTCGTCCCAACCACAGCTGTGTAACTGCACTGGTTGACGTGTCCGAGAATATAAGACGCGAACTCGATAATGGTAAAATTAATTTCCTGGTACTTCTCGACCATTCCAAGGCATTTGACACTGTAAACCATCAAACGTTATGCATGAAATTAACAAAATGTTTCAACTTTTCATCTTTATCAACTAATTTAATATCGTCTTATCTTACTGATAGAAGTCAATCTGTACACGTTAATAACACTACTTCAAATCCTATAACACTAACAAAAGGTGTACCACAGGGTTCGATCCTAGGACCTCTCCTTTTTTCAGTTTATGCCAATGATTTACCACAGCAACTTACTTATTGTAAAATACATATGTATGCGGATGATGTTCAGTTGTACTTAAGTAGTCCTGCAAACTCTGTTAGTGAAAATGTCGAAAAACTTAATTATGTTCTAAATAAAATACATTGCTGGGCAGTTGCGAATAGCCTTTGTCTTAATCCACAAAAATCAAAATGTTTAGTAATTCATAAAAAATCCATTACACCACTTTTTGAAAATGATATTTTAATAAACAATAAAAAAATCGAAATGGTGCAGAGTTAATAATTTAGGGGTAGTGTTTAACAACAATTTATCCTGGTCAAGCCACATAAATACTCTCGTAGTTCAAACATATGTGAAACTTCGAACGCTGTGGGTAACACACCACCATACACCACTAAGAGTAAGGCAACTTCTTGCAAAGGATTACCTGATTCCTAGTCTAATTTACGGCTGTGAACTTTTCGCTAACTGTGATTCCATCAGCAAGAAAAAATTAGAGGTTTTGTATAACAACATCATAAGATATGTTTACGGATTGAGCAAGAGTGATGCAGTCTCAGCTGTTTCAAAAAATCTTTATGGTGTATCTTTCGAAAACCTTCTTAAAATTAGAGTCCTTATTTTTATGCACAAAGTTGCATACACTGAAAAACCACAATACCTTTTTAATTTTATACAATTTGCTAGATCTACCAGGGGTAAGAACATGATTATACCTAGATTTAAATATCTTGTGTCAGAATGGCAATTTTTCATAAACGCCGTTCGTCTTTGGAATGATGTGCCAAACAACCAACAAACAAATAGCAACGCAATTCTTTTTAGGAAATTTGTATTTGAATCTTTTGCTAAACTTAAATAAAAATTTCTCGTTCGAGATTAATTTGTAAAATGTTATCATATCTTTATTTTATGTTTATTTATATATTGTTTTAAATTTTTCATGTAACTTTTAATATTATTAATTTTAGTATATTTATTTTTTTTTTTAATTTTATATTTAATATTAATTTTTTATGTGGCATTCCTTGTAAACCAATATAATCCTGTGCTTTAATTATAAGACTTGTTCTTGTTGCGCAGGAAATCGATAAATAAATAAAATAAAAATAATAAATATATTTGCAATTTTAAAAGTTTTAGATGTTACGTTTGGGACATGCAAACATACTTATAATAAGCATATATATATTTGCAGCCAAACAAATATATGTTTGCCGGTATACGGTTTTAACTAGTTCCAAACATATATATGTTTACATACAAACATTATTATATTTGCAAACAATAGTATATTACCAGCATTTACATTTCCAACTAGGCTTTTTTTCAGCGTGTAGTAGTTGCTTTTAACTACAATTACAATTGTTTTTCTATGAAATCATACAAAACAACAGTTATTTATGACAGTTATTTTAAAAAACAACTGAGGAAAATTACTGCATTTTTTAAACCGTTGTTTGAAGTAGTTATTTTGGTATTTTAATAAACAACAAACAAAACAATAATTTTGCAGTAAACAGTTAATTTTTGATAGTTATTTCGAAAAAAATATTATGTCGAGTTTTTAAAAATTCTCATTTAATTACATTTGTCGCCTTTTTAGTTGTTTTAACTGTCATTTTAAGTAGATTCTACTGTAAATCTTTTTTTGAGAGTTGTTTTTTAATTGAAAGGTTAGAACTATTCTAAATACAAGTACTGATCATGAAATTATGAACGTTTTAAGCTGTATTTGTTAGAGCTTTTATTTAGCTTATTTTTTAATATTTGCTTATTTTGTAAATATTATCTAATTTTTGACTTTTTTTCTTTAAAAATCACTATTATTAAATTTTAATAATATTGTAACAACCGACATTTATTTACAAATTTCGAATTTTTATTGAAACTATTGAATATTTTATGTATATGGACTACATGATAGGATTTTGTGCTTTGTATTAATGAAATCCATCATTAATACAATGAATGTTTTCATTAAAAAGTCCCCAAATAAAGTTTCATTGAAATAATGAAATAATAAATTGTAATGGAAAAAATCATTTTTTTCCCCTGTTGCATATTCATTTATTTTTATTATATATATTATTTATATTATATATCTATACTTATTTTACTTTTCTGTTTTTTGTTGACATCTCCCTGAAGGAGACTTCAACCCGCAATTATGCCTGGTGCACCAACATGTAAACAGTACCGCGTTACCAATTGACCTAAATAACCAAAACAAAATGATGTGCTTATTTAGACTTTTGTATTAAAATTCATTTTTCCAATAATTGAAGCTGATGGCACTAAAAGTTTGGTGTACAAAAAATATGTATATACAAATTATTGCATATTTTAACGTTCAACCTAAAAATTTTTATGAAAATTTTATTTACGAATTTTTCCTTAATTTAATGAACATTATTCATTAAATCAATGAATCCAACTTGATGAAAGCCATTCATTAATATCATGAAGGAAAATTATTTTAGTGTATAATATTCTATAAATAGATTCACGTGCATTCAACAACATTTATTTTATTAATTAGAAAATGTTATGCATCGATCTGGGCTCGAACCGGCGATTTTCCGTTTGTCAGGCATGTACTTTACCTCTAGCATAAACCCAATTTCTAAATTTCAATCTTAAATATTTTCTAGTTTCAAATTTAAATATTTGTTTAAAAATAGATTTGTATGTACAACAGAAATTCGGTTGCTAATCGCAATATTTTATTAGAGTTACAAAAACTATAAAAAAATTTATATATTTTTTTAGAATTATTTTATTAAAAAAAAAATCTTATTCCGCGAACCGGTAACCTTTTGCTTTTCAGGCCCAAACCCAATTTAAATTTGTATTTTCAAATGTCTACCTTGACTATTTTTTTCTTTAAAGTTTAAATATGAATGTCTAATATTAGATTTGTATGTACAACAGAAATTGGGTTGCTAATCTTAATCTTATGAATAAATTCTAAGACTAAAAAGTTTAAGGAGCACTAGCTGCCAAGGCTATCAGCTCGAAAAAAAATACTTGTACTATTTACAAAGCTATATTTACATTGGGCTTTATGTTTAAATTCTTAGCAAGTTTGTTATAATTTTTATTAAAAATAAAAATTATGTTTTTTTCCGACCTTTAATTGTGCAGAGATGGATCTTGCACATCAAACAAGTTTTCAATTTATTTTTTGATCAATGGTTATAATCTTTAACTTCAAACTCATATGTATATTAGTTCTCATGTAGTGAGTAAACTAGTTCATATGAATGTTTGATGTTTGGCATGGGATTGTTACCGCTTTCAAAACGTGTTCTGATGATGGGAACCTAGAAAATTCCCGAAATAGATCTATCAACACATTCCTGAAAGGGTCAAATAATAAATTTGAAAACAAAAAACTCTATAGATTATTTGTTAGGACAATATCCTAATGAAGAAATATAGAGTATGGCCTCGAACTTGAATAATTTTAAATTCTTAGTTTAGTTTGTTTTATGTAGATATACTTAGATATTGTTAATGTTTGATATGGACGGATCTTGTAGGAGGTTGAAAGATGGTTCATTACTAAAGTGTGTTCTTCTTAGGCTACTTAATGTTGGACACTCGCTGAGAACGTGTTTGATGGAGAGGTTGTTATTACAATTGGGACATTTTGGTGTAGTAGTTTTTTTAATCCTGTATTCATGAGAAAAGATTGTATGCCCAATGCGAAGTCTAGAAAAGATTCTTATTTTGTTTTTATCAATTGATGTCGGGTAAATAAGAGGTTTGTAGTTTGGATTAATGTTGTAATAGTGGTGATGGTGTACCAGATTGTTTTTGACTTTAATTCTAATATAGTAGTTTGTTATATGACGACGAATGTCTATTTTTTCAAAAGTTGCATCTAGTAAAACTGTGGCGTAGGCAGCGTGTTTTGCTGCAATATCGGCTTTTTCATTGCCTGCTATGCCTGGGGATCAAGTGTATTCGGATGTTATCCTCGTTACCAATGCGGGCATCTCTGATTTTTATTACTGTGTTAAATTTGTTGTTAAAAGGATTTGATATCGCTTTTAGGACGGAGAGGCTGTCAGTAAAGATGATACACAGTCTTACAAAAGTTTACGTACGTCAATCTAATTTCTATTTTCTTGGTGAAAATAAGATTTTGGTTTCTTTATTTTCTTATTCAAATTGAAAAACAAAACATTTTAATAATATTTTAGAATATTTGTTGTTGTTGTTGTTAACAAATAACAACAAAATTCAATGATTCGTCAAATGGTAAAGTGACATAAATTTACATACACTGCTAAAAAAAATGATGTACCGTTATAAGTGCCGTTACGAATTTCATGAAATTTTTGTTTGAATCGTTAGTAGAGTTTGTACTTTGACATAAAGTGATCAAATTTAAAAAATTTAAATCATAAATTGTTAATAGTGGAGTAAAATGGTCAGAGGCAAAGAAATTTCTGCACCAATTCGAAAAACCGTCATTAAATTGAGGAATGATGGCAAGTCTCTTAATGAAATTGGGAATTTATTAAATTTAAAAAAGCCCACAGTACAAACAATAGTAAAAAATTTAAAAAAAAAAAAATGGAAATTATGAAAGTAAGGCTCGTTCTGGCCGCCCCCGTATTCTCGACAACCGGACAGTAAGGTCCGTTATTCGCTCTGTCCAAGATAATCCTAAGCAACAGTAAGGTCCGTTATTCGCTCTGTCCAAGATAATCCTAAGCAAAGTGGAGTCGAATTAAATAGGAAACTAAAGTCTGATCTGGGAATAACAGTGTCCGACCAGACAGTTCGCAGACGCATCAAAAGAAATGGGTACAATAGCAGAGTTGCAAGGAAAAAAACCACTACTTAGACCTGTGAATATCCAGAAGCGCTTGGAATATGCCGAAAAGTACGAAAATGTTCACGTAAATGACCCTACATTTTGGGAAAGAGTAATATTCACCGATGAATATAAATTTATGATTTTTGGAGGCGATGGACGGACCAAAGTTTGGCGAAAGCCGAATACAGAGTTATTACCACAGAATGTTAACTCCACAGTGAAACATGGAGGAGGATCAGTCATGGTTTGGGGATGCATGGCTGCAAATGGGGTTGGTAAACTCAGATTCATCGACGGCACTATGGATAAGGCTATGTACATAAACATTTTGAAAGACAGCTACCTCCCTAGCGTTGAGATGTTGGATATGGACGAAAACTCAATATTTATTCAGGATAACGATGCGATGAATGCTTCGAAAATCGTTAAGGAATGGCTTCTCTATAATGTCAAACACAAGCTAGAACATCAACCGCAGTCCCCCGACCTAAATGTTATTGAACATCTATGGAAAATTTTAAAGAGAGGTCTGAAAAAACGTCACATAACGTCAATTCCTGCTTTAAAGGAAGCGTTGATGGAGGAGTGGAGAGGAATTACACCTGAAACAACCAAAAAATTGGCTATGTCCATGCCATCTCGACTATCTTCTGTAATAAAAGCGAAAGGAGGACATACAAGATACTAATTACCTTTTTTAAAGTACTATTTATTGACCGTATGTAAACTTCTGTAAACTTGTGTAAAACCAAAAAACTGAAGTATATTATGTTATTTTTAGTATAAGTATGAAATTCTAATATTTTTAAGTTTATTTTTTTTAATAAAATAAAATACAAAATAATAAAACTCATTAAATAGTCTCTCATAAGTTATTTTTGTAAAAAACTTAAATATAACAGGGGTATGTAAACTTTTGTAAGACTGTGTAGTTTTCTTTTTGTCACTAATTGCCAATCGAACAGCTCGATAAATGGATAAAATCTCCGAAAAGTGGTTGGTTGTTGGTATTAAAGGTAATGTGGAAGATAATATTTTTTCATTATTGATTAGGAAAGCCAATATTTTGAATGATGTGACTGTGTTTTGGTTAATTTTATATATTTTCTGTTTACATTGTATTTTAATTATTCTGCTGATGAATTTTAAGTACTTACAATAAAAATTATTGAATAATGACTAAATTTTGAAATTTTGTTGTTTACAATGGAATTCCAACCAATTTATTCTCTGTGTGTGCATAAAAAAAAACTCGAAAAACACGGTTTCTCTTAAAACCAGTTGGCATATAAAATTTAAGTTGAGTTGAGTACCTTGGTTCTTCTTTAGTCTTTATGTTCTTTCATAATAGTCTTGATATAAACGATTTAAAATTTGCTGTTAAACGCTCTAAAATACTGATAGCATTTTGTTAATAGCTTCCAATCTATACTTTGAGTGTCAGTAAAAAGTTATTAATTTTGTAGATACAGTGCTGTCTGGGTAGAGTGAACTAATTTTTGCAGAGCGATTTCACTATACCCAGGTTGTTCACTAAATCAAGGTTGAATTTTTTTTTAATTAAACAAAACTAATTTATTTATTTTAAATGCATTTCTAGGTTATACATTTTATTTATTTCCATGTAATATTAAAGTTTAAATTTATGAATGGAAAAAATTAGTTATAGTTGTTTGTTTCTTTGGTTTGTTTACCGATATTTGCACTGCTTGATCGCGAAGGCAATGTAGAGCTTGTATATTCGCGAAATTTGTAGTATTAGCCTCAGCCTATTCGATACCCTTATCAAAAACCTTAATGGCTTCAGCAGCTGATATCGGATTTGTGTTTGCTGGTGTTTCGCCATTGTCTTCATCATCATTTGTGAGAGTAACTTGTCAACTTACTCTAAAAGAATCGTTACTTTACCGTTATTTTATGTTCTCTTTAATTTTTATACTCTTTTTCATTGTTTTTTTACTTCGCCAAACCTAAAAACTCACTATAAAGTATGTTCACTCTATAGAGGTTCATTAGTGTTCACTCTACAGAGTAGTCAATGTAAACATTCTGGTGTTCACTCTAACGAGGTATTCATAGCACCGGGGGTTCACTCTACCCAGACAGCACTGTACTATTATTTACAATTAAAATCCATTTTTATTAATCTAAAAAAATTTTATTGTTTTTCTTACAAAAAATAATATAATAGTTTTAAATGATAAGATTACACAAATGTAGTTCAACATATGTTACTACGAGTTGAACAAATAACTACTTGAAAATTATTTAAATTCTACATAGAAACAATATAAAACCAACCAACAACCTTTTTCCATTTATTGCAACAAAATATCAAAATATTATTAAAATTCTTGATGTGTATCTTAGGCATATAGCACTGGTTGCGTTTTTCTAATTTTAGATTTATATATGTATATATTTTGTAAAATAATACTTAATCCATAAATTTTATTCATTTTTGTAGTTGTTATTGAATTCTATTCGTGTGTGACTTGTTTAATAATTCAATTAACAAATTGTCGCAGTCTGCGTTAAAAGATGATTGTTGTTTTAAAGTTAATTATGTAATTATATGGTGTGTTTATTGGCAAACACTCAAAAAGTTTGACTATAGAATCTACTGAAAATGACAGTTAAAAAAACTCGTAAATTCAGTTAGAAAGGTGACAAAACTAATTACCGTTAAAACAATTAAAAATTTAACTGCTGAAAAACAACTAACAAATGCAGTAAAAATAACTAATAATGTCGTAAAAAATAACTTACAATTGAAGATCTTATTGTAAAAACTTGATAAGCCACATTTTTTTTATTGCGGGTTTTAGCTGTTTTCTAGTCATATTTTGATGAATATTTTATAAAAGTCTTGCTTAAACATTTATAACAAGTATCTAGAGTACAAAATCCTGCAAAAGTTGTACTTTCTACATCAAATCAAAACTTTAAAGGCAAAAAACCAGCAAAAATTTAAATGTGGCTTATCAAGTTTTTACAATAAGCCCTTCAATTGTTTACTACAACATTTTTGAAACAACTTAAAAAAATTTATAAAAACCACGTATTTTAAAAATATATTTTAATACAAAAAATATTTTTTTCTTTCTATTACAATAAAAAAACTGTTTTCCACATCCTAAATAATCAGAGAATATTGTGCTTTCCACATCAGTAATAACCAGAGAAGACAAAAAATGCTAAAATCTGTAGTGTTTATGGCAAAACATATTGGAAAAAGGGCAAAAAAAGCAAAACTGTAAAAAATATACTTTTTGAAAATTTGAGAAAGGCAATTTTAAAGTTCAAAAATCTTAAAAAAAGCTTGTTTTTAGCAAAAAAAAAAATTAAAATGAGTAAAGATGGGTAAAAAAAGCGAAAATAGCAAATTTGTCTTCTCTGGTAATAACAAATATAAATTCAACAAAATTTTTAAAAACTCAATGAAATTTTGTATTCTTTTAATAACCAACAAAAACTATTGTTTTGGTAGTTGTTTAAAAAAATGTTCTAAAAATATTAGTGTCCGACCGAACAGTTCGGCCATAAAATGCATTTGGTCTGTATTCGGTATTTTAAAGCATTATGGACAAATTTGGCGGATGGAAATATGTTTATTGGACTGATTAGATGCTATTTTGAGTGTCAAATTTGAAGAAAAGTCTTTAGTTAAGCAATGAATTCACTGTTCGGCCTCAGAAAGTTCGGCCAAATCGAAAATAGTTTGGCGGCCGAACTTTTAACTTTATAGCTAAACTTCGGCTTTTCTCTTAAATTTTATACACAAAATCGAATTAAATCGGCTCAACAAACCTGTTTCCAATACCAAAATTTGTCATCATTGCCTCTAGATATCAAAAAACCGACAAAATATAGTTTTTTGGCCGAACTGTTCGGTCGGACACTAAAAAATATTAAGACATTAATTTAAATTTAATATACACTCAAAAAAGTAACTGCATGACAGTTGTTTGTGAAGTAATCATTAGTTGTTGTTTTTTTAACTGCAATTACAATTATTTTTCTATCAAATAATACAAAGCTAACATTACACTGAAAGAATTATACTTCAAGATATTAATGAAACAATTTCATAGATTTTTTTTCGTAGATTCAATGAAGAATTTCATTATATCCATGAAATCTTATTAACATTAAGTAATTTTTCATAAATTTTCACAGTTTCATAAACAAATTCATTCGATGTCATAAATTTTCTCCAAGATCAAAAAAAGTTACAGATACAAAATCAGATCTCATTAGATATAAACCGATATCTAATCTTATCCAAGTTTATCTCAAGATTGGGATATCCAGTAATATCCGATTAGATCCTTCAAATATATTACCGGACTAAGTTAGATCAAAATTGCGGGATCCAAAAATTATCTTATTTAAGATCCTGATGGATCCCAAAATATCCCGTGGGATGAAATAAGATATACTTGGATCTAATTAGATTCAAAAAGATAAGTAATTTTTGGTGGATAGAATGAGATATTTTGAGATTAAATTGGATTTACTTATATCCCATGACATATATTATTTTTAGTAAATTACAATATATAATTATGTCTTATACGCATAGAAAATGATTATGATGTTGAACCATATATAATCATATCTCAAACTTAATTTTTAATCTTAATGTCATATATAATTATATCTTGAATTGCATTATTCATATGGCATAAGCATATCTTATATAACACATAGAAGTATTTTTTATAAGACAGCATATATTTTTATATCTTAAATTATATTGCTTACATTCAACTTAAAATGAAAAGATAGATTTAAAAAAAAAAAAAAAAAATGTGCGCCCCGGTAGGCTAGTTGGTAGCGTGCTGGCTTATCTGTGCGGGGGTCGTGCGTTCGATTCCCACCAGAGGCACTGGTCTGTTTTCGCTACAACGCGCCGAAGGCCATAGTAGCTAGTGCTCGGTTAGGGTACTAGTATATAATTTGTAATTATATGATTATTAATTAATAAAAAAAAAAAAAAAAAAAAAAAAAAGATTTTTAAAGCTAAAACATACTTTTCAAAGTTTTAGCATTTGGTTTTAATATTTTTAGCATTACTTTAATTATTCTTGTCCTTTTAAGACAAGTTTCCAAGATGAATCATACCAAGATACATATGTAGTTCTCTCAGTACCAAAAAACAAACAAATTTATGCCATTAATTAGAAATGTTTTTGTTTCTTTTTTTTTCAAATTAAACCATCAAGCAATTTATATTAGCAAACAAATAAAAACACTATTAGATAACTGTACAGTTTAATAATTTAACTATACTACTCAGGAAATTAATGACTACAAATGTAGTCAAATAGGAGATGACTGTATTTGTCACAAAAATAACTAAACATGTAGTAATTTTTAACTAATGATAAACCAACTACAATGGTAGTAAAAATGACTAACATTAAATGAATGTATAAATCATAAAAACGATCAACAAAACAATAATAAAACGACTACATAAGCTGTTAAAGCTACTGTTTTAACATTCAATTTTTCGGTATTTTAAAAATATTTTTTAATAAAACAAATATTTTTTTCTTTTAATTACAATACAAATTTGTATTTCCTGCATCCTATTTAAAAATCCTATTTTAAATCAAAGTTCCAAACGATATTCCAGTTATGAAGTTTTTATGCATTGGACGTACAATGGAATTTTTTAATTATTATTTTCAAACTATGAACATATCAATAATAACAAATATAAACTGAACGAGAATTTTTAAAAACTCTACATAATCTCTATTTTTATATAACTAACAAAAATTAACTGTTTACTGCAAAATTACTGTTTTGGTATTGTTTATTAAAATACTAAAATAACTACTCAAAATAACTAATACTGAACTACAGTATTTTTGGTTAGTTATTTTTTGAAGTGACTGTCCACATTAGTCGTTTTTCATTTTCATTGACCTACATGTAGTTACTGTAAGAATATTCTGAGAGTGTATATTATTCACATGCACTGAGGGAATTATCTGTATGATATAAATGAATTTTTGCATTTTATCAATGAATCGTCACTGGAATTCATACATTGAAACTTTTCATTAAATTCATTAATTTAATGAAATTTAATGAAAAATTTCATACGGCTAATGAAAAAGTTTTATTAAAAATAGTATGGTGGGGGGGGGGGGTGATTCATAAAACGCTCGTATATGGTGTACAGTGCGCATTTGCAGGTACGTACACACAAAAAATTACCAGAGGGAAGACGGTAAAAGCATACTTAGTAAAATTTTTTTCATTAAAATTCTGTAAATTTTATCAAGTTTTGTATAAATTATGTATCCCATTGTGTTAATTTTGTATTTGGATTAGTACAATTTTCCTAAACTACTTTCCAAATAGCAAGTCATTTCATACATTATAAAATATTACTTATAATTCTTATCTATTTGTACAACTGTTCATATTATGCTAAACTTTACAAAATACCAAACTTATGTTGCATACGTCTAACATTTTATGTGCCTATTTTAATCAAGCATTACTTGGTAAAATGTAACAAAATAAATATGAACGAACATAACAGATCATTTCTTGTACATAATATTTTTTAAAAGAGCGAAAAAAAATTCATGCAACAGTTTTATCTCAATGAAATGAAATTTGTATAAACTATTAATTAAACATTATTTTGACGTAAATACATCAAATATTTAAATTAAATTTAACACGTGGGGCAAGTAGCCGGAACAAAAATCTGTTAAAAAAATAAGTTTATTTTAGTTATTTATTAAACATCTGAATTTTAACATTCATTTTTTTAAATTTTTTTTTTAGTTATAAGTCATTGAAATTGAATGGCGTATTTTTATTCTTAGTGATCATGTGAATTAATTAGTGGAGGTAATATTTAACATGTCATATTTTTAATATTTTTAAATAAAATAATTGTTATTAACAAAAAGAACAGCGTTTTTGATATAAATATATGGGCAAATTTATTAAACTATCTAGGGATTCTTATGACATTTTATTACGATTTTCTGCTTAATAGTCATAAATAAAAAAGGAAGAATTATCAAGTTTTGTAGTTAAATGTCATTATATTTTTGTACAATAGATTTTTCTAAGTTGATTGACAAACTTTAATGAAAATAGTTATTAGTTGAAATCCTCCTACTATACTTGGTAATAGTATACCCTTTTTTTTGATAAAACGTCCTGTATACCTTACCTTAACTATTTTTGCCGCATTGTAAACTTAATGCGTACATTTCTTATTAAATTAAACTATTATTTCTGTAGAAAAATATTCCTATATACATAAAATAGAATATTTTTTTATAAACAATCAAAACAATTATAAGTTTTAAATTTTTGAAATATAAGAATAGAAATACAAAACAAAGTGTATAAAAAACTTTCAAGGTTTGGTAAAAGATTTATGACATTAATATGATAATAGTGCGATGTTTACACTATATACTACATTACATGAATCCGGCTAGTTTTGTCAAAACTATGAAGCTTTTTTTATACAGCTTAAGAAATTTTTCATTAACATTGTGAAGAAAACTTCATTAGTTTAGTGACAAATGTCATTAAAACTAGTCCAAGGATTTCTCTCTGTGTGTGCCTTTAAATCAGTGAAGAGCATAACACATTAACACACATATTACATATGTACATACATTTACATTTATTTTGCGTAGCATGATCTTGCTTCAACAAGTGTTTAACCATAATTGACTGAATTTTTTTTTAACACAATGAGAACAAAGCAACAGCCGAATGTTCATAATCAGTGTTACCATATTGCCAGTTTTAACTGTTTTCCCCAGTTTTTTAGGATGCGTAACAGTTTTCCAGTTTTTCATGAAAAAAAAAAACAGCTTTTGTTTAATTTCAGCCTTTTTCCAGTTTTTAACAGTTTACCTGCTCGATTTACTTTTTTTACTTGAATTTATAAATTTAATACAAAAGTTGCACAAAATGTTTCAATAAAAAATAATACTACGCATTGAATGCAACTGTGTAGTAAGTTTTAATTCCCTTTTTAGCATTTGTTTGTGTTAAAATTTTGTGGAATCAAACGAAATGAAAATCAAATTTAATCAAAAAATGTATAACTGATATTTTTATGTAATTAAGTAAGATCTCAAAATGTGATGAATTATTTTGTTTTTTTTTATGGTTTTGTAGCTATTTTTTGCTATATGTTAAATAATTAATATAAATATGTTTTTTTATATTATATTTTTTTTTTTTTACTTTAAACAAGTACACAGAAAAAAAACATATTATTCCTATTGTTAATTAAAATGTAGTTTTATAACAGAGCACAACTTGTGATCTGTAATAACATAAATTTGAAAATATTTATTTTTTGCTAGTATAATTAAAAGTTAGTCTGCAACAAAAAATATTTTTTTTCTGTGTATATAAATATGTTATGTGTTTAATGTTTTTTGTTGTTTTATGTTTAAATAAAATGCAATTGAATTCAAAATGCACATATTAACTGTTTTTTCTACTGTTTTTTATTTAAAAAAAAAACACAGTTTTTTCTTAAAAAAAACAGTTTTTCTTACAGTTTTTTGAAAAAAATACATGACAACACTGTTCATAATCGTTAGCCGCACGAAGATGCTATAGTGTACGTGCAGTGTTGCCAGGTTTGACTATTTATTTATTTTTTGACAAAAGTTTATTATTTCAGCAAAATATATTTATTTGTCACCGGAACTATTTTTCGTTTATATTAATTATATCGTTAAAATTAAAAAAAACAGAAAATATTTTAATCGAAATCTAACAGAACAATAAAGTTTTGGAAAAATGCAAATACTAGAAAAATTAATTAGTGTAATATTTAGATGAAAATAAGGAAAACATTTTAAATAAGAAACAGCATGCAGACCTCGTATAAAAACAACTTTAAAAGATACAAAATAAGTTTTGAAATAAGTCCAGGCCTTATAATATACATAAAGTGTCACAAAGTGAAACTTCAGATTTTCACAATTTATATTTGAAAAGGGAAAAATAAGCAGTAATAAAATATTTTTATAAATATTCTCATAAATTTTATATAAAATAATTTGTATTTACAAATATCAAAGCCGAACCCAAAATTAAAAATATGAAATAATGAAAAATTTCAAAATCTATTGTTACGCAGAGAGAATTTTCATTAAACTGGTGATGTTTTCTTCACAATGTAAATGAAAATTTCTTAAACTTGATTAAAAAGCTTATTTTTTTTTACTGAAACTGTTTTAATGAAACTTTTTCATTGGTCGTTTAAAATTTTTAATAAAAATAAATAAATAAAAATAAAGCTTTTTATTAAATTTTATGAAAACCTGCATTAATTTAATGAAAAGTTTTAATAAATGCATTAATTTAATAAAAAAAAACTTTTCATTAACTTAATGGACGAATTCCAGTGGCATTTCATAGATCTAATCAAAAATTCATTGATAACATACAGAGAATGCTCTCACTGTATGCAACAAATGTAAAGCAATTTGAATTTGATCATAAATTTTAATTTGTTAATGGAAGTCCAAATTTAAGAATTAAAAAAATAACATTTCCAGAATTTTTAAAAAGAGTTCAAGATTTAAAAATTGTGCCACTGAAATGTTGTTCAGAATTATGTAGAAGTGATTAACAATTTAAGTGGCAAAGAGCCATCGTTTTAAAATATCATGATTTTCAAAGTTTAAACGATAGAAAAAGTGTCGTAAATCGTGTTGTATTACAACGACAGCTTGTTATCACTTGAAATGTGAATTACATTATTTTCTTTTGTATTTTGTTTTTATTAAAACTTTGTGCCACTTATAAAAATATTTTTTATTTTGACGATTTTATGACGATTTTTTAAAATATGATGACAATTTTGACGATTTTTTCTTTAAAATTTGACGATTTTATGCTCAACAAACCTGGCAACACTGTGTACGTGTGCCGACGTCTAGCAAGCACCATTTTCTAACCTAACCCCGCTAGGGTTGGATGCCCTTCACTTCTTTAATTCTACGCCTTAATCTATTATTTATTAATCACTTAATTTAATCTAAAAACTTACGAATCGCCTTGCCAGTCATAGAATGATATGGGACCCTTGGTGGTGTCAGCTTTAAAATTCGGTACTGTTGAACCCAAACGCATTTTGAAGTTTTTATAATTTTAAATGAAAAGAAAAAAAACTGTATAAATATATTTCACTGAGCAGTAATTGCTATCCCAACAGTCACTAACAAAGTGTTTAAAATTCTAAAAAAAACTTCTTATAAAGCCGGCATTAAGTTAAACGCTACTATCAAAGTCACTAAACTAAATCTATTGTTGTCTCTTTCTAAAACATATTGTCTATATACAACATACATACATATATGTAGGAGAAGAATTAACCTTTAAAGCCCAAGAGGGTCAACATTTATAATAAAAATCTGTGCTATCTAAATATGTTTAAATTTATACAAGAGAATTGAAATGTACAGTATCGGACAAAACATTTGCAACTTACATGCAAAATTTAGGTTTTGGTCCGTAAAATTAGTTTGTTAAGACTTTTCAAAGTTTTTTTTTGGTAGTTCATGGTATTTGTTATTTCAGTAACAATTTTAGAGATATTTTGGGTTCAGTTATACGGAATTTGCATTACTATAGTGTATTATGTGAAAATAGTTATTCTTTTGACGAGACAAAACAATTGGAACTCCTAAAGTATCTGTTGTTAAAAAAACACCGTGTATTGAATAAAACTAGTTTTAAACACAACAAAACTCGACCTGACGATAGCTCAATGCGCTAAAGCGCTCTGTCTAACATGTAGTGCGAGTGCATGTGGCATTAGAAATCAGTTTATCTATACCACGGTCAGTTATTGCACAGAAAATTTCATATAGACGCAATCGAACAAATAAAAACATAACAAACATTACATTATTAAAAAAAAAAAAAACAGGGTCACTGACGAAGGTTCAATACCAGAAACTGCGCAGTCTGATTCAGAAAATTGAAAACTTACAATGTAGTTATGATTTTTAGAAAATACACTCATTCTTCTCTACCACGCCTTTCACAATAAAAACCGTTATGTTTTGTTTTGATCACATTCACAGTTTTTTGGTTTAAAGTCACATTTTTCATTAATTGCAAAAATATTTGAAAAGAAACACAAGTTGGGATAATATTCCGAAATATCGATAATAATGGCAACAGATAAATTCCGAAAAGAATTACGATGCGTATCATCAATTTCTCGAATTTTATCGCGTTTTCAAAAAACGAAATCTGTGGAGGTGATCAGCAAATGCGGTCGGCCACGAAAAACTGACCAAAGAACAGACTCATTAAGAGTAAGAGAGATTAAAAAGTTTCCTTTTAAATCGGCTCCGAAATTGGCAAAAGAATTAAAATTACCATTAAGCGCAAGAACCATTTCCCTACGTCTCCTTGGCATTGGTTTGTTTGCCTATCGGCCAGCAAAAAAGCCCCTCATATCTAAGCGTAACCAATTGAAACGGCTGCAATTTGCTCAAGATCATGTTAGTTGGACAGTGGACAGTGGACCAGTGGAAAAACGTTCTTTTCAGCGGCGAATCAAAATTTTATATTATCGCCAGTGATGGTATAGCTCATGTAAGAAGGGCCAAAGGAAAACGAGTTCAAAATGAGTTTTGTGTAAAGACGGTGAAGCATGGAGGTGGCTATGTCATGGCATAGGGATGTTTTTCTGCCAATGGGTTAGACCCACTTCATCGTATTAATGGTTTAATGGATAGATGGGTTTACAAAAACATCCTTGAGGGTGTTATGTTGCCATATGCTGAGTGGGAAATGCAGTTACTTTGGACGTTTCAGCAAGATAACGATCCCAAACACACCTCGAAGGTGGTAAAAGCTTGTTTCAGACAAAAAAGTGTTAATGTAATGCAATGGCAACCTCAATCACCAGACCCTAACCCGATCGAAAACCTTTGGCCAATTGTGAAACAGAGAATTGATCGCAATAACGTTCAAAATACCGAAGATTTTTTCAACAGGATTCAAGATGCATGGTATGGTATACCAAAGGATACAATTAATCATTTAATAGAGTCCATGCCGCGACGATGCAAAGCTGTTATTGAAAATATGGGTTTCGTAACGAAATATTAAAAAAACAAAAATAGTTAAACATGAAATATTTTTAAGTTGCAATTATTTTGTCTTGCTGAAGTAGTGACTATGTTCATTTTATGTTACAAAGTATTCGAAATATTGAAAAAATTCAAATAATTTTGATTTAAAATTGTTAATAAAGTTTATTTTATTATATAAATAAAATTGAAATTAAAATATCGCAACCACACGTAATTTTTTAGAACTGATTATAAACTTTCTATGATAGTTGCAAATGATTTGTCCGATACTGTAGGTTGTTTGTTCACGAACGATTATCATATACATATGTTTATACACTGATAGAATTTTCCTTCATAGTATTAATGAATCGATTTCATTAAAATGGATTCATTGATGTAAAGAATAATTTCATTAACAGAATGAAAATTCATTAAATTTATTAATTTTTTTACTACAATTTATTATGATTTTTTCATAATTTCATAAAAAAATTAATTAAATCAGTGAAAATTTCCATTGACAATGTTACCTTGTAATATGGAAAAAAATAGTTTAGTGTAATTTTTTGATTTATTTTCAATATACAGTAGACTCGCGGTAACGTGAACTATTAAAACCTGTTCACGTTTGCGAAGTTGTTCATGTTTACGAAGGTGTAACTTTTTACATCTTAAAAATAAAATGGACATACTTATATTTAACTCAAATTCATATATTTTTTTATTAATTCATAGTCACGCTTGATCCTCTTTTTATTTTTTCTATTACATCCACTTTTTCCTTTAAAGATAAAAAATTTGGTAGTTTTTGTGACATTTTTCACGACACACTTTATATTAAACTAAAAACAAAATAAGCAAATCAACAGCGCGCGTTACACAAAATGCCAGAATATATTCATAAGCAATCATTTACGGGTATTCCCAATTTTTAAAAATGTAGTGATTGCTTAAAAATGTTCAAAAGAAAACAACGTTTTCTATGTTCCATTAATTTTACATTTGTTCACGTTATAGGGCTTTCTTACTGTGTTCAAGCTACAGAGTAGTCAGTGTAAAAAAAATTATGTTCATGCTAGCCGGTGTTCACGTAAGGCGGTGTTTTTGTTATCGCGAGTCTACTGTAATACCTTTTGGATTAAAAAAAATAATCTAATATTACAAATGACATACGTTTTTTTGTTAAACAGAATCAACTAAAAGTTAAATAAAAAAATTTTTTGAGGCGGTCTTATAAAATTTAGCGTATAAAGTGTTTATGTGAAATGACTACAAAATTCTTAAAAAATTTTCTTAAGTCGACTTAAGTGCTTTTGTAAAAAGTCCACAGATTTTTTTAATTTAAAAAGTGTATTATAAAAAAATAATTTTTTTTTTAATAAAAAGTAATGATAATTCATCAAAGACATACAACTTTGATAACCTTCATGCTAATTTATTTTTATATACATAAAAAGAACATTTTTGGTTTTCAGAGTTTAGTAACGTCATGATGATTGTTTGGAAAAAGCCACGTGTTTGATTACTAAGAAATGAAACATTTCTTTGGGGACTTTTTTATGAAAAAATTCATTGTATTAATGAAGGAATTCATTAATACTATGCACAAATTTTTTATATGCATATATCATACATAGATGTATGTTTGTATTAGAGATGTCAAACGGCAAATCACGAATCCCTGAATTTTCGGTAAATCCCGAATCCAAAAAATCCAGGATTTAATAAATTAAGGAATTTTTCGAGATCTTTCTGGATTTTTTTTTTTTTGCTAAAGTTTTAAGTTAATTACTTTTGTTGAATCTCAATTTGTTCATTGTGAAATTGCTCAAAACACATGTTTTTATCGCTGACAATCAAATTTGTTGGCAAACGAATTTTTTGGTCAACAAAAACAAATATTGAACTCCCGCGAAATCCCGGACTACCGAAAAATTCTGTGATTTTAAAAATCCCGAAATACCAGAAATATTGCGATTTCGAGATTTCCTAAATCCAAGTAAAAATATGAATTTCGTTAGGCTATTTTAAATTTATCGATATTTTGGAATTACTTCGTTAGGGTATTTAAGGGTTATCGGTATTTTAAGTTATTTCGTTAGTGTTATTTTAAGGTTACAAATAGTTCCTTGAAACGGTATTGAATCGTTATCAATATTTTAGGATTGGTGTTTGCCAACCGTGGTTTTAAATGAAAATATAAAATATATAAATATACTAACACAATTCCTTTTATTTAGAAATGTTGAGGTTATGAAGAAGAATAAACGTTTTTAAATTATAAACACTACTAATTTTTTTAATCAGACTAGACTAATTTCTGACTTTTTTTATGGACAGGCGTCATCAGTGATTTTCCTTTTTAAATTTGTATTATTATTTCGTCGTATGAATATTGGTGAGACCTATAGACCATTTCTGGCAAAATAGAGTTAGGAATTGATTATACATGATTAATGTGTCCTCTTTCTAAATCTTTAATCCGTTTTTATATACCTCGCATCAATTAGGAGATATCCAGCCCCATATGTGCTGCGTATCCCTATTTTTACAAATTTCTTAACATTGGTATGGTGTATTGACCACTTTTAGGCCAATGAGTCAAACTTTCTATAGAAAAATAACTCCATTCATGCAGGTGTCAAATAACTTTTTTCTAATTGTTTTTTCTGTTAATTAAAGTAAATTATCACAAATAAAAAAAAATTATAATTTTTCTGTTAATATGGAAAAATATTCATGATCTTTAACCGAACTAACCAACAACTCACATACAATTTATATAGATCAACAATAAAAATTCACGAAAAATAAAAACATTATTCGTCAATCTTGGTTTGACACATTTGAAATAAGCAACGCATATAAAACAAAAAACAATAAAAAAGTTTAAGCATTGGTTTGCACTATGACAACCTAGTTTTATAATGGTTAAAAGAAAAAAAAACTTTTGACCTACTTGAAAGAAAAACAATAAAATTGTGATAAAAACGTCTTATAGGCCATATAATAAAAAAATCTTTTTTTTTAAAAATTGTTAATAACTCTGGATACTCAGAGCAAAAAGGGGTAAAAATTAACAATATGGTTTATAATAAATGCAGCTATAAATATAGCAAACAAAAAAGAAAACCTATCTTGTAGAAATTTAATCATTTTGTTGTAAACTTTCTTTATCGTTTTTCTCGCAAAAATGTTTTTGGTCGGTGCGGCTCTCCAATAATCAATCGACGATTTGTGTTTGTTTTTATTTTTGATTCGCTAATTCGTGTTTTTTTTAAACTCTTTTGAAACTAATTTTTCTTCTTGAATTAATTCTTCAAAAGTCCGCCCAAGGCGAACATAAAACTAGTCTCAATTGAGGGTTAATAAGTAAATACAATTAAGTAAGTGTGTGTGATAGCAAATAGATAAGTCGTTGTTAGTGTATTCCATATTTAGTGAAGTAAAAAATTTATTTATGATATTGTTGTTTTTATTTTGTATTCTTTAAACAAATTGAATAGTCGAAAGCACTAACTTACAGCTATTTTTTTTACCGAATCCCACTGTTTATCCAAGTTATATTAACTTCATACATACACTAAAAAAAAGTGTTGGTGGAATGTACTGAAAATGATAGTTAAATAAAATAACTGTAAATTCAGTTAAAAATGCGTAGGTAATTAGCATAAAAATAATTGACAATTACAAAAATTTTGAAACAACTGTAAAAATGTATAAAAACGACTGTTTTTTAACAGTTATTTTTCTGTATTTTAATTTTTTTTTAAATACCAAAAAATAACTGAGAAAAAACTAAATTTTTCAAAATTTTTGCAATTGTCAGTTATTTTTATGCAATTGCTAGTTACTTTTACGGCATTTGTTAGTTGTTTTTCAACATTTAAAAATAGCTAAGTTTTTAGATATTTAAACGGCAATTACACTCATACAAATAAGTCTGTAAAAATAGCAGAAAAAGTTACTAAAGATTAGTTAGAAATTAAATTGCAGGAAAAGGCAGTAAAATTAGTAGATTCTTTTCGCTAAATATTAGTAAAGTAAAAACAGCAAAAAACTGTAAAATATACTAATTTTTAGTAAAATTTTTAGTTGGTTGCATGAAAACTAAGCGCTATATATTCGTAAAAGTTTGTTTTTAAATAAGTCAACTGAAATACAGCTCTGTATTTATAAGATAAATAAAATACATTATTTCCTTTGTTCCTTTCGTATGTACATCGGAATGCTTTAATTTAGAAAAAAATCTTTCCCTTTTTTAAAAAAAAAACTCTTGAAAATTTTTTATAGTTTCATTTTTATTAGTATATAATATTTGCATAAATGTTTCTAAATAAATATAATATTTGCATAAATGTTTCTGACACAATATACACAAATACTGAGCGCAAACATCGAATTATAACGAGATCGGCTGGTTTTGATTATCAAAATAATATTTTAAGACTTTGGGAAATTCAGCAAAAAATAGTTAAAAGTTTATTATGTACTTAATTAAGTCAAAATAGCAAGAATTTTAACTAAAATCTCAATTTGAACTAAAAATTTGTTAAAAACTTGCGAAGTTAGTTTACTAACGGCTTAACTAACTTTAATACAAACTTTTTTCTATAAGTGTACATTTGTCGCCTTTTTTTACAGAATTTACAGTTTTTTTAACTGTCATTTTCAGTCGATTCTATTGTCAAACTTTTTTGAGTTTAACGGTTTATGAGCTTTTCTGATATCTTTTACTTGTGTGGTGTCTGTTTAGTCTGTGTCTTGTTTGTGTGTGTATCTAGTGTGTGATATACAGTGTTGCCATGTATTTTTTTCAAAAAACTGTAAAAAAAACTGTTTTTTTTTTTTAAATAAAAAACAGTAGAAAAAACAGTTAATATATGCATTTTGAATTCAATTGCATTTTATTTAAACATAAAACAACATATAAAACATTAAACACATAACATAAACCATTTTAAATACACAGAAAAAAAATTTTTTTTTGTTGTAGACTAACTTTTAATTATACTAACAAAAAAAAAATATTTTCAAATTTATGTTATTACAGATCACTAGTTGTGCTCTGTTATAAAACTACATTTTAATTAACAATAGGCCTAACATGTTTTTTTCTGTGTACTTGTTTAAAGTGAAAAATAGCTACAAAACCATAAAAAAACAAAATAATTCATCACATTTTGAGATCTAACTTAATTATGATTTTCATTTCGTTTGATTCGACAAAATTTTAACACAAACAAATGCTAAAAATGGAATTAAAACTTACTACACAGTTGCATTCAATGCGTAGTATTATTTTTTATTGAAACATTTTGTGCAACTTTTGTATTAAATTTATAAATTCAAGTAAAAGAAAGTAAATCGAACAGGTAAACTGTTGAAAACTGGAAAAACTGATAAAAAAAGGCTGAAATTAAACAAAAACTGTTTTTTTTCATGAATAACTGGAAAACTGTTACGCATCCTAAAAAACTTGAAAAACCGTTAAAACTGGCAATATGATAACACTGGTGATATAGCTTTTTGTAAGCTTTACAGTCCACTAGTTTTGTAATATTTTACTACGTTTGACTACTATTGAGTACTCGATACTACTCAATACTTTTTGAATTTTATCTATGCAGTACGTACACACAAAAAAAATCGTTGCCAAGTAATTAGGAGCATTTCAACAACATAGTTTTTTCACATAAATTATTCAAACATTAAATGGAAACAAGAAAACACTTGGTAAAATGCAGCTGGTTTTCACATAATTGTTGCGAATAAATATTATTAGTTGAAATGCTCCTTATTACTTGGCAACGATTTGTTTGTGTGTATGTTTAGTTTTTGTGAAATGTGTTGTAAGTTAATTAATTATTAAAACAAATATTTAGTATTTAATTTGTTAGTGCAACAAATATCATAAATAAACACATATTATTAAAAAACTAAATAATAAGCTTTTAATTGCAAACGTATCAAAAAATATTACATATAAAAATGTATAAAATGAACAAAACTAAATTGGTCGGGTTAACAAAGTATATACAATGTAATTTCACAAAAAACAACACAACATATAAATATCCGTAGTTTTATTTTACAACTTTTTGCCAAAGTTGTTTGGATACACACAAAAAAATTCAGAGGGAAGACGGCGAAAGCATACTTAGTAAAATTGTTTTTATTAAAATTCTGTGAATTTTATCAAGTTTTGTTTAAATTATGTATCCCATTGATTTAATTTTGTATTTGCATTTGCTAAATAATCCTAAACTACTTTCGACGTGACAAGTAATTTCATACATTATACAAATTTATTTAACATTTTTATCTATTTATACAACTGTTCCTATTATGCTAAATCTTTACAAAATGTCAGACTTATTACAGACTTCTAACATTTTGTGTGCATATTTTAATCAAGCATTACTTGGTAAAATGTAACAAAATACATATTGACGAACATAACAGATAATAGGGCAGTTCTTGTACATAAGTGTCAAAAGTTTGAAATGCTTTTTTGATAACGAAAAAACAGTTTTATCTCAATGAAATAAAATTTGTATAAAATATTAATTAAACATTATTTTGACGTAAATGCGTCGAATTTTTAAATTAAATTTAACATGTGGTTAAAGTAGACGGAACAAAAATGTGTTAAAAAATAAGTAAGTTTATTTTAGTTATTTATTAAACATTTATTTTTTTTCTAGTTATAAGTCATTGCAAAGGGGAATTGGATAGCGTATTTTTATTCTTAGTGATAATGTGAAGGTGGTATTAATTAATTAGTAGAGGTAATATTTAATGTCATATTTTTTATATTTTTTAAATAAAATAGTTTTTAATAACAAAAAGAACAGCATTTTTTATATAAATATATGGGAAAATTTATTAAACTATCTAGGCATTCTTATGAAATAGAATGTATAATTTTATTACGATTTTCTGCTTATAATGCCCAGTTTTTCACTTAATATTTAAATGCCATTTGGACTTTAAGTTCAATTTAAATACAAATGTCAGTTTTTAACTTAACATTTAAATCACATTTAAGTGTCCAATCTTGAGCATTTAAAGTCTATTTAAATTGTACAAATATAACATATGATTTTGAAAGTTTGTTTTTTCCGCGTGGTAAAACAAACAATAAAAAATAAATTAAATTACAGCAGCCAATAAAAATTCAACTTCGGATGAAATTTTCACTTCTCTTCATTTTTATTTTATTAATTTACTTATAATTTATATTTTATTTCTATTTATATATATATTTATATATATGTATACATTTTATTTTTTTTTTTTCATTTCTATATTTTATATTTTCAGCTTTTTTCTATTCTTTAAACAGCTGTTTTATGAATAATGATCATTAATTTTTTGACATTTCATCATTTTACCATACTTTTGTCGCAAATAAATAACAATTATGATTTAAGACTGAAAACCTGAAACTGTATTTAAATACAACTTAAATTTAAATGGCAATTAACTAATTGCATATTTAAATACGAAGTTAAAAACTGGGCAGAAGTCATAAATAAATATCAAATCGTTTGTACTCATTGGTACTCGATACCCGTATATTTTGCTAGTATCCTAGTACCAAGTACTCAAAAGCCCAGTACTTTTGCAACACTATAACCCACATTGAAATATAGCCGGGATGCCGTCAGCTCATTATTGGTTTGACCTATACGTAGAAAAGTTAAGAGTAATAGTTTACAAAGTTTCGTAGTAATTATACAACTACATACAATTAACGACAATTTTGTGAAAAGTGATATATTACTTACATTCTTTATAATTTTTCGTTTTTCACAGCTAATTTGACATTATTTTTATTTAATTAAATTGCATCAGAAATAAAATGCTTAAGAAACTCCACCTCCATAGTATAGTATAGTAATCTTTATTGAGTCTTCTTTTCTTTTCATAACATTACTTACATGATATACAAATCGTCAGTATAATATAATAATCTTAAAACTATGTTTGTTTTGTTTTAATACACAGTGAATTGAATCGGCCACTTGCCAGCAGGGTGAATAGAAATGTAACATTGTACAGATATTTATAGAAATGTCAATGCTTGCTCACGGCATTTACAGTGACTGACAGAGCATTGTCTGTTAAACTTACGAATAGTTAACACTTAAACTAAATAAAATAAATAAATAAATGGAGCTGTTAAATAACGATATCAAAACAGTGATTATAGTAATAACATATTACAGGAAAATTTTTAACGATGTGTACGAGTACAAACAAGTATACGAATAACCGATAAGGTTTTCAAGGGTATCTGTTTTAAAAACATATGTAATTAAATTTTGAAAAATAGCATACTTTTATGCATTGTATTGAGACCCCAATATTCACAGTTAACTCACAAACGGTATATATAATGGATTTTCCGTGAAAATCATATCAATAAACCGTTTGTCAGGTTGCGGATTCGAGGTGGAAATAATGTATCACAGTTATATAAACTTTTATATGAAAGTTATATCATTAAGCAAAAATATATAAGCTATCACAGATTTTTAAATAAATCACAGATTTTTGATAAATTCTTTCTTTTCTAAATTTTCTAGCCCCTATGTGAGCCGGGATCGGATTTCTTGTAGAACCTTGGAGGGATATAGGATCCATTTTCGTTGTTGAACTCCTCTCTCAGTACACCAACGGGGGACAGATAGGAACAACTGCGCCAGTCAAAGTTTTTCTGTGCCTCATAAATGTTGTTCATCAGATAATTATCATGATCACTTAGTCGTTCAACAAATTTCCTTTGGAGGACCAAAGCATATTCACAGAAAGGTACTACAGCTGAAGTTTTGTAAATATAGGTGTTAGAGAATCGTTCGGTGCAGTTTTTAAAGTTTTTATTTATGCATTTTCGTAAGATATTTCGTTCCAGTATTTCTATTTCCATTGCAACTGTTGGGGAAATGGAAAACCATATTGGGAATGCATAAATTAAGGTGGATCTGATTGCCACTTTGTATAATAAAAGCTTTGTTTCTGAAGGAAGATAAAAACTATTCATCACACTAGAGAACATGGCAGTAATACGTTTGGCTTTTGCCAGTTGGGCTCGCCCATGGTTGTTAAATTTGAAAAGTTGATTAAAATTCACTCCCAGATACTTTATATTGTTCTTAATGGGTATTTCAACTCCATTTAGGGTAAGAAAAAGACATTTGCTCAGGGGGACCACATAGTCAGAGCATTTGCCTGAGGCATTTCTGATACAAATGGCCTCCGATTTTGCAGCGTTTATTTTTATGCCCCACTTTTTGTAGAAATCATAAATAGTTCTAAGATGAGAAGCAGCATTTCTTAAGGCTTGTAAGGGTGACTCATTGTGGCTGTAAATCATGCAGTCATCGGCATAAAGAATAGCTTTAGCATTGGCAGTTGAATGAGGAAAGTCATGCAAAAATATATTGAATAATAACGGGGCAAGTACACTTCCCTGGGGAACACCACCGCTTACAATGCCAGGCGATGAGTAGCAGTCTTTTATCTGAACACTAAACTTGCGGTCTGCAAAAAAACTTGAAAAAAGCTTAACAAGAAATGGGTCTACGCCAAGATCGACAAGTTTGTATAAGATTCCTTTATGGCTTGTGTAGTCAAACGCTTTTTCAATGTCTAGAGAAATTGCCAATGTGCAGTATCTTTTTCTCAGATTTACAACCACGTCGTCGTGAAACTTTAGCAAAGCATGTTGTGTGGAATGAGAGCATTTAAAACCAAATTGATATGATGATATGGGATTGAATGGAAATTCATCCTCTAATTTTACTTTGACTATGTGTTCCAATAATTTGCCAACGTTGGACAGTAGGGATATAGGACGAAAGTCTTCAGTCCTGGTGCCACCGCCTTTTTTCTTAATTGGTAAAATTTTGGCTAGCTTCCACGCTCTCGGAAAATAACAGTTGTTGAGGCAGTTATTAAAAACAATAGTAAAAAGTTTTAATGTCGTGTCTGGGAACTTTTTAAGCAAAAAGTTAGAGATTCCGTCAAAACTGCTCGATTTTTTGTTGTTGATGTTTTTAATGATGGCCTTAACTGCAGGTACATTTGTAAAGTGATATGTATCTTCATTTTCAAGCGCTCCAAAAGCGTTGCCAAATGTATAAATGTAACGGGGTACATCTCCAATATGCGAAGACACACGCTCTATCAAATCCATGACAGGGTTGTCGGGAAGTTTTTCGGTGTATACCGAGGAATAATATTCTTGAAAAATCTCAGAACAAGCCTCGCTATCAGTAATGGTGACGTCATTAACACATAATTTCTGACAAAAGGGAGAGTTTTTTTTTCCTACCATTTTGTATACTTCCTTAAACGCTGAAGGGCCGGGTTTAATGTTCCTTAATTTTTCATTAAAAAAGTTCGCTTGTTCCAAATTTACAAGGTCTTTTATAATAATTTTCAAGAGTTGGATTTGCTTCGATAGTAAGTTGTACTCGTGGCTTGCTCTATTTCCAGAGCGGTGGTATATCTTCTTAAGATCTTTTTGCCATCTGTATTTGACTTTATAGAAGTTTTTAATATTCGCGGAATAAGCTAATTTTCCATTTTTTTGTTCAACTGTAGTTGAGTGTATATTATGAACAGAGTTAAAATTTTCGTTAAAAACCTCTATAAGTGCATCAATTTCATTATTATCCAAATTTCTATTTTCAGGTGGCATCAAGGCGAAAGAGGCAATTTCCAAATCACGTTGAAAATTATTCCAATTAGTATTTTTGTAGGATCTGTAGTGGTGTGGATTTCTTAATATCAGCTCTGGAGAATCCATTTCAATTTCCAGTTTTAGCGGAAAATGGTCCGAGAACGTTGGAAGGGTTGACATATTATAATTCGGAGAATTTGAATTGATCAAGGATGGGCTTAGAAGATAGTGGTCAAGGAAAGAGTTGCCATTTGGGTAGGATGGGCTACTATTACAAATTCTAGTAACATCTAAAGAATTATCTTCTAGCCATTTTTTTAACACATTACCGTTGGTGTTTCTGGTATTGTCTCCCCAATCGGGGCTCTTAGAGTTCAAATCACCGCCGAGCAAGAAGAAGTCGAAGTTTCTAGCCACGTCAAGGATCTTATCCAGGCTGTTGCGTAATGCGGTGGCCGGTGAATTACATTTTATATACAAGGATCCGAGCAAAACCTTTTTTTTAACGTTATTTATGTTTAGCTCAATTTGAATAAAGCTGCTGAGAATGTTTAAATTGTCAATATTAAGCCTGCTATATGATATAGTATTTTTGATTGCAATGGCGACCCCAACGGATGAATAATCACACATAAAGTTGTAGTCGTTAAGAAAAACATTTTTGCGCTTTTTTAAAAGGCATTCTTGAAGAAAGCAAATGTCAATTTTATTGCTTTTCAGGGTGTTGATGAGGTCAATTTGACGGCTTCTCTCGGAGAGAGACCTCACGTTGAATGTTAAAAAGTTAATCGTTCTAAGGCCCATAATTGGATTGAACTTTTTTTAGAAGACGCAAAAACTCGGTTTTGGCTTCAACTTTTGGCTTGTTTTTGTATTCGTTCAAAAATATGTTTATTTCTTGTTCCAACGTGAGCTCTTCTGGCTCGAGGAAGAACTCAGCAAGTTTTAAAAAAGCTTCAATAATGGAGGGACGATTTGACCGACTTTCCATATTTGCTGGTGGTTTATAAAAAAGGCTTGCAAATGTTTTGCCTGGTTGTGTAGATGGGGTGATTAATCTGTTGACATTTTTAGCAGCGGCTGATTTTATAATCTGCGCCTCCTGCAATCGTTTTCTTTTGGCTTTTAAATAATCTTTGTAGTATGAACAACCTCGCCAGTTAGCTGGATGTCCCTCCTCACCACAGTTGACGCAAGTAGGATCGGATTTTTCAGTTTTGTTTCGGGTGCATTCACCAGGTAGGTGTTCTTGGTCGCATTTTACACATTTGTATTCTGCGTTACAGTTTCTCGCTATGTGTCCCCAGTGCTGGCATCTTCTACACTGAATTTCTTTATCTTTTTTCTTTGGTTTTTCCCATATAACTGATTGACTGAGCACAAATTTTATATGGGCAATGTCGCTAAGCTTTTTTCCAGGTAACAGCGTGATGAGAAAAAGACCTGTGTCCGAGTTATTTTTTGTTGAATGGGGTGTAGTGAATTTGGTGATCTTTGAGATTACATTAGGAACCGTCTCCTCTAATGTTGTTTTTATTTCATTGATGTCAGTACCATGGTACAAGCCACGTAATACCAAAGATATTTGTTTTAGTTCTCCAGGTGTGAATGAATATGAATTTATTTTCTTCTCCCTTAGTAACGTCATCATTTCAGTGTGGACAGTGGTATCTGAAAGATAGAGTTTGCTTTTATTTTTGTTTACATTTTTAATTTTAAATTCTATTTTAGGTGTTTTTGCATCCAGTTGTTTGACAAGTTGTTGTATATTTACGTTGTAAAGGAATATTGGGGGGCAATACTTTTTACCAGAGGAATTTGATTTCTGGGAATCATCATTTGGTAAGTTTTTTGTCACTTTGGTCCTCCTATGGGCACCAGTATCATTTTTGTTGCTTTCTATCTCCAAGTCGGCTAGCACGGTAAATCTGTTTTCTCCATTTGGATCAAAAACCTTTTTTGTAATGGTAGAAACATCTAAATAGGATGGTGTAGATGAACCATCTCGTCTTCTTTTTGTTTTCTGCTTTTCCGCCTCATCCTCACTATTAGTTGGCTGTTCTTTTAAAACATTGTCAGTGCCGTTGTGATCCATAGATATGATGAGCAAAATTTATATTGCACGTAAGTAGCGGTTGCCAATTAGTGGAAATTAACTAATTGCAACCACTGTATTTTGTTTTTTTATTATAAAAATTTAATTTTGCAATTTTTTTTTTTGTTATTTTATTTTTTAATTTTTTTTTAATTTTTCTTTGCATCAAAAAAATGATGATTCATCAGCTGCCTGTTTCGTTTTTCCCTCCACCTCCATTATGCTTTTATGTATGATATTGCCGTATCTAAGAAATATTACCACATGGATTTCAGTATGTCAAACTAAATTCTAAGTGTTTTTTGTAATTTATTTTTTTTTTGTTAGAAAAATATTTCTATTACTTGTAGCTTTTGTTATTTTCCAAGTTTCATTATTGTAAATTTTACATAACATGTTTTGTATTAATGATCAATGTAAAATTTACATAGCATAAACTTGACTAAATTAAAAAAAAGCAACTTGTGAAATTTAACAAAAACGTACAAAAGCATTTCGCTGTTATTTCAACACCAAGTTGAAGGCTTTTATAAAAAGCACTTTGATAATATTCCCCCAGCTTTTTTCTGCGTACAGTACGTCAATTGCAGCAAAACAATTATGAAGTATTTTTTTTTAACTTTTGTATACAAAATTTACTTCAAAATCGTTTCTGAATATCTCAGATATAATACATGACATCGAGAAACTGGTTTCGGAATTAGAAAGTTATTTTCAATATATATCACAATCTAATTTTTTCCATAAATGATCAGTGGGTCAAACCAATAGAAAGCTGACGATATGCCGGTGTTTTTTCAAGACTTGTAGAAACTAGTTCGTTTGGTGAGTGCTGTTTTTAGTTTAATTTGTAGAACAGAACAAGTTCTCTTTGTTAGTTCAAAATCGATAAAAGAGAAAAGTAGTTCTTTCAAATCCGAATATTTTATAAAAGAAAATTATAAAAATCGAATAGGGTTTTTACGGGTTGTTTTTATCTCAGTATTGACACACTTTCCCGTTTTCGACCCATGACATTTAAACGGCTATATTTTTTAATTGAGTTATTTTTTAAAGAATACTGGGGGAATATTATCGAACTGCTTAGCAATTATGCAACTACACACAAAAAGATCGTTGCCAAGTTAATAAGAGCATTTCAACTAATAAAGTTTGTTCACATTAATTATTCAATATTTAAGTAAAAACTTGGTAAAATGTTACTAGTTTTCGCATAACTTTTATGAATAAAATTTATTAGTTGAAATGATCTTAATTACTTGGCAACGATTGTGTCCATAAGTTTTAAGTTAGTTTTACAAAGTTCTAGTAAAATATTTACAAATTTTTGTAATAACATGCATATAATTTACAAGAAATTTGTAAAACTAACTTGAAACTTATGTAGTTGTATAATTACTAAGCACTTCGATAATATTTTCGTTTTTTTCCTATTGGAAGTAGGGGCATAGGCTAACTAGACCGGATACGAAAACTGAAAGTCTGGCAGCATTGACAAATTTTCTCAAAAATACTGTCGATGGCAACTCTTCAAAATTCCGTGTTAGAATGAAACAAATATATACACAATACAGTGTCTATAATAAATAATGGGTAATTCAACGTTCTTACAAGTTCTCACACGGCATTACAAAAAAAATTTTTTAAACAAAATACGGTTTTTATAAAAAAAATTTTGCATGAGTCACTTGTGTCGGGTTGTCACCATATGATCGAAATCTAGTTTAAACTGGATTTGGATAGTATATGTAAATGCATTCCGATTTTCGTATAATTTCCCAAGTTAAGTTATGACTATATTACATAAAAATTTTAAACAATGTCAACAATTTTGGTAAAAAAAAACAACAATTTTCCATAGTTTAGTTTTCTAAAAGAATCTGGCCCGAGCTTACAAGCAATTTAATTAAAACTAAAAGAGCGATTAGTAGTGCACTAGTTCTTTCATAGCATTGTATGAACTAATTTGGTTTAATATATTGAACTAGTTCGTACACGAACAATGCAACTCTAGTTTTTTTAAGAACGACGTGTCATTATAAAAAAAAATTGTGATTTTCTGCAGATTATATATTTTTTTTCTATAATAATTGTTGTGTGAACACATTTGGTACGATAATGAATCGTCCAATATTCAATAGAAAAACAGCAGGATATAGCAGTTTGATAACATTTGCCGTACTGCTTATAGCATGGCTTGCGGGATTTTCTTCACGTCTCTTTGCTGTGATAAGATTTGAGTCAATCATTCATGAGTTCGATCCTTGGTTTAATTATCGAGCCACAGCCTATATGGTACAACATGGATTTTACAAGTTTCTAAATTGGTTTGATGAACGAGCATGGTATCCGTTGGGACGTATAGTTGGCGGTACGGTATATCCCGGATTAATGATAACATCGGGTAGTATACATTATATATTGCATGCCCTTAACATACCGGTACATATACGCGATATCTGTGTGTTTTTGGCACCCGTATTTAGTGGTCTTACTTCCATCTCTACGTACTTGTTAACCAAAGAATTATGGTCACCGGGTGCGGGACTATTTGCTGCTAGTTTTATAGCAATTGTACCGGGCTATATAAGCCGGTCAGTAGCCGGTTCGTATGATAATGAAGGTATTGCTATATTTGCCTTACAATTTACTTATTTCCTTTGGGTACGTGCTGTTAAGACGGGCTCCGTATTTTGGTCTTCTGCCGCTGCCTTATCATACTTTTATATGGTTTCTGCTTGGGGTGGTTATGTATTTATTATAAATTTAATACCACTACATGTGTTTGTACTCTTGATAATGGGTCGCTATTCGCCCCGGCTATTAACCAGTTATAGTACATTTTATATATTGGGATTATTGCTATCCATGCAGATACCTTTTGTGGGTTTCCAACCTATACGAACGAGTGAACATATGGCGGCTCTAGGAGTATTTGTTTTACTTTTGGCCGTGGCATTTTTGCGTCATCTTCAGACTGTTTTATCGCGTAATGAATTTAAAAAGTTATTTATTGTTGGAGGTCTGGTGGCAGCTGCTTTGGTCTTCTTAGCTGTCGTCATCTTTACAATGATGGGTGTAATAGCACCATGGAGTGGCCGTTTTTATTCTCTATGGGATACTGGTTATGCTAAGATACATATACCAATTATTGCTTCTGTTTCGGAACATCAACCTACTACCTGGTTTTCATTCTTTTTCGATCTCCACATTCTAGTGTGTGCCTTTCCGGTGGGTGTCTGGTATTGTATTAAGAAAATCAATGATGAACGTGTGTTTGTGGTACTTTATGCCATAAGTGCGGTATATTTTGCCGGTGTAATGGTACGTTTAATGTTAACCCTAACACCTGTTGTTTGCATGTTAGCCGGAGTAGCATTTTCTTGCCTATTGGATGTATATTTGAGAGAAGATAATATAATTCCAAAAACTGCAACATCGACTCTATCAAATACAGAGGAAACTGAGGAACCGTCAAGTGAAAAGAAAATGTTGTATGACAAGGCCGGAAAATTGAAAAATCGTCCGAAACATGATGCTCAACTTAATGAAAATAATGGTATCGGTTCCAATTTGAGAAGTATTGTCATCCTGGCCATTTTAATGATATTAATGATGTTTGCGGTTCACTGTACTTGGGTTACCAGTAATGCCTATTCAAGTCCTTCAATAGTTTTAGCATTTCATAATAGTCAAGATGGTTCGCGCAATATTTTAGATGATTTTAGGGAAGCATATTATTGGCTATCCCAAAATACAGCCGATGATGCTCGTATTATGTCTTGGTGGGATTATGGTTATCAAATAGCGGGTATGGCAAATCGTACTACCCTAGTGGACAATAATACTTGGAATAATAGTCATATTGCTTTGGTTGGTAAAGCTATGTCTTCTACCGAAGAAAAATCTTATGAAATAATGTCTTCATTAGATGTGGATTATGTTTTAATAATATTTGGTGGTGTTATTGGCTACTCCGGTGATGATATTAATAAATTTTTATGGATGGTACGTATTGCTGAAGGTGAACATCCCAAGGATATTAAGGAAAGTGATTATTTTACCGAACGTGGTGAATTTCGTATTGATGCGGAGGGTGCTCCCGCTCTTTTGAACTGTTTAATGTATAAATTAAGTTATTATAGATTTGGTGAATTAAAATTAGACTATAGAGGTCCGGCTGGTTATGATAGAACTAGAAATGCTGTCATTGGTAATAAAGATTTTGATTTAACATATCTGGAGGAGGCTTATACTACGGAACATTGGTTAGTACGTATATATCGTGTTAAGAAACCTGAAGAATTCAATAGACCTGCTATAAAACTGAATGAACGCACGCTTAATCCCACAAATTTTGTATCAAGGAAGAATGTTAAACGTAAGAAGGGTTTCATTAAAAATAGACCTGTCGTTGTAAAAGGAAAACGGAGTCGTAAATAGTTAATACATCATCCATTTTCTTTATACTAAATAAGTTAAATTTTATATGTTTTCAAACTAAAAAAAATATATACTGAAAACATATTCATTTCAATAAACTTTAACTTATCAATAAAACATAAATAACAAATATTTGTTTTAATCAAACATATTTTAGGAAATTCTTTAGGTCCTTGTATTTCCTAGTCGTAATAATTTAATTGAAAACATTGTCAGTATTGAAATTTTAAAGTTGAAATTATTTCTTAAAAATCCACATGTTCGTATATGAAACTTCAAAATTAAAATTTTATTTAAAAGTCCACAAATCCCAATATACAGCGATTCTGGGAAAGATTAATATATCGTTGAAATCTACTCCCTTGTACTAGTTCACAGCCGGGCGGTACCACCATGAATGTCTTTCCGAAATGTACAACAAATTTAATTGAAAACACCATTGCAGTATATGAAATTTCAAAATTAAAATTTTATTTAAAAATCCACAAGTCGCAATCAAAAGTGAATCTGGGAATGATTATTATATCATTGGAATCTACTCCTTTGTACTTATTCACAGCCGAGGGGTATTTATATTCATGCGTTTCCGAAATATCCTAAAAATTTAATCGAAAACACCATTAATGAAATTTGTGTATATGAAATTTTAAAATTAAAATTTTGTTTAAATATCCACAAGTCGAAATCTAGGGTGAATCTGGGAAAGTTTAATATATCGTTGGAATCTACTCCCTTGTACTTGTTGTTGTTGTAACAGTTGGGCTGGTTCCAGATGTATTTCTTCCCTGGTAAACAAACATCTGGTAGATACAGCTGGTGCTGGGTAGACAATCCTTGGCCGAGATTGACTCAGGTCGTTCCGTAACGAAGATCTAATTGTCGGGGGAACCCTTGTACTTGTTCATAGCCGTGCTGTATCCCTATTAAAGTCTTTCCTAAATGTCATAACAATTTAATTGTCATGTCCATATATGAAATTTTAAAAATAGGATAAAAAATTTAGATATCCACCGTACAAATTATTTTTCTAACTCCCGATGAACTAGTATTCTCCTATATGATTTCTGTTGTTTCAGGAAAATACTTCTCAAAAATTCATTTTTTTTAATACTGGTTCAAAGTTTTGTTTTTTTAATTTCTTTACAATAAGGTTTTAATAATGTTTACAAAAAATATTTTTTATAGCTCTGAAACAAAAATTTTTTTTGTTGGCTTAAAATCCAAAAATTTTTTAAATTTGATGGAGTAAAAAAAATAAAAAATTATATAAAATTAAAGTTTTTTTTTTTCTTCTGTTTTTGTAAACCTATAATATTAGCCAATTTTACCATAAATCCTTTTTATTGTCAAATTTGAGTGTACATTTTTGTTGTTTCGGTTAAATTGGGTTCCCGCAGGAATCCGTATTAACGACGTCGAACAGACCTATTATCTACATAAACAAAAGTGATGGGGTTTTACCGTAAATTAAAAATAGGCATTTGTAAAAATTTAGTTTTTTGCATTTTTGCAAATGCCTATGGATATGTAAATAAAGGTTTTTCCAATAGGTACTTAACCACTTTGAATTTAATTTGTGAACGCACTATTTCACTGATCATCCAACTGTTACTTTCCTTTTTTTCAGTAAACTCAACATTTGCATCATGGTAAAGTACACGAACGAACAACGTATGCAAATTATAAAAATGTATTCGGAGTCGGTGACCGCAACTTTAAGAGCGTTAACTCCAACTTTCGGTCGTTATTCTCGCTCTAGTAGACAAGCAATAACAAGTTTAGTGCAAAAATTTGAGTCTACATATTCATTGTGTAAGTGAGACAACGGGTTGGCCGAAGTGCCGAAAATATCGCTGCCGTTCAGGCGTCCGTAGCAAACGATCCAAATCAGTCGATTCAGCGGAGTTCTCAAGAACTGGGCATCGCCAAGACCACTTAATGGCGAATTTTGCGTAAGGATCTTGATCTACACATACAAGATCAAGCTGACTCAAGAATTGAAGCCGATGGCCGGTAGAAATATCTCATGTTTTGCGTTTTATTTAAAAAAAATGTCCTTATTGAAAAATTCTATATATTTGAATTAGAATTGGTAATTTCGATCAAAAATATAAAATTTTTGTACATTTATTTTTTAAATAGAATATTGTCTATCCTAAATTTTACCAAAAATCAGCATAAATTTTACCAAAATCAGGTCGTGTATCAGGTTTTTTTTAACACAAATTACTAAAAATATATAATTCAATCATTATAACTAAAAAATAAAATACTGCGTGAAATTTTTTTTACACAATCGAAACTTCCAAACTTTTTGCAAAAATGTATCACTTTCGCCAAATGCTAGCTGTAGGGCGCATTTCCAAAAAATTATAAAATTTAATTCATAACGATTCCTAAAGCCTGTTCTTTTTAAAAAATTAAAATAATGTGTTTTTTTTAAACAAAATTTAGAAAAAAAAAAATGACGGATAAAAGTATCACTTTTGCAAATTTTTAAATTTTGTACATTTTTTTTTTTAAGTTTTGACTTTGAGAGTTTTTTTACTACAAAGCGGTCTAAGATAATGACATGAAATAAACGCATTCCTGTGCGCCCCGGTAGGCTAGTTGGTAGCGTGCTGGCTTATCAGTGCGGGGGTCGTGGGTTCGATTCCCACAAGAGGCACTGATCTGTTTTCGCTACAACGCGCCGAAGGCTCGGTTAGGGTAATAGTATATAGTTTGTAACTATATGATTAATTAATAAAAAAAAAAAAAATCACGTTTCTATTTTTATTGGTAAGCTTAAATATTTTTTAAAAAATTTTTCCAAGTTTTCAAGAAAATGTAATCGGTTAAAAACAAAAAAACTAAAATTTTCAAAAGGAATTTTCCTATAACTGTAAAGGCTCCATTAGTCTTGCCGTGAGGAATCAGCTGTTTCGTTCATGGTTTATGTGAGGTGCTTTTTTGAAAAACGCCAAGACTAATAGAGCCTTAATAGATAGAATGTAAGTATTTTCACATAATTAATTTATCTTACCGAATGCATTATTTTACTGCAAACATCTTTGGTACTGTTAAAAGTTACAGTCCTGGAGAGCTTTTTACACACTTTTTTTCAATTTCGGTATATATGGAAGGTAGACATGTCCTTGCACTGATTTTTTCAAAATTTGTATATGTTTATCCTTGGTCCAAATAAAATAGTGTACCAAGTTTTATGTATCTACGACAACTCCTTATATTCTTGTGCATTCGATATACGGGAACAAAGCACTCGTCTTTTCGAAATGTCCCAAAACTTTAATTGTAAAGTTAAAATTCAAACATTCAATTTAAAAAGTACTTTTATTCCAATTGTTTACTAATAGTTATATTTTTAGAGTAAATTTGCTTTTTTTTTTTTATTATTTAAATTATTATTTTTTATTTTAGAAAAAAACGTTTTTGCTTATTATTTCTGTCATTCACAATAGTTGTGGAACGTATATACCATATGTTGTAGAACATATTTAACTAACATATTTATCTTTAAGGCTGAATCAGACAGACGTAAACGTACAGTAGACTCGCGGTAACGTTAACTAATAAAACCTGAGCGTGTTCACGTTTGCAAAGTTGTTCATGTTTACGAAGGTGTAATTTTTTACATCTTAAAAATAAAATAGACATATATTTAACTCAAATTCATATAGTTTTTTATTAATTCATATTCATATTTGCTTTGCTAAGCTAGTCACGCTTGATCCTCTTCTTATTTTTTCTATTACATCCACTTTTTCCTTTAAAGATAAAAAATTTGGTAGTTTCTGCGACATTTTTCACTACACACTTTATATTAAACTAAAAACAAAATAAGCAAATCAACAGCGCGCGTTACACAAAATGCCAGAATATATTTATAAGCAATCATTTACGGGGATTCCCAATTTTTAAAAAAGTAGTGATTGCTTAAAATTGTTCAAAAGAAAACAACGTTTTCTATGTTCCATTAATTTTACATTTGTTCACGTTATAGGGCTGTCTTACTGTGTTCACGCTACAGAGTAGTCAGTGTAAAAAAAATTATGTTCATGATATCCGGTGTTCACGTAAGGCGGTGTTTTTGTTATCGCTAGTCTACTGTATTTCAGTACAGAAAATTTAATAAGTTAGATAGGAATAGAAGATCTTTAGTTCTTGTTGTTTCATTCATATGCATTAAACATATAGAAAACGTAAACAGGCAACAAAAATCTGTTTTGATTAGATTTTGTTTGTGTTTTAAACAAACTGTGTTGACGTTTTCTATATGTTCAACATATTCTATTCTTATTTAATATATTAAATTTTCTATACCGAAATACGTTTACGTCTGGCTGATTCAGCCATCACACCCTTAACGTATGTGCCGTTAACTTTTACATGTTTTACATTTTGTGGATTCTATTTTGTGGATAATATTTTTTGAAGGAGTATAACAGTGATGCAATAGCTGGTATAAACGTACTTTTTCGTGGCCGGGTTTAAATAGACACAAATACTTGTTAAGTTTGGTTTTTAATACATCTAGGTAATAATGGCAAAGACTTACAAATTTTTAAATAAAAACAATATAGAACCAAGCTTACATGTAAGGCCACACAGTGGGATATATCACAAAATGTTTTTAACTATGTAGTTCGATAGTTCGAAATGGTCCGTTAGCAATGAAAGTTGAAACATGCATAAGTGACATAATATCGAGTTTTGGTTGGGCACCCCTGAGGCGCGGCAATATGACTCCCTAAAGTAAGGCACATTTTGCATAAAAAAAAAGGATTGAGTACTCGCTATTTGTGTGTTTCTTATCCGATTTTAATAAAATTAACACATTTAAATCTCTAAAATTAACATAAAAAATAATGCAATACTATCTTGTTTTGCTTACAAATTAAATTACAAATTAGAAAAAAATCACGGTTTTGTAATTTTTGTCCTAAAAAGCCGCAACATTCGTTTACCTCCAGATAAATATTTTATATCTAAGCATATAAAGTATATATTGTTTTGGTCTCTACTGCAGATTCCAAATACACACGGAAAAATTAGTACAAAATCAAGCAGAAAGCGCAATCAAACAAATTTTGTTTTCTTTTTAATTTAAATATGTGCCTGCTTATTTGTAAAATGCGGAAATACTGTCTATGATATTGAAATATAAATCTAAATATGAAAAATTGTGCTTAAACTGGAATCGTACTTACTTTATAAAATTTTCATATTTAATATAAAAATGGCGAGCACTCATATTTTTTTATGCAGAAAGTGCATTTCTTTGTGCCGCCCCACTGGGTATGTGTGGCTCAACTTCAAAACTTAAGCTCGACATTAAGTCACTTAATCATGTTCTAAATTTCATTGCAATTGGACCACTAAGTAAGAAATGGTAAGAATTGTTACCAAAAATTATATTGAAAAAGGAAACTTAAATTATTTGTTAAAAAGTACCACGTTGATAAAAATGATCATTCTCATCCCCGTTAACCAACAATGTTGTCTATTGTTGTTGTAGCTGGTTGCAGATTCTGTTTCATTGTTTTAGGATTTTATTTTGTTATGACATTTTTTAGAAAATAACAATGTTTTAAGTGCGTGGGTTGTGGGGGGGGGGGGGGGGGGGGTTAAGGGGGTTTTATGTTAGGATATTGCACTGTTTTAAGTTAACAGCATTTAGGGGTGCTAAGGTGTTTTATGTTAGGAGTATTACATTCTGTTAAGTTAACGTATGTAGGTTTTGGGGGTAAAATGGTAAAACTGTTTAACATTTCTTATTAACAGCTTAATTTGTGTTTAGTAGTAAATGTTCAGTGCACGCGGTTGGATCAAAAATTTAATTCTAAGCGAAAATAAAAATAAATTAAAAGAAAAACGGCAAATAATCAACTATATATTTAATAAAATAAAAATCTAAAAAAAATCATTCTTAATTAATACTATCATTAAAAAAATCATTTACTATAAAAATCCTTAAATCTAAAATTATCTTAAACTTGTTTAATATTTCAATGCTTAGTGTTTTTTTCTAAATTGCTCTCATAAAAAGTGTAGTTTTTAAAGTGTGTGTGTGTTTTTTTTTTTGTAATTTCCATAAGTGTTGTTGTTGATCTGTCGTGATTTGTTTTGTTTTCGGTTTACATCAATCATTGATAAAATTTCAAAAGTGTCATCAAATTAACTAACAAACGAATCCAACAACAACAACTGCATTCCAATTTTAAAACAAAAAAGCTATAAAAAAACAAAAAGTATGTAAAATATTACAAGAGTTATTGGAATCCGAATCCAACAACAACAAATGCATTCCAATTTTAAAACTAAAAACGCTATTTAAAAAAACAAAAAGTATGTAAAATATTACAAGAGTTATTGATTTTCAATATAAAAATATAATTAATTATTATTAACGGGGTTTTCATGCAAATTAATGGATTTTAAAAATATGCATCCTTTTATTTAAAGCATATTAAATTAATTATTTAAAATATATTTAATTAATAAATTTTTAATAACAAATTAAAAAACTTTCTATAAGTACAAAACTTTGAGAGATATTTTGAGTAATTAAATTAATTTAAACTTATTTTTAGTCTGTTATAGTTCTGCTTTAACTCATTATGGACACCCTGTCCCGTTTTCGACCCAGGGCTAAACTCTAGTTTATTACCATAACTTGGATTAGTTTCAAATTTTCACGATCACTGGAACTTTTATTTCTGAGCTCAAAAGTACATTTATTTTTGTCGGCGATCACCGGTTCCAGAGTTATGGACCTCCAAAGTTTGGATTTTAAATTCTTTGTATATTCGATATTTTTAATCGGATCGAAACAAAATACATATCATTTGAGCTATAATACTTCCAGTTCCATTAAGCGATTAAGCGTCAAATTTAGTGTTTCCAATTAATCGAACTATGCGGTTAATCGGTTAAGGCATTATTCGAAATATCGCTAAAATTGATTAACCGGTTATTCGGGTCGGGTAATCGAGAAATTGGTGGTATAATTATTTAGCAATTTAGGACAAATTTAGGACACTAAATCCTTAGAGTTACAGAGTTTTTCGATAAAAAAAGCTCTAAGAGTCTGTAAGTGCTACTATTTTTAGAATATGGGAATTTTAAAGAACGTCTTGTAGAACAACTTAAACGTCTTCGGTTTCCTCGAGATTAGTTCTAGTGTAACATGTTTTAGAAATGATGTAGTTTGTAACAGAGAACGGTTTGAGTGCCTTATTTCATGCTTTTGAATGCAATCACAAAAAATGAGTACATTGTTGTCAACTCACATCATATCAATAAAGCAACAATCGACAGAATTGAGAAAAGTGAGTGTAACGAAAACCATGAATTCAGTGTTGCCAGGTATGTTGAGCATAAAAACGTCAAATTTTCCAATAAAAATCGTCAAAATCGTCATTTTATTTTCAAAAATCGTCAAAAAATCGTCAAAAAATCGTCAAAACAAAAAATATTTGTTACAAGTGGGATAAAGTATTAATAAAAAAAAAGAATAATAATGTAATTCACATTTCAAATGCTCATGTACTATCGGTGTAATATAATACGATTTTTTACACTTTTCTGTAATTTAAACTTCGAAAATCATGAAATTTTATAACGATAGCACTTTACCACTTAAACTGTTAATTCCTTCTACATAATTCTGTAAACACCACTTCAGTAGCACAATTTTTAAATCTTAAATTCTTTTACATAGTTTAGAAATTCTTTGACAATGTTATTTCCTTTAATTATTAAATTTGGACTTCCATTAACGAGTTAAACTTTCAAATTGCATTACATGTGATGACATAGTTTAATACAATAAATTTTGAAATTTTTGATTATTTCATATTTTTCATTTTGGGTTGGTTTTTAATATTGCTAAAAATTATTTATTATTTTATTTATTATTTATATTATTATTTATTTTTATTTAAGTATTGTTTATTACTGCATGTTTTTCCATTTTCAAATATATATTGTATATATCTGAAGTTTCACTTTGAAACACTTTATTTATATTATTATTAGGCCTGTTTTTTAAGCACCAGATTTATTTTTGGATTTGTAAATGAGAATATTCGAACTCGATGTTTGTTTCGCAAAAACTTGATGTTTTTTTAATTTAAAAAATATTTTCTTTTTATATCAATCGTACACTAATTAAACTTTATAAAAATATAAATATTAAAAAAAGCAGGGTTGGCATTCAATAACTTTTCATAATAACGATTGGCTATCACAGTAACACTAATAGCGGAATGGAAACTTAAAAAAGCGATTCCATTAAAGACATGTTTCTTTTGATTTTGAAATATCTTGAACTAGTTAAAGTCAAAATAACGCTAAAATACCGAAACGACGATTTATTACGTTTTTTGTTGATATAACAAAATTTAATGGGTACAGTTTTGAAATAAACCCTATAAAGACACATGCCACTATTGGAATCGTATCTTTAACACGTTCATAAAGGCATTGGTGTGGCCGTGGCAGGCAACAGCCATTATAATGAAAAGGTAGTGTTTGCCAACCATGAAAAAAGTAAGCACATACACAGGGAACTTCTGCTGTAAATATTTGTCTTTGTTTCAGTTGTAATACAGTATCTTTATTTTTAAGTGAAAAAAGAAGAAATTTCATTTTTGTAGAAGAAATTTCATTTTTGAATACAATTGTAGTTCATTTAAAAAACAAACCACATTAAATTACAGTATTATGATTTTACATTCATTTTGTAGATGACAAAGCCAATTGTGACAATTTTTTGTTGTTGTTTGTGTTTTTTCTTTGATATTTTAAATTTTGAATCTCGCTCCTAGACGAGGACAAGAAATTCTCATTGAGTTTGTGATTTAACATAACAAATATCTCTAGAAATTCTAATAACAAAGTCCCCTGAAGATTTCCTTGGGCAAGAATGAAATCCGGATAGGGACACGCCTACATCAGATTGCTTTTCACAATTTGTTAAATAAGTTTTGGGACTTTAGCACATTTAATTACTATAATTTTTTTTTATTTTATTTAAAAAAATAAAACAAATTAATTAATATATTTAACTGCACTGACTGAACCACTCATTAATAATACAATTATAGTTAATTTTTTGTACAGTAAAAAACAAATGAATATGTTAGAGGCCATTTAAACGGAGCAATTTGTTGCCTGCAACGTTGCCTGCAATTATTGTTTGTAGGCAAACGGGGTAGAGAAGCAAGAGGGGTAGCAAAAAATGCACGATTTTCGTTTTCAAGATATTTTTTGACATTTCTTTTTGCTATCGTTCGTATTCTTGTTAATTTGCTTTATTCGTATTCGGCTTCTCAAGTGTTGTGTATCGAAAATATTTCGTAAAATAATAAATAAATAATGTGGAATAAAGAACTATTTATATATTATTTTAAATTATATTATTTTATATTATATATATTATTAAATTTTATTATTTTTAATTATTACGAATAAATTAAATTTCAAGGAATGAACAATTAAAGAAGATTGGAACAATAAACGTCAAAAAAATTGCATGTAAAAACTCCTCGTTTAAATGTAAATGATTTTTAGAATCAACTTTAAAAGAGAACTCAAAAATTGCCTGCAATTAATTTCTTCGTTTAAAAGGCCTCTTAGTTAAATTTACTAAAATGTAAGTCGCTCTTTTTTCAGGTGATATTTCATTTGTTTTTAGCTGCATTTGCAGTGGTCTTTACCGTTTTTAAGTGCAGAAAATAAACTAAAATAAACCTAACATGAATCCACAAAATAACTTTTTTGCTAAACTTTCAATAAAAAATAGTTTTTAATTTTAACGAAATAATAAAAATCCAAAAATAGATCCGGTGATTTTTTAATAATAGCAAATATACATGTTTTGCTGACATATTAAACGTTTGTCAAAAAATCGTCATTTTGGAAGCAAAAATCGTCAAATCGTCATTTAGTAATTTAGGTACTCAAAATCGTCAAAATGACGATAAATCGTCAAACCTGACAACAGTGCATGCATTGCATTGCTTGCCTAGTGTTAACCTTACTTAACACTCACGAAAACAACGAATATACAACGATTGGTATGAATGGTCTCAATGTTAAATGAATAAAACGTTAAACAATTTTTTTGTAAAACATATTTCATGTTTAATAAAATTAAACAAAAATTTTATACATATTTCATGTTTAATAAAATTAAACAAAAATTTATACATATTTCATGTTTAATAAAACTAAAAAAAAATTATTATTATTGCTACAGGTCAACGAATACTACGTGAATGTTGTGATTGATTTCATGTTATTCATGTGTCATCATTTCATTTCATTGCTTGACATGTAACGGCATTATAAAAATGAATGTTAAAAAGGCATTCAACAAAAACAATAAATGAAATAAACAGCAAAAGCATAAGCTGTTGTTGTTGTATAAAAGCAATGCAAAAGCTATGAATGTATGAATGGACAACAAAAACGAATGGTCTCATTCTGTAGTATTTCAAATACTACTAAATAAATAATAATAATAATAAATCTTCTCTGGTTTGTAATTCCTGGTTCACACACGGCAATTATAATTGCCCAATTCTTCTTCAATTCTCCTTTGAACTTGCTCTTGTGTTCACACAGGAAAAGTTTGTTTCAGCAATTTTCGTATATCAACCTGCAGTATTGAAAATTGCGAATGACAAAACAAAACGGAATTGAAGTACGGGCAATTCTGTACCCCCTATCATTCTCTTTCCCTCCCTCTTCTATAAACTCAAGAATTGCGCAATTATAATTGCCGTGTGTGAACCTAGTCTAACAAAATTTACAAAATTTCCTTTTTAGAGCAATAGATTTCCTACAGTTTCAACATGTGAATTGGGAGACTTGATTTAAAACAAGTTCAACTTGCAATCTAATTTAAAATTTACATTAATTTGAATTTTTAAAAGAAGCTTTTGCTTTGGATTTCTTAAAAAATTTATCTAAAGGCTTTAGAATCGATTTCCCCTTGATTTTAATAGAATTTGAAGATATTTTAGAAGTGTTTCTTTTTTAAGTTTTTCTTGACATTTTTTCTGCCAAATTTAAGAATATTTTTAATTTTTGCCTAAAAATAAAGAAAAAAATCCGTATAAAAAATGTAACCGGTTAATTAACCAATTTTTGTTTCGACTTTACGCGAAATATAGGCTATTAATTGCGTGCGACAACGGGCTGTAAGTCATTTTTTTCGAAACTCTCTTAAAACCAGTTCGGAAACGACTTGATTTGACTAAAGTAAAGTTACAAAATAAATATTATTCAGTTGTAGCTAAGACTTTAAGCTTTAATTTAAGATAATTACATTCTAAAGGTACCCATACTCTACGCCAGGGGTGCCCAAGGCCTATGCGCTTGGTGCTCATTTGTTTTTGTAAAAACACTTAGCTATAGGCTGTGTGTTTTAATACACATATAGAGCGCTCAGCACTAGCAATACGAAATACACAAACAACTTTGTCTTATTAGTTTTTTTGTCGTTCTTCACTGTATACACGCAAGTGCAAAGCAACAACACTTTCGTATGCTTTGCTGGTAAATATTGAAATATTTTTTTCTTTTTTCTTTGTATGTATTGGTTTTTACAACAAAAAATATTGAATAAAAATTAGTTTTTCTTTAAATGTATTGGTGTTTGCTCTTCCATAAGGAACTTTTGGGCACTCCTGCTCTACGCAATATTCTTGTGCAACTTTTGCTATTGCACAAAATATTACCAGTGTGTATGTCATATTGGAAGGTTGTACAATATATTGGAAGAAATCAGAAATGTTTTGACTCTTATTGTTATTAGTATGTTGGTCGGATTGTGCAATTTTTATATCCCTCCACAACAGAACAAAACAGTGGTGTCATATGTTGTGCAGAAGTATTGTACATCTTATTGCACTGCGTAGGACAAAATGACAATAACTCTGGCAATAATTTTTGCAATCATATTGCAAAGTGTATGGGTACCTTTACGCTGCAGATATTAATAGTTATTTTCGATATTTAATATTGTTTTTATTTTTGCACTTTCGTTTGTTGTTTGTTGTCTATTGTATATTGTTGTCTATTTGTTTTCAAAATTTGCAATTTAATAAAGTTGATTATTTATATATAGATATAACAAAAGTGCAAAAATCAAGAAAATTAAATATCGAAAACTGTTAATATCTGCGGTATTAGGAGGGTTAAAGTTAAATATAATATCTTAAATTAAATATTAGTCTAAGAACTGGAAGTATTGTATCTCAAATCAATCAATATTGTATCTCAAATCAAAGGTGTTGTAATTAGATTTCAACTGATATGTTTTTTTGTTTCGATACGATTACAAATGTCGAAGTTGCAAGAATTTTAAATCCAAACTTTAGAGGCCCAAAACTCGGCAACCGCCTGTTGCCGACAAAAAAAGGTATTTATGAGCTCAACAATAAAAGTTTTGCAAAATTATCAAGATAATGAAATGAAAACAATATTATTTCGATTTTTATTGGCAAACTTAAATATTTATTAAAAAAATTATTCCAGTTTTCAAGAAAATGTAATCGGTCAAAAACAGTCTTGTCAAAAAATGAAAATTTTCAAAATTAATTATCTCTATAACTGTAATAGATACAACATTACTAACCAGGCAGAAAATTACAATCGGTACAGTACTGGCAAAGCGTCGACGACGGTCGGTTATGTGCTGTCAGAACGTGAGATTAACATTCTTGAGAGTACTGTCCTGTTACCCAATTGATAACAGTGACTAAAAATTTGGTGCTTTCCAAATACCTTAAATTTAATTAATTTTGTGAAATGTTTATAAGACGCTCCTTTTAAAACCAGCATCCAAGTTCGGTCTAAGTTTTTTAAATAAATAACTTCCGATTGAAGGAGTAAAATATAATAATATTTAAAAAAAGGAAATGGTACTAATAGTTGTAATATAAAACTATTGTAATGTAAAACAATAGGGGCAGTGAATTTTGCGGGTTATACTGGGAAAACACTAGCTTGGAATACAAAATTGTGCTTCTATAGTACAATATAATTTGTAACTTTGATAATTTCTAGCATGATGGGTTTTACAAAAATAACTGTGGTTTGTCAGTACTATTTTTTTTTTGTACGGTTGTCAATTTCTACCGGGGGATTTTCACATTTTTCATTTATCTTGCTGAACGCATTACTTTACTGAAAAATCTTTAGATTGGTACATAATTGTAGAAGTTACAGCCCTGGAAAGGCTTTTTTCACACTTTAATTTTAGGATATATGGGGGGTAGACGTAGGGTTGCCATATTTTAAAAGTGAAAAAAAAGTACATTGATGAAAAAAAACAGTACTTTTCAAAAAAAAAACAGTACATTTTTGTATTTATTGTTAACATAACTTTTACTTCAATACATAACATATTTACTTAAAATAAGTTAATACACCGAACCAAATAGCGTTGGAAAAATCAACAAGAAAAATTTTGTAGATCTTTAACGAAATTTTGTCAATTTTTTTTTTAAGATTTAACAAACTTTATTCAAATCAACAAAAGTTCGTCAAGTTTACATCCTCTAAAGAAGTAAAATTGACTAAATTTCGTCAAATTGGTTAAAATTATTAGTTTGGACGCCATTACTTTTTGCATTGGGCAGTGTCATGAAAAAAAATTGTGTTTACAAACATACATTGCTTGAAAAGTAAAGAAACCAAACGTATATATGTACAAAGAAACGAAGTGGAATTAATACAGGGAGATTCAAAAAATTTATATAAAAAACTATTGTACACACGAAAAAAAACATGGTTAAAAAATATATATTCTTTGTACACGCAAAAAAACTTGTTTATATAAAAATATGTGAAATATACAAAAAAAAAACAGTACAAAAACAGTACAAATCCAAAAAAAAACAGTACTTTTGCGTACTGTTTTAGGTGTTGTGAATAAAACAGTACATTTTTCAAAAAACAGTACGTGTACTGTTTAAAACAGTACGAATGGCAACCCTAGGTAGACGTGACCTTGCACCGATTTCCTCAAAATTTTGTACATGTTTATCCTTGGCCCAAATAAAAGGTGTAACAAGTTTTATGTTTCTACGACAACTCCTATTTTTGCCCATTCGCTATATGGCAACAAATCACTGATGGGTGGTACACACGATCATGTGTTTCCGAAATGTCCCAAAACATTAATTGAAAAGACCATGCCCATATGTTAAATTTTAGACATTTAATTTTAAAATGCACTTTCATTCCAATTGTTTACTAATAGTTATTTCTATATAGAAAAATTTTATTTTTTTTTGTTATATTAATTTTTTTTTTAATTATTTTAAAAAAAACCATTTTTGCTTTTTATTTGTCAATCACAGTTGTACGATAGAACGTATGTAACTAACATATTTATCTTTAAGGCTGAATCAGCCAGACGTAAAAGTATTAAATTTTCTATACCGAAATACGTTTACGTCTGGCTGATTCTGCCATCACACCCTTAACGTCTGTGTCCTTAACTTTTATTTGTTTTACATTTTGTGGATTCTATTTTGTGGATAATATTTATTGAAGGAGTATAACATTTCTGCAATAGCTGGTATAAACGTACTTTTTCGTGGCCGGGTTTAAATAGACACAAATGGGGAGTAAAATCATGACAGGCTGGGGGTTATTGTATGAATTTTCGACATTTTGGTTTGTGCCATGTATTGTTAAGACATGGAAAATAGAAGACATAAGAAAGCACGGTTTTCCTTTAATAACTTAAAAATTAACATGCATATTTTTAATAAAAACAATATAGAACCATGCTTATATGTAAGGCCACACAGTGGGATATATCACAAAATGTTTGGAAATAGTTTAGCCATTTCTAAAGTAGTTGTCCGATTGCAATAAAAGTTGGAACAGGCATAAGTGACATAATATCGAGTTTTGGCGGTGAACCTTACAGACCCCATTGTGGCGACAATATCACACCCACTTTTGAGTACTCGCAATTTTTTTTTGTTTCTTATACGACTAACAAAATTAACATACTTAAATCTCTAGTAGAGACCAACATAACACGTGCTAACATGTGTGAGTTATATCTTATAGTTAACGAGATATTTTTATTTGAAAAAGTCAAACTCTGTTTTTTGTAAATAGCGGTACCAAATCAAGCCCAATATTTATAAAAAATATTGGATATTTAAGCAAACTGACTCTTGAATGAATAAATTACAAAAATTAAAGTAATACTATTTTGTTCCACTTAAAAATTAAATTACAAATTAGACAAAAAATCATGGTTTTGTAATTTTTGTCCCAAAAAGACGCAACATTCGTTTACCTCCAGATAAATATTTTATATCTAAGCATATAAAGTATATATTGTTTTGGTCTCTACTGCAGATTCCAAATACACACGGAACAATTAGTACAAAATCAAGCAGAAAGCTCAATCAAACAAATTTTGTTTTCTTTTTAATTTAAATATGTGCCTGCTTATTTGCAAAATGCGGAAATACCATCTATGACATTGAAATATAAATCTAAATATGAAAAAGTGTGCTTAAACTCGAATCGTATTTACTTTATAAAATTTTCATATTTAATATAAAAATGGCGAGCACTTATATTTTTTTATGCAGAAAGTGCATTTCTTTGTGCCGCCCCACTGGGTATGTGTGGTTCAACTTCAAAACTTAAGCTCGACATTAAATCACTTATGCATGTTCTAAATTTCATTGCAATTGGACCACTAAGTAAGAAATGGTAAGAATTGTTACCAAAAATTATATTCAAAAAGGAAACTTAAATTATTTGTTAAAAAGTACCACGTTGATAAAAATGATCTTTCTCATCCCCGTTAACCAACAATGTTGTCTATTGTTGTTGTATCTGGTTGCAGATTCTGTTTCATTGTATTTAGGATTTTATTTTGTTATGAAATTTTTTAGAAAATAACAATGTTTTAAGTGCGGGGGTTGTGGGGGGTTAAGGGGTTTTATGTTAGGACATTGCACTGTTTTAAGTTAACAGTATGTAGGGGTGCTAAGGTGTTTTATGTTAGGAGTATTACATTCTGTTAAGTTAACAGTATGTAGATTTTGGGGGTAAAATGGTAAAACTGTTTAACATTTCTTATTAACAGCTTAATTTGTGTTTAGTAGTAAATGTTCAGTGCACGCGGTTGGATCAAAAATTTAATTCTAAGCGAAAATAAATTAAAAGAAAAACGGGAAATAATCAACTATATATTTAATAAAATAAAAATCTAAAAAAAATCATTCTTAATTAATAAGATCATTAAAAATATCATTGAATATTAATATAAAAATCCTTAAATCTAAAATTATCTTAAATTAGTTTAATATTTTAATGCTTATAGTGTTTTTTTTTAAATTGCTCTCAGAAAAAGTGTAGTGTGTGTGTTTTTATTTGTAATTTCCATAAGTGTTGTTGTTGATCTGTCGTGATTTGTTTTGTTTTCGCTTTACATCAATCATTGATAAAATTTTAAGTGTCATCAAATTTACTTACAAAGAATTACCATCATCACCTGCATTCCAATTTTAAAACTAAAAACGCTATTTAAAAAAACAAAAAGTATGTAAAATATTACAAGAGTTATTGATTTTCAATATAAAAATATAATTATTTATTATTAACGGGGTTTTCATGCAAATTAATGGATTTTAAAAATATGCATCCTTTTATTTAAAGCATATTAAATTAATTATTTAAAATATATTTAATTAATAAATTTTTAATACCAAATTTAAAAACTTTCTATAAGTACAAAACTTTGAAGAATATTTTGAGTAATTAATTAAATTAACTTAAACTTATTTTTGGTCTATAATCGTTCTTCTTTAACTAATTATGGACCACCTGTTCTGTTTACGACTTAGGGCTAAACTCTAGTTTACTAGCATAACTTGGATTAGTTTCAAATTTTCACGATCAACCCACGGTTCCCGAGTTATAACCTCCAAAGTTTTGATTTTAAATTCTTTGTATCTTCGACATTTGTAATCGAAACAAAATACATAACATTTGAAAGCTAATTGAATCACCTTTCATTTAAGATTTAATACTTCCAGTTTAATTTACTCATTAAGCTTCAAATTATAAAAGTCTGTTTTTTAACTGATCATTATAAAAAAAAATATATTTTCTCGATATTTGACTAAAGTAAAGGCACGAAATAAGTATTATTTAATTTAATTAAAGATATTACATTCCCCTGTAACTCTTCTAACGCCGCACAGTGGCGCCATTTGAGTTTTTTCGTTGCAAAAATCATAACTTTCGAACCAAATGAGATAATCAACAAATTTAAAAAGCATATGATAGATAATCGATCAACCTATGAAATGAGCGTTTGAAAAGTATTCTACGCCTCTTAGGTGGCTACTTATAGGTTAGCAAAATTGATATTTGTAAAAAAATCATTTTCATGGGTAGTAAAATAAAATATTTTTTATTTTTTTAAATTTTTTATTTTTTTTTGTCTCTTTTAAAGGCTTTTATGATTTAAAACTATTCCAGAAAAAATTTATTTTTTTTTTTATTTATTTTTCAATTTTTTGTAAAATATTGCTCACAGTCCGTAAAGGAAGGTATATCTAAAAGACTTATCATTTCTGAACTATAATTATTTTCTAACTCTTTTCGTGACTTTATATGCCGCAGTGATGAAATAAGTGGATCGGAAGATGCTGCTAACATGTTGAAGATATCCTCATTTTGTCTTACCCTTGATGATTTGAAAGTGTTCAGCAGTCTATATTTTTTATAAAATTCGTTTAGGGACTCCTGTGCTTCTTCAGAAAGCTCTCCAATTGGCAAGGGCTGATATTCAATTATATCTTTTCCATGTGACAATATTTTATGAACTGTCGGGGTCAACTTTTTCTGTGGATATAAGTTTGCTAAAAGAGATGCAGTTTTCGAGGCATATTCTCCATACTTTTCAGAATCAACATTTTCCTTGCAGTTTAAAATATTCAAGATCGTTCCCAATCTCTTAATGATTTCATTGTCTATTTCAGTGATTCGAGTTACAGCCTCATCATTTTCAAAAAATCTTCTCGAAGTGTTTCCATCGTTTGAGTTTCCGTATCCGTGCTTGTGGTAGTCTACTTTTAGTCCAACTTGTTTGAAAAACTCATCCTGTATTCGATTCTTTCTGATCATTTCCTTATCTTTGTTTGATGTATTTTCATCAAAATGTTCCCCCTCTTGTGGAAGCGTATACGCTAATTTTAACAAAAACTCCATACACCTTATTCTGGCGTGCAATGGTGAGATTCCATATTCATAATTCTCTTCGTTTGTAGAATCATTTAAATTCCCGAACAAAATTAAGATAATTAACAAATTAAAAGTAGGACAATATAAAATATTTTAATCAAATAAAACGGGCATAAAGTATAATTCAAAGAGGAGAAATTATTAGGGACATTCATAAAATATAAAACTACGGGATTATGATATTTTTTTTTTTCAAATATATAGTCTAATCTACCTAATCTAGACTAATCACGGGATAATGATTGTTTTTAAATATATAGTCTAATCTACCTTGAATTAAAAACAAAAATCTACCTAATGTACAAACATTTTCATAATCTACCTTGAATGAAAAACAAAAATCTACCTAACATTGACTTATAACGGGATTATGGTTGTTTTAAAATATATAGTATAATCTACCTAAAATCATAAACAAAAATCATATATGTTAACAATAATAATAAGAATGGGGTTTCGCGTTTATATGTCATTAATTGCCCAAAAATGCATGCGACACCTTTTTTGAACCATGTCTTTTTTCAAAATTTTACCTCTAGCAAAAAATGGGGCAAGGACGGGCAGCTGGAAATTTTTGCAATAGGTAAAGGACTAATTAAAGAACTTATTTTGAAAATATAGTTTTTAATAGTTTTTTTTTATTTTCCACCAAAGTTGAGAAATATTGAAAAAATGGATAGTTTGTAAATATCAAAGTACCTGGACCAATACAAAGCAAACATTCTATTTTTTTTAATCTTCTCTTAATAAATATATCTATCAATAACATTAAAAAGAATGACGATCCGTTATCTAGTTTTCGAGATTCTGCATCTGAAAGCGGACAAAATTACATAAAAATGTTCTGTTTTTTTGAACACTGAAAATCGGTAAAATTTGAAGGGCTATATCTTCTGAAACAAAAATCTGATTGTAATAAGAGTGGCATATTTGAAATCGTTGGACAATTTCCTATAAAATAGGTTTATTCAATATTTTTTAGGGGCTCATGAAATTTTTGATTTTTACCACCTCATTTGTTCTACAGACGCTACTGTGCGCCGTATATATTAGGGTTGTATTTAATATTTTTTTATTTTTGCACTTTTGTTGTTAGATCTATATATAAATAAATAGCTTTGTTAAATTGCAAATTTTCAAAACAAATAGATTTATTAACCCATTGCAAACCATTATTGTGAGTGAGCCGAAAATCAGCAGTATCTGTTAAGAAAAAAAAAAAAAAATAAAAAATTGCGCGATTTTTTATTTTTTTCTTTCAAGATACGGCTGATTTTCGGCGCGCTCGCTCCATAAAATACTACAAATAAAAACTGTTACACAAAAAACTTTTTTCATCGAAGCCGGGCTTTGGACACACTGGAGTTGAAACACGCTTGCCTGACTTGGGGTGCTGTCCCCAAATTTGGAGTTTTTTTTGTTGGTCTTGGGGACCGAAGTTTTCCATAGCGAACGTGTTATTTTTTAAAAAAATATATTGGGGATTTTTAGGGAATGTTTGATAAATATTTTAATTTAATAGATTTACAATAAAATCCACCTGGTAAAAAATTTCAAATTATCTTTAAACATTTTAAAAAGAACCCCTGATTAAGTTGCTTGGAAAAATAGATCTCATAAATTTTTTAAACGAATTACTTAAAGATTTAACTAATCAAAAAGGAGAAAAAAATATATTACAAAAAGATAAAATTTTTGAATGAAGGTGGTTTATCCAAAAAACCATATTTCTTAACTCAAAAATTAAAAATGGCTTTGCTGAGCCATTTTTTTTTTTTTAGAAAAATTCCTTCAAGCATAAAGCTTGATTTCGAAAACTCGCTCGGTCTTGACCCATCAATAATAATTGAGTTTAGATTGTTTATTTATGTATTAAATAAAAATTTGACTTTTGTTTAATAATCATATTAATTGTATGGAAAAATGCGTATAATCTGAAGATTTTATTAAGAAATATGAACCTAAAATCATTCTTGCGAATTTTGCATTAGCATTGAAATTTCATTATTATTAGTTAACTAATGCTAATGAAGTTACACTAATGCCTAAAAAACTAATTACAATTGAGCAAAAAAAGAATTTGTTTTCTAAGAAAAATAGAATGTAAATTGTAACACTGAATACTGGAAACGAAATGGAACGAAGAACTAACTTTCTATTATCCGATAACATATGTTTATGTTTGTATCACGTAAATAAGTAAAAAAAAAAAAATAAATCACCCTGTGGCTGTTTAATAAAAATTGATCGCTCAGGAACTCTCTCGGACCTAGCCTATTTATATTATAATTTTGTCCGGTTTGCTCTATCTCGATTAGTTTAGAAGATACCGCCATATTGTAAAATGGCAAACTTAACAAAGACTCCCATTCCGACAACACAAATGTGTTAAGTGTTCTCATTCCACTCGTTCCCCGTTTCATTGCATATCGTTCCATTTTGACCAATGTTCCATTCTATTATCGGAGTGATTAAATTGGTATTTTCACGTACGTATAGGAATCTTTCAAAGCCCTAGCATATTTTAATTGTAATTTGCTTCCTTTAATTGATGCATTACTCATGGTAAGGAAATTTAAAATCATTATCTTTAATCAATGAAATCAAATCAATGAAATTCATTACCATTAATTAAAAAAATGCTAATGAAAATAATCATCAATTAATTAGGCCATTTAATTAAAGAATGGCCCAGTTATAATCTGGACGCATTCATAACGTTGTTACAGCGCCCCCAGTGTATGAAATTTTAAACCATTTACATATGTTGTTGACAAGACATATACCGTTATTTGACATAATTTTCAAGTCTGTCATTCGAATAGTATTTCGTACAGACGCCATGCAACAAAAAAGACGTGAAGAAATTTTGCACACTTTCTTAGAAAATCCAACATTCAGTGGTTCGAAAAACAAACACATGAATCCTCCTAACTGCCCACAATTTCGACCAATCGAAAGATATTGGGCAAATGTAAAAAAATAAATTGAAGGAGAGTAATAAAGAAGCAAAAAATGAAGTTATAATGTTACAAAAATGGAACCAGAGTGCTAAAAAAGTAAATCCGAAGGATGTGCAAAAATTAATGGGGAGCATCAACAAACATGTCCGTTCTTTTATTCGTAACAAAAACATTAATTTATTTGTATGATTTTCCTTAAAGCTGAATAAATTTCCTTTAATTTGGTGTATGATTTATAAAAATGTGTCTGTTATTTACAAAGTTATAACTACTTTTGTGCGTCCAGATTATAACTGGGCCATTCTTTAATTAGTCTCATGTATGCCTAAAATATTGGTTAATCTGAACTTTTTTTTTTAATTGAAAAACGTTTGATATTGAAAGTCATTTAAATTGGTATTTTAATAGAAGTTACAAAAGTCGAAGAGTTTAAGAATTGAAAAAAAGTGAACGAAAAATAGTTCTGAACATGACTCTTTTTGAAATCTGGTTTAATTAAACTCCAATTTGACCGTTAAATAAATTTGGTCTTATTTAACACAAAATTTGAGCTCTGACTTAACTAAAATTTTACATTGTTGGATTTGGAGGTTTTTGGGGATATTTTTTGATTTAGAATTGATAAAAAATGTCTGACAAGCCTGGTAAAAATGGATAAATTAAATGAAGAATTTTAACTTTGCACAGCAAAGCACTAACTTATTTATGGATGCCTTTTACGTGAATTCACTTAAAACAAGCTATTTATTTTAAGTAATTCAAATTAGCAGTATTGAAAAAATTACTTTAGTAAAAAACAAAATTTAAACCTTAAGATATACGGTATTTTGTAAACTGTTGGATGAAGTCGTGGCTACAATTGAAAGTCATATTATACCTAACTTATAAATGAATTTTGAAATAACTGCATTTAAGAAAAAACGTGCCAGTTCAAAAACGAAAAATCATGAGTTGGGCTGCAATGGTTTAATATTTTAAATTTTTTTTATACCAAATGAAAAAAGCTTTCTAATGACACCCATTTTGTTTCATTCCTTGTCGGAAAGTGGCAAAGTTAAATAATTATTCATTAAATAAAATATCTAAAATATGGAGTCCTATAACAGAAATATCCAATTAAATCCCTCAAATATATTACTGGATTAAATTAGATCACAATTGATCTCACTTAAAAAGTTACATTCCTCTGGTATAGATCACAACAATTTACAGAGTTTTTATTTTATTTGTCTTCTTTAACATTCTCTTTTACACTAAGACCCATATAAGAAAAAAAATGTATAAACACGCCGCTGTTACCACAATGCAGTAATTTTGGTAGGTTGTTTAAAGAATCAACCCTCAAAAACTTTAAAAATTATTTTTCTAAATAAAACAACTGCAATTGTAGTTAAAATAATTACAAACGCATTACTACACAAATAACTGTCATATAGTAACAGTAGAACTTTTCTGAGTCTACTTAAAACTTTAAGTCAAATTCCAAACGAAAACATTCCTTTACATGGTCTACATCAAAAATTTTCGACACCTGTTGAGACCGACTTTAGATGCCTCTTATTTCTCTCAAGGTTTGATGAATTGAGCAGAACGATGGACAGGGTTAGGTTGACTATACTTAAAAGCTATGACGTGCAAAGTTTCACGTTGAAACGTCTTCACCAAAAGAATTGATGGCCATTAAAAAGTCAAGAAACTGAAAAAATTACTAGAAACCAAAATATTTTTTTTTTTATTAATTTTATTTGTTTGCTCATAGTATTAAACTTTCAGAACCAAACCAATACAAAATGGACTCACTAGACTTGGGAGATACATTCACTAAAAAAAATAATTTCCATACTGCTGTTTGGTAAAAAGTTGGTTTTACTTGTATGGTGGTTTACAAGTGAAACCAAAATTTTCCTATTTTTTAACTTTTGCTGCTTTTTTCATAGCGTTTTTGCGCCGTTTAATGGAATTAAGTTTTGAGAACAGTATTTGATAAACGGTGTAATTTTATATAGTTTGAGGTATACCAAGTTGATGTCAGCGAACTAATAACGTTATGCAAACCTCATGTCAAACTTATAAGTACATTTTTTTTAAAATGTATGTTTTTTTAATCTGACATTCACAATTATATTTGAAATTGGCTAGCGTATTGCGTGAAATGAGTTACTTTGTAAACAGCACCTCCGATTCAAAAAGGCATTTTAAACACAACAATTTTATAAACTTTTTAAAATTTTTGCAAAATTTAACTATTTTGCCTTTAATTTTTTTTATAAAAAAAAACATGGCTTGAGAACATAGTTAGTAGGTATCTAGAGTGAATCCATACGACAGACTTAATTGATAAAGCGAAAATTAAATTCTTTTAATCCATAGCAGCCACAGCGGTAGCTTTTCTCAAACATATTTCGCTTTGTGACAACTGAAGCGCTCTATCAACTCCGCAAAAAGGTACATCAAGGAAAAGATTTTAATGAGCTTAATACTAAAATCGAAAAGTTATCAACAAATTCTAAGGACTTAAAATTTTATGGTGTAAACACAATTTTCATAACCTCAAAAAGCATTTTTCTTTAAATTTTGCAAGTTTAAAAGTATTTAATATGATTTCCTGCAAGTTAGTAACTCTAAACCCAACTAAATATCATTAAACGGGCAAAAAATGCGTTTTTTTTTCCAAAATATTGGCGATTTTCTTTTTAAGTTCTAATATATGAGAAATTTTTTTTAGTTAATTTTTATATTTTTTGGTGGGTTGTAGGTTATGTTTTAAAATGTGATAAATAAAATGAGATCAGTAATTTTGCCGTAACCCCTATGCTTCAATAGAAAGAAAAAACTCATTAACTAAATGAGAATTTCATGCCGGTTTAAATTCAATGTTATAAAATTCAAGCTGTTAAAAAACATTTGGTATGGCAACAACAATTTTTTTTTTGGTTTTTGTGAAGGTATGCGATATTGATCACTTTTTAATCAAATGAGTTATTATTTAATTGAAAAATAATTCAATTAAAGAGCTATAAATTTCTAATTGGATTAGCAGTTTTCGTTGTTGGCGGAATTTCAGCAATTAAAGTTATTGAATCGGTGGTTTTCGCAATTGAAATGGGGTTATATTTTTTTGTATGTAGGATATGTTCTAAAATGTTATAAATCCAATGAGATCAGAAATTTATGTTGCTTTTATTTAATAGAAGCAAAAACTATAATTTTAATATTTTTAATTAACTTGAAACTTAAACCCGTCATAATTTTTGCGACTTTAAATATAAATGATTAACAAGAATGAATATAACATTCTTAACCATCGGCTAACATACCCAAAAAAGGTTATTCATGTCATACAAAAAAAAATGATGTAAATATTTTACATAAAAGTGACGACCATTTTTGATTTTTATATACAAAATGATGTACTTTATGATAAACAATCGAAATTATTTAATTTTTTTTTTAAATGTTTGAAACATAGAAATTGAAGCAAAACTAATTGTAGAAAAAACTTTTCAGGTTTAGTAAATTATATATGACACTAACGTGATAAAAATACTATGTTTATTACCCAGTATACGAGATTACATGAATCCGTCTATTAAAATGCTTCGAAATTATTATTTTTTTTTTTTAAATGTTTAAAACATAGAAATTGAAGCAAAACTAATTGTAGAAAAAACTTTTCAGGTTTAGTAAATTATATATGACACTAACGTGATAAAAATACTATGTTTATTACCCAGTATACGAGATTACATGAATCCGTCTATTAAAATGTTTACATAATATGTGAAAATATTGCATTATCACCTTTGTTCATTACAATTACTTAATGTTTTGTCTGGACATAATAAATACAACTACACAGAAAAAACTAAAAACGGGTTTCAATTAAAAATTTTATTGAATCAATTAATATTTTAATTGATTTTGCACCTACCACTGAAATGATAGTATAAACTAAAAAAATTTGCAGACAGTTTATTAAAACTCTTTCAATTAAAATAATAATAATATCAATTAAAAGAGTTATTGTTTTTCTTTACAACCTCAATTGAAAAGTTTAGCTAAATTGATTAAAACTTTAATTGAAACTTGAGAAGGAAACAATGGTAGTTTTAATTGAAAACTCGTATTTTTATATTTTTGTTATACGCCCCCCATTAAATAAAAAAAGAAATGTACATTTTATTTATAATAAAATTAAAGCTTTTTAATATAAAAATGTATTATAAGAAAACAAATAAAAGTAAAGACAAGATTTTTGTTTTGCTTGTCTTGAACTTTTTCTTGTAATTGAATTGCTTTCTTAAAAAAAATCACACACAACTTTAAAATGATAGTTTAATCACACTTATTGAAAATTTAATTATTTACAAAAATAATAGTTTAATTGTCCTTTTTCGATAAGGTTTATTTAAGTCCACATGTGCACTTTTATTACCACAGATAAAACACGAAACTAAATAAAGTTTTCGTGCGTACACGAATATCTCAACAAAAAGAGTGAACTCTAGTGAAATAACTACGATTTTGCGTGTATTTGAAATCGGTAAACTATTCAACTTATTAAAAGTTAATCATTTGCGATTTTTTTTTCTTTTTATTTACAAATTAAATAATATATTGATATAATTAAATTATTTAATCTAAATAAAATATAAAAAAATAGTTTGCCAAATTTTTAAAAATTTTGCTTACATGTTGTCAACACTGTATGGATATATTAGAAAATTCAATAAATTTTTTAGTTGAATCAATTAAAAAAATTGTTTAAATTGCCATTGATATTCAAACAATTGATTAATTAGAAATTTTTGGCCCATAATTTTTTCTGTGTATATTTCAGTAACATATAAAATGCATACCATTCAATTTAATGCTTAACCCTTTGACGACGAATGGTTGCTATATGTCCCATTTTTAGTTTTTGTTGTAGAATCTACATTTTTTAACCGATTTCTTCGAGTGTGATGTGTATCGATGAAGGACAGATGTAGCTTTCAGATCATACCAACCACTTGAACAAATATGGTGTAAGAGCCGTATAGGATGACCCCCATGTTAAAACATAAGAATATGCTTTTCATTACTTTTGGTAAATATTTTTTCGAATACTATTGGATATAGGGTTCAAACTATTGGTAGGACATGGTCCAATCTTTCAAGTTTTAAGAAACATTGAGATATTTTGAATTGATTTATTCCATTTCCTGCTGGACACTGATATAATATGGGACATATATATCTCATTGGTCGCCAAAGGCTTGGTTTAATTATACTAGGTTTGCTACATAAATTTTTTTTTTTTTGTTGTCCTAGGCCATTTTGACAAAACACAATGCAATATTTACGAATTTACAAAACGTAATACGAAAATAAAATACTACATAAATAACCCAATTTTACACTAAAATATTTTTGTTTGATAAATGAATGCCTCGCTGGAACAAGGGTATAAAATCCAAAAAAACAAAGTGTTCAGGAGAGTTAAATAACGTGGGAAACGGTCAACAAATTGAGTTTTGATAAATTTTGTGTTCCTATTTTACAAAAATAAATCACATGTACCTGCACACAGAGAATAAATTGGTTGGAATTTTATTGTAATTAACAAAATTTAATCATTATTCAATAAGTTTGTAAGTACCCAGTAAACAATTTTCGTGTTTTTAGAAGCAGGATATAACAAATGCGCTGGTGTAAGTGCTTACTATTACATAATGCTTACTATTACATAATGAATAATTTTCGTATAAAAATAAACAAACAAAAATTTTGAGCTTACTGTATTCCCTAACCAGGATGCAGGTTGTAAGCAGCTTACCCTAATCCCTTATAAGGATGCAGGTTGTAATGCAGAAAGTTTCATATCGTGGATTAAAAATGATCTGTACCAATTTTCCCGAGTGATTTCCGATTCTGTTTGGTATTTTCGAGTATGTAATAAAAAATAATTAGTCATTTAACTGTTTCTGAAGAGCTAGCATGTGGAGCGGCAAAAAAAAAAAAAAATGAATATATTATATGTCAAAAATTTTAACAAGAAAAAATTAATATCTGTAGAATTTTATGTAAAATAAATTATGTACATACTTTTAATCGTAATAATGTAGACATGCAAAATGATTTTACTGAAAGCCATGAAATCACAGCTTGTTGTAAGCGCTATAATTCGTGCTTATTTTGCCCAACAGTAATGCTTCCAAGTGTGAATTCGCCATATAAAAATCATAGCATATGTAAGCAGGTTTGTAAGGGATTCTTTTGGGCTTACTCCCTTACAAACCTGCTTGCATGTAAGCAGCGTTTTTTACTGGCAGCGTTTACTGGGAACTTCTGCTTTAAAAATTTGTAGTTGTTTGGGTTGTAATACAGTTTCTTTATTTTTAATGTAAATGTCAGTCATTTGTAGAGAAAATTTAATTTTTTACTAGCCTTGTAGTTCATTAAAAAAAAAACAAACCACATCAAATGACTGTTTTATGATTTTACATTAATTTTTTACAGTAGTTTTATGTTATTTAAAAAAATAAAAAAAATGTGTTTATTTTTTACTAACATGTGGTTCATTTTTACTACAGTTGTGGTTAATTTTTTGAACATTAAATAAAATGAAAATGTTAGTTGAATTTACTGAAATGTAAGTCGTCCTTTCTTTAAGTGAAATTTCATTTGTTTTTAACTACATTTGCAGTGGTCTTTACCTACATAGTATTCTAAGTGTACTTAAAATTTATCATCAGAATAATTAAACTATATTGTAAACAGAAAATATATAAAATTAACCAAACCACAGTCGCATCATTCAAAATATTGGTGTTCCTAATCAAAATAAGAAAAATATTATCTTCTACATTACCTTTAATACCAATAACCAACCACTTTTCGGAGATTTTATCCCTTGAATTAAATATTTGCAGTTAAAATCGAATATTAGTTTCGCCTGCAAAAAAACAATCACTCTATCTAAAATATTAGTTTTCGTTACCAACTTTAAAATAATATAAAGTTTTTTAATAGTTTTGGTAACTCTTATAAAATATTAAGATTATCAATCCAATTTGAGGCCCTATGCTCCTTATAGGAACGTCGGGAATATATATATATATCAATCCAATTTCTGTTGTATTACATACAAATCTATTTTTAGACATTAATGTTTAAACTTGAATGAGAAAAAAATATTCAAGGAAGAAATTTGAAAATACAAATTCAAATTGGGTTTAGGCTAGAGGTAAAGCAATTGTCTAAAAAGCAGAACGTCGCCGGTACGAGCAAAGTTCGCGGAGAAGAATTTTTTATTTATAAAATAATTTTAAAATTATATAATTTTTTTTATAGTTTTAGCAACTCTAATAAAATATTGAGATTAGCAACCGAATTTCCGTTGCACATACAAATCTATTTTTAGACAAATATTTAAAATTGAAACTAGAAAATATTCAAGGTTGAAATTTAAAAAAAACATATATTAAATTGAGTACTTGAGTACTTGCCTGACAAACGGAAGATCGCCGGTTCGAGCCCAGTTCGAGGAATATAATTTATTTTTTAATAATAAAATAAATTTTGTTGAACGCATGTGAATCTATTTATAAACATAAAATATTCAATTGTTACAATAAAAATTCGAATATTGTAATTAAATGTCGGTTGTTATTAGTATTAAAATTTAATAATAGTGATTATACGTGGAACCACAAAAATTCGATTGGCAAAAAAATTAAGTTGCAACTACAAAACTGTTTTCTGTGTGTGTATACAAAACTTCATTTAAAAATATTGAGCACAAGTAGTGAAAAACTGCACTTGAAATTTTTCTTTAGTGAAATATGGGCATATGTCACAAATTTTTTTTTATTCTCATAGATTTTCTTAGTAGTTTTTTAAATAGTTTTATTCTTCTTTTGGGTTTTCGAACCACTATATGTAAATTCCTAAACGTTTGATTGCGTACAAAAAATAAAACACGCATCCTTTAGTTCTTTACTGTCTACGCTAACGAATTTCGTTAAAATTGGAGCGAAACTATTGGATATTTTTATTTCACTCCTAAACAAAAACTCACGGTTTTTTAGTCTATAGCAACCTAAATATTAAGTGACTAACCATGTTACATTTAATTCTTTAGTTTGCCATAGTAAAAATTAAAAATATTTTTAAACTAACAATTAGGAAGGATGTTTCATTTATATACGGATATATACCCTTTTTCTGTTAATACTTTGTATGCTAAGACTCCACTTCCATACAAAAATGAGAGATGAACTAAATACGCATAAAATAATAAATAATTTGAAAATCTGTTTCCTTGCCAACATATAAAATATGGGTATTATAAGAAAGGTTTTTTTAAGGCGCGTCCAACTGTATATACAATTTGTCTAAGGACGATCATCCATGTCCTCTTTTTAAGGATATTCTGTAAAAAAACGGGTTTTTGAATTTTTTGTTCGGGGTTGTTTGTAATAAAAATGCCAAATTAACATATTTTAATCTTTAGCCGATTTAATTAAAAACGGGTCTCAGCTTTTTTTGAAATTCGTGCTAGTTCACGTTTTGACAAAAATGCAATGGGGTGGTAACTCTTCGTTTTAAATAGGGCAATATGGGTATCAAATTTTTTCTTTTACCAAGTACATCATCTTTGTATGTAAATAATTTAGATTTTTGCAAATTAGGTGCATTTTACACGGTGCTCTGGAATATATATAAATGCAATTTTGTGGTAACTCTAATATGATAACGGATTTAGTTTCTAGATCATGTATGGATGAAAATAGAACTAAAGAAAGAAAAAAAAATGACACACCACTTTTTGGCGGCATATTTTTTTTCGCAAATTAAAAAAAGAATATGCCGCCAAAAAGTCGTGGATCATTTTTTTTTTCTTTTTTCGCAAAAAATAATGTTTAATGAGCACTCGAAATTCACTTTTTCCATTTTTAAAAAAATCCACGAGGTTGTATATTTTGAACAGCTGTTAAACGCAAAGTATATGACGGAACTTGCTCAAAATTTGGCAGTAGTCAATTAAAAGGTGACACTTGATAGGAGCAGTGTTGCATTTCATATAACTACGAGGAAAGTTCGAAAAGTCACGGACTTATTGAACTTTCTTATTCCATTTTCTCTATTAGTGTACCCCAGAATATGATGATAATTTTGAACTAAGTTGTGTGCCAGATAAAATAGATTTTCTTACTTTTTTAATACCTCAAATTGGAGATTTGCCAACTTTAACATGTTTTTCAATAGCAGCATACTTCTCACCTTTTTCTATGCGATCTAAGATTGCCATTTTCGTTTCCAAAGAAATTTCTTGTCTTTTTTTTCTTAATTTTATTTTTATTTTATAAAAATTTTATGAAAAATACCAACTTTATTTTAACAATACAAACACATTTATTTTACATTTACCTTTTAAATCACAAAAATAACATTAATTTCAATTAGGATTTTAAATCATTAAAATTAAGAAAGACCGCTTTACAGTATGAACATTACAAGTTGAATGACCGAGTTACATGCGAATAGAGTGATGTCAACTTTTCAAATCGGTAAAAATGATAAACAATCATTAAAAAATTATATTAAATAGTATTAAAAAAGGCGATTTTAAAACCGCATTACTTCAAATCCGCATAAAAACAGACCTAAGTGTAATTTAATTTTGGGTTATTCGTAATATATTAGGTAACAGAAATTTTGTTAACTAAACATTAGGTTAGGTCGGAAAGAGGATTCGGAGAAGGGAAAATACTTCCCTAATCCGACTCAAGTCCCTGAGGACTTACACTTAAGCTTGTTGTGCGCTCTAAACAATCGGTCCTATGTCACCTTTCTACCCGGATCCCGGCAAATGCCGGGCATTCACAGAGATAGTGTTCCAAGGTCTCCTCGTCCTCCACACAGGGCCTGCACACTTCCGAGTCCACCCTACCAATACGGTCGAGATGGGCCCTAAGTGTCGAGTGTCCCGAGAGGATTTCCATCAATAGACTCAGTTCCTTCCTACTGAGATTCAGAATTTCCCTCGTCTTGTCCGTGTCCGGGTTGCCCCAGAGAATACTCGTAGTCCAGCCAACACCCGCATTTTCCCAGATGGTCCTATGCATGGTGTCAGCCTAGTCCACCAGCTCCGCCTTGAGAGCTCGAAAATGTTTAGCGTTCCCCAAAGTGACTAATTCCAGGGAAGATCCTAGCCAAATCATTAGCCACTTCGTTTCCCGCTATACCACAGTGTCCCGGCACCCATATAATCTCAATGCGTCCCCGTGCAGAGAAATCGTTAATTTCCCCTTTACACCTGAGTATCGTCATTGATCCCACAGAGTCCGTAGATAAAGCCCGGGTAGCCGCTTGGCTATCCGTCAAAATCACAATGTCACCGGTCAAGCCCATGATATTCACCTGCTTCAACAAAAGTCGTTCGTTAAAGATAGTTTTGGAACAAAAAAAGACATAAATTTGCAAAATTATTATCATTGGTATACGTATTAATGCTTGATAAACCATATTTTGCTAAAAAACGTGTTTTCAAAAAAATTTTGCTTATACCCTTATTCGAGCGAGACATTCAAATGTATATTTTGCGTTGCTATTGCAAGAACTTAAATTGTATTTCAATTTAAAAGCTACTATGTAATCTTTAATGAAATATTAGGGAAATTCGTTAAGATTAAGTGAATCAAATGGTGTACAGAATATAAAGGTCGACCATATCCATGTTTCTCTATTTTGAATTGTTATTGTTCTGAGTAATGTCACAAATAACAGTCCTTGGTAATTTATCTATGGTCAAAGGTAAAAAAGAGTAGGTTTTTGTTCAGAGGTTGAAAGCTCGTTATAAATCATGGAGGGTAACTCTATTTTCTTTTATTTCGGTAACGGTATTTTAAGGGTAACGATATTTCAATTTTTTTGTTAACGGTTTTTAAGCGATAACGGTATTTAAGTTACTTCGGTAATGGTATTTTAGCGGTAACGGTATTTTAGTTATTTCAGTAACGGCATTTTCAGGATAACGGGTTTTTAGTTATTTCTGTAAAGGATTTTTAAGGGTAACGTTATTTTTGTTATTTTGGTATCGGTATTTTAACGATAAAGATAATATTAATGCACACCAATATTGTTACCCCATCATGACAGATTTCTAATGACCGGCTAGTTTATGATTAAACTTTGAGGAAATATATAGTGTCCGACCGAAGTCACTTTTTAAGCCGAAGCCGTAGCCGAACTTCGGCCAAATTTTTAATATTCGGCCAAAGCCGTAGCCGAAGCCGAACTTCTTAATTTTTTTTAGTTTGAATAAAATTTAAATTTTCGTTGATTTTGACTACAAAAAGCAAATTTAGAATATTTTTTCAAAAATATTATAAAGTCAGTTCAATTATTTTATTGAAGTTTTCAACAAAAATATGGAAATACCTGAACTTTATTATTTTAACTAAAGTATATGACGAATTTAATTGAAAATTTTGTTTTTTACGTGAAATAAATTTGAAAATTTTGTTTTTTACGTGAAATAAATCAAAAATGAACTGTTCTTCTTCAAATATACGGTATTCGGCCAAGTTCGGCCAAAATTTGGCCGAACACCGAACTTGGCCGAACATCACTTTTTGGACGAACTCCGAAGCCGAAGCCGAACGTTCGGTCGGACACTAGAAATATATCTATATACAGAGTGTTTTTCTGATCTCGACTAAAATTAATAAAAAATATAAAGGTATTGATATTTTAAGGGCAACGCTTTTTTAAATAATTTCGTTAACGCTATTCAATTAATTTGATAACGATATTCTAGTTATGTTGGTAACGGATTTAAGGTTACCGATATTTCAGTTATGTCGGTAACTGTATTTTATGGATAGCGGTATTTCAATTATTTCGGTAACGGTATTTTAGGGATAACGTTAGTGAGTTTGAAAGGGTTTTGAATCGATAACAGTATTTGAGCGGTATTGCCTGTAATTCCTCCCAGGAAAACTTTGGTAATGGGTGCGATAAAATAATGTATTACCTTGTAATGTATACTCCTTACCTGTATCATTATTTGATAACAAAAAGTAATGAATTACCGATAATGGGTTACATAATGCATTACTTTTTAATGGATACTCCTTACATTCAGCATTATTTCGAAACATTGAGTAATGAGTTACCAATAGTTTTTTACATAATGCATTACATTGTAATGTACACTCCTTACCTGCAACGTTATTTTGGAAAATAAATTAATGAGTCACCAATAATTGGACACTCATGGGTAATATTGTAATGACGCATCATTATCTTTTGCATTATTTCAAAACATAAAATACTGATTTATCGATCATCAATTACATAATACAAGATTTTTTGTAATCATGACGGTAAGGTATATATTTTCAACATCGCAAACGAAAACTCTAAGCTCAACAATTCATTTACATTCAATTAAAAAAATATTTATTTAATAAAAATATTAATAAAAAAATTATATTATAAGCCATATAATAAAAGTTAACAAAATAATAAATACCAATAAAGCAAAACAAAAATATGCATATCATTAAAAATGGATTGAAAAATACAACAAACAATAATTAATAAATAATATGTCAACATTAAAAATAAATTATATTCAGTCGATTCAAAAATTAATGGTTTCTTATAAAAATAGCTCATGCGTAGAAACCAATTTTGTAAAACAAAAATATTGAAATCCCATCGCTTAATTCTACAATTTCTGAGAGGCAATTTTTTAGTGCAGATTTTCAAACCTTTCGCAAAATGTGATGAGGGTATCTCGCCTCGTCGGAAGAGTATTTAACCCAAAAGTGCGAACAGCAAAAATATTTTTCTTGATTATATATTTGGAATGTCTCAGAACAATTTTGCGATAAAAATCAAAATCTTTGATGAAGCACATTTTGCAAAAATCTGTTTTCAATTTGCAAAAATTTATATTTTTCAATTTGTGAGATTTTATTTGTTCGCTTTTAGATCATGACAAATTTTTCTCTAAATTAACAGAAAAATTATTATTTTTATATGATAATTTACTTTGACTATTAGAAAAAAACACAGAAAATGTTATTAGACACTAGCATGAATGGAATGCATTTTCTGACCCACTACGGTCTTCATCAACATCCTTCGTGCCATTTAGTGTTAATCGTAAATATCTTCTATTTAACTCACACGTTAAAGGAATTGGGTGACTTTAAATCCCACATTACTCTGTGTTGAGTTAGAATGAAATTTACCACGAACGATTTCTATTTATAGTGTGTTTGTTTTTCTCTAGTCATTATCATAATTGCCAGTTTAACTTTCAGTTAAAACTTTTTAAATGGCAATTCTTTTCTCTAATGTCATCATATCAACTATCCTTCTACATAAGCAAAGCATATCAACAAACATTAAAGATTTTTTTTGTTAATACATATGTCGAGCATATACATTAAACGATTTCTACACTGTACCTGGTGAGTGGTTTAATAGTGAATTTTATCGTTGATCTATAAGTTTATGTGTGAGATTTTATTCGTTCGGTTTGAGATCATGACAAATTTTTCTCTAAATTAACAATTTTCTCGAAAACTATGCGAGATACGAAAAACAACTTATGAGAAAAATTAATCCTGAGGAAAAATGCAACGAAATATGTTATACTTTAAAATTTGCATTGCAATATTATATCTATCAAAAAACATGGGTTGTCAATATCGAAAATATTGAATTTTTTGCATAAATAAATCTAACCGAAATTGTGCATTCACAAAAAAGTCCACGCTTAGTGAAATGATGGTATTTTTTTTGTTGGCGGTCACACCCCTTTTAAAGTGGGCGGGTCTGCAAAGTTGGAAATGTGTGATTATTCTAAAAAGCACTTATCGTATTCAGTAGGGTTGTCACTCGAATAAAAAATATTCGATTAATCGAACGATCAAAAAGGAAATTCAAACGTAAACAGCAACTTAAACTAAAATAACGTGCGAAATTTTATGAAAATCGGCTAATAATTTAATACAAAACAAAGGCACTTTCGAATAAAAGTTAATGATCCCATTGTACAAAAACTTTAAACTATGAGCGCCTATAACTTAAAAAGTGTCAGTCGGCTCAATCCAATTTTTTCACATGATGAATGTCTTTTAAAATTTTATTTTCGGTCCTCTGTATTGTTTCTAATATTTTGTATACCAATTTCATATTTTTAAAACAAAAGTTATGTTATACAAAAATATTTTCTTTTTTTATTATTCAACTCACATAAATTGGTTATATTAGGACATTAAACTAACACGAGTTTCCAATAAAACATCCTCATACATTCCTTTTGATGAAGTGGAGAAAAACTTATTATAATAAAATAATAAACTTAGTTTGAATACGGTTTTTGCAAAACCAATAGTAACTTAAGGTATATAAATTAAGTTGCCTCAAGACTCATAAAAAAATATTAAAATTCAGGTTTTCTTTTCAAAATAAATCTGGGAATATTTTAGAATGATTGCTAACACATTTTGGTTTTGGCAAGTTCTCATATTGTATATATTGAAAAAATCTTAATTTTTAATCGGATTGAAAAAAGTTTTAAATGTTTCTTCTTATGGTTAAGAACTGTTAAGGCTTGTACCAACAAATTTTAGAAATCCTTTTAATTTTTTTTTGGTAGGATAATTAACAAATTAGTTTTATGTGAGTCGCCCTAATATGCTGTCAAAAATACCTTTATATAGTGTATCTTGTATTCCCAATAACAAGATGATTGGATTGAATGTTTGGCCTTTTTTATGCCCAGTTATAAATCGTTCAATGGTTTGTAAAGTAGCATCACGTATGCAAATAATTTTTTTTGTTAAAAGTTTAGTTATGTTTACAGATGTTGCAATCTACAGTGGGACAGAAGGAAAATATTTTGAAAATAATACAGCCTTTTCTAATTGGGTAATTTAATAGCTCTTAAATTTTACATAATCGCAGCTAAATTTCCTTTAAGCTAAAGTTTAGCAAAATGTCTTAAATTATGATGTGAGCACCAAGTTCAAGATCATTTGTTTTTGTTAAACAAAAAACCTTGCAATGTTTATTTATTAATTAAAAAAAAAACCATCAAAATTTAATTTATGATAAAAGATCGAAAAATAAACTTTTGGTTTTAATTTTTTAAAATTTGAAAGTAAATCATTTAAAATGTTTTAAAGTTTGACAATTTTTTTTATATATGATTCGATTTACTACATACTATTTTTGTATTCTGCTGGGTCCGCTGGACAATCTTTCATTTATCAATCATATCATTTCGTGTAACTTTTTATGCCTTAAAGCGGCCCCTACACTCATAATAATCCATAAGTAAAATACACAAAAACTTTTGTTTATTTAACGAGATTTTTAGTAATTTTGACATTACGAAAATTTTTGTAAATGATTTTTCGTTTAAAAATTGAAAATTTTAATTTATTATTTTACGAAATTTTGTAAAAACACAAAAAACAGTTGTTATTTTTTATGCACTTTGTGTTAAAAATAATTTACGAAATCGTGTTTGTATTAATTACAATATTTATAAAATTTTGCTATATACGAAAATTTTGTATATTTACAAATTGTACGAATTTAATAAATAATTTTGTATTTTAAGCCTAAATTATTACACTCATAATAATCCATGCATAAAAATACGAAATTATTGTCAAAACTACGAAAACTTTCGTAAAATGTACAAATTTTCGTTTATTTTACAAAAAATTTGGTTAATTTGACATTTTTTCGTAATTTTACGCATGGAAGACTATCAATGTATAAGTGCAATGGAAATACTAGCAACCAAAAGTTAAACTTTTACTGAATATGACTTCTAGACGGTTGAAGATATTTAATATTATTTTATATTGCATTATTTTGTGGATAAATCTTAACCCGAAACACTCTACACTGATAATAATCCATGCATAAAAATACCAATAAATGTCAAAATAACAAAAACTTTCGTAAAATAAACCAATATTTGTTCATTTTACGAAAGTTTTTATTGTCTTGACATTATTTGCGTATTTTTAGCATGAATAATTATGAGTGTAGAATTTTTGTTTTGTTACATTTTTAAAAGATATTTTACACATGATTTAGTAATGACTAGGGTATTCAAATTACTAGGTTTTGGTTTTGTTCGATTGAACGAGTAACTCGATTTTGAGGTTTTTAACTTACTCGATTAATCGAGTGAGATCTTAAAATTACCCGAGTAACTCAAATTAAATATTCATCATTAATATTTCGTTAAAAGTATCATAATCATAATAAAACGCAAAATAAACTTAAAATCAGGTCCGAATTTTATTTGTGTAGTGTAGAGTATTTGTGTGTGAAATGTAGTTTGTGGAAAATGCCAAAAAAAAGAACTTGCCCTAATAATGATATATTATGATATAGAGCAATTCCATATGAAAGCGATCACCTTTTGGACGACCCTCTCCGATTTTAAAATAAATAGTCTCAATCGATTGCCCAGCAAAAAATAATGTACCTACATATTTTTTTTTTTTTTTATAGTGACTGGTTTAGTGGTGGTGTGCACCACTGTCATGTGACAAAATTGAAGAATTCTTCATAAGGGACCTCATTGAAAGTTGTTTAAAAAAAAAAACTAAAGCGATCGCAACGAGTGATAGCTCGTTGGAAAGGTATTGAATCAGGCTTTAATTGAAAAATAAAATTTTCCTAATTTTTCTTGTTAAATAATTAAAAATAATTCAATTATAAAAAATATAAAAACAATGAGAACAAGGTGGTCTCTTAAATGCTCTTCTCCTGTCCAAACAAGGAGTCGGGGCCCATTTTTTTTATTGCTGATTCTTAAAGCAAAAATTATGAGGAATCCAAAAAAAGTAAAATTAGCCGGAAAATTTAGAAGCTTCTGTGGAAAATCGGAAAATTTAATTTTCATGGGAAAATTTAATTTTCATGGGAAAAAAGGTAAATTTCTGAGAAAAATTAGGAAAATTTTATTTTTCAATTAAAGCCTGATTCAATACCTTTCCAACGAGCTATCACTCGTTGCGATCGCTTTAGTAGTTTTTTTTTTAAAACAACTTTCAATGAGGTCCCTTATGAAGAATTCTTCAATTTTGTCACATGACAGTGGTGCACACCACCACTAAACCAGTCACTATAAAAAAAAAAAAAGTATGTAGGTACATTATTTTTTGCTGGGCAATCGATTGAGACTATTTATTTTAAAATCGGAGAGGGGTCGTCCAAAAATTTGCCAATTTTGATCGTTTTCATATGGAATTGCTCTATATTAGAAATTTTCGTAAAAATAAGTATGATATGTGAATATACATATATCGTTACATATGGCCACATAAATAATTATATCAAACTATATGAGGAGCATCTTTTCAAAACATGACTATTCCACTTTTTGTGTTTTCACACAAATTGAGAAAATAGTTTTTTAGGTATGCCCCTATGTATTTAACCCGAAATTTTCTTGCATTATTATAGACTACAAGATTAGGCTTTGCTTTGTACAGGATCCACAAATTTAGCAGTAATATGTTTGGAATAAATACAAGATTTGAAATGGAATAATCTTGTTTTGACGCGTCGGATTGGAATAATCATGTTTTGATTCAAACCACTGCGGATTAATCTTGTTTTTGCTGAAACTAATTAGGTATCAGATATATTATGTTGAATTAAAATAACCTTAGGTTCATCTTTAAATAAAAATTATACAGTATTTTCTATTTATTTTTAATAAACTTCTGGATTAATCATATTTTGTTCCAAAAATGTATATTTGAAATGGGTAATGTCATTTTGAAGTGGAATAATCTACTTTTGATGAAATCATGCATTATAATTTTTTTTCCTGGTGTAATTATAGAGATTTCGCAAAATTTTATTTTCGCTGAGATTTCAATTCAATGCTACCAAACAAAAAAAAAAAAAATCTCTTTTGCCAAAAGTGGAATAATCATGCTTTGAAAAGAAGCTCCTCGTATCACGTTATGTATAAACTTTTTTCGTCGGGTTAAAAGTTTTGCCCACAACAAAACTCCCAGGAAAGCGAAAAATTAAAACAATTGAAATTCCCGGGATGGGAAAACCCTAAGAGTCATCTAAAGTCAGTTTCAATTGGTGTTTTTTAAAATAGCTTATTTTTTGAATAATTTTGTCATTTCCCAATCAAAAAAGAAAAAAATACAAACTTGTGTTTTAAGAGAAATTATACAGGAGGACTTTACATAAGGTTATGACCACCAATTCTATATATTTCAAGCACGCTGCTTTCATTGGCGTCCTTAATTTTTCGATCTATGGTACAGTTTTTCCATAAAATTATTTTAAAATTTGGCGCATGTAAATGCAGTCTTTTACATATAATGTTTTTAAAATGTAATTAACCTGGCTCCTTCCTGTTAATATGTAAAGATAGCCTCTGTATTCCTATTTGAGGTACATATTTGATTCACAAAACTGTAGATTAAACCTATTAGGAAGAGGTGTTTTAGCAAGAAAACACTTATTTTAATATGGTGCCCCTTATGCAAAACGCGCGATTTTCCACAATTTTATATGGCAGCATAGCTTTTCAAAATGAACCCAGAGTCCAACTTTTAGTATAATATGTGAATACCTTTGTCAAGTATATGTGCAAGAAATCAGCTAAAAACGTTTATATTTAAAAAAGTTTTTCTAACAAAAATACTGCTTTTGTGACAAATAGAGTGTGTTCTTTATAGAGGTATAGAACTTTGATATGGAATAAAACAAAGATGACTCTTTTAAATTGACATGACATTTACTTTATTCGAAAGATAATTTTCTGACATAATTTAAATATGACTTCTGTCATATGACCGCTACGGCTGGATTGGACGTAGTCTAATCTGAAGGTCCAATTTTCGATGACTTTTTCCAACATTTGTATCAGTATATTGGCAATAACGCGTCGAATGTTGCCCTCCAAGTGGTCAATCGTTTCGGGCTTATCGGCGTAGCCTAGCGACTTCGCATATCCCCACAAAAAAAGTCCAGCGGAGTTAAATCGCACGATCTTGGAGGCCAATTCGCGGGTCCGAAACGTAAAACTATGCGGTTACCAAACGTTTCCTTCTATAAATCAATTGTGGCACGAGCTGTGTGACATGTTGTGCCGTCTTGTTGAAACCACAGCTCCTGCACATCATGGTTGTTCAATTGATGAACGAAAAAGTCAGTAATTATGACTCTATAGCGGTCACCATTCACTGTAACGTTCTGACCAGCATCATTTTTAAAGAAGTACTGACCAATGATTCCACCAGCTCATAAAGCACACCAAACAGTCAGTTTTTCTGGATGTAAAGGTGTCTCAACATACACTTGATTATTATCATCACTCCAGTTTTGTTTTTTGACGTATCCATTTAACAGTTGACCGTATTTAAATGTTGACCGTAAAATGGACGTAGTGCGCGATACGTATTTCGAACAGACCCATGATTTTCAAAATAAATTTGCACAATTTGGAAGCGTTGTTCAGGCGTCAGTCAATTCATGTTGAAATGTCGAGCCAAACTAAACATAAATCACTTGACAGCTGACAAAATGGCCGCCAGGTAAAAAAAGTGTTGCCAATTCAAAGTTCTATACCTGTATAAAAAACACCATTTATAAACATTTTTAGCTGAAAATTTGGAAACATACTTTTGGTAAATGTATTTACATATCATACTAAAAGCTGGACATTGGGGTCATCCTGGAAAGCTATGGTAAACAGCGAATATGATTTTAAGCATTGGGAATAAGATATGAACCATTTCGATAGAAAGAAATCAAATTTATTGCATTTGCAAATTTTTGTATATAAAAAACAGCAAGAAGATGTGCCAAACTTTATAGCCATTCTGACAAAACAGTTCGGTAAGAAAATGTTAAAACATATAAATTTCGTTAATGGAAAAATGTCTGTTGGGTATATCGGGTCGAATTGGATTTTGAAGTTCAAATTTAAGTAAAATTCCAAACTTAAGCAACGAATTCACCATTTGGTATCCAAGCTTTCGGCAAAAAAGAAAACAGTTTGGAATTCAGTTTGTTTTATAGCTTTGATGCTTTTCCTAAAAAGTGACATTCTAAATCTCACTGAGAAAATTTTGTTGGACAAAATGTAATGAAATTTTTTTGTAAATCTATTAAACTTTCCTTCACAAAAAAAAAGGAAAATTTATGAAACTATATATTTTTTATGAGACCAGTTTTTTTAATGAAACCTTTTCATTGAGTGAAAGAAAACTTTCATAAATAAAATGATAATTCTTCGTAAAATTTTTCGAAAACTAGCCTTAATTTAATAAAAAGTTTCAGTAGAAGAATTGCAGTGCAATTTCATGGATTTAATGCAAAAACTCTTTAATATCATGTAGATAATTCTCTTGGTGCAATATTAAAACTTTTTTTTTTTTTTTTTTTTATTAATTCATAATCATATAATTACAAATTATATACTATTACCCTAACCGAGCACTAGCTACTATGGCCTTCGGCGCGTTGTAGCGAAAACAGACCAGTGCCTCTGGTGGGAATCGAACCCACGACCCCCGCACTGATAAGCCAGCACGCTACCAACTAGCCTACCCGGGCGCACTATTAAAACTTTATAAAACATTTCAATGCAAAAAAACAACCAAATATATTTTTTGACCAAACTGTTAGGTATTAAATATATTTTTAATGTAAATGTCAGTCAATTGTAGAACAATTAAAATTTTTTACTAACCTTGTAGTTCATTTAAAAAAACAACCCACATCAAATGACTGTTTTATTATTTTACAAATTTTTACAGTAGTTTTTTAAAAAAATAAAATACAGGGTGATTCAGTCACAACCCGCCAAATTTCACCAGCGTGTTCGTTGTCTCATTTTATGAAGATATGTCCATTACGACCATCCCCGGAAATGCAAGTGTGCGAAATGGCAGGGGTTTGAAAATTTTCGGATTGGTGGTCGGAGGGTAGTAGGGTAAAATTGCTAACTTCTGAACCAGTGGTCAGATTTTTTTGTTTTTTGGCGTTTTTGAAAGGTCTTTAGAAGCGCTTTCATAATCATTAAAGAAAAATTAAAAATAAAGTGAAGTCACCGAGATAACGAGCTTTAAAAAAAGAAAATTTAAAAAAAAAGGCATAGGAACGTGCACATAACCTCAATTTGCTCAGTCAGATGGCAGGTAACTCCTATTTTTTTTCTATTCGAAGATAGTTCTGCCTCTTACCTTTCCGAAATGTCCTTTTCGAAGCACAGAGGTCTTACCTTTACAAAGTTATGACCATTTGACTGAAATGCAAAAAGTTTTGTTTTTTTTTTTGATGTGAAATAAAAGCACATATTCATTTGTATGTCTTTATTTTAAAAGTCGTTGTTGGTAAAGACGTGTGAAAAATTTTGTTTACGTGGTTTGTTTACGTGTTTAAAGGCATACAAATGAATATGTGCTTTTATTTCACATCAAAAAAAAAAACAAAACTTTTTGCATTTCAGTCAAATGGTCATAACTTTGTAAAGGTAAGACCTCTGTGCTTCGAAAAGGACATTTCGGAAAGGTAAGAGGCAGAACTATCTTCGAATAGAAAAAAAAAAATAGGAGTTACCTATTTCGTTAAATTTTTAACTTTGAAAATCATAGTGTTTTGAGCAGTGACCGTAATCATTATGAGTTTTATAATAAAAATTTCACAATAATGATTATATTATGAGTTTTAAGGATTCCCTTCAATGGTAATGATTATTTTTGAGTAATATTAATAAAAATCAGCCATTATCATTATTTTTGAGCAAAAAAAAATACAACTCAAAAATAATCATTATTTATGATTTTTATTTTTTTCGCTCAAAATTAAACTCACTTTCAATTTATGACTTGTTTGTGAGGTTTTTTACCAACATAGTTGCATATCCTCATAAAACCAATCCAGAGGAACCAACCAAGGCGAAAAAAATTATTTCATAAGTTTTTTTTAATCAATTTTATTTGTTTTTAATTATATATTATTTAATTTTACAAAAAGTGATTTCGCCAACGACTCGTCTGATAGGTTGCATCTGTGATCAGTTAACATTGTTTTTAATCCAGAAAAGGATCTTTCAACACTCACTTGTGTGGCAGAAACAGAGTGCACCACTTTGGCCAGCTGGTACAGATAGGGGTATTAAAATTTTTTTCTCCCAGTACTTCATAATATTTTTGTTTGGACAAACTGGCTTTGGACAATAGTTGTCAATTTCTGAAAGTGAGTTTTATTTTGAGCGAAAAAAATAAAAATCATAAATAATGATAATTTTTGAGTTTTATTTTTTTTTGCTCAAAAATAATGATTATGGCTGATTTTTTTATTATTACTCAAAAAAAATCATTACCATTGAAAAAAACTTTAAAAATCAAAAATTTAAAAATCATGACGGATATGCAAAGATTGTCAAAAAATAATAATAATGGTGCAATAAATTTTTTTTTATGTCTGTTCTAAAAGATTGACTTTTTGATTTAAAAAAACGAACAATAATCATTATTTACGGTCCCTGGTTTTGAGTCCGATCTAGCAATTATTTTTAAAATAAATCGGTCTTGCTTATCTTGGCCAGCGTAATTAGATGAGCTAATTCAATTTTTTAAAAGTTATTTTACATTCTACCCCACTGTGCCTTGCTTAAATCTGTAAATAAAAAAGCAAACAATTTTCATTCAAATCTATTTAGGATTTTCTATGTTATGTTTTTCTTCTTAAAAAACAAAATCTAGTTATGACCTTTTTCAGTAAGATTATTTTACAGGATTTTTTTCTCAACACACGTATTCCTATTTAATTTTTTATTATCCACGAACTTACGGCTAGTCCTTTCTTTGTCCTCTTTCCCTTCTATTGGTGTTTTTTTTTTCGTAGAAATTGCTAATTTCTTTTATATCTCTTCGTCTTAAATAATGTTGAACGAAAATTGTTAAGTTTTAATGTTAAGAAATTAACCAGAGAATGGCATAAATTGTGTAAGGACATGAACAAAGAAGGATTCGTTTATTTCATTATACATCATGGTCAATTTCTTTAAATATTTCATGACTTGTATTTTTATACTTTATGTATTATTAACACGGTTAGACGACTTATTTATTATTAAAATAAAGTATACTTTGTAGCAATTTAAGAAAATTGGAAATATGCCGTATATTTCAGCTTAACGTTTTTTTTTGGCACATTTTTTTTTCACAAATTTGGTTATAACTAGTGCAACCAAAAAACAGCTCTAAAAAATGTTTTAACCGCTTAAAAAAGCTCGAAAAATAGTAAAAATAAGCCATTTAAATATAAAAATAAGTCGTTCAATTAAATACTAAACCGTTAAATTTCAAAACATTTTTATTAAAATCGTTACTACAAAGTAGAATATTGTACAATTTGTTCCATGAAACTTCGTCAATCCAACAAAGGTGCAAAAGGAAAACTGTTTTAATAAGCTTCAAAGTTCAAATTTGTTTATAAAAAATAACTTTTTGATAAACCACCAACAGTAACATTAAGTTTTCAACTTTCAATAAAAATAAAAATCAAAATATCGTTCGCTAAAAAATTGCAAAAAACTCTATTTTAAGAGAAAAAATCTAAAACAAGCTATTTTGTTAAGAAAAAAGTCAAAAAGTAGCTTATATATAAAGGATGTTTTTTATAGAGGTATAGAACTTTGAAATGGAATAAAAAATGAATATTTTAAATTGACATGAAATTTACTTTATTGGAAAGATAATCTTCTGGCAGTATAATTTAAATATTACTTCTGGCATATGAAAACCACCACGGCTGGCTAGGACGTAGTCTATTTTGGAGGTATATTGACAATAACGCGGCGAATGTTGTCTTCCAAGTGTTCAGTCGTTTCGGGCTTATCGGCGTAGACTAGCGACTTCACATATCCCCACAGAAAATAGGAGGTTCAAAACAATTGTGACACGAGCTGTGTCATGTTGCGCCGTCTTGTTGAAAACACAGCTCCTGCACTTTATGGTTGTTCAATTGATGAACGAAAAAGTCAGTAATCATGGCTCTATAGCGGTCACCATTGACTTTAACGTTCTGACCAGCATCCTTTTTAAAGAAGTACGGACCAATGGTTCCACCAGCCCATAACCAGGCGCGGATCCAGGAAAAGGTTTTGGTGGGGAACTTCGAGTATTTTTAATTAATTTTTTAAACTTTTTTACATTTTTGTATTGAAAAATATCATTTTGTGGGGGTTAATTTCCCAGTTAAAAAAGTGCTGCCAACTTAAAGTTCTATACCTTGTTAAAAGCACCCTTTAGTTAAAGAAAAAAAAATGATTAATTGAAAAAATTATAATTCGTATTATAATTCGTATTTGTATACGTATTCTTTCCCGGGCATTTTACACAGAAAAAATTATCAACCTAAAATATAATAAACCTATATAAAATAATTTCCCAGTTAAAAAAAGTGCTGCCAACTTAAAGTTCTATACCTTGTTAAAAGCACCCTTTAGTTAAAGAAAAAAAATGAGTAATTGAAAAAATTATAATTCGTATTATAATTCGTATTTGTATACGTATTCTTTCCCGGGCATTTTACACAGAAAAAATTATCAACCTAAAATATCTTATTAAAGATTTGATTTGAATTTAATTTGTTTCTAAACAAATATTTAATTAAATCAATTAATATTTTAATTGACTTTTAAATATATAAATACATATTTTATTTTAGACGCAATTATCATATTATTTTTTCAAACACTGTATGCATAAATACACAGTAAAAAGTCGTGGTTTAATTTTAAAACTTAGCAGTGTTAATTCTAAACTACTTTGGAATTAAATTTTAAATTAATTCCGAAAGAGTTTATATCTAACACCATGTGGTATAAATTGTAATACTTGTGGGAATTGTTTTAACACCCAGAGAAATTTAAAAGTTTTTTAATGACTATTTGGAATGGAAATAACACCAAAATTGTAATTAAATATTTTCAAGAGAAAAAAAAAAACAATTCCTGTTAGTTTACAAATAACACCGACGCAGGCATTGTTTTTTTTTTTTTTTTTTTTTGTTTTAATACTTTCGGTTTTATTTTAATGCCAAAAAAGACTTAAATTTCTCTCTTAATTAATTTCATTTTTTAAAGTTTAAAAACAACACCTAATAAGGTATTAAAAACAGCTGTAAAAATGTGCCTCTCTCATGAAACTGCTTGTTTTGGTTTAAAAATAACACCAGAAAAAGTATTAAATCTCTCTCTTTGTTAAAATTAATGGAGTTAAAGTTATATTTTTTAACACCACGCGGTTTAAGCAAAGTCATTGGACAAAGCTTCGAAGGTCCATCTGAGTGGCCCATTGACGTATTACCGTTTTTAAATCTTTTAAAATAGCTTCCTTCTACTGCTGCTGGGCGAGATACAAAAAAGCTAAAATCAGTAAATCAGTCAACAGCTTCATAACTTTCGAAGAGGTAATTTGTTAAAAAAAAAACATCGCTTTTACTATATCTTATATATCTTATTTTATATTTTTATTGCAGCTACACACACCGATCGAAAAGTACAAACTAGGATCTCAGCAGCCAACTATTATAGCTGTTGGAGAAAAGAAAGCGTCTATTTCACAGTACTTCATAAGTTTGGATGGTAAATGCATCAACTTACCTCTCGAATATAGCTTTGCGCAGGTATTTGATCTTTATTTTAAATCATTTTACATTTTAAATATTGAGTTTGATATCTCATTGGCAAACTTTTTCAAATATTTCATTTTAAGAAAAACAAGAAAAACTTTTGCTTTATTTGTATGATTATCTCTCATTATAATTAAATTTATTGTATGATTAAAATTATACTATAACTTTTTAAACGACAATACATAACAACAAACGTAGGCCTTTAGTTCCATATACATAATTATTTAATATTTACACAATATTTATAGAAAAATAAGAATAATATTTTTGTTTATTATATAAGAAAAATATTTATGATTATATAAATTATTAATTAAAATATTACAATAAATATAAAATATAAATTAAAAATAACTAAACATAAAACTAAAGTTGTTTAATTTATTTTCAGTGAAATTTTATAAAAAATGGTGTTAATTTTAGCCCTTCCTAAGTTAAAAGCAACACCCGTTCAGTGTACCATATATTCCATTGGGTATTGAAAATAACACCTATTTAAGAATACAATATATTCATAATGGTATTATTCTAATTCTTGGTCAGGTCTAAAAACTATTCCATAGGGTATTATATTAATGCCAAGTTACTTATTGAATATAAACAATTTGGTTTTATTTTAGCACCAAAAAATAATAAACCGTAATACATAATGGTGTTATTTTTATGCTCTCAAAAACGAAACTCTCTCTTACTGTCTGTTTTTCAATCTCTGTATAAGTATACTATGATGGAATACATTTAACACTTTTTAGGGATTGTTATATATACACACCGGCTCGGTGTTAAAATTAAACTAAAACTTTTTACTGTGTAGAAAAATTTCAGTATAAAATACCAAATACATTTGAAGTTAACAAACAAAACAAGCACACACACAAACAGACTCAGCATTGCAAAAAACACACATTCCAACGTATAGATCACACACTTTTTTTGTGAGTATCATTTTTTTTTTGTAAAAGTTATTTATAACTTTTTTTCCTTCTTAATTTTAATAAAAAGTTTAATTGATAGTATCATTGCCGTGATAGGTGCAAAATCAATTAAAATATTAATTGATTTTTAATTGAAACCCGTTTTTAGTTTTTTCTGTGTATGAAAATTGATTATTTTATCAGAAGTTAAAATTTAAATGTTATTCTCAAATTTTTCATAATATTCGGAAATATATCACATACATTTGATTAGACTATAATTATCCTTACCTTTCTTTAAGAAATCTATAGCCCTCAATGGCCTGTGGACAAACGACTACAAATTAATCATAATTTAAATTATGCCTACAAGATCGCAAAGCTTTTAAATTAATCAGAAAAATGTTTCGCTTGATAAAAAAAATTATTTTATGTATCTTGATTTAATGTTTCCACTTTTGATAAAAATACCCAGTAAGAAATTTATAGAAAACCTTCTTTCAGATTAAATTTGAATTTGTGATAAAGGGTGTTAATATAACGAACAAGCGCCAATCTTTATAGTAGTAATCAATCAAATTCGTTTTTTTTTAACTCTGCCGAATTTCAGCCGGAATGGCCGTTTTTTTGGAAAAATGCGTATTTCTATTAAAAATTCCCAAAATTCGAAACATTGAAAATTTTTTTTTGTTCCATTTATTCTTTTAATATACTCAATTTATTCAGTTATGGAATTCTGAATTCAGCGGAAATCACTTTAGATAAAAATGCCAAATCTTGTTTTTTATGAAAATGTTCCGATATATGTAGGTATATATAAACATATGTAGGCATATATATAATTTATTATTATCACATCATAACATAGCTGATCCGAAAAATGCCAAACATAACCTTATCTCATGAGATCCCATGGGATCTCATCTGATATAATTTGATTCGAGAAATGGGTCTTTCTAATTTGATCAAGTTATATATAATTTGATAAAACTTAAGAAATTTTTTGGAAATCCTAACTACTGTTTTTTTCACATTCCAAATAATGAACATTTCAGTATAAATCTATGTATTGGAAAACTAAACGGAATTTCAATTCGACTAATATGCGATGCCATATACAATTATATAAAAAGTGATAGAAGTTTTTTTGTTTTATTATGCCATATACAATTATATAAAAAGTGATAAAAGTTTTATTATCAAAGAAGACATATTAGCTTTTATACTTTTTAATGTTTTTTTTTTTTTTTGATTTATTTGGATTTTCCGGTTTTGAGAATTAAAATACATATCTTTTTCTTAAAATTTTTGGCTTCGATGACAACTTTTCTCTTTTTTGGAACGCGCGATGTTATTATTAAGGTAATCAAATACTGTGCAAAATACATCTCGTTTTGGATCCAACATTTATTTGGGTACGCAGGCTAGATTTTTGCGCATGGTTCCTACATATGACAACCGTTTTGTCATCGAAACCGTGGCCAAATCAAAAGACGGGAAGAAATTATCGGCAAATACTGTTTGTTTAGACCCGGAGTATTTTTAGACCAATTTTGTTCTCGCCTTGGTTTACCTCACGCGCTTTGTTTGCCTGTTTTCCGACATATATTATTTCTTTCAGTGGGTATTTGTAATTAGCGTCGCACTTTCACCAGACTTTTATGACGTATTTGGCTGGTTTCAACGGTATATACTGGGTGAAGCCTCGGTACGGGAACGCAAAACGCAAAACAAAAAAGTTATACACACTTGTATATGCAAAAATTCTGCACATACCTGGTTGAGCCTCCTAGGGTTAAAGCTGCTCAAGAGGTAACCATATGTAATGCTAACATTTTTAATTGCGGGAAACAAACGATATTTTTTTAGTGACACATATTGAAAAATTGAACAAACTAGACAAATTAAAGTGATGTGTTAACCACTTAAAAAAGAATAAAACTTGAACAAAAATCAAAAAAATAGGAAAACATATCAAATGTCCACTTTATTAAACATTATGAAAATATTATTTATTTTTTTAATTATTATGGTTTTTTATGGAATCAATTATTTAAAATTGTGAAAAAAAGATCTTACCGTCTACAAAAATCCGACTTTAAATATTCTTTAAGAATTGTTTGTTACTCACTTTTAATGTAAACAAATAATGACACAATAAAACCTTGAAAAACGTGTGTATTCAAGTCGAAACTTTTTTACAACAGTAATGACGAAAATTAAACTCGATGACAGTGGACGTGCTACAATACGAAAAAAAAACGAAAGATCCACTTTAGGGAACAGGGCACAATTGAATAAGAGAACGTTCCATTATTAAATAGAAAAAAAACATACTTAGACCATGTTTTTGGCTATAACTCAGAGACCAATCGAGATACCACACTGAATTTTTCCACAAATGTCTGTTAAATAATAAGTATATATGGGATATGTTTATTTAAACTCAAGACTACAAATAAAGATCTTTGACCCTTTCATGAAAGAATCAATGTACATGTCATTTTGTATCTGATATACTTTAAAAGTTATAGTCCATTTTATAATAATACTTTAGTCAAAATTTAAAGTTTTTTGCAATTTTCATGACTTCTTATTTCGGAAACCGAAAAATGCCATCAATCTGAAATTTCTGTTTCGTCGATTTGAAATCGTAGATAATCGATCCGAAAATGTCATTTTATGTCATACTAAATGTTCTATATAAAATACTAAATTATTTTTGATTTTGTAGACAATCTAAACGCTTTATAAAGATTATGTCAATAAAACTCAAATTTTATTTACCCATTTACTGCATGAAACTTGAGATTAAAAAAAAATATTATATTTTGGTAGATGATGCAAAAAAAAAAAATTATATATGTTTCAGCGTTTTCATATAATTTAATTTTTAAGGATTTTATTGAAGGATAACGATTAGTTACATATAACTCGTATAAAGAAAAAAAAATGCGTATTTTCACTATAAAAAACTTGATTTATAGCCAATTTTTGAACATGTAACATAGCAAATTTTTTTGCGTCTGACTTTGCTACATCGAAAAGACTTAAATTTTTCAGATATCTAATTTGTCAGATATTGACACTATTAGCGAAAACACAATATCAATAAATATCAAAGGACGATTTCTCCTAGAAGGAATAATATATTCGACGGTAACAGACAGGACTTTCAAATGTCATAAAAAGTTTTTGAATAAATCTTTATTCATTATTTTATAACGTCCAGAATATAACGAAAAAAAAAAACAGTTGGAGAAATTCTGAGCTCAGATTCAGATTTAGTGCACATCAAAACTTCAGAAAAATTAGTTTGTTTTAAAAATATTATTAGTACAATTATCAACTAATTATATAAAAATATATTTAATAATATTTCCCAATTAGTTCCTTTCTACTACTTTGTTGCATTTTTGTAACGAATCGAAATAAGAAAAATACATATTTAACGAATATATTTTTAAAATTAAGAATACATTCTAAACTTTATGATTATTAAATTTTTAAGCACTTTTTTTTTGCTATTAACAGCACAAAAAATCTTTTAACTTTTCGCGCTAACAGACGACTGAAAAATTACAACTTTTTTTCCTGTTACTTAAAAAATGGTTGCTGTTAAATATTAAAATTTAGTTGTTGTCGAATAATAATTGAGAAAAGAATTTTAAATTACATTCATACACACACTTAGAATACTATGTAGGTAAAGACCACCGCAAATGTAGTTAAAAACAAAAGAAATTTCACTTAAGGAAAGGACGACTTACATTTCAGTAAATTCAACTAACATTGTCATTTGTTTTTTAATGTTCAAAAAATGACTAACAATTGTAGTAAAAATTAACCATATGCAAGTAAAAACTAAACAAAGATTTATCTTTTTTATTTTGTTAAATAACAAAAAACAACTGTAAAAAATGAATGTAAAGTCATAAAACAGTCATTTGATGTGGTTTGTTTTTTTTTTAAATATATTACAAGGTTAGAAAAAAATTTAATTTGTTCTATAAATGACTGACATTGACATTTAAAATAAAGAAACTGTATTACAACCCAAACAAATACATATTTTTAAAGCAGAAGTTCCCTGAGTGCAAGGTGTCGCATAGGTTAAAATTATTAACTACATATATGTAACGCCATGCAGTTAAGGGTTAAGACATCTTACACTAGAGGGTACAATTATATATTTAATTATTTTTTTTTTTTATTTTTGCATTAGCATTAAGTGTTAATAAAGGCAGGCTTTAAGTGAGATCGTAAACATAAACTTAATTACTTTTGAAAATTGGAATTTTTTGGGGTTGAACAAAAGTGAAAAAGTTTTTCAAGTACACACTATATGGGGGCATTAAATTTGTTCTCCTTTTATTTTTAGCTTTATAATACGTATTTTGAATTTAATTGAAAACTGTATTTAATGCCATTAGTTGCAAAATAATGTTTTAACTATTAAAGTTCATATAATACTGTTCATAAGGACATTGTCCTTATTTGTTAATATTTAATTCGATTTTGTTGATGGATTATAAAATGACATGTAAATGTCTATCTTACAAGTGTTGTAAGTATTTAAAAGTATCTATTCTTAGTTACATATAAATACATTTACATAACTCATAACACTATGCTACAAATAAAGACTTTTTGAAAAATACACGGAATTGGCAGTAAAGGTCAGATTCTACTACCGGCGAGTTTGGTTACCATTTCTTTTTATGGGTCTCCAATTATTCTGAAAATTAGTGCGCCCCTCGAAAAAAGGTGTAATCAGTTTTCTCCAACAGCTAATTCAGACTTGGTGATATCGCTTAACTATATTTGATAATAATGTGGCTAAGAATCCTTTAGAAAATTTTTATTAACATTTAATGAGAAAAAAAATATTTTTTTCTTGCACTTTTTTGAAAAAACATCGGAAATTTTTTTCTTCACTTTTGTTAGTATAACTTACAGGACTCCGAATTTTTCACTAACAATATTTAGCAGAATTGTAGCCAAGGTAAACCTAAACCTGAACAACTTTTGTCAACATACGCACAGAGAAAAATTCAGCTATTTGCCAACTGAAATTCAGTTACTACGACTCAAATTCGGTTTTTACGAATTTTAGTCGGTTGATACAACTAAACATTAGGTTTTACAACAAAGTTCGGTTAATTAAACTGAATTTTAGTTGCAATACTCAAAATATTTTGAAATCTAATGTAAATGTCGTTGTACTAACTGAATTAATAAGTTGTTACCATTATATTCACCTTCCCATTCGGTTGGCACTTTATTTCTCTGTGTATATTAATACAATCTAAACGTCTCTAGGTACCCCAAATAGCCCATAAAGACCACTCTGTACCTTAAAAATTGTCGTTTTGATTAGACTATACGTGGAGTTCGGTTATAACGAACACCGACTATAACGAACTTTTTTTTATGATGAACGATTTTTCTTGTCCCAACGTATTTACTTATATATTTCATACAAAATAATACGGTGTTTTTACGAGCATCGCTTATAACATACTTTTTATAGAGCGAACTAAGTTTTTGGACCCTTTTACGAGTTTTCATACAAATTTTTGTGCTTACAACGAAGGCATAAACAAATCGAGATTTAAAAAAGAAAATTCTACTACAAATCTTAAAAGTTTTAGTTTTTTAATTACAAGCTTCCGTTTGTTACGCTTACGTTTTTGATGGAAGCATTGTTTCAGAATTTCAAACAAAAATTTTAAAATTAGGAGAATTTCAGAAAAAATCCTGAAATTTGAATAATTGTTTGGAAAATGTTTGCCTAGCTTTTAGCGAACTTCACTTCGTTATAACCGTGTTTCACTCTATAGCATTTTATTTTAACGACTAATTTTTCGAAGGTCTCTGATGTTGCTAAAATTTGTTGAGGATATTTGACAGTGCAACGCATATTTCCAAAACGAATTTTTATGACAACCCTGAAGATTTGAAATATCGAAAATTGAAGAGTTTTAAACATCATTCAAAAGGACATAACTTTTGTTGTATAAATGATATTGAATAGTGCAAATGTTGGAGTTCAGAACACTTGCTTTGCTTTTTGTGTAAAAAATACAAAAAAAAAATTTAAATTAGATTTTTTTTCAAATAATTATTTTAATTTTTGTTCTAAAAAAGTATTTAAATTTCTTTTTCACTTTTCTTTATAAAACTTCTGACCCCAATATTTTCCATTTTTTGAAAATCTTTTACACAACAAAAGTTATGTTCCTTTGAATGATATCCCAACCAATAATTTTTCGATATTTCAAAGCTTCATAGTTTCAAAATAAAAAAAATATTTTAGAAATATGAGTTCGCTGCAACTATACTCACCAAATTTGATCAAAATCGGAGGCTATCGAAAAATTAGTCGTTGCAATAATAAAAAACGACCATTTTAAAGTTACAAAGTGGTCTTTATGAGCTATTTAGCATGCCTAGACACTTTCAGATTATGTTAACAGAAGTTGTTCAAATTTACCGTTTCGAATATTTTGACAAATATTCTTAATGTAGAATTATTAAGGGTGAATTAGCCAAGCGTAAACGTAAACGTATCTCGGTGTACGAAATTTAATAAGTAAAATAAGAATAGAAGACATTTTGTGTATCTTGTTGTTTCATTCATATGCATCAAACATATAGAAAACGTAAACGGACAACAAAATTCTATTTTGATTAGATTTTCTTTGTGTTTTTACGTATTCTATATGTTTAGTGAATATGAATGAAACAACAAGATACACAAAATATCTTCTATTCTTATTTTACTTATTACATTTCGTACACCGAGATACGTTTACGTTTACGCTTGGCTAATTCACCCTTTAGTCTCTGTAAGTTATGTCAAAAAAAAAAAGTAAACAGAATTTTTTTCACTGTTGCACTGTGTAATTAATTCAATTGTCAAAATGTGCACTCAAAAAATTCTTACAGTTACTACATGACAGTTGTTTGTGTTTTAATCAGTTGTTTTTAACTGCAATTACAGTTGTGTTGCTATGAAATAAAATAAAAATAATACTGTATTTTTTAATAGTTGTTTGAAGCAGTTATTTTAGTATTTTAATAAACAACTACCAAAACAATAATTTTGCAGTCAACATTTAATTTTTGTTAGTTATTTAATCCTTTCTCTACCGACTTTTTGTTTGGAGATATATTTCTATTTTGACTTCAGATTCTTGTTGGGGGTCCTTAATCCTTTCACTACCGACATTTCGTTTGTTGATATATTTCTATTTTGAATGGTCTCTAGTTAGAAAGAAAAAGGTTTACATATATGCCCACTCTCCTTCTTACCCACCACAAAATGGGTCCGAAAATCGAATTTTTGAAACTACTCAGCCCGTTTTTCCACTTAAATATTAAAAAAATGCTTTTGTTCCGGTCATTAGATGAAGCTACGTGCTAAATTTCAAGATTCTAGCTTTGTTAGTTTATGAGATACACCAAACGCCCCTTTTTCGGAGATACAGGCAGATTAAAAAAATCGGATTTTGTTAACAAATATCGATACTGTATATCCCTGATGCATAGTTTATACATGTGATGATTTTTTTTCCAATGACCAATAATCCTAACGAACATATTTAAACCAAAATATTAAGTTTTATTGCATTATCATATTTTGTATATTTTTTTAAATATGTGTACACTGTAATGTACAAGGGTAGTCAAAGGGCTAAACCATACCATACCGTTTTTACCACTAAAACCTTTGAATAACCAAAAATGATTTGCTTTTCTTTTGTTTAATTTAATGAACATACGTTTAACATTTCGAATTTCTAGCTTTCTTAGTTTAGGAAGGCGCGGATCCAGGGGGAGGGAAAAAGGGACATTTTCTGCCCCAAAACTAAAATGTTCCGTACAAAAATGTGAAATATATTGAAAAAGTTAATCGAAAATACTCGAATTGCCCTCCCCAAACCATTTTACTGGATGTTATAACTGGAGTACCGATTGGGATTTTGACTTTGCATTAAAAGTAGGATGTGGGAAATACAAATATTTATTGTAATTGAAAGAAAATAAAAAAATGTTTATTAAAAAAAATGTTTTTAAAATACCGAAAAAATAACAATTAAAAACAGTAGTTTTTACCGATTTTTACAGTTGTTTCAAAATATTTGTAGTAAGAATTTTTCAGTTGTTTTTACTACATTTTTTAGTTGGTTTTCAACAATTAAAACAACTACATTTTTATTTATTTTAACTGTAATTGCCTTTGTCGCTTTTTTAACTGAAATTTCAGTTGTTTTAAAAGTCATTTTTAGTATATTCTACTGTCAAACTTTTTTGAGTGTGTTTAAAGCTGACTAATTTATATTAGTTACTACTTAAATGATGTATTGTTACTGACACCTGTTTAAGTTCTCATTACACAAATCATAACAAATCACAATTTTTATTATAATTGTGATTATATTATTTATTACACTCTAATAACAGAAAATTAAAGCATAAAAGGATTACAAATTCAAAAAATAGTATTTTAACTACCTGAACAAAAAAAATTTATATATAGTCATGAATACCCATATATTATTATATATTTCTTATGTGGTAACTTATATAACTTATATATTGACCTTTATAAAATTATATATTAAGCATATATTCTATATATAATAAGATATAATAGATATATTAATTGCCATATACAATAACATAATATGTAATCATATATGGTGACATATAAGCTATATAATTTAAGCTATAATAATATATACTGTCTTATAAAAAATATGCTTTTGTGGCATATAAGATATGTTTATATATGGTGTCATAGGTATAATACAACTTAATATATAACTATATATGACATTAACTGATGTAAGATATAATTATGTATAATTCCATATATCGCACAGGCTTAACAATCAAGTTTAAGATCATCAGTAATATTTTCCATGAGTATTAGATATAAAAATATATTGCTATATATAACCCCATACATAATTATATACGCGTTTGACGACTAAATCTTTTTTTACAATTTTTTATGGGATTTAAATATTCCATGGGATTTGAGTATATCCAATTTAATCTTAAAATATCTTACCCGATCCACCAAAAATTACGTATCTTCTTGGATTTAATTATATCCAATTATATCTAAGTTAATCCCATGGGATATTTTGGGATCCATCAGCATCTTAAATAATGTCAAATTGGTTCCCCCAATTTTGAGATCAATTTTGTTCTAATTTAATCCTGTAACATATTTGAGGGATCCAATTTTGTATTTGAGACATAATTTTTTGAATTCAATAAAATCCATACTAAATTTCAAAATATTTTCTAAAACATAAGACTTAAAATCAAATATGTATAATAATTGTTTTAACTATGATTTTTTTCTCGGCGTAGTACTGTTAAAATTCAGTCATCAATTTTTGGAAGAATCATATTACATATAAACATTTCTTTTGGGTAGCTACCTAATGGTGCCCACGCACTCATTTTTAATTTTAAAATTTGAAGTTTTCCGATCAAAGTAAAGTTAAAAAGTAATACATTTAATAAAAAAAACATACAACCAAGGTCATAATTTGATAACTTGTAACTAGCACTTCTGTTGATTAAAAAAAAGTACGCCAAATGTCAAGTTTCGCACTGTTTTTGTTCAAAATAAGGTAAAATACCCTACTGACAAATGCACCGGTCCCATATAGCACTCAGGACATGTCACAAGATGGCAGGTCGGACCTTTTCTGTGAAATGGACCGTTAATTTTAAAATCCAGTTGGCATAGGATAAGGTCTATCAATTCACACATAGTTTTGACAATTTTTTAAAATATTCATATGGCAAACCTAGCATTGTAATTTTTAAAAGTGTAGTAGTACTTCAATACAAACTAGTCACTATTTACGTTTTTAGTGAAAACGGAGTAAATTTATTCCCGACTTTGTGTATTTAAAAACTTCATATTTCGATCGGTCAGATTTTCAAAAATTATAGAAAAGTGGCGAACTAATTTTTTCGCACTGATATAAAGTTTTGTATTTGCTCATCAACAAAATAATCAAAAATATAAAAGATAAGTTTTTTTTTTTTATTATTTTAAATAATCTTAAAAAAAATGACCAAAAATGTACCTTTTTCAAACAAATATTTGACAACTCTGGAAAACATTTTTTTTTGTTAATTTTTCGTTTACGACAGTAGTCATGATCAGAGAACACAAAAATGGCATTTGCTATTTTAACAGGTTTATTTCTATGAGTGTAGTCTCAACCCGGTCTACCATTAGAGCTTAGGCAAAAGTTAAATTGACACGCATCCCTCAAATGAAGTTATTGTTTATTATACAAAAAAGTGTTATAAATTAAATAAAAAGTGATAAAAACGTGGTTTGTTTTTAAATTTGTTGTACTCACGCAAAATAAATTGTAAAAAAAAAAAAAAAATTAAAGAAATATTCCTAGAAAATTTTTTAATGCGTATTTATGCTGTAATCACATGTTTCCATTATTTTATTTTTCCTGACAAAATAAGATTTGTGCTGAAAAAGAGAAATTTTAGTTTTGTTGTTTTAGATACTAAAATACATTTATGTAAACATCGCATAGCGACATAATAATGGTTTCGTCAGAGCAGAGACAATTTGATTACCCACGCGAAAATGATAATACAAGGTGGCGCAAAAGTAATCCTCCTATCAGAAAATGCTATAAATTTTGCGATTGGCCCCTAATGTCAGTTCTGTTTTGACATTTGTGTAGTAAACACATGCGAAATACACGTTAATAAACAATGTTACGCTACACTGCTCCAGAACGCGGAATATTGGTGACTATTTATTTGACCAATAATCGGTCGGTGACTTTGGCACAACGTGAATTTCGTCGCAGATTTCCTGGCCGTCCAACGCCTACTGCTGAAACACTGCGAGACTGGCACAACTGAAGAGACTGGCACAACACGAGATGCTGCCAGGCGTGGCAGACCCCGGAGTAGCCGTTCTGCAGAGAATATTGCTACTGTAGCCGAGGATGTCATGGAAGCGCCGTCGACATCGACCAGACGACGTGCCACGCTTGCAGCTCTTAAAGACAATATCCGTCAAGAATGTGAGGACCTATCGCCGGAAGTTTTGGCCAAAGTGATGGAAAATGCCATAAAAAGGGCTCAAATGACAATCAACTGTGGCGGCGGCCATTTACATGACATCATATTCTCGACTTGATGTTAAAAAAACTAAAATACCAAATAAAAATAATCCACAAGAAGAATCAAAGTTTTTCATTTTTTTTAAATTACAGCCAAAAAACATCGGAAGGTTATTTTTGCGCCACCTTGTATATGTCAATATATATTTTATATTTGTGCGCACTGGTAGGCTAGTTGGTAGCGTGCTATCTTATCAGTGTGGGGGTCGTGGGTTCGATTCCCAACAGAGGCACTGGTCTGTTTTCGCTACAATGCGCAGAAAGCCATAGCAGCTAGTGCTCGGTTAGGGTAATAAGATATAATTTGTAATAGGATATAAAAGGATACATGTATGGCATGTATGGAAGCATATATATGTTCATACATGCAAACAAAAAGTTCATATATGATAATGTATGAAATCATGTATTGCAATATATGCTAAATATTGTTCAATATATAATTTAATTTTATTATGTGCCATTATGCCATTATTGTTCATGTATCATTGACTTAAAAATAATTAATTATTGTTTCTTAAAGTTGTTGAAATTTAGACCTTTAAGTCGCCAAATTTAAAACAGATTTTATTTTTAAAAAGTCTTATGAGCGTTATAACTCTAAATAGACGCGCGAGTAAAAAACATTGAAGTTGTGTTTTAAATTGTGTTTTATTTATATTTAAAATAGAGATAATAAAATATTTAGTTTATTTTTTGCAAAAATTTGTTGCAAAGTTACTCGGTTTTCTTCACCACTAAGTTTTTTGGTGTTCCGGGAATGGTGTATTTAAAAATCTAAATAAAAAACTTACCATTTTGAGTTTTTAAATTTTCTTCCCTATTTTTTATTTGTTGTTTTTTTTTTTTTTAACAAAATAATAATGTTTGAAATTTCTGTCAAACAAAAATAAAAAAAACAGAAGAAATATTTTTTTCTTTTTTAATAAGAATTTAATTGAAGAGCTTATTGTAAAAACTTGATAAGCCACATTAATTTTTTTCTGCATTTTCGCTGTTTTCTAGATATCCATTGATTAATATTTCATAGAAATCTTGCTTAAAAACTTATCGCAAGTACCAAGAGTATAAAAGTCCTGAAAAAGTCCTATTTTTGCATCTTTTTAACATTTAAAAGGCAAAAACAAACTAAAATTAAAATGTGGCTTATAACGTTTTTACAATAATCCCTTCAATTATTTCTTTTTATATTTATTGAAAATTTAATTGAAACACCAAGTTTCGGAATGTTGCAATCTAAATAATTCACTAAATGTCAGAGTAACAGCCAACAAAAATAACAATATAAATATATGAACTAAAATATATGGTCATATATGAGCCATAAATGGCCATATACCTCTCAAATTTCGGATCCAAACATATATGACACTTCATATATGTATGATCATTTTCACATGGGTACTTAAAAAATTTAAAAATAAGTTTATTTAAATGTGCAAATTAATTATTAAATAAATAAATTTACGTTTGTATTATTTACAAAAAACTTGCATACATTTTTAATCCAGCTTCAATAGAATGCTTGGAGAGTAATGTAGGAATCATACTATGATAATTTATAAAAATTTACATAACAATAATATGATAACATTAAGATCAATTGGGAACCATAATATTGTAGGCAAAATATAATATTATGATTAAGAAAAAGACAAGGGTATGGTTGTCGCAAGCATACATCCAAAAATGTAAGATGCTCTTCGAATATGGTTGCCCCAACCATGTTTTTTCGGTGCGTAAAATATAAAATTTTTTGATTATCATAACTTTTGAACGCTTCAAATTTAAAAATGAAATCCTTTTTTAAAAAGTGTTGCACAAAAAAAAAGAAGGACAATGAAACTTAAAAAATGTCCTTAATTTGTGAATATCTCAGAAAACTCATAATTGATTTTTATGATCTATTTTGCTATTAATTCAAAGTATCACTCACAACATATACAAATTTCAAATTGACAATCAGAAGGCAAAAAAAGGAATTTTTCTGAAATTATTTTAGATTTTTATTATAAAGTTTTGTATATTCAAAAATATTGAAATTTGTCGTAGGGTGCTACTACGATAAATTTCAATATTTTTTGCCACGCATGAGAAAATCGATATGCATGTTAGACACGAGACCACATGTAATTAAACTGTGTACTCAGTCTTTCGTTATTACATCCTATGTCCTTTCAAAAAGACATTTAAAGTTATATTTTTAAACAAATTATTTAAATACTTGTACTCATTAAATGATATCAATATATCAAAATAATTTGTCGTAATATTTCATGACCAAAAAATTTTAAAAATATCCTTTTAAAAATTTCATCCTTCAATATCCTTGATTGTTTTAAATAAGTTCGTCAAAAGATAAAAAGCATGATAAAGGTTGTCTTTAAAATGACACAAAATTTTTAATTGTCTGTTGACGCGTTCAAAAGTTATGATCAGGGACCGGAAGTTCAAGCAAATTCATATTTTTCCCCTTAAGTCTGAGAACAGGATAAATAAAATAACTTTGCAAACCGGAGAATATGTGTTAAAATAACATCGATTCCTTAGTGCATATTTTTGCATATTTTGCTAAAAATGCGTATTTTGGCATATTTTGCTTTAAATGCATATTTTTATTGCAATTTTAACTTTTTTTGCTTCAAAGGTATATTTTTATCGCATATTTTTTTTTACTAATTTTGCTTTAAATGCATATTTTTATTGCAATTTTCTAAGTTTCTCGAAAACAAGCAGAATTTTATTTCAAATTTAAATTTAATATGTAAATTGAGATTGAGAGAAACAGTTTTAACTGGATTTTTAAATGCTTATTTTTCAATATAAATAATGAATTAAGATATATTCAGAGAATATATTAAACAACATAAATTATCTTTAAAATTTAATTAAAATTTCTTAAAAATATGAAAAATAGTTAATTTAAAGTGTCTCTCTTTTCACGTTTTTTTTTTTTGTAATTTGTCTTTATAACTTTCGATAGTTCAGCTTTTTAGAGATCAGATGAGATATAAACTCAGAAAATCAATACACATCAATATACACCGATCACAAACTTCGACGTTGAGCGGTCATTTTATATATTCAAAAACCTTTTAGGCACAAATAGATTGAATTTTACGTTTGAAAATATATAAAAACTTATTTATTTATGTAAATAAAGATTTTATTTAGGATTATTAAATCTCTATATACTTTGTATTTTAAGAACACAATGAGACTGATTTTTTATGTTTTTTTTTTAATATAATTAAAACAAATTTTAAGTGCATATATTAAGATTTTTCATGCATATTATAGGCGTCTAAATAACACTTTTTAAGTGCATGAAGTTCCTCTCCCTGGTTATGATAATTCAAATATTGTGTATTTTTTTACACATTTGATACAAACCCTCAACTTTGAGCAGCAACTAAACGCGAACTATAACGAATTTTGGAAAAGGAAAAAATATGTAAACACGATATTAACTAGGAGAGTGTGTATGCCAAGTTTTACTAAAATCAGAAGAGGTTAAGTTGAAAATGTCGTTTTTTTGTGCTCATTATTTTTAAAATGGCCCTTATTTAAAAAATTATTTAAAATATGGACTAACAAGGGGAGTATCCCGATGGGTTCTCTTCAATCTTAATGAAACTTGGATATATGATAAAGAAAAAAATAAGGGACACGTATTTTTTTACCGCCTATTAAGCTTTTTTCTATATTCGTAATTCTTCGGCTTTTATGCGACTTTTTCCGAAGAGCTTTTTAACCTATATTTTAAATATTTTAAAGAAATGGCAACAACAGAACAGAGAAAATATTGGTATCAAAATTTTTGTTTTCTCGAGTACCTTAAAACTGCGTTTAAAATTCTGAATTTCATTCGTTTCAGACATGTTTCCATACAAATATTTATTAACTTTGAACCCACCTTTGAACCCTTAAACTTAAACCCTAGTAATATACATGTCTATTATTTGATTTTCTTCATCCTAGTTTTTGGAAAACAAATGTGATTTTTTAAATAAATGGTATTTTTTGAATTACAAATGAGGTTTTGGAATTTCATTTCAATTGCTATTTTTTGAATTTCAAATAGAATCTTTTTAAATTGATTTGCAAATTTCAAATTACATTTGTGCTTTCTGGAAATCAAATTCAATTTTGAAATTCCATTTGTTATTTTTTTAGTTCTGCGATAAGCCGTGTTGTAACCAGTCACATTCACCGTATTGTATAAAAAGCCCTATACTTTGCTGGACTGCTTAGCGTGCCAAATACACTGTTGCACTAAAAAAAAGTTAATATAAAAATGACTGAAACAGTTTTCAATATCATTTTTCTATTATTATACTAATTTTTATTATAAAGTTTTTTTTTTGTTAAATGTTTTGCTATTCTTATTTTACAAATTACTAAATTGTTTACTAATTTTTTCTGCTAAATTAACTATAATATAATTTAATTTAATTTTAGTAACTTTTGAAACCCGATTTACTGAAATTTACTTTGATCTAGACCCAAGATAAGCAAACATTTTTAACTTAATTTAACTACACTCAGAGAAAAAAGTTTTATCATATTGATGAGAAAAAAGTTTTATCATATTGATGAAAATGTTTCATAAATCGTTTGTCATCAATTTTTCATCGTATTTACGAAGTTTTCATAAATACGACGAACAGTTTATAAAAATTGAAGACAAATGCTTCATAGATCTTCATCATTTCGTAAAAAAGTTTCATAAACTTTGTGAAAATAATTTTATTCAAGGTAAATTAATTTTATTAATTATTTATTTGTTTTATTTATATATATGGACATTTTCAAAAATGTATGATATTGATGAAACTGACTAAATCTTGCAATAATTTCTTTAATTTTGAACTGAAAAAAAGGCTGTAGATTTACTTTAACGATCAAATGTACAGTCATTTTACACAATTTTAGAGTAACTGAAGTTATTGCCTCCTACTTATTGACGCTCAATGTTAAAAACTCTCAAAATGTTGGCTGAAGCAAACTCAAACATTTCCATTCTTAAGGCTTTCAAATCGTATAATATAAACTAACTACACTTGAAGGACTTCACACAATTTAAACTAGTGCGGTTGCATCAATCCCTAAAAAGTTATATTGTGTTAACCCATCTTACACTGCCGTTGCTTTAAAGTAACACGTACTATTATGGCCTGATAATTTTGGATTGTTTAACTATTTAAAAATTTTCGAGAAAAATTTATAAAATTAATTAATTTATTCCGAGAAAATTAAATTAAATTGGTTAAACAAAAAAACTGTAAATCACTACATAAAAGCTAAAAAACTGCATTACATGACTTTTTGATTGAAATTGCAGTTACGGCCTTTTGATTTTCAGTAATAAAATTGGTGTTTTTGGACGTAATCGTGTAAACGTTTGTGGGAAGGTGTATATTGGTTAACTACATGGTAATCAATCAAAAAACCAATTTTGAATATTTTGTTAGTAACGCATTTTGGATTTTAGGTGACGACTAGAAATAAATAATTTTTACTGGTCCGGATTCAACCCTTTAACGCTCAAATCAAAGCTGGCATTAAAAAACGGACTTAAAATAGTTTATTACGTTAAATTAGAATACAAAATGAAGAAAAATAATTAAAATATCCATTGATGTCCTCTTGCAGGATACTCCCTCAAATGAGTACAATGGGCAAAAGTGATTTCAAACTGTCCAATCCGAATTTTTTAACGAAACTTATTTTTTTTATAGATTTTATTGCATTGAAAGTGTGCTGTTGTCATAAAAAACTTTAATACTAAGCGAATTAATGATCTTTTAATGATACCCGATGAAAAAAGTTTCTATATACTCTTCGGCAAAAGTCGCATACAAGTCTAATAGTTACGACACCCCCACTCAGGCACCATAAAATCGAATTAAATCGGCTCAACAAACATGTTTCCAATACCAAAATTTGTCATCATTGCCTCCAGATATCAAAAAAACCGACAAAATATAGTTTTTTGGCCGAACTGTCGGACAGCACATAAAACATATTTTTTTGAATAACAAAAATACATGAACGTTATCGGTCATGTATCGTATATAGGATTGCCAGACGGCCTTGATTTCACTTGATTTACAAAAATTTTTAATGCTCGTCAAGAATAAATATGCTTTGTCAAGATTTTTTAAAGGCCAACCAAGGAACGCCTTAAAAATTATTTTTTTTTAATTTTTTAAGTTTTGAAAAAAGCAAATGAAAATTTAATTGAAATATTATGGTGAAGAGCTTTCTTTTAGTGTATTTGTTTAAAAATCTATTATTTAAGATAAACATACTGCATGGTGCCGGATTATTAATAATTGAACATGTATAAACGGATGTTTTTGTTATACTTTAATGGATTCCCAATACTATATACTTTCAGCTAAGGTTTATTAATATTAAGGGTAAAATTTGGACTTATACCCCGTTATATACATAAAAATATAGACCTGTGTTTTTAGTTTTTCTCCACCACGTCAACATTAATTTTAAAAGGACTTCAATTTTTCAAAAAAATATTTAAATACTTTGTACTCATGATATGACTTGAATATTGGTATCAAATGAAAGATAAGATCCTCTGCTTTAAAAAAAATATTGACTAAAATTTTCCAGGATCAAAAATTTCGTGACAAATTTGTCCAAAATAAAATATTTCTAAAGGCTTCTGCGTGAAAACTTATAACCAGACAGGAACTTCATGCACTATAAAAGTATGTTTTAGGCGCCTTAATATGCATGACAAATCTTAAAATATGCACTAAAAAATTTTGCACTTAAAATTGTTTTTAACTTTTTTTTATATAAACAAAAAATTTGTTTTTATGTTTTCAAATGGAAAATTTTTTTAAAAGTATTTAAGCTTAGAAAGTGACCGTTCAATGTCGACGGTTGTGATTGGAACATATTTTAACGATGTTAATTATTTTGTTGTGTATTGATTGTAAGAGTTAGTATCACAATGTGTTGAGGTAAACCAAGTCGTACCCACGTCTCTCTTCTAAAAAAAAGCTGAACTGGGAAAATAACAAAAAAAAAAAAATTTCAAAAAGCCACACTCCAAAATTTTTTTTTAATACCAGATTGCAAACAAAAATTTAAGGGAACACTTAACAGTGTTTGAGAAGCTTGGATCCTCTTTAGTCTAGTTGGTCAAATATAAAATAAAATTGAGAGTAATCCTTTTATGAGAAACTATGAAAAATGCAATAAAAATGTGTATTTGAAGCAAAATAACTAAAAATATGCATTTAAAGCAAAATACCCATTAAAAATGTACATTTAAAGCACTATAAATAAAAATGTGCAATTAAAGCAAAATATATTAAAAAAGTATGCATTTATAGCAAAATATGCAAAAATATGCACTAACAAATCGACGCTATTTTAACGCAAATTCTTTGATTCGCAAAGATATTTTGTTCTCAGATTTAGGGGAAAAAACATGTATTTGCATGGTCTTCCGGTCCCTGCTCATAACTAATATTTTTTTTTTAAACAGCAAATGTCGTCACCTTTTATTTGATATTATTGGCATCCTAAAACGAGTTCAAGTATTTTAATATTTTTGGAAAATTTAATGTCTTTTTAAAAGAAATTTTGACGTGATGGCGAAAAACTTAAAACGCAGTTTAACTGTATACCGTCTCTAGTTTCCAGTACACATTGATTTCTTCATGTGTGTAAAAAGAATTGAAATTTGTTGCGGGGTAAGACAGTATTTTTTATATACTATTATCACTGGAAATGCAAGCACTAATAAGATGACATTGTCAATATTTTGATGGGTAACATACGTATGAGTGTTTTAAATTGTTAAGAATTTTTTTCAAAATCAAGTTTTTTTCTATGAATGTTAAAAATTTCTCTAAACCAATTCGAAATAAACCCTAAAAATGAAAAATGGTGTAAATTTTTAACCCACTTTTTAGACCCTAAACATGTGATTGGGCCCCAAAAAAAGACGTGTCCCATATTTTTTTTTCTTTACCACGCAACTTTTATAGACTTTAAATATTAAGACAATTACTTCTATTGGGCTAAATTTTGATCCCACTTTTTTAGCCCCTAACCATGACACATTGGTCCCCTAAAAAAGACATGTCCCTAATTATTTTCTTTACCACTTTACTTTTTAGACTTTAAAAATTATAACAATAAAATACTACTTCTATTGAACTTGCTGGAACCAAATTTGGCTAATAAAGCTATTTTTGTGGAAAAAACCTAATAATTCTAACGTTGTTTTCTAGTACTTTAATAAACAAAATATTAATAATCATTACAGAACAAAAAACCGTAGTATTGCATGTGTTTTTTGCAATAAATTTTGAAATTTATTTATATTCTAATTATAAACGGTGCGAAAAAAAATATATAAAAGTGATAATATATAGCAGAATATATATATATCTATATCTCTTTCATATGATCATATATACAAGATTTGCTAATATATAAAACACGATACAATGATATATGATGATATATTACTTTATATTACAAAAATTTTCATAAACTAAGTATAAAATCCGATCATATATCGTAATATATTGCCACACATAAAATCATATATAATAATATCCAGTTGTATATGAGTATATAGAAACTTTTTTCATCGGGATAGTTTTTTATTTTTTTTTTATGAAAAACAAAACGATATTGTTTGTTTTTCATTTTTTCAACAATCCTTTGAAAGAACAAATGTCCTTTTGTCCCGATAAAATAAACAAAACGTAACACTATATAAATATATTTTTAATAACATTATGATACAAGTTAATGTAAATATACAACGTATGTAGAACATCATTAAAAATTAATTAAAATTATCATTAATTTGCATAAAAAACCAATAACCTTTTTACCGTTAACCACCCACACATATGTATTAATGACCTGTTTGTTTTTGCAGCAACTAAAAAAAAAAAAAATCACTGGAAGATAAAAAAAAAAATCAAAGGATAACAATAAAATTGAGACGTTGACGTTGTCGCCTTCGCGTGTTTATAATTCGATTACAAAAAGGAAATTATTTTGGAAAACAAGTTAATAATCACAGCAAGATTCTGTCCAATCTGTGGCAACGTATACGTTCGCCACGGCCCAATAGGGCTAGTGGCGGCTATTTTTTAACCGGCACCAATACCACCACCACAACCCTCTCAACAAATTCAACATTTTGGGGTAATTTTGGCAATGCTGCTGCTACATCAGCCTCTTGTGCTAACATTCATGATTCCCCCTGTCCTTCGTCCTCCGATGAATGTATAATTAATGTAACAAACGCTAATGACGACAAAGACAATGAAAACCCAACATCATCATTATGTACATTTGAGTTGCCAAAACCAGCAACAATTATCACTACAACTTGTGTAACAGATAGTGAAGAGGACGAGGATCCCACTGGGGAGGAGGCTGGTAAAAAGGAAAAACGATGTTTTAAAGGATATTTTACAACAACAACTGTTAACAATGCCACCAACACCAACATAATAAATAGTCAAACAACGGGAACAACAGCATCTACCACACAACTTATGTCGACTGCGTCCACAACAACAACAACGGGTGTACCAACAAATACTACAACAACAACCAGAATGATTGCTCCACGTTATCGTTTTAGAGATTTGCTGCTTGGTGATTTCTCATTTAATGATGATGGTGAAAGGTAGGAAAACCATTTTATTTTAACTATATTTAGACAACACAAAACAACAATTTTTTATATTTCAAGGAAATTTCATCAAAGATTAAGAAAATTAAAAAAAAAGAAAAAGGAATTGTCTTTAAAAACATCAAAATATTTGTTAAGTGTTCTTTGTAGAGTTGTAAAAAATTGAATTTTAAACAACCGGTTGTAGGTTTTTTAATTCAAACCGGTTCGGTTTCGGTTTCGTTTAAATCGCTTTGTGTGGGTAATTTCTGAAATTTCATTTACAATTTTTAAAAAATTACTAAACATTTAAATGTTGAGGTTAAAAACTAATCAGATCTCCTTTCTAAAGAGCCTATTCATGGCTCTTTTCTAAATAAATGGAGACTTTAAAATCCAAAAGTTTGATGAAATTATCATGGGTTTGAAATCGAATTTATTTGAATGTACTAGATAGCGATAGTATTAAACCTTTTTGTCAAACTTATTTTGAATAAATTTAAAGTACACAGAAAAAATTGCAGTAGTCCCCGCTTAAATGCGCAATCAAAAATGCAGCGTTTTCTGTGCATTTAAGCGGGGAATAATTCATACGAAAACTCGAAAAAATGCTCAATAACGGCGCAGTGCGATAAAGCCATCGGCAGTAAGGCCATATGGTCTTATTTCGCCGTTTTTAGAGAAATAAGACCATAAGGTGTTTTTCCCATTTCATTTGGAAATAAAGCCATTATGGCTTTATTACTCAAAAAAATTTGGTTCAACAAAAATGTAGTATATTTCATTATAAAAAATTATATTTACAACAAATTTAACAAAAAAAAAATTACAAATTTTCCTGCGCAGACGCCCTTTGGCCGGGCTTAGGGGTTTTTTCCTCCAATATGTCCCACTCTCGGCTTCGCTGAGGAAAGTTTTTCTGTGTAAAAGTAATCTATAAATAATAAGTGGCTTTGCCGGGCAAAGTTTTTCTGCGTAGCCGGCCTTCGACCGGGCTTAGGGGTTTTCTCCTCCAGTATGCCCCACTCTCGGCTTCGCTGAGGAAAGCTTTTCTGTGTAAAAGTAATCTATAAATAATAAGTGGCTTTGCCGTGGCCGGCTACGCTGAAAAACTTTGCTCGGCAAAGCCACTTATTATTTATATATTACTTTTACACAGAAAAACTTTCCTCAGCGAAAAAAACCCCTAAGCTACGCAGGAGAACTTTGCTCAGCAAAGCCACTTACTTATTTATAGATTACTATACCCCCACCCCACTCGCCCCCGCGATTGTACCATAACTTTTCAACACTTCGCAATGACAACTCATTATTTTGTCACTATGTAACTAAAAAAAAAATACACAACATGGCTTTATTTCCCATTTGGTTGCAAAAGGACCATGGCCTTATTTCCCAATGAGTTGGAAAAGACGTCATAAGGCATTATTTCCCATTTTTTTGAGAAATAAGACCATATGGCCTTACTGCCCATGGCTTTATCGCACTGCGCCATATGCGATATTTTCCTAAATGCGTTATTGGCATTTAGGAAAATATCGGATAAACGCGTAAAAAATTGTAATTAAATTGTTATGTTTTTAATGAAAAATTTTTGTTTAAATTTTTTGCTTAAAAATATTGATTTTTGCATCATTTATTAAGATTAAGTTAAAAATAAGTGAAATTTTTAACATAATTTTGTATTTAAAAAAAAAAAAATTTTAAAATTTATATATTTTGTGGATTGTTTTTAGTCAAAAAACTCATATTTTCGATTCATTCATGCTTAAACAATTTTGAAGTTGCCATACGAAAAAAGTTCCGATATAATCATATATGATTATATATAGTATCACATTTAACTAAACATCACATCTCATTTGATCCGAAAAATGTCATACATAAGCTGATCTCATGGTATCTCATGGGATCTACTCTCAAATAATTTGAGCCGCAAAATGGGTCTATCAAATATGATCAAATTATATATAGTTTGATACAATTTGATCTAAAAAGTTTTTTAATACAAAATTAAAAAAAAAAAAAAAAAACAACTGAAACTGTTTTAGAGATAAGTACAAATTTTTGCCAACTTTACAATTTTTTTTTGCTGATATTATAAATTTCTCTGCTAGGATGCTCCCAGCAAAAATGTCGCTAACTTTATTGACTTTTTTTTGAGTGTTCTTAATTTAAAAAAAAGTACTTAAAAAAATAAAATGGATGTATTAAATATTATCAAGTTATATATAGTTTAATACAATTTGATCTAAAAAGTTTTTTTTAATAAAAAATTACAAAAACAATTGAAAATATTTTAGAGAAAAGTAATTTTTATTTTAATCCACTACTATTTGTAATTTATTTACAAAAAATATAAATATTAATTTTAAAAAATAACGTTAAATCTAAAAATTTGCGATTTTTATGAACCTGAAGTTAGAACATATAATAAATTTAAAACGCTAGGTAAAATAAAAAAAAAAAAATTTACCGAGGAAGAAGATCAAATTGTTTGTTCGCAAAATTTTAAAGTAGAAACCCTACAGATTTTTTCAAGATCAGAAATAAACAGAAAACTTTACACGTACTTGTTATACAAAATAATTAAAAATAATAACTACATATATGGTCGGTATTATGGGTCAATACGATATTTTGTTTATGAAAGCTAAATCTGCCTAATTACTTTAGCAATTTCAGATGGTTCAAACCCAGTAAAAAACGCTGGGTTTGCGTGTAGCAAGCAGGTTTGTAACGGAGTAAGCCAAACAGAATCCCTTACAAACCTGCTTACATATGCCATGATTTTTATATGGCGAATTCCCACTTGGAAGCATTACTTTTGGGCAAAATAAGCGCTGATTTTAGCGCTTATAAAAAGCTGTGCTTTCAGTAAAATCATATTTTATGTCTACAATATTACGATTAAAAGTAAAAGTATGAATATACGTACATAATTTATTTTACATGAAATTTTACAGATATTAATTTTTTGTTGTTAAAATTTTTGACATTTTTTTTTTTACCGCTCAACGTGCTAGCTCTTCAGAAACAGTTAAATGACTAATTATTTTTAATACATACTCGAAAACACCAAATACAGATCGTTTATAATACACGATATGAAACTTTCTACATTACAACCTGCATCCTTGTAAGGGATTACTTGCCCTAATCCCTTACAAGGATGCTTACAACCAGCATCCTGTTTGTTTATTTTAATGTGAAAATTCTCCGTTTCTTTTGCTGCTTCTCAATATTATGAAATAGTAAGCACTTACATCAGCGCATTTGTTTTATCCTGCTTCTAAAAACACGAATATTTTTACTGGGAAACAACTATTTTGTTAACCACAAAACAGGATCAGTGGTGGAAAGTATATTGCCTATAATGGAACTAAGCAACCATTTAATTTTTAAAATTTAGAATAAATTACTCATGTTGGGTGTTTATTTTGTTTAAGCAACCCGTTTCCAAAGCTCTCTTATAAAAACTTGGACTGGTTTTATGAGAGTTTCGAAAAAAATGTGGTAACAGTGGAACTTTTTATTAATTCATTCATTTTCATGCTTTTAAGCTGTTTTAAATAAATTTTAAAGTTAATTTGTGTTGTTTAATGCATTCTCTGCATAAGTTTTGTATAATTAACACAAAATAGTCAAACATACTCGTATACTAAAAAATATGCATTAAAAAAATCTCTTAAAAAAAATTATATGTGGCTTCATGCAGTCATGTCAATTTCTATGTGACGCTATATATGATCTTATTAAATTTCATCCGAATTATGGGCCCATATAATTGTATCTGTTTGTATGGCTTAAGATCTAATCTGATGCAATTAGATAAATGTCCAGTACAATTTTATCCGAATTATGGCCCGATGGTATTATATTAGATTGTATCTAATTATATCAGTTTATATATAAACTGATACAAATATATTTAATTATATAAAAAATAGATATGTTTGTATCCGGATTATGATATAATTGTTTATGATTGTATGTAAACTGATGTAAATGGGACATTTAAAATAAAAAATTTCATTACAAAAAAATTAAAAAGAATAGAAAATTTATCAAAAATACCTCCCCAAAATCTTTTCCTGGATCCGCGCCTGAAACTGATACATCTAAATATAATTAGATCAGAGTTTTATTTTTAAAAAATTGCAATAAATGTTAAATTTTTATATTTGATTGTATGAAAAGACACACAATTTCATACAAATGTACAGTGGTGTTCAAAACATTTGCAACTGAAATCATGGCTTATGTAATTATAATTTTTTTGATCAGAAAGATTTGTGGTATAAGTTTTTGTTTTTTTTTTGTATGAAATTCAGTTATAGCATATTATTTTACAAATACAAAAAAATTATTCATAACTTCTCAAAAATAAAAAAAAGTAATTTTAACAAAATAAGTCGATAGTGCAGTGTTCAAAACATTTGCAACTCTTAAAGTAATTAGCAGGAAATACAAACAATGGTTTTAACGCTCAGTATTTTGTAGCGTAGCCATTATTTTTTATAACTTCTGAACACCTCTTAGGCATTGAGGCAATGAGCTTTTTAATTTAATCGTCAGAAATTTCATTCCACTGCTTCTCCAACTCGACGAAAAGTTCATCACCATTTCGGAATACTTTATTGCCGATATTCCGTTTTACAATCATCCATATGTTCTCAATCGGGTTGAGATCGGGAAATTGAGCCGGCCACGACATGATATTAATTTCATTTTCCTTCAGCTAAACTTTTACTGGAAGGTCCATGAGAGTGGCATTTTCCCATTCAGCATACGGAAGCATAACTGAACTCAAAAGATTTCTATAGATCAGTGTTTCTCAACCTTTTTTGGGCCGTGCCCCACTTTTGGGTTTAAAAATTTTCCATGTCCCCCCCTTATTTTTTTCTGTACAATAGAGAGTACTTTAAATAAAAAACACACCTAACAATTTGTTTAATTCAATGGATGTATGTTCATATACATATTTTTGTTATAAAGATAGAATTAATAATAAATTCTGCCTGTTAAGGCTGCCAGATAGCAAAAAATAAATAAAATACGGTTTATATATAAAAATACAGAAAATAACTGTCATTGGAAACAAATTGTTATTTTTTTTATTCTACAAAATTAGCCCATTGCCCCCTAAAATGTTGAAATTGCCTCCAAGTTGGGCGAGCGCCCCACTTTGAGAAACACTGCTATAGAGTGTCCGTCATTGTGCTAGTAATGCGGTAAATTGGGCCAATCCCATTTCCTGGAAAACACCCCCACACCATAATGTTTCCACCTCCGTGCTTCACTGTGGCGGTTGTGTATCTGGGATTAAACTTTCCCCGGAGGTTGAGTTTAGACTCATCTGACCACAATACATTTTTCCATTGCTGTTGAGTCCAGTTCAAATGGGTGCGTGCAAAGTCAAGCCGAGCTTTTTGGTTTTTTTTCCGACACAAACGGTTTTTTGTAAATCTATAACTTCTAAGACCATATTCTCGGGCTCTTCTTTTAATGGTGGGAAGACTGGCATCTATTAAAAGTTCAGTTTTAGCTTCTCTGGGAACTGCTTTGGGATATTTCGTAAAAAAAATATTGATTTTCCGATCTTCTCTTACAGTTGTAACACGGGGTCTTCCACCTTTATGAGTTGTGTGGATGTTACCACTATTAACAATGCGGCAAATCGTTGGTTTTGGAACGGAGTATTTAATAGAAATTTCTTTTTGGGAAAGGCCATTTTGAAAATCATTTAAAACTTTTGATTTAAAATCAGAATTGTATTTATTTTCTGACATTTTTTACAAAAATTATTCTTACGATGTTTATGCTTCCAACATCTTATTACAACTATTAAAGAACTATAATTATAATAAATTTGTTTAAAAAATGTAACGGCCCGAATCTAATATTAAAAAGGAATGCGATTACCGTTATATCTTAGCATTTGTTAATATAAATTGTTTCGTTAAGAGTAAGAATAATGAGAGTTGCAAATGTTTTGAACACCTGCATTTTGAATACATCTATTATTACTAATTTTGTTGTTGTTTTAATTTAACGGAATTAATTTTTTTATTTGTTTAACATAAAACAATGTATGAAGAATATGTAAACAATACATTTTAGTAACTAAGTGGGATTTGATGAAAATAAATCAATGAAAACAACAAATGCGATCTCAGTTCCAAATGTTTTGACTACTACTGTATGTTCATCCTATCTTATCCGTAATCCCATAAAAAAATATTAAGAAACCTATTACTTTTCTGGGGTTTTCAAAAAAGTCACCGCATAAACCTTTTTTTAAGTTTTAATACAAACTGGCAACTTTAGGCAACCTTACGCAATAGTGCTCAAACGAGTTGATTATGGGAAAAATACAAAATTCGAGAATACTTATTATTCGCTACCCGAATTTTTTTGAATTTTTGTAGAAAATTGGTTTCAGAAGTTTGACAATAATGAAAATATATTTATTAAAGTCTTTTTTTTTCTCAAATTTATTATAAGTATAAATATTTTAAAAATCATTTTTAAGAACTTGTTTATTTTCTACTTAATAAAATATAGAATTTCTAGAAAACTTTTAAACTATTATTTACTGATTCACTTCGAAGGCCGCTGGTAGCAACTATAAAAAATGTTTGGTTTTTATCCATAAAAAGATCAATAATACCAGAGTAAAAACTTTTACATATAATTATACATTATTTTATATAAATATATATGTTATTTTATATAAATATATATGTAAATGGATATGTTTATGTATGTTTATATAACAAATTTTTTTCCTCTGATTTTTTTTTAATACGATGCCATATATAATTACATCTTATTACATATCGACCACAATATAATCGTATATGACATACACAATTATATATGATTAATCTAATTATGTACGAAGACATGCATAATTAAATATAACACAAATCAAAATTATATATAATAACATATAGAGTAATATTCAACAAAAATTATTTCATTTTGGATAAAAGGATCACCCCTATCGTGAATAAAAAGGGAAATGTTTGTTCGCATGTAATTTTCCCTTATATTGTATTATGCTATTCACGAGTGAATGATTAGACAAAGGGAACAAATTTCGAGGGAACTTTTATTCACGACTTTAATTGAGTGAAAAGGGAAATCAATTCGAGGGAAAAAATATTCACGATAAGGGTGGATATCTTGACCTATTCATAGTTATATTCCGAAAAAATGAAGATCTTCTTTTATATAAAACTGCTCAAACGATAGGTTATTTTGAGCTGGTTAAAAGCATTATTTTAGGGTACTTTTGTTGTTACCCGAAGGTTCGTAATACATTTATAAAATTATTGGACAAATTAAAGTTTAAAAGTATTACGGGAAAAACATTTATAAAATTTCCATTGACTAATTTTGGTCCACCACAGCATCATTTAGTTTCAAACAAGTAATTTCATTTATAAAAAATGTAGTGGAACAAAATTACTATATGGAAATTTTATAAATATTTTTTCTCATAATACTTTTAAACTCTATTTTGTTCAAAAATTTTAAAAATACACTACGAAGGCTTCGGGTTTATGCTCAGTATTATAAAACTTTTGAACCCAATTTTGTAAAAAATTCAAAAAAAAAATACGGGTAGCAACCTATAAGTATTCTCGATTTTTTAATTTTTCCTGTAATCAACTGAATAGCACTATTACGTAAAATTGTCCACTCTCGGGACACTCTAATGTGCATTAAACAAAAACCGCAAAAAAGTAAAATGTTGTTTCCTAAAATTTTTTATAGCATTCACGGGTATGATAGTATGTGAACATAAGAGCAACCAAAAAGCAAAGTCGTTTTTTCTCGCTCCCCGCACATTTTCTGATAGATTGGGTGTAAAAAAAAAGATCTGCAAAAAAACTGGACTTGTATCACGCAAACCGTCGATGCCGTTTTGACTCTTCACCTCAAAAATGGACTACAAATGGTTAAGAGCTTTGTTGTTCTACAACTATTTAAATCATGGATTTTCTTTAAAAAGTATTATTAGTGTTATTATGCAAAATAAAACAACAATTATTTTTCTCATACATACTTTTGACCAACATATGAAAACTCGTGATGTTTGTCTCCAGCAAAATTTTTTCGTTTTTGTTGGAAAATGGTTATTAAAACATCTAGAAATAGAATCCATTTTCAGATTAGAGTAACACGCAAATTTTATTTAAATAGACTCAGGCGCACGTGATATCAAGTGAAACATTTCCTAAATATGATGTAATTGATTTTGTTTTTTATGAAATGTTTCATAAATACTATGAAAAGTTACATTGGACGAAAATTTATGAGACATGTCATAACTATGATGAAGCTTTTTTTTTGAGTGTACACTATACAGCAAATTAACTCAAAAGCAATAGAAAAACTACTCGTATTTCATTGTCATGATTTTTTTTCTACACCAAAATCTTAAAATTTTGAATAGTTTTATCTTCTAACTGAAAATTATATTTAAAGGGCATTTGTATCCTTCAAGAATATTAGTTTTTGATATTTTTTTCCCACAGAAAATTAAAATTTTGAAGAATTTTCCCAAATAACAATTATTAGTTTCAGATTCGTTAAATGTTTGGCACAAATAATGGTGCAATATTTTTGTTAATATTCCTAATCATTTCCATCCCTCCTCGTGAAAAAAAACTCAGATTATAAGTGCTTTTTATGTACACACAAAATTTTAGTGGCCGAAATATACGGACAATTTTCAGTAAACTTTTCTTCACGAATTGAAATAAGTTGTTTCAGAAAAGAAAATTTGAAAAAATTAACAAAGAAATTAAAGCTAAAGTAAATACTTCTAGTATTGCAAATAAAGTGTTTAATCACGCTCCTAGACGGGGACAAAAAATTCTCATTGAGTTTGTGATATAACCATACAAATATCTCCAGAAATTCTTAGAACATTGTCCCCTGAAGATTCCCGTAGGCAAGAATGAACTCCGGATAGGGACCAGCCTACAACAAATTATTTGTCACAATTTGTTAAATATGTTTTGAGATTTTATCACATTTAATTACTATAAAGGCAATTCATGTTTTTTTTTCAACAGAAATTTATAACACAGTGCAAAATTATCGAAACTAATAAAACCCTTTTTGGGTATTTTCCGAAGAACTTGCTATTTTTCTCACGGTTATGTCTCGGAAACCAATTGGAATTTTGCTTTCCTGTCTTCGTCACAATTGTAGTAGAAAAAACAGCATCTAGTGCCTCAAAATTGCTAAATGTTGAAAAATTTGAATTTTTTCTATATTTTTTTTTTAACATTTTTGGTTCATAGCTGCCAAACTGTGGGTAATTCAGTAAAGTGAACAGAAAAAAATATGGCAACAACAATTTTTTTTTTTTGGTTTTTGGGAAAGTATACGATATTGATCACTTTTTAATCAAATGATTATTTAATTGAAAAATAGTTATAATTTTTTCACATATGTATATTTAAATCTGCTAACTAAATGAGAATTATATCCCAGTTTAAATTCAATGTTATAAAACTCAAGCTATAAAAATACATTACACTTTTATTTAAATGAGTTATTATTTAATTAAAAGATAATTCAATTAAAGAGCTATCAATTTCTAATTTAATTAGCAATTTTCGCTGTTGGCGGAATTTCAGCAATTAAAGTTATTGAATCGGTGGTTTTCGTAATTGAAATGGGTTTTTATTTTTTTGTGCGTGGTCTTTAGAAAAAATATTCCTTACAATAAATTCATGTGCGCCCCGGTAGGCTAGTTGGTAGCGTGATGGCTTATCAGTGCGGGGGTCGTGGGTTCGATTCCCACCAGAGGCACTGGTCTGTTTTCGCTACAAGGCGCTGAAGGCCATAGTAGCTAGTGATCGGTTAGGGTAATAGTATATAATTTGTAATTTTATGATTATTAATTAATAAAAAAATAAAAAAATTTCTTAAAATAAATGGAAAGCTTTTACTACTTTTTATGAAACGGTTTTTAAATGAATTAGTTTTCATAGAATGAATGAAACTTTCATTAAAAAAATAACATTTTTAATAAAATGTTATGAAAACTTACAATTAATATTTTCAGTGCACAAAGCAAAAATTCATTAATATCATAATTCTAAAACCCATAATTCTAAAAACACACTAAAACATCGAAATTTAAAGATTAACAGCTTCTAAATCGGTTAGCAATACATCGGATAATTTTATGTCGTTTTCTGCTGTAGTAAAAACCGGTTAGGACGAAATGTGTGGTACTAACAAAATTAGTTCGTCATAAGCGAGTTTCGTATTAACCGGGGAAAAATTTCTTTGCAATTCTCTTGTTTTCCACAAAATATTAAAAATGTTTATAAACTTTTTTCTTCTTTCCTAATAAATTAAATCTTCAACCTCGAGCTTGAAGATTTAAATTATTGGGAAATAATAATAAAAAGGTCGAACAATATTATAATTGAAGGGCTTATTGTAAAAACTTGATAAGCCACATTTTATTTCTAGGTTGTTTTCGCCTTTTGAATGTTTAAAAAACTGCAGAAAATATACTTTTTGCAGTACGTTTGTCTTTCAGGTACTTGTAATAGGTGTTTAAGCAAGACTTCTATTAAAAATTGATCAATGGTTCTCTATAAAACAGCGAAAATCCATAAAACAATAAATGTGGCATATCAAGTTTTTGCAATAAGCCCCCCAATTATAATTGTTATAAAATTTTTAAAAAAGTTGTGCAATTCTTTTATTTGATTTCATAATTAAATTTCTCGATACATTTGGTAAAAAATGCCTGGGTGTTTGGTTTAAAATTTAATCAAATTCAAAAAATTTCAAAAAATTGGCAAAATTTTGTGAAGTTTGTAATAAAAATGGAATATTATATTAATTTTTGTTTGTGGGACTGTCCGAAACTGTTCGTCTAAGCCCAGGATTCCTCTTAATCGAATTCGTTTTAACAGATGTTTTTTCCATTCACTTTTATACCAAAACGGTTAGTTCGTAATAACCGACTGTTCGTCTTAACGTGTTCCTCTCAAACGACTTTTACTGTAATTGAATAGTTTGCGTTGTGTGTGTTAAAAATAAACAAATTTTAAATATTATATAAAAAATCAACAAATTTTGCACCACTTTCTTAATGCAAAAAGTGTTTAAGAAATTATGTGTATAAGTTAAATTTTCGAAACAAAGTATAATTACTATCTAGAATTGGTCGAAAACGGTAACTTTTTCTCGCAAAAAAAGTCTGTAGTCTTGGTTCTATTTTAAATTTTGACTTCAGTATATTTTTTAGCACCGCTATTAAAAATCGACATATGTGGCAACATACATGAGCACTGGTTTTAGTGTATATGGGCAAATTTTTTTTTTTGAAATTTCAAGGTGCTCAGGTCTAGGATTGTGCCATTTAGTGTAAAAATTGTAAAAGTTTTAGCTCAATCGGACTATGCCTTCCCGACCCCATTCAGCCTTAAAGTTTAGAAAACGGAATACAAGTCACGTTTTTTTTTTTAGTTTTTGTAAAATTTTTTAAATGTCGTAAAAGTTTTTACTCAAGAAGGTAAATTAATCGAAATGAAGATATAATTATGTTTTCAAAAAGGTATAAAAACCCAAAATCGGTTAAAAACTAGCCCAGTAATAAATAATGCCCCAGACCACTAAGGTGGCAATTATTACTTGACCGAGAAATTCAAGCACACATTTTAAAAAAATTTTAAATTGATTACTGAAATATATTTTTTTTACTTAAAAGACTCAAATTTGTGAGATGTAGAAGAAGTTTTTTTTTTTGGTTGGCGTTAACCTGTCCTAATGTGATGTCAAAAACGGAAAAAAATTTTTGGGGTGTATTTCAAATCTCCAATTTCAAATTTTTAAAAAATTTCTTCAACAAATCGCAAAAATTTAAATTTGGACTCCAGTGACTTGTTTAAAAACATGTTAGAGATCGAAAATAAAAAATTTTAAAAATATCCAGTTTCACACTTGGGTACTGCAACGATTTATTTTTTGCAAATTTCGAGGAAATTGTGTTTTTTGGTAATTTTTGCCTTATTTGTTGTCATAAAATATTTAAAATCGAAAATTAGCTACTTTTGTACCGTTTGTTGTTTTTGTGTATCATCATGACTTAAGGTTGAAAATAAAAAATTTTGGACATCATTAACCCATGTGGACCAGAGGCCCAAAGAGACGTCACACTTATATATTTCAATTTACAAAAAACGTTGAAGATTTTTTTACTACTTTTGAATTTTAATAAACGTGATGTAAAATATAATAACACAATATTTGAAGATTCTGGCCAAAAGTTTTGGACATATTAAACAACGTTAACCCTTGCCGAGCCGCATTAAGGTCAAAGAAGTTACTGCGAGAATTTATACATATTTGAACAAAAAGTATTTAAATTCTTTTTTTTTTACAAACCTGGCTTAGACCAGTACTTTAATCATTTAACATATAATTTGCTCTTGGTGTCAAAAAGACCCATAGTTGAAAAAACTTTAAAAATATGTTGTGTTATGTTAACACAAGCATAATAATATTAAAAATAACAGAAATACTTCGCATTGAATTTATTATAATACATAGAAAAACAAGAAATTAACAAAATATTTTTATTATGTAGTCTTTTTTCGGGTTTTTGCATGAACTGTTACAATATTAAACAAAAAGATATGATAAGTGTCAGTATTCATGTTTCAAAATAAACTAATTTAAATACAAATTCATACTTAATAGTCGTATAAAAAGATAAACTTCAGGCGGTAACGGAATGTCGTCGGCTGTACCCTGATACTTCCAAAAGTACCCTTAGTCTACCCTTGTCTAATAAGTGATATCGCAAATACTAATATTACCTAAATATATATTAGTTTATCTTTCTATACGACTATTAAGTATGAATTTGTATTTAAATTAGTTTATTTTGAAACATGAATACTGACACTTGTCATATCTTTTTGTTTAATATTGTAACAGTTCATGCAAAAACCCGAAAAAAGACTACATAATAAAAATATTTTGTTAATTTCTTGTTTTTCTATGTATTATAATAAATTCAATGCGAAGTATTTCTTTTTATAGTAATTAAATGTGCTAAAGTCCCAAAACTTATTTAACAAATTGTGAAAAGCAATCTTATGTAGGCGTGTCCCTATCCGGATTTCATTCCTGCCTAAGGAAATCTTCAGGGGACTTTGTTATTAGAATTTCTAGAGATATTTGTTATGTTAAATCACAAACTCAATGAGAATTTCTTGTCCTCGTCTAGAAGCGAGATTCAAAATTTAAAATATCAAAGAAAAACCAAAACAACAACAAAAAATTGTCACAATTGGCTTTGTCATCTTCCAAATACTACTCTGTTTTTTTGACAGACCTAGCAATGTAGTGACGTTTATTCAAGTTATTTTTAATATTATTATGCTTGTGTTAACATAACACAACATATTTTTAAAGTTTTTTCAACTATGGGTCTTTTTGACACCAAGAGCAAATTATATGTTAAATGATTAAAGTACTGGTCTAAGCCAGGTTTGTAAAAAAAAAGAATTGAAATACTTTTTGTTCAAATATGTATAAATTCTCGCAGTAACTTCTTAATGCGGCTCGAAAAGGGTTAACGTTGTTTAATATGTCCAAAACTTTTGGCACAGAATCTTCAAATGTTGTGTTATTATATTTTACATCCCGGTTATTAAAATTCAAAAGTATTAAAAAAATCTTCAACGTTTTTTGTAAATTGAAATATATACATAAGTGTGAGGTCTCTTGGGGCGTCTGGTCCACATGGGTTAATGATGTCCAAAATTTTTTATTTTCAACCTTAAGTCATGATGATAAACAAAAACAACAAATGGTACAAAAGTAGCTTATTTTCGATTTTAAATATTTTATGACAACAAATAAGGCAAAAATTACCAAAAAACACAATTTCCTCGAAATTTGCGAGAATTTATACATATTTGAACACTATTTATTACTGGGCTAGTTTTTAACCGATTTCGTGTTTTTATACCTTTTTGAAAAGATAATTATATCTTCATTTCGATTAATTTACCTTCTTGAGTAAAAACTTTTACAACATTTGAAAAATTTTACAAAAACTAAAAAAAAGTGACTTTTTCGCCTTGTATTCCGTTTTCTAAACTTTAGGGCTGAATGGGGTCGGGAAGGCATAGTCCGATTGAGCTAAAACTTTCACAATAGCATTTTTACACTAAATGACACAATCCTAGACCCGAGCACCTATAAAAAACGAAGATCGATTTTATAAAACCACTCTATTGAGCACTCATGCATCATCCACATGCATCCATAGTGATTCATATGTGCTCATGAACGTTTCATATGAGGGACCATATACAGTTGAACCTCGATTATTCGGGTTGCACGTGAACGAACTCAGTACGGATAATCGAAAACACGGTAAGTAAAGGTTATTTATTTTTCCCGAATTTCAATTATTTGTATGTTCGTTAATAGAAAAAGCCAAACATGTGCTGCACGGTTAATAGAGGAAAAAATAAAAGCACGGATAATAGATATAAAACACGGTTAATAGAGGTATAAATCAAGTATCCAGCATGCCGGTTAACAGATGTACACGGTTAATGGAGGCCCGGATAATCGAGGTTCAACTGTATATTCATAAGTGTGCATTAACGAATATTGTGGTAATATTTACTACATACATAGTCACACATGTCTAAACATTTCCATACATGGTCATATGTATATATTAACGAATTTTGAGGTAATATTTACATGTATGCTCACATATGAACTCGTATGAGCATATATAAATCTTATATGATGGTATATGGACATGTATGACCTCGAATGACTTTATAAATGAGCATGAATCAGTTCATACATGTCCATAAATGGATTTTTAACCTGGCCTTAGCTAAAATTTTTTTTAGGGTTTGAAAAATGACACTTCTCATTTGAATACTCATAAAAGCCAAATTTGGATAAAACAAAAAAAAGTTTCTGGGTGCACAATTTTGAAAAAAAATTTTGCTAAATTTAGCAAGTTTTTTGCTGATATTACAAACTCTTCTGCAAGGATCCTCCCAGCAAAAATGTAGCTGACTTTCCTGAATTTTTTTTTAGTGTAGTTTAAGAATACGTAACGAGTTTCAAGTAAGAGAACATGGCAAAGTTCCGAATTTGACGTAAAAACGTGTTTTTTAATTTGTAGGTTAGAATGTTTCAAAAACATGAAGACTTGAAGGAATTCTGAATACAGATTTAGATTCAGAGCACTAAATACAATTTAAAAAGTATACCCTGGACTATTCATTGTGAGTTTTGCGAAATTTAAATTCGCGTGTATTGAACAAAATTGAAAATTTTACTTTGTTAATAAGCCAATATGGGAATTTCGTTCTAAAATATAAATATTTTTCAAAACCATGTAGAACCCACTCTGAATTTTGGATATATTGTACAAGACAATATGATCTATAACTACAAATTGCTTTAGAAAAATCAAACATGTAGTTCTTGAAATATGCGCGAAAATATTCGGTTTTTTCATTTTTGCAAACTTTTTCTAAAGAGAGATTTATAAAATCGGATAACACAGTTTAAACACAGTAAAATCGGATAACACAGTTTAACCCTACACTTCATATTGTATAACTGGTGATACACAATTTTATTATTAGAATAACGGCTATTTCGCTTTTGTTTTCGAAAAATATTTACTCATATTACATTATATTGATCATTTTTGCACAATAAAAAAAAGAACCGTAATGTGAATCTCAATAGTTTTGTATTGTCAACTCAGTTTTTAAAACGTCTTACAGTTTACGTGAAAATGTCCGGAGTGCTTAGACAAAAAGCAGCTGCACGTTTTGAATTTTTTACGTAAAAAGCGTAAGTTGAGTTAAATTTGCGTAATAATATACTATATTTATTATTTCACAACATTTTATTATATAACTTATTCTTATTTCATTTATAAATAAATATTATTTTTCCAATTTTTTATGAAAATGATTTTAAAATTTAAAATTATTTTGAATATTTTTCCTGAATTCAGACGGTAATTTCCCCTTAAAAAACATTTTTTCGATCAAATATAAAAAGTCATTCAGTGTAGGGTTAAACAGTCTCTCTGTGAAATTCAGCAAAATTTTTGCTGAATTTTTTTTACAAATTTTTTTTGTTGATATTTTTTTTGAGTGTAATTATTTTAAAAAAAGTTCTAAGAAAAAAATTAGATGCTAATTTAAATGTTATATAATAATTGATATTACTATAATTTTTTCTCTGTCTATTAACCAAAAACTCGTCTTATCCAGTTCACCTTAAACAAGGTTTACTGTCTATTATTTGATAACATATGTTGAGGCATTAACCAAACTTATATCCTAGAGCATAGCTTAAGGCTTTTAAATTAAATCATTTATACTAAAATTCTTGTCAAAAGCACAACAATAAATAAACAATTTAATTTTATGTAATCGAACAACAATGGTATTAGGTCTTTCAATGTAATGTTCTGTTTTTGAAAATTTTCAATAACATTTTACTCCCCCCACCCATCTGTCATTTAAGAAGCAATAAACGAATGCTATATAAAATGTGAAGCATACGTTTAGGCAATCTTTTGTTTGTCTTATAAAATTTTTATTTTTAGTACTATATTTGTCTGGCTGTCGGTGTTTCTATTTATAGATAAATATTAGGCTGCTTCTTAAAATAAACAAATTTCCGAATTTTGAAGGGAATAACCCAGGGTTAGATTAAGATTCATGAAAAGCGATGATTTCAAATTTTTTCAAAATTTTCCAAAAAAAATTTAGGGGTCGGTATCAATCTTTTGGGGGTTACTATCAAAATTTTCCCGATTTTCAAAAAGGAAATATTTTGACAACAATATTAAAAAAAAAAAAAAACAAAAAAATTAACACAACATTTTTTTTTGAATTATATTTAACCCCGACAAGTCATTGTTAACCCTTAACTACACTAGGCCAAAAAAAATGGCTAAAATTTGCAATATTTTCACAGGTCCAATTACGACTAAATAATTAAAAAAATTTAAACATTGTAAATATTGAAATAATTTTGAGCGCCCTTCTTTACACACATCATGAGGATTTAAAAAAAAAAAAATACTGAAGGGACCCCTCTATCCACATAGCGTGTGGACCGATTTAATTTTTGCGTATTTGGAGGAAAGTCAGTATTTTTGATAAAAAAATAATTAATAAAATATATTTTTGGTGAAAGAAACTAATTTTACATTGCAAATTGTTTTATTAGATCAAAATTACTTAATTCCGAAATATTAAATTACTGGCGTATCGTTAACCCGTGTTAACCGGAGGTCAACATGTGTTGACCCACAAAATAATATTGATGGTTGCAACTGAATTTTTGTTTAAAATCACCAACTGAAAACAACTTTAGTTCTTAATTAAGTACAATTCTTAAAGTAATAGATCATAATAAATTAAAAAATATTAACCCTTATTGACCGAAGCAAGAAAAAGTCCCGACAAAAAAATCGAAAGCGGTTTTGCCCATTAGATGATTTTGATGAATAGCAATGATTGGCAAGTAGAAGGATTCAAACAGAGAAATAAGTCGATATTATTAAAATTTCCGTTTTTTGCCTTATGTGTACACAATTTTGTTCTTTTTTTAATGTTTGACCTATGGAAAACATGGCTTATCCAAGTACTAAATATTTATATATCTAAAAATTGTTTTTTATCTAAGAAACTGAATTTCTTCCAACTCCGCCAAAATTAAATCGGTCCACACCCTAAGGAATACCTACAGTATTATTATTATTATTTTTATTCCTATGAATTTTTATATTTTAAACTATTTTAGTATTTGCAGTCCTCCAATTTGTTTTTTTTATTCATAATTGGAGCTTTAAAAATAATGCAAAATTTTTGACATATTTTGGTTAAGGGTTAAGAACTTTAAAAAATTAACTATTTTTTTCCAGGGTTGTCTTTCTTTAAATTTTTTAAAATTTAAAATGTTATCACAATAATTGTTCTTTGAAAAAGTCACCCAATGTGGAGACGAAATATTGGAAATAAATAATTATAATTTATAAATAAAGGATCTTAAGCTCGTTTAAAAGAACAATAATTAAATAAAAGAAGATCAAATAAAACTTAACATTTTTATAAACCATTTTTATGATAATAAGTCCTTTTGAATAATGGAAAAATTTTCAAAGTCTGGTAGCTACCACTAATTTTTTTTTTTTGAAAATTTTGAAAAAATTAGAGAATTTTTTTTCATAAATCTGAATCTAACGCAGGGTTGTCCCGTCAAAATAAGAAGCAGCCTAGTAAATATATTTATGTATTTATTGATATTAATGTAAATTTTCTATTTCGATAGCTTAAATTCTGATACACCTCTGGCGATTATTTATTCGATTGTCTCACTTTCAATTCCCGACGAAAAAAGTTTATATAGAGTCATATATGTCTATTAGGGTGACAATGAAAAATCAACTTTGGATTTTTGATGATAAATGTAAAGATTCTTTTGCCACTTGGTCTAAAACTTACTTGCTGAAAATTTGAGCCAAATCGGATAACTCTATCCCGTGCACCTTTGAGGTCAAAGTTCAACTTTTGGGAAATATAGTGTATTCGCCTATACTGGAGCTAAAAAATAGCTTTTCGATATGAATTATACCGAAATCCAATGGGATTAATGTGCCACATAGTGTTGAACTTGCATGCTGAAAATATTAGCCGAATCGGGTAACTCTATGCCGTGCACCTTTGAGGTCAAAGTTCAAATTTTGGGAAATTCTGTATATTTAACTATAATTGATCTAAAAATATCGTTTTTTTAAGTATATTCATTTAAATTGTACAGAAACTGGATGTTTTAGATATTTTTAAAACTATTCTGAAATATTATGAGTAAATTTAACCCTTTTTTGCTACGGGGGTCAAAACTACACATATGCTTAAATTAGCTATAAATCCAATATTTAAAAAAAGTGTAAAATATTATTTCTAAAAACGAAAAACTGAAATTTTAAAACCAATATTTAAAAATATATATTTATGTGAATGTTTTTTCGTATAGAAGCAAAAGCAGTACATTTTAATTGGAATAAAAATATGTTTTTAATATAAAAAGTAAGGCAACTTGAAAGGTCTTTTTCGGTAAGTTTGATTAAATGTAATCATTTCTTAAATTATTTAAATTCGCATGCTTCGTATATTGTTGTCGATAGTTTTGAACAACCTAAAAAGAAACACAATAATTATTTAAATGTAAATTAGTTAAATTTATATATAACTTACTTTGAATAAATATTGTCGCTGCTGTTCATCTTTTGTGATCTTCTCATGATAATCTTCAACAAGCTTAATACCTCGTTCGGCGCAGTCATTAACAACCTTTAGTTTTTAAATAATAAATTTTCCTTTTCTATAATCTTCACAATCTTTCCAGCTACTTGGGTCTTTTTGTAAAAAATCCATTGAAATTTGGAATCTCTTCAAAACACTTTTCGTGTTTTTGGATACAAGTTCAATCAAAATTGATGAATTATCTTTAGCGAAGAAAGTATTAAGATTTTCTTTTTTAATTAAAAACTTTTTCAAAATTTCTTCTTCCACAAGGTTTTCTTCTTCCATAAAAGTCAAAATTTTTTTAGCCATTTTGTTTGTGTTTCAAAGTCTATTCTATCATCAAATAAACTGAATGCTACGCATTCTTCATTAAGGTAATATAGATGATTAATAAACTTTGTTATGGCTCTATCAGCAATTTGTGCATTTTTAATGAAACAAAAATTTGTTCTTCGACTGGCCCAGAAGTAAGCTTATTTAAAAAATTCAAAAAACAATGGTCGAAAGTAAAAAAGGATGAGTATATGACGGGATTAGCAATACCTCGAATAAAAGAAATAGTAGGTGATGATTGCGCTAAAATTTTAGATTTTGCAAATATAAAAGTTAAAGAGGACTTTCCACGAAATGACTACAAAGAGTTCCTGGAATTGATTATCATATTTCTGGGTGGAAGTCCTCCTAGTGGCATAAAATTTTTTAAACCCGGTGCTCTTCATTTAGCTAGATGGATGGCTAAGGGAATATATTGCCTTAAGATATTGATGTTTCGCAATCAATTCCCAGAAATCACAGAATTGGAAATAAATGGTCTAGTTGAAGTTGCAGGTTTTGTTATAAAGTGCTATGCATTTTTCTGGTTCAATTCAGACAAAGCGGAGCAAGCTCCCTTAAACGACATATTATTTTTGAGAAATTTAGAAGATTATAAAAAAATAAATGCACAAATTGCTGATAGAGCCATAACAAAGTTTATTAATCATCTATATTACCTTAATGAAGAATGCGTAGCATTCAGTTTATTTGATGATAGAATAGACTTTGAAACACATAACAAAATGGCTAAAAAATTTTGACTTTTATGGAAGAAGAAAACCTTGTGGAAGAAGAAATTTTGAAAAAGTTTTTAATTAAAAAAGAAAATCTTAATACTTTCTTCGCTAAAGATAATTCATCAATTTTGATTGAACTTGTATCCAAAAACACGAAAAGTGTTTTGAAGAGATTCCAAATTTCAATGGATTTTTTACAAAAAGACCCAAGTAGCTGGAAAGATTGTGAAGATTATAGAAAAGGAAAATTTATTATTTAAAAACTAAAGGTTGTTAATGACTGCGCCGAACGAGGTATTAAGATTGTTGAAGATTATCATGAGAAGATCACAAAAGATGAACAGCAGCGACAATATTTATTCAAAGTAAGTTATATATAAATTTAACTAATTTACATTTAAATAATTATTGTGTTTCTTTTTAGGTTGTTCAAAACTATCGACAACAATATACGAGGCATGCGAATTTAAATAATTTAAGAAATGATTACATTTAATCAAACTTACCGAAAAAGACCTTTCAAGTTGCCTTACTTTTTATATTAAAAACATATTTTTATTCCAATTAAAATGTACTGCTTTTGCTTCTATACGAAAAACATTCACATAAATATATATTTTTAAATATTGGTTTTAAAATTTCAGTTTTTCGTTTTTAGAAATAATATTTTACACTTTTTTTAAATATTGGATTTATAGCTAATTTAAGCAAATGTGAAGTTTTGACCCCCGTAGCAAAAAAGGGTTAAATTTACTCATAATATTTCCGAATAGTTTTAAAAATATCTAAAACATCCAGTTTCTGTACAATTTAAATGAATATACTTAAAAAAAACGATATTTTTAGATCAATTATAGTTAAATATACAGAATTTCCCAAAATTTGAACTTTGACCTCAAAGGTGCACGGCATAGAGTTACCCGATTCGGCTAATATTTTCAGCATGCAAGTTCAACACTATGTGGCACATTAATCCCATTGGATTTCGGTATAATTCATATCGAAAAGCTATTTTTTTAGCTCCAGTATAGGCGAATACACTATATTTCCCAAAATTTGAACTTTGACCTCAAAGGTGCACGGGATAGAGTTATCCGATTTGGCTCAAATTTTCAGCAAGTAAGTTTTAGACCAAGTGGCAAAAGAATCTTCACATTTTTGTTTAAAATTCTGGAAAAAAATTTTTCCCATATATTTCATTGTCGCCCTAATGTCTATATATAAGTATATATAATTACATATGTAATTTTATTTTTTCGAAAATTTGTAATACAGCGTATATATCATCAAATATCGTTATATCTCATGTTATATAAGTTGATATTTTTTTTCTCATCATATATACTTTATATAGCTAAATATGAGATCATATATCCATTTATAAATATATATAACTATGTATTATACAGAAAGCGAAACAAATTCTATCACTTTAATATATACCCGAGTAAAAACAGTTTGAATATAATAACCCGTGTAGAGTTTTAATATGTAGGCTAATAAAATTATATCTCATTTGATAAGCTCCCATATATAAGCACATACAAATTGATCCGAAAAAGGAGCCATCTACATTAGGCCGGGGCGATTTGTATGGAGGCAAAAAAATCGCTCAACGTTCAAGGAAAATCGTATTCTAGGGATCAAAATAAGAAACTTTGCCGAAGGAACCATACCTCTAAAACGAATTCTGATGTCCCGACTTTTGACCCAAAGGGTCAAATTTTAAAAAATTCCACTTTGACCCATTTAGAGAGCCCCAATCGAATCCAACCCAATCGAATATAATTTATACATTCATCTGCTAGAGCGTCTTCCGGAGAAGAAATAGAGACCCTATTCCTGGAAAGACTCCTGCTACTTTCTGAAATATCTCTATCCCGAGATTTGTACATTTTGCTATAAAAATACGGCTAAAAAGGCCCTCTTTCAACTTAAATTTCAACCCCTTAACGGTCACCTAGAATGATGATTTATGGATTAATCTGCTAGCGCGTCTCCTGGAGAAGAAGTAGCTCCAATAATTTTGGAGAGATTCCTCCTACTTTCTGAAATATCGAAGAAGGCTTTTTTAAAATTTGACCCTTTGGGTCAAAAGTCGGGACATCAGAATTCGTTTTAGAGGTATGGTTCCTTCGGCAAAGTTTCTTATTTTGATCCCTTGAATACGATTTTCCTTGAACGTTGAGCGATTTTTAAATCGACCCGCCCTAATCTACATGTATCTAATTATGTCAAATTAGATATTAATTCATCAAATTCATCCGAGATTTGTCCATATCCGGCTTATTAAATTATATATAAATATATCTGATTTTAAAAAATTTTAGCCGATAGTATGAATGCTTTTTGTAACTTGAAGTTATGCTTAAGAGTATTTAAGTTTAAAATTTAAATTTCTAGAAATCAACTTTTTGCAAGTGACTAAAGTCTGCATGGGTTAATAACGTTGAAGCAAACCCCTTATTGGCACGTTATTATTTCTGCAAATATTTCGGATTTCAATGCAGTTTTTAATTTAAAAACCGGATACAACTATAACCGATTTTGTATATGTTTGTATCAGTTTAGATATAATTTAATAGCTTTATATAAAATGTGATTAAATTGTATCGCGCCATTATTCGGATGTAATTTAATCTGATAGTATCAAACTAGAACTAAACTAATGCAAACATATAAAATTATATGGGCCTATTGTGCGGATAAAACTCTGCAAAGAAACATATTAAATTACGTATGATAATATAAAGCATCATATACATTTTTTTAAATCGGGCAATTATATATATTATATATACTCGTAATATCAGCAAAAAATTTGCTTAATTCAGCTAAAATTTTGCAGAAAATATGTTGCTGACTTTACTGATCGATCACTTTTATATATAATTATCAGAAAAGACAAAAAAAAGCTAAATTCAATGTAGTTGAAGTTAAAAAAAAAATTAATAATGTAAAAAAGTAAACGTAAAAAAAAAATTAGAAAAGCTAAACTTTAAAGCAAAAGTTCGAAGTTAATAGATTAAAAAATATTTCATGAGTATAAGAAAACCTTTAAGTCAGAAAATCTTAAAAGAAACAACAAGAAGTCCAAAAAATCTTAAGAAAAAGCAATTTTAATGCTCAAATTCTGAAAATCCAAATAAAGCAAAAAAAAAAAAAAAAACATAAAAAAGTAAAAAAGCTAATTTGTCTTCTTTGATATAATTATATATAATTATAATGTACGCTAGAAACAAAATAATTATATGGCATCATATATTAGTCATATGTATATGGCATCATATATTAATCAAATCCAAATTCCAATCCATTATTATTTGGAAGAATTTTATGAATCTAGTTCAAATTTGATCAAATTATATAAAACTTGATCAAATTAGATAGACCCATTTTTCGGATCAGATTATACAAGATGGGATTCCATGGGGTCTCATGAGATAAGGTATGATATGATGTCCCGAGTAAAAAAATTTATATATAACAATATATTCTTTAATATTAAAATATATGATCATATAAAATAGCATATGCATCAAGATGTTTTTATATATAATAACATTTACAAAATGTTTTACTAAAAAAAATTCATGTATAAGCACATCCAATCATGTATAAATACAGTACTATTCCGAACTATAATTAGATGTAATTATATCGGGACAAAACTCGTATAGATTGAATACTTTTTTATTAAATTGTATCTTATTAAATATAAGTAGATCCCAAGTGATACAATTAAATATAAGCATTTTTCGTATCAAATTATACTCTCTTATATGTGCGAAAATATCTCATCATATATAATTTTATATAATATTTTGTACTAGGGGTGATAATGAATTATATATAAGACTATACATGATTATATACATATACATATACCTATATCGGAACTATTTTCATCGGGCAGCTATTAGTTGACAAAAGCCAAATAAAAGAAAAATTATTATAACACACCATATTTTATGGCAATCAATATAATGATTAAAACGAAAAACAAATATTAATATCATTATTGATTATGCAGCATAAATATTGTAATTTATATGATTAATATAAAGAAAAATTAAACTGTTAAACACTAAAGCCCCGTATTCATAAAAATATTAATCAGCATTTCAAACTGTATGCATAAACGAATATTAACTTTTACACAAGGTTTAAAAAGGCTAATATTCGTTTATGAATACAGTTTTAAGGCTTAAAATATGTTTTAACAAAAATGTATTTGAAATCTGAATTAAAATTTGTTATGAATACGGGCGTAAAAATGCATCGGAGTTGCGACTTATCAATTGTGACAGATTTTAGAACATATATCACGAATGTGAACACCAAATTTTAATAGTAGCTCCACTTTTCGAAATATTTGCGAATTTATCTGAAAAAAACTACGAAAAACTTTTAATTTGGTTTTAAAGTATGGACTTTAAGCCTTAAAAACCATATCTATTAATTGCGATTGGATCTGAATTATGTTAGATATCCTTGCAAATAAAGTGAAAACTTTACATTTTTGTGAAATATAAATCTGTTCGCTAGCTACACTAGTTGGTGGGGCTGATAAATATTTTATTGCTACAGCTTTTAAATTTGTAAATGGACTTTAATTCCAATACTCAAATATTTTTACATTTCCGTAATAAACATTTTAATTTCTTTTTCAATAAAATTTTCATTTGGTTCTAAGTCTGGTTCTGCATCATATCTATCCCAAATTGATGAACCTTTATTCTCTTTTTACGATTAGTTAGGTTAGGTTAGGGTTAGGTCGAAAAGAGGATTCGGAAAAGGGCAAAATGCTTCCCAAATCCGACTCAAGTCCCTGAGGACTTACACTTAAGCCAGAATGTCGGCTTGTTGTGCGCTCTAAACAATCGGTCCTATGTCATATTTCTACCCCAGGAACTCCGTCGCACTGACGAAACTCTTCAACTTCTTCCATCCTATGCCCCTAAGATCGCCCAATGAGGATATTGGGTCACTGGATAGTATTTTCACTGGATAGTATGCCGGGCATTCACAGAGATAGTGTTCCAAGGTCTCCTCGTCCTCCCCACAGGCACTGCACAGTCTCGAGTCCGCCCTACCAATACGGTGGAGATGGGCCCTAAGTGTCGAGTGTCCCGTGAGGATTTCCATCAAAAGACTCAGTTCCTTCCTACTGAGATTCAGAATTTCCCTCGTCTAGTTCGTGTCCGGGTTGCCCCAGAGAATACTCGTGGTCCTGCCAACACCCGCATTCTCCCAGATGGTCCTATGCATGGTGTCAGCCCAGTCCACCAGCTCCGCCTTGAGAACTCGAAAAGGTTTAGCGTTCCCCAAAGTGACTAACTCCAGGGAAGATCCTCCCCTAGCCAAATCATTAGCCACTTCGTTTCCCGCTAAACCACAGTGTCCCGGCACCCATATAATCTCAATGCGTCCCCATGCAGAGAAATCGTTAATTTCCCCTTTACACCTGAGTATCGTCATTGATCCCACAGAGTCCGTAGATAAAGCCCGGATAGCCGCTTGGCTATCCGTGAAAATCACAATATCACCGGTCAAGCCCATGAAATTCACCTGCTTAATGCACTCCGTAATCGCGGTGACCTCAGCCTGTAGTACGGTATTATGGTCAGGAAAACGAAAGCATTTGCGTACATTGAAGTCAGCATCACAGAAGCCCAGACCCGTTTTCCCATCCAGTTTCGATCATTCCGTGTAAAAGTGGATCCCTGGGTGGTTCCCCAAGAAGGTCCCATTTAACCATGGTTCCCTGTCGGGAATTAACGTGTCACAGAGCGTCGTGACCGACCTCTCTGAAATCCTGTCGCAGTCCCATTCTGGGATGCAATACCCTGGCAACTGGTCCAAAATAGTACTGTGCCCGGTAATATGGCAAAATATAAAAGTATAATTTATTCAAATTATATTGCATTAAATTTAATTGTTTGCTTTTAAGTCTTGTAGGTATATTTCTGGAAATTTTTTTGTTAAACTCTTTTGGCTTTTTGAAAATTTTTCACACACATTGATATTTAAATATCGTTGTTTTTATTTTGGTATTCTATCGTATTCATAGTATTATTTTTTATGTAGTTTTTTTGTAAATTCTGAAAAGTAAATATAACCACAGTTGTTATTTATTTGTATTTGCCAAATTCGGCCAAAATTTGGACGAACACCGAACTTGGCCGAACTTCACTTTATGGCCGAACTCCGAAGCCGAATATACGGCAGGACACTAATCATTAACAATAAGTAGGTGCTTTTAATAACACGGTGCTACAGTGAAAAAAACTTGGAAAACGACATAGCGTTGGTTATAGGTCTTGTTGAGTACATTGCAAATTGTGTCAAAAAATTTCAGAAACACCCTCAAATTCAGAAGTTATTCTAAGAAATCCGTTTTCAGTGATGTTCGTCAACTTATCGACCTGTAACTCAGTCAGTTTTTGTCCGATTTAAATTTTAAACGGGTTTGGAAAGAAAACTGATTACGCTTTAAAATGACGTTAATTTTTTTTTGTAAGTTATAAGTATTGTTTTTGTTAAGAATATCTACAAAAAAAAAACTCAAATTATAAACTTTTTTGATTTTATTAGCTTTTCATTGCGTATATTAATATGAAAGATTATAAAAATTTATACCGACGTATAAAGAAAATTTAGTTCTTAACAAAACATGGTTTTCATTTTTCAAATCGGATGAAAATTGTAAAAGTTATTCAACTTTTCATTGAATTTGAAAAATTAGGAAAAAAATAAATAAATTAAAAACTTTTGATAAACACTTAACTTATTTCTTGGAATATATATTTTATGAATACATTTCATGAAAGCTTAATTCTTTGCCTTTCCAAAACTGTTTTGAAATTCTGAAAAAAAAAAAATGTGTGAGTTAGAGCTACTAAAGTGCTACGACCTACCCTAAACAGTTTTTTGAAAATAACTCAAAATTTTGAGGGTGTTTCAAAATTTTTGAAAACGGTTTTTGTTTGTCCTTACCTAGGCCTACAACCCTCACTAGATCGGTTTTCAAGTTCTGACAAAAAGTGTTTTTTTTGTAGCAGTGTGTAATTGAGCAAGCCCTGTACAGTGGGATATATCACAAAATTTTTGGAAATAATTCGGCTACTTCTTACTTAGTGTTCCGATTGCAACGAAATTTAGAACAGGCATGAAATTTTAACTGTAGGTTAAAATTGACTTTTGCCTTAAAAATGTGTTAACTTTGGAAGCGGCTGGGGGGGAAATATATATTCAAATCAAAATATTAAATTTTAGCCCAAGACCTTTCAGAAAAGTATACACACTTTATATGTTCAGAAAGAAAATATTTATCAGAAGGTAAAAGACTGTTGGTGCTTTTTGGGGGGAAAAAAATTGGCAAAAATTTGATTTTTTTTTTTAAATGTCGAATTCAAACGAATATAGTTATTGAGTAGAACAAGATATTGCATTAATTTTTTTCATTTAATCAAGCACTTATTTAGTAAAATAACAAATATTTTAAAAAATAAATTATTCCCGATTTCGTCTCGCTATTCACAAAATACTGAACCTGAGTCGGACCAAATTTGAAATTTCACGTTTTTAAATGGGAATATCTCGGGAACTATTGTTCGTCTCTACTAACAGATTACAAATATGTTAATTTTTTGAAAATCAGTTGAGCAACAAAAAAATGGTAAGCACTTTGGAGGTTCACCATCAAAACTTAAACGTCACTTATGCCTGTCCAAATTTAATTGCAATCGGACCAATAAGTAAGAAATGGCTGAATTATTTCCAATATTTTTTTGGGATATATCCCATTGTGCCCTGCTAGCAAACGAGCTCAAAATATTAAGATAAAGACATATTTTTTAGAAATTAAAATGGCTCAAATACTAAACGTTTTTTGGGATTTTTGAATTGTTTAAAAATATAATAATGTTTCTTACACTTTTGATGATTCTCCCAAGAAGTCTTGTGCAGTAAAACTCGTTTAAAACGACGATTTGGTAACAATTTCAATGTAACATCTGTTAATATGAACTAGCTTAAGATGAACTCTTAAGATGAACTGTTTTTGGCAGTCCCACAAAAACATTTTAATTTAATTTTTCCAAAATTTTGCAATTTTTCGTAGAACTTTTTTGAATTTTAAAATTTAAATTTTATTAATGAGATATAATTAGATTTTCACAATATTAAAAAAATTTTAATTTTTTTTTATATTTTCTGAACAGTAACAAAATTGTAAAGAAAAATGTTACTCCAGTAAATACAGCCAGCAAACTGATTTGGAGTTGACAACCGAATTTGTTGTCAATCGAATGTTGTGGTAACCGAATGTTTCAGCTGTGACCACGTAATTTTCGTTGAGGCAACCGAAATTAGTTTGTCGCAGTCAAATTACTCATGCATCGACAAATTTACTGTTCTCACAACTAAAATAATCGGTTACCACAACTGAATCATTCGATTGGCGACAAATTCGGTTTCAACACCGAATTTGAATCTTTATTTTTCTGGGTGTCCGAATCTTGATTATAACGAAATAGTTTTTCTGGTCCTGAAGGGGTCCGTAAATCAAAAGTTGGTAGACACCGTTGTTGTAGTGAATACAAATTTAATAGACCCGTGTTTTTTTAGCTACACTCAGGGAACTTCTGCTTTAAAAATATGTAGTTGTTTGGGTTGTAATACAGTTTCTTTATTTTTAATGTAAATGTAAGTCATTTGTAGAACAAAATTTTAACTAACCTTGTAGTTCATTTAAAAAAACAACTCACATCAAATGACTGTTTTATGATTTTACATTCATTTTTTACAGTAGTTTTTTGTTATTTAAAAAAATAAAAATAAATAAATGTTTGTTTATTTTTTACTACCATGGGGTTCATTTTTACTACAATTGTTAGTCATTTTTTGAACATTAAAAAACAAATGACAATGTTAGTTGAATTTAATGAAATGTAAGTCGTCCTTTTTTTAAATGAAATTTCATTTGTTTTTGACTACAATTGCTGTCGTCTTTACCAACATAAATTCCTAAGTGTACCCATTCTCATGTTTGCGCGCTACTAACTGGGGTCAAGATTTACCCTACGATTTTTTTGATTTATTTCGATCTATTTAATGTAATTATAGACAAATTTGGTATCAAATAAAAAGTTTTTTGACGACACATTCACAGGGGTACAGATTACGCCCAAAGATTTTCAAGTACTTTTGTTATTCAAATGTGTTTTGAGTAACATTAAATCTGGTTGTATAAAGCTACTTAATTTAATCGAGGGCTTGGCTGAGCTTTTTCCGATATTCTAAACCGTTCGGTTTTAATGCTACTTTCCCAATAGAGCTTTTTTCCAATATATTTCAAATAATTCAAAAATGTGGCAACTCTGGGTCCACTATATAGGCAATATGGCTATACAATTTTTTGTCTTGTGTACTTTAATCTGCTTACAAATAAATCAAGTTTTCGTAAATTTAAGACAAGTTTTCATACACAAAAAAAAATTATTTTTAACCGTACTTTTTAGCCCTTAAACGTGAGACTGGGCAGCTAAAAAATACATGTTTCTTTTTTTTTTTTTTGCTCTTTACAACATATCCAAAGTTTATTAAAATCTACGAGTTTGAGTTGGGACACCTTTATAGTAAGTACAAGTTTGTACTCAAACTGGTTAAGGACCGGCACTATCACTAACATGGGGATCCCCCAACGCTTACCGCCTATTTGAATGAAACTCGGATATGTAAAAATGTAAAAAACCAAAAAAGGGTAATTTTTTACCCCACTTTTTACCATTAAACCTTCGAGATGGCACATACAAAAACCGTATATCCTAAATTTTAATTCTCTACGACATATCTGAATTTGATTTAAATCGGAGTGTAAGAGTTCTGGGATGCCCTACACTGATAGTAATAAATGCGTAAAAATACAAATAAATGTCAAAATAACCAAACATTTTGTAAAATAAACTAAAATTTGTTCATTTTACAAAAGATTTCGTTGTTTTGACCTTTTTTCGTATTTTTAGCATGGATTATTATGAGTGTAGTAAGTACAATTTGTTACTAACAATTTAATGAAATAAGGGCCAGCTTTATGTTCAGCACTAAGTGCCGATCTTTAACTCGAATTTAACTTGACCAAGAAATTTTATTTAAAAACATTTAAGTTAAAAATCGCACTTATATTAGTGCTGACTATAAAACTGAAACTTATTTCAGTAAAATTTTAGTAAAAAATCGTACTTTTGTGCTGACTATAGAACGAACCCTAAAAACATATTTTTTAAGTTAATAGATTTTTATGTTTTAATATCTACGTGAATCATTTTTTTTTAAGTGCTAAATGAGTGATAAACAAAAAACCGCAAACATATTTTTTCGCTTATAAAATTTTAAATTTTTTTTTGGTTTTTCATGTGTGTCGTCGACACTTGTTTGAGTAACATTTCTCTGCTGAGTTCGAATTTGGTTTACAAATTTTTCCAACTCATCGGATTATTGCGAAAATTTAGGTTAGTCAGTAAATTTTTAGTCTTTAGAGCAAATAAAAATACATTTTCATTAACAAATTATTTAGTTCCGGTTAAATTTTTTCTGATTTGTCAATAATGCTAAAATAGCAAAAATTAATTTTTTGCTAATTTTTCTTCAGGAAAAGTGTTTGTATCTAACTTTCTGCTGCATATCTGTGTAGTAAAGGCTCGAAAATATATATTTTCTATGACATTCCTCAGTTAAATTAGTCTTTGATTACCCTTTTTTGTTGTCTGTGGACATGGTAAGAAAAATTTGGTTTTCAGGTTGCAAATTCCACATTTATTGTTGAATTTCGAAGAAACAAACATTTTAGTTCTGAGTCTCCGGAATTTATTATACTTAAAAAATGTCAAACACTTTAAATTTGCTCCAACTCCTTTAACAAAGTAATTAAAAGTTAAGAGCTGCGTCTATTTGAATTTCGCTCTAAATTGTAAGTTTTCCTAGAAAAAGTACCGTTAAATGAGGTTTTTAATTATAAAATTATATATTGTGTAAACTTAACTTTCAATGATAAATTTTATATAAAAAATTAAAAAAAAATTACCACTAAATTAAACAAATAATCCATTAAGTTTATATGCATCTATTTAAATTTCACTTAATGTAATTGTAAACACATAATTCCCACACAAAAAAAGTATACACTCATTTCAATCACGTAAAACGCGTATGCACACAATTTTATCGGCTCTATGAAATAAAGCCCCAATGAAATAAGTCCCCAAACCAAAAATGAAATAACTCCCCATTTTTTGGGGCTTTATTTCATTATGAAACAATGCCCCAAAAAAATTAAAAAAGCCCCAACAAAATGAAACAAACCCACAAAATAAAATGAAATAACGCCGCAATTTTTGGGGCTTTATTTCATAATGAAGTAAAGCCTCATTTCGAAAATGAAATAAGGCCCCAATTAAAAAAAAAAAACTAAATTATTTATTACATTAAAATATTTTTTTATTCCTAATTATACATAGTTTTTGTGTATATACCTGCAAAGAGTCCTCAGCTGTTTGACGGCAAGAACATAAGAAAAATTAGTAAATGAAACCTGTAAATATGAACATTAAAAATATTTCACTAAAAACAATTTTAAACAATATTCACTGGAAGATTATTCTTGTACCCTAAAAAAAATATAGCAAACGAATTGATAGTTTGTTTTTTGTGTCGCACGCAGAAAGAACTTTATTTCGCTTAGCCGCCTGCCGCGTTCTACGGAGGAAAAAAAATCCCAAGAGCGGCCGAAGGCCGCCACACAGAAAAACTTGTTTTTACAAATCCAATGTCGAATCCGTTGAAATCTTATTTTTAAGACAATAAGTAATATAATTTGACCAGTCATAGCTTTGTCATTTAAACAGCTAATTGATTGTTTTTATCTTCTGTTTATTTAACGTTTAGACACTAATATATACGTAAAATTTTTAATAAAATAGACTTTTAAAAAAATAATCATTAAAATACAATAAATCTTGGTTGGTATTTTGGGATTTGAAAAACAAGTTTTTCTGGGTGGCGGCCTTCGGCCGCTCTTAGGGGTTTTTTCCTCCGTAGAACGCGGCAGGCGGCTTCGCGAAATAACGTTTTTTCTGCGTGCTTTGAATGAGATTGGTTGCTTGCATTCCTTAAAAATTTTGATTTTTAAGAAATCAAAATATTATTTGGGACTTATTTCATTTCTCAAATTGGGGCCTTATTTCATTACGAAATAAGGTCCCAAAAAAAAAAAATAAATAAATACAGCCCCAAAAAATGAAATAAAACCCCAATTTTTTTTATTATAAATTTTTGGGGCCTTATTTTATTTTTGGTTTGGGGACTTATTTCATGGGGGCCTTATTTCATAGAGCCAATTTTATCATTGAAATTTCTCCAATCACGAAAATTGTTAATTCAATTATAAGTTAATTTCTATAAAACTAATTTTTGAAATTTGTTCGCTATTTTTTTTTTTTTTTTAGGTGAAATCATTTTCAAATAGAAACGAATTCCATTTTTTTTTAAATTAAAATTCTAACCAATCGGTTCCTAAAAATAGCTTTTTTAAAATAAAAAAATTTACAGAAATTCTTTTGAACTCGGAAAATAATGTATTTAAAAATGACTAAAAGTTAAAGTTAAAATAACTACAAATGTAATTTAAAAGACGATGACCGCATTTGTCGTAAAAATTACTAAAAATGTAACAATTTTTAACTACTAAAAAACAACTACATGCAGGGAACTTCTGTTTTAAAAATATGTAGTTGTTTGGGTTGTAATACAGTTTTCTTATTTTTAATGTAAATGTCAGTCATTTGTAGAACAAATTACATTTTTTACTTACCTTGTAGTTCATTTAAAAAAACAAACCACATTAAATGACTGTTTATGATTTTACATACATTTTTTAAATTCGTGTTTTTGTTATTTAAAAAAAATAAAAAAACAAATGTTTGTTTATTTTTTACTAACATATGTGGTTAATTTTTACTACAATTGTGGTTAATTTTTTGAACATTAAAAAACAAATAACAATGTTAGTTGAATTTAATGAAATGTAAGTCCTTCTTTCTTTAAGTGAAATTTCATTTGTTTTCAACTACATTTGCAGTGGTCTTTTACCTATATATAGTATTCTAAGTGTTCAAATGTAGTAAAAACTTCCCGAAAGTACGGTCAAAATAACTAATGTACAATCAGAAGCAGAATTGTAAAAATAATTACAAATGTATTAAAGGCAAATTTAAATAAATTTTAAAAATCTTGTAGTACATTGCATAGTTTACTGCCAAATTTTTGAATAATTTTTTCAAAAACTAAGTGTTATGTTTTACTAATATTGAAAAAAGCTCTGTGATTCATTAAGATAGTTTATACTGTGATATAATTGTTGTGTCGTAAATATTTTTTAATAATTATTAATTTTGTGTTTTTAATTTTAATTTAATGATATTTTCTGACAATGTAAAATAAAATCAATTTAACAATAAAACTCCTGAAGAAATTGGAAATAAGCCAAAGAAACGTCGAGTAAAAAAATGAAATAAATTGTTTTTATTTTAATTTAATTATCAGACAATTGACCAAATTAGCCCAAAGGAAATACCTTACAAACAAAAAATATTTTAGTCTATATTAAAATAAAATATGTTTTTTTTTTTTTTTAAAGAGAAGCAACACTCAGGAAATCTTCATATTAATTAATGTGTTGCTTTCTTTGGAATGGGGATAGAGGAGAGATTAATGGCGGGGATAGATGAAGGGCTTCAAACATTCCAACACTGTAATTGCGCGAGATGATAAGTCTTAGAACAGTTGTTGGTAAACTTATTGAAGCTTTTTGTTTCATAGCCCTGATCAGGGTTGTCAGATATGGCGATTTCTCGCCAAACATGGCGATTTTGAAACGTGTTTGGCGTCGAGATTTTCCATATGGCGACATGGCGATTTTTTGGCGATTTATGATGTAACTGGCGATTTTCTTGGCTATTTTCACTATTTATATTATTTTAGTGATTTTTTTAAATAGTTTGTCTTTTTTTGTTATCATTCATTTTAAGTGAATTTCATATTTAGTGTCAAAACGACATCAAAAGTCATGTCGTATGACATATGAACTTCCGTTTATAAATTGGAATAGTTATTTTAATAACGAAATTCCAACAAATTTACTTGGTTTTTGGCCAAAAGTGTTTGACTATCATGATGCAGCAGGTACATACCATTTAAAAGAATTATCTGTGGCCGTTTTTAATATGTTGGTTGTTCCAACCAGTAATGCCTGCGTTGAAAGGGTATTTTCCATAATGAATTATACCAAAACACGATTAAGAAATAAAATTCAATATGAGCTTTTATACGCTCTATTGAGAATAATAAATCACATGAACGTTAACAAATTGTGCTGCAATTTTTTTACACCGACTAATGAAATGATAAAAAAATTCAATTCAAATAATATGTATAAAAGTCAGGACACAATTAATAAAATCGATGAGGCTGAAGTTTACGATCTTATTTACTTATGTACTTAATTTTACTTTTTTTTAACAGATCATATGATCTCCATTTTTATGTAATTTAAAAATATATAACACTAACTCTCTTTTTACAAAGTTTTAAAATCCTTTTAACAGTTAAAAAGACAAAATGTGTATATATATATATACACAGCGCATACTCTAGGGACATTTATTCGTTCCGCCGCATAGTTTAGGGACATTTGCTTACTTTGGGGACTGTCCCCAAATTTTTCGCGCCTTTTCATACATCTAGCTTATTAGATGAAGACAATTTTTTCCATACACCGCATATTCCGGCGACAATTTTGGGCACAGCGCATACTTTAGGGACAAGCCCAAAATTGTCCGCGATATATGCGGTGTATAGACAATTTACAATTTATTCTAGACACCGCATATTTCAGGGACAATTTTGGGCGTGTCCCTAAAGTATACGCTGTGCATACATATATATATATATATATGTAAATGCGTATATATTTTGCTAAATTAGAATAAGTATACAAAGTTCCCAATATTTATTAATAAAATAAAAAAATTAACAAAAACTTAACTAAATTCACTTTTGGCGATTTTTTTAGTTTTTTTTATCAGTTTTTGGCGATTTTTGACTTATATATTATACCAGCTTTTTTTGTGTAAACAAAATTTTATTTTTTTTAATAAAAAAATTAACAAAAACTGAACAAATTTGACTTTTGGCGCTTTTGGCGACTTTTGGCGATTTTTGACATCCGGTTTGGCGATGGAGCTCAAAAAAATCTGACAACCCTGGCCCTGATTCATTATTTTACTTCGGTGGGGTTAAGTGCTATGGGAACACCGAAGGTGGTCGCAGCGATACATATAAGTGATAGAAAACTCATACATATTTTTTTTTCTAAATTGATGTTGTCGTCACCGGGAATCGAACCCGGGACCATCTGTGTAACAGTCCAACGCGCTAACCATTACACTGGATTTTTTTTTTAATAAAGGTTGTTTTTATTTGCAAAACTAAAAAATATTGTATAAAATTTACAAAGAAAGAAAATTAACTTCTTTTCAAAAATTCGCAAAATTGGTATAAAAATGTTGTTGAGATTCTTAAAATTGTATGAATTGTTCTAAGATAGAAAAAGTATTTTTTTTGTTCAAATTTTGAATTTTAGTTGCAGTTATCTACTCTAGGTGACTTTGTGTAGTTACAAGATAAACATAAAATATTGCGAGTATTTTTTTTTTGTTTTTTAATTTAAAAAATACAGTTACAAGAATACAGGGTTAAAGAACTTGAGAAAATGAATTATTTTATGTTCATATTGCCTTCCCTCTAATAAATTTTTATTTAATTTTACCAAATTTATAACTGGAAAACAATTTTTCACAAAAAATTTGGTAAATTTTCTATGTGTGTGTAAATAAAGTAATAATACACATTATGTATGTAGTTTTACACATAAAACGACTTAATTGACCTATTGCAAGTTAGTGTACTTTACGCTCAGTATACTTAATTGTTAACACATAATGCCTATTATTGTACGCAAAGGTGAGCAACATAATTTTACACATTTAATGTTTAAATTTACAAACTATAAGTTATATTAACCAACAATTTACATATTTTACAGCACTAAATTTGATATAATTATTCCGATAGAATATTATTTAGGCAAATAAAAAAAGTCATGATAAAAGCTAGTAAAACATTTGAAACAGGTCTTCCATCTACACATACATACATCGCTTGTATTTAATTGCCTCTACGTCGAAATGAAATTGCTTTAAATTATACTGAAGTTGTTGTCTTAAAGTCTAAGCAAATATAATAGCTAAAAATATATACAATTTATTTCATATCACAACAATTCTTTAGTTTCTAAAATCCTTGTTTATGAGACCATATAATTTTGATTGAACTGTCTATTGTCCAAAAAATGTTGTTGTTGAAATGAAATTGTAATATTTAATATTGACCTGATTTTGTTTTGTTTATTTTGCTTGGATATTTGTAACAAAATTTACCAAACACTTCAAATAATTCATTAATGCAATTTTGTGGAAAAAAAATAAAGGAAATACTTGTCTCTTCTCCACCCTTCTACTAACCCAACCAACACTTTCACATATACTTAAGTACTTTTTATCGATTTATTTAACTTGAGTACCTCCGAGTTATTTGACATGTTTAAATAAAATGTTAAAGCAAAACAACGACATAAAATTGTTAAACTTAATAAGAATAATTTATTGATTTTATGCAGGACTTTTACACAAAGGACATGAATATTTTAACAGATATTGAGACTTGAAATCACATGGTGATATACAACATTTTTTTCTTTTTTTTGATTAATTTTTGATTGAATAAATGTTAAAAAAAAGATAAGCAAAAAAAACTTTTAATAACTTTTTCTATTGTACGGTGAACAATAATAGAAACAGAAAAGTAATTGCAAAAACATCTATAAAATATTGAATTATATTTCGATTTTGTTATAGTTAAAGAAAAAAAATATTGGTCATTCCACCGAAGTCCGTCCCAAAAATGGGTATACTTAGAACTTGGGTCTTCCGATTTCATTTAAATTTTGTAATCAGAAACGTTATTTTGCCATTTAAGGTTTAGCGTTTTTAGTGTTTTAAATTTCGAAAAATCCACGTTTTTATGCGCTATTTAGTTTTTTTCAAAAATGCGGAATATGCAAAAAGTGTGTAATATTGTATATTCGTAGTTTTTATAATATTCATCAGATTATCATCTTTTAAATTGCAACGGAATGGTACACTCTCCTCTACTATTTTATTGCGAAATAAAATTTCGTTCAGAGTCAAAAAGTTTTGCATTTTTTATGAAATTTGTTTTTTAAATGCATTTTTCACAAATTTTGCCACTTTCAATTTGAAAAAGAGGTTGCAAGGTTTTTTTTTTGGTCCGCCTATTTTATTTTTAGCATATTATTTGTGAAATGTGTAAAAAAAAAAATGTGAACAGTTTATTTTCATAGCAATTTATCGAAAACTTAAGCCACTTTTTAGATAGGCTGAAATTTGCTCTTTTTCAAAACCACTTAGATATGAACCACGCGACATTTTATTGTAAATTGCTTAAAATTGTATACAAAAACAAAAAATATTCTTTAATTTTTCTTTATTTAAGGAGCATATACACGACATGTATTTGTCATCTGACATGTCAAATTTCCCACTGCAAAATACATACATGTCGTGTGTGACCTTTTTAACTTTGCTTCTGTAAAAGTCAGACTCAAAGTCATCTGACAAAATTTCAATTAGAGCGTGCTCTATTTTCTTCTGACAAACCATCTGACATCAGCTGTTTTAAATATGAAACAAAAAGTTGTCATAAATCCATGCCGTGAGAAAACAAACAGCGGCGGTCCCCTATTGACGGAATCATTAGCCGGCTAAAGTTAACATTTTACAATACCAATAAATGTATATACATTTTCCCATTTAATAAAATTATGTACATATATATGTTTATAAAAAGTTTCATAATTATATCCCAAATTGGTATGTCCGCATTTAAAGAAAAATTATTTAAGATGGCTGAACTATTTTGCGGCGCAAAAAAAATTTTTGCTGCGGCAGCATGCCATGTTGAAACCCAGATCGACTTTGGTGTGTGCTAAAACTATAGCAAATTTTGCTTGATTCTGAAATAAAATGGAAGCAGAAATAATAAAGGATGCAATGCAATTGCATTATCCTTTGATTCCATTTGACTATCACTTTTAAAAAAAAATTATTTTAATAAAATTTTCGAACTGATCAGCTGTTGAAGAAAAAAAAACAGAGACTGTGTCAGAAGCAAAAAACATGTACGTTTGTGACCAAATATTATAAACCTTATGTAAAACAGCAATTTTGACAGACATGCACAATTACATGTGACTTGAAAATTTGACATGTCAGATGACAAATACATGTCGTCTATATGCTCCTTTCCTATTCTTCTTTGTTTAACGTTATATATAATTATAGTTATGAAACACTAACAAAATATTATTACACAAATTTTCTCTTAAATCAATTAAGTAATCTCTTAAATTTTACACAATAAGAGATCAGTTATCGCACTCTTAAAAACAGTTTTAACTTTTAAAAAAATGTTTGTAATATTAGACTAAATAGAAAATTTTTTTTGTAATTATACTTATCGAAATTTTTTGAGCTTTCAAGTTGGATTTTTGAGTCTGTTTTTGAACTAAAGCGTGATTTTTTAAGAGCTTTCGGATTTGATTAAAAAAAAAAAGACACTTAAAATTTAGAGAAATGTATGAAATCTTTATTTGAGTCGATAGAACAATCAATATAATTCAATGTTTAAAGATGATTTCATGTAAATGTTGACCGCGGCTACGTTCATCCACTGGGTCCAATTTTGGCATACTCTCTCCAACATATCGACCGGTATCTCACGAATCAACCGTTGCAAGCTTGCCGCTATATGTTGCAACAACGAAGACTAATCGTTTTTCACACACACACAACCCTAACGTAAATAAAAATAAAAAGAGAAACCGAAAAAAAACCAAAAAAAATTGTTTAGTTGCTTGCCAGCATTGGATGGAGTAGGTTTATGTCGCTTTGTTTTATTAAAATAAGTACACAGGTAATATTTGACAACAACCAATGATATTTTAATTAATAAAGCCAAGCGTACTATAATTTTTTTTTAATTGTATTTTTTTTTCAGTCATTATGTGGGATTTCGGTTGGGAAAACGCATTTTTATTTAGCTTGAATATATAAATACATCTTGATTTATTTATTCATTCATAACTTAATTTTAACACACAAAACCTAAAATACTAAAACAATCTATATGTTAAAAAATTTAAAAATCTCTGAACTATAATTGATTATATTAAAAACAATTACAACGCAGATATTTTGAATTTTGTTGTATTTTATAAGAATTAATATAAAATATTTTTTTTTTGCTTTTTGTTTTTTTAATTTATTAATCCATATTTATAACATTGTTATATATATTTGTTTGCCCAGTACATTATTGGCAAAGAACATTATTTTATTACCTATTAATTTCCTCTTATGTATATTTCTTTTTTTATTCGCCTCATAGCTGAAATTTATCACGTAAGGACATAAATATTAAAACAATACAAAAATGTAAACAAACAAAAAAAAAAAAAAACAAATAAAACCAAGTGATTTTGCTCAGTGCAATAGTACCAATACAATCTCATTTTTTGTAAAATAACTAGTACATTCTCATTTCTCTTTGTGCCCAAGATTGGTCTAAAGGCGTTAAATAGCACGATCTAGGCGGTCAATTGACCAGCCCCAAATGTGAAATAAACTGTTCACCGAACTCGCCTCTCCATTGGGGCATTGTTTCCGTGCTGAGTGCATGTGGCACCGTCTTGTTGAAACCACATGTCACCCAAATCCAGCTCTTCCATTTTGGGCAAAAAAATTTGTAATCATCGCACGGTAGCGCTCGCCATTCACTGTAACGTTCCTGCCTTCGTCGTCTTTGAAAAAGTCACAAGATGATGCCACCGGCCCATAATCCCTACCAAACAGTGCATTTTTCGGGATGCATTGACAGTTCTTGCAATGATTTTGGCTGCTCTTCACACCAAATACAGCAATTTTACTTGTTCACGTAGCCATTTAACCAAAAATGAGCTTCGTCGCTGAACACAATCTTCCGCAAAATTTTCCACGTAGAGGAGTAACAGAGGCCCAATTGTTGCGAACGGCGCCGAAGCGATAATTCACGGTCATCAACAACACTGGCGGATACAGCTGCGATATTTTCCTCTGTCCCCACTCTACGTATGTGTTGGTGGTTTAATGTCCAATAATGTAAATTTGAAATAGCCTACTCAAAAGGTCGCCCAAACTGACCATAAATTGGAAGAAGTGGACGATGCACTTTCTAAACCGAGCATGCATTTTGATAATAAAATTCAATAATCTGCAAGCGTTGTTCGTTTGTAATTCGATTCATGGTTAAATTATAGACCAAACTGAACATGTTTAACAGTTACACGAAAACAGCTGAGCTGCCAAAAACAGTGTTGCCTAAAAGAAAGTTGCCCTTTTTTAACCGGCTTATTAGCTGAAAATAAAATGTTATAGTGTGTGTAAGGAAAACAAAATTACAATGTTTTTGACCAAATTAACATCTTAATAATTTTTTAACGGACCGCGCTATATCAGACATTTTTGATCACTTTTATTGTTATCTGGTGCATATTAAAAGCTTATTAAACGCTTTTCATAATATAAATTCAAGTGTATTTAGCTGATTATATTTTACATAAAAATGTAATAAAAATCAGCGCTCTTATCCGCTAAGAAGCATGAAAATTAGTATGAAATATTTATAGAAAAATTTTACTATTGTTTTTTTTTTAAATGTTACAGGGCTAAAATTAATTAATTAATTAATTTAATTTTTAATTTCTATGTACAAAAATTCTTTAAAATGTTTATGAATTTCTGTGCTATAAAATTATTAAAGCAAGAAAATGTCCTTTAAATATAATTTTCAATTAGAAAAAGCCCAAGGAATCCGAAATTTTATATAATTAAAAAAAAAAAAAATTAAAGCTTTTTTTATAGATAAGAGTTTTTACAAATTTAAGATTTCGTTGTAGAAGAAAAACATGAGAAAGTAATAGCTTTCTATGGGTTTTAAGTTAGTTTGATAGCATTAAAATTTTAAATTAGGTATTTTTTTGCTTAACAATAAATGTTTTAGTTAGTCTCTTTACAGGAAGAAGAAGAAGAAAACATTTTTATTGAAAAATTTTTTACGGATACAAGGGATACACCAGACTGCCGCAGTTTCGTCCCCCTCTTGGGACTCGTCCGTGGTTAATTTATGTGTCAATTGAACAAAGTATTTTATATTGTTAATTTGCTCTATATGAAAAACTTTTTATTTTTTGGTGTCGTACTGGTATTTGAACTCACTGCCTTAGCATCAAGCTATGCATCGTAATCTCGCCTCTTAAAGAGTTTTTCTTTTGATTTATTAAAAATTAAAAATTTTGAGTTGAGTCACTTTTGTACTAGGTGTGCGATATAAAAAAATTATAACCTTCTTCCCAAAAAATATGTACACTCAAAAAAAAAAATGTCTGTAAGGCCAGAAACATTTTTGTTGGGAGGATCCTTGAAGAAAATTTGCTAATATCAGCCAAAAAATTGCTAAATTCCGCAAAATATTTCCTCCCATCAAAAATGTTTCTGACTCTAGTGACTTGGCTAAGGCCTAGAGTGTACCATTATATATGTTCTGTTCTTTCTCCTACCCTTTTTCTTATTTTTATTATGACCTTCTTGGTCAGACCATCAACCCTATCTACTCTTTTGCAGATGACAGCAACATTTGTCATTCATTTTCATTCGATCACAGGCCAAACTCTTTGGAGATAGAGGGCATGCGGCAGAACATGAATGACACACTCAATCAAGACCTTTCTACAATCTCCGAGTGGGGTCGCGCGAATAAGGTCGATTTTAATGCACGCAAGACCCAATGTTGTATGTTAACCCACAGACGGGCTGTGGAATTGACATTGTCATCTGTAACTATGGATGGTATAGGTATTGAGGAATCGGATACTCTTGATGTTCTGGGCATGAGAATACAGTGTGATGTCCGTTGGAATAAGCACGTATTTCAAGTGTCGAAAGAGGCATTCAAGTGTCTCGGTTTTCTGAAACGGTGCAAGACTTTCTTCACTCCATCCGATCTCCTTACTATTTATACCAGCTATATCCGGCCAAAAATGGTATACAGCTCTCATATATGGGCAGGGGCTCCACTGTCTATTCTGAAGCTTCTGGACCGTGTTCAGGGGAGGGCGGTGAAGCTTATCAATGACAGTAGTGTATCCAACTCTATTGATTCATTGGAGCATCGTCGGAATGTGGGTTGTGTGACACTTTTCTATCGATATTACCATGGGAGATGATCATCTGAGATAAGTGAACTTATTCCACGAGCCCGAGTTTTTATTCGTAATACTCGCTTATCTCGTAGAGCACATCCGTTTGTAGTTGATTGTCCTGTGTTTCGCACAACGCATTACAGAGAAAATTCGTTTTTTAGTCGAACGATTCGTATGTGGAACAAACTTCCCGCAGAAGTCTTCCCTGTTACTTACAATTTAGAAAAATTTAAATCAAATATCCACAAACACTACTCCCTCTTTCCTCCTTCCCATACCTTATTTTCCTGATCAATACAATGCACTGCATGAGTAGGGGGCATCCCCTGAGTATTGGTTAAATTAAAAAAAAATAATAAAAAACGTCAATCTTTAAGTAGCTCTCTAGACTTTCTGCCTGCAAAATATAATCTAAATCAGAAGATCAAATTTAACACAAAATTCCGTTTTTTGGTCGGTCTTTGGTGGAATGGCCTATATATATTTTGTAATTGTTTTATGTTTTTTTTTATTATACGCTACAATTGATTTTTAGTATTTTTTTACCCCAAAGAGTAATTGGAAAATTTAATCGCTTTTTGTGAGAAAACTAAATAATGGATAAAGGTAATTTAAGATTGTTTATACAGTTTGTTACATTTTTAGCGAGAAAAAAAAATTTCTATTCCCTTTGCAACACTTTAAATTATCAAATTTTATGAAAAGCCGAAATGAATTTACTTTTTTGTATAAAAAAATATTAAAAGTATTGTTTTACAAATGATTGTGTAAATTGGTTAAATTCGGCTTAGACTAAAATGATATTGTAGTAAAGATATAAATTTCTAAACCTTACTATTGTACAAATAAAACATGGCACATTCCAAGAAAATCTATGGATAAATTCTAAAGTTATAGCCAATTAAATGCTAAAATATTAAATGATTTATGATTGAAAAAATCACAAACATACTGGGACTCAGAAGTTCATTTAAATACATGTTTGTTGTCGTTTACCGGATAATAAATTCAGCCAAATATCTTTGTGTATTAACAAATTTGCAACAATATGGCATTGATTTTGAATGCATATTTTGGTATAAATACATATTTTTACATATTTAGCTATTAATGCATATTTTAATGTATGTTTTGTTGTGTAGTGTGTTATTCGATTAAACGATTTCTCGAGTAATCTCCTCCATTTCGGTAAATGTCGAAACAAATAATTTAAAACTCAAATTATTATTCGATCCGAAAAATCGGTTAAAATATTTCGTTTAAACTTTAGACTTTATTTATAAAACCAGGCGCTGATCCAGGGGGAGGAAAAATGGTACATTTCCTCGCCCAAAATATAATTTTTCAATACAAAAATGTGAAAAAGATTAAAAAAAATTAATTAAAAATACTTTAATTTCCTTTCCCAAAACCTTTTTCTGGATTTCTGATAAAACATACCTTACCTTAAAAATACCTAGTTTCAGAAGTGGTTCTAGGAGTACCTGTTCTACTTTGGATCAATTAAACCAAATATCACTAACAAATATTATCGGTGTAAAAACCTACCGGTCTTTGAAATATTTTGCATATTTTTATGACGGTTACATTGTCAGATTGTTCTGGTAAACTCGGTTACTTTTTAATACTCAATACTTCTCGAAATTTTTAAATTGGATACTCGTTGCGTCTCAGTTTTTAAATTTTAAATTCATTTTAATGTTTTACTAAAATTCTTTGAAAATTTTTACTTTTATTGAAAATTCAGATGTTTTATTTATCATTGTTGAGATTGTCTTCTAGCAGAGTTGTAATTTTATTATTTTCAATTTATAGCGAGCTTTCAACCTCTGTATATTTAAAAAAATGAGGGAAATCAAACATATTAGCTAGGTTGATACTAGTATTGCAATCTGGCTAAAGATCTCATCAGAACCCGCAGTTTTAGAAAAGCTAGAGCCTCCATAATAGGCAGAACTTTAACAAAAAACCTATTAATAATAAATTTTGCTCCATTATTGTCTTCTTAGTAAGCAAGCACGTGGTTAGGTATTTTTCTAACAAGCATCATGAAGTTACTAAACTTTGAAGACCAAAAATGTTCTATTTATATAAAAAATTTTTAGTGTGTACTTTGGCTCAATTTTATGTTAATCATTTATTTTTTTTGTACCTTTTTTTTTGGACCTTTTTTTTTTTGTCTGAAATACAACTCTACAAATATCTAGAATTTACACCAGCACTATAGGCTGATTTTCAGATCTTTTTAACAGAAAGCTGTGTAATCCTAAGCAGTAACTTTCACTGAACTCTAAGGGACAACCTAATATACACATTAGAGGTGTTCATCGTTGTAGGGCCATTTTTCAAAAAAAGCTGTAAAGTCAAAGATTGAGATAATTTGGTTCCTTTGTATATAAAATCATAGAATATGAAGTTTGGTGACGATTGAATAAAGAACAGTCGAGGCGGAAATTGATTGAAAACTAAAACTGTATTTTATATGACTTTTTTTCAGTTTTTGCAAAAAATGTTAATGTCTTAAGAGTTTTTATTCTATATGATAAATTAATCAATATATGGACAAAATAATGTTTTCAAAAAGGTATAAAAATCTAAAATCGGTTAAGAACTATCCCATTAATAAAATGTCCCATAGACCAATGATCTGCCAAATACCACTTGACCACAAAATTCGAGCACACATCCTAAACATTTTTGGAATTAATTACTGAAACATAATTTTTTTTGTTAAATGGACTTATAAATTGTGATATATGAAATTTTTTTGTTTAGAATATCGTTAACCTAAGCCACTAAGATCCTAAGGTGACGTCAAAATCAGAAAATATATTATATTATATCGCACACCTACTACAAAAGTGACTCAACTCAAAATTTGTAATTTTTCAGAAATCGAAAAAAAATATTTTCAACTTTATACCAATTGAAGCAAAAATCAGGACATAACTGTGTTTTAGCAACAGTTAACAACAACAAAATACACTGATATTTTTTTTATAGATATTGTGCATAGTTTAAGCATATAAAACCGAAAAATTAAAATTTTGAATTGAGTCACTTTTGACCTGGGTGTGTGATATATTTTTCTAATCTATAATTGCAAAATTTTTTTTATTAATTAATAATCATATAATTACAAATTATATACTATTACCCTAACCGAGCACTAGCTACTATGGCCTTCGGTGCGTTGTAGCGAAAACAGACCAGTGCCTCTGGTGGGAATCGAACCCACGGCCCCCGCACACATAAGCCAGCACGCTACCAACTAGCCTACCGGGGCGCACAATTGCAAAATTTAAAAAAACATTCTGCAACAAAATCGAAAAAATGGAGATTTGAAGTTTGTGGAATTGTTAAATACATTTTCCCCGGCACACTTGGAAAAGGCAGTGATTTGATTTTTGCGGATTTCGACGAAATTGTAAGTTTAGGTAATAACAATATGTTGACATAAAATATTTAAAATCGAAAATTAGCTATACTCAACTAAAAAAATTAGTAAAGTCAGCAACAAATTTAGCTGAGTCAGTAAAATTTTAGTCAAGTGTTTACAAAAAAATTGATAATGTCAACAAAATGTTTTGATGAAAATCAGCGAGCTGACTTTTACCAACAAAATTAGTAGATTCAGCAAAAGTTTTGCTAACACTTAGTTGATTAAAAATTAAAAAATCCTTGCTAAAAGTTAACACATGTGGGCCTGCGGTCCAAAATGACCCCAGAATTATTTATTACAATTTACAAAAAACCTCAAAGCTTTGCTTACTACTTTTGAGTTTTAAGAAACGTGCCACATTGAAATTAAAGGAGATACTGCGAACTTTTATATATGGGGCGTTTCATCTCAAGTGCCGAAACTTTTAAAACCACTGTCTTCTGATGGGGGGTCCTTAGTTGAGTCCTATTGCAACGTTTTTGTGCAATTAAATCTTAACAATTCAGTAAATGTGTTAAACAACACCATTACACTATTTCACACATAAGCAAAGAAAATTAAATGTTAAACAGAAATTGTGATAGTTTTAATTGTAAGTTATTTTCATTGTCTGTCTGGGTTAGTAAAAGGAGCAACAAAGAGCAGCATTTGTATGGCAATTTTATTAAACTATGAATACAGTAAAACTTGTTTAAGATGCACTTGTAAACAAAAAATTTCTTTATACTAGCACGCTTTAGAATAACCCATACACAAAATATCATATGAGGAATTTCCAAAATTTTCGACAATTCGGCAAAATAATTAAAATTTTTTTTTGTATGACATGAATTAGCTTTTGTGTATGTGTTAGTCGATGTTTAACCATGCTAAATCCACACAGAAAAAATATTTCCCAACTTTTTTCGATTAAATTGATTGATTGAAAATTAAAAAAGCTATCAATTAAAATTTAATTGAATCAATTAAATAATTGCTTATATTCGCAGCTTGCTTGAGATTTTTTTATATTACAGCTTAAAATAGTTTTAAAAAACAAAGCAAGATTACATATACATTAGGCCGGGTCGATTTGTATGGAGACAAAAAAATCGCTCAACGTTCAAGGAAAATCGTATTCTAGGGATCAAAATAAGAAACTATGCCGAAGGAACCATACCTCTAAAACGAATTCTGATGTCTCGACTTTTGAAAAATTTTGAAAAAGCCCACTTTAATATTTCAGAAAGTAGGAGGAATCTCTCCAAGATTATGGGAGATACTTCTTCTCCGGGAGACGCGCTAGCAGATTAATGCATAAATCATGATTCTAGGAGTTAAAATTTAAGTTAAAAGAGGGCCTTTTTAGCCGTGTTTTTTTTAGCAAAATGTACAAATCTCGGGATAGAGATATTTCAGAAAGTAGGAGGAGTCTTTCCAAGATTAGGGTCTCTATTTCTTCTCCGGAAGAAATAGAGTATAAATATATTCGATTGGGTTGGATTCGATTGGGACACTCTAAATGGGTCAAAGTGGGATTTTTCAAAATTTCACCCTACGGGTCAAAAGTCGGGACATCAGAATTCGTTTTAGAGGTATGGTTTCTTCGGCAAAGTTTCTTATTTTGATCCCTAGAATACGATTTTCTGTGAACGTTGAGCGATTTTTAAATCGACCCGCCCTAATATACATACATATTTTTGTTTTTTGTAATATATATGCATGAAATTGAAAAAATACAATTTTTTTTTTGCCGTTTCTATAGAAAAACAGTGATTTTATTTTTGAGGTGTACATAATTTTGGTATTAAAGTTTAGAGAGTATGAAGCTTTAGTTAGACATGTTATACATAGTTGGAAAGGTAATTTCGTCTAGTTTTTCAGAATAAGTCTTAATTTTAGGTTTTAGAAACACTTTTATCACCTCCAAAAAAAAATTAAATAGCGCATATATTAAAAGTTTAAAAAACAGTTGTTTTGTGTTACTAAAAGTTTATTTTGATAAATAAACAAGTTTCGAACCTCTAAGCGACCACAAAGCTCTTAAAGGAAAAGACCCAAGCTTTCTAAAAAAAAAAAATAAAAAAAACGCACCATCTTAACAAAAAAGTCAAAAAAATTTCTAACTTGGCACCAAAAAAAAGTAAAAAAAAATTTTTTTATTTTTTTTTTTAAAGACTGAAGAAAAAGCTATCGAAAACATTTTCTAACTACAATAGGTAATTAATTAGTGTTATTGATCCGAAAAATGGTCTGTTCGACGAAAATGTCGAAATTCAACACCCTATAAATCGGAGCCTCCTTTACCGATCCAGCTGGAATTTTTTTGTCGTAGCTACTACCCAATAGGACTCAATTTAGTGCAAATCTCCCGATCCATTGACATAATTTTTCAAATCTCGGTCACTTGAGGTGAACTCCCCCAATTATATTTTGAATTGCATGCATATCGCACAATATGTAAGCATATCTTATATAACACACAAAAATATTTTGTATAATACAGTATATATTATTATATCTTAAATTATATTCCTTATATATCACCATATACGATTACATATAGAATGTATTATTATATATGATAATAGATCTGTCATATCTTATTATGTATATCATATATGCTTAATATAAAAAAAGTATAAAACCACATAAGAAATATATAATCAGATATGGCCATTAGGGTGGTCTTTCGTTGTATGGGCGAAAAATAAAAACGAGATTTTGACTGTACGCCCCTCTTAAAATATTTGTTTGGGTACAAAAATTCACCACGCAAAAAATTAGAGTTCTAGCATAACGGGAAGATGTCCCGCATCGCCCTTGAATATCGGGCCTTTTGGAAAAATGGGCATAATTTAAAAAAAAAATTACAAATTTTTTTTCTTCAAAATTAAAAAAATATAAAATAGTTTTTGTGTTGGGTTTAATCATAACTACTCAGATAAAAAATATTACTTTCCCAGAAAATCGCTAACTTACCCTAACTTTGTGTCAAAAAAATTAATAAATATTTTGGGGGTACCTCAAAGTGACTTTTTTGCATTTTTGAAAATTTTATTCAACAAAAATCAAAAACCTAGTGTTTGCTGTCAAGTATTTCATTAAGCACACTTCAAGTATTAAATAAGCCAGGTATTACGGATATCCGTTGGCAATTTTTAGGGCATATTGATTCTCGGGGATTTCAAGGTTTTTTTTTTATTTTTATACATTTGTACTTTAAAACAAGGTTTTAATAATATTTCATCAATATTGTTGTATATGCCTTTTTATATGATTGTAATAACTTTATTTTAAAATACTATATTTTCTGTTGATAGTTAACCCATGTTAACCTGGGGTCAAATATGACCCACGTAAGAAAAATGCAGCTTTGTGGCAAAATTTATAAATAAAATAAAGAAAGGAATAATTCAATTTATATTTATTCTAAAAAAATTTCGTTAACCGTTTCTAGTCTTCGAGTAAAAATTTAGTAAAAATTAGAACTTAAAACTTTTCCATAATAAAAATTTTGAGTGAAAAAAATTTACACTATTAAATTAAAAATACGTTTTTCGAAAATACTCCTGAATATGTACAAAAAAATCAATTTTAATATGAATACAAGTATCTGAATTTATACTAAATAATTAATTTTAATTAATTTTAAAATGTAAATCAATTACAATTAGAAACATAAACAAAAATTTATTTGGTCATCTTTGTGATTTTTGACTCTTTAATATACGAGGGTCAATTGTGACCCCATGAAAACACAGGTTAACTATGAACACAAAAATTAAATACTTTATAAAGTTATTACAATTATATAAAATAACATACACAATAACATTGATGAAATATTACAAAAATCTTGTTAAAAAAAAGTCTATACAAATTAAAAAAAAACGTTGAAATCCGCCAGAATCAAAATGCTCTAACAAAAATTTTTGAAAACGGATATCCGTAATACTTGGCTTATTTAATACTTAAGATGTGTTTAATAAAATACTTGACAGCAAACACTAGGTTTTTGATTTTTGTTGAATAAAATTTTCAAAAATGCAAAAAAGTCACTTTGAGGTACCCCCAAAATATTTATTAATTTTTTTGACACAAAGTTAGGGTAAGTTAGCGATTTTCTGGGAAAGTAATATTTTTTATCTGAGTAGTTATGATTAAACCCAACACAAAAATTATTTTATATTTTTTTAATTTTGAAAAAAAAAAATTGTAATTTTTTTTAAATTATGCCCATTTTTCCAAGGGGCCCGATTTTCAAGGGCGATGCGGGACATCTTCCCGTTATGCTAGAACTCTAATTTTTTGCATGGTGAATTTTTGTACCCAAACAAATATTTTAAGAGGGGGGCAGCCCCAAAAATCGCAAGTTGAAAAATAAGGACCACCCTAATGGCCAATGCATGACATAATCACATATTATAATATATTTTAAGATGAAAAAACATAAGAACATATATAATTTTTTTTACCCGCTGTTTGCATAAATTATTCAATTTATGTACTCACAATATTTTTTCCGTAAATACTACTGAATATACACATTCATTTAATAGAAAATCAGTTAAAAGAATTACTACTTACTTTTCCTTTAAAATAATTGTATTTTTTAGTTGATTTTCAACTGTTGAAAAATTAATTGACAAAATCGATTTTTTTCGTTTATTTCAATACTCAATATAATATAAAAACTTTTTGTTTTAAATAGAAAATATTAACTGAATATTTTAACGAATACTGAAAGTCCGTTTTTTGTATATTGAATAACAGACAGAAAAGTTAAAAAATATATTTCTTTGGTAATGTATGTAACTACATATTCAATTGAAACAACTTTACGGATTAACTTTTTAAATAACTGTTGAACTTTTATGGAAAAGTTCTTGTGAGTGTGGGAGCCACGTGGATCCAAAAAAAGAGTTATATTGCCAGAACGGTTAATTTTTTATTTTGTTAATTTTCTTTTAAAGTACATACATACATATGTATGTACATACTTCTGTGCAAGTGTGAGCTCGAAGGAGATAAAATCGTTCTTGTGAACAAAAATCTAATTTTTTTAAGTTAACTTAGAAATTTTAGACCTGGATATTATATAGTTACATATAAAATCACTTAACAAATAATGATGTTATGGCACCATATATAATTGAATGTGCCTTTATATGTGGCCATATATGTATAATCACATCTTAGTTTATTAAAAATATTTAAATGGTGACTTATAAATTTCTATACAATTTTGTATAGAACAATATATTGCTTTATCAAAACTTATAAAACAATATTTTTATTATTGGTTCATATCGCACACCTAGTTCAAAAGTGACTCAACTCAAAATTTTTAATTTTTCAGAAATCGAAAAAAAATATTTGCAACTTTATACCAATTGAAACATAAAGAAAGACAACTGTTTTTTTTTAGCAACAGTTAACAACAACAAAATACACTGATATTTTTTTTTGTATAGATAAACAAGTGTATTGTGTATAGTTTAAGCATATAAACCCGAAAAATTAAAATTTTGAGTTGAGTCACTTTTGAACTGGGTGTGTGATATGTAGTTATACATAATTATAATAACATTTATGTTGATTTATGTACGAGTAATATATGTATAAGTAGGTATATTAAGTAGAATTATATATTATATAGATATAAAAAAGTTTCAATTAGATACAAACATTTATGCTTTAACATAAATGTTTATTCAGTAAACCTCGGTTAATTACCTCTTCAAAATTGGCAAGATTTTTGGGTAATTATCCGAGGAAGCAATAAAGCGTATACGTTTAATTACCTCATAGAGGTAATTATACGAATACTCTTAAATACCCATAACGATGCAATTATCCGAATATATTTATGTATTGACTGTTGAAATATCACATTTGAAGTCGACGGCCAGTTGATGCTTTGTTTTATCCTTTTTTTGTTTGCCAGTGAGATCAGCTGAAGTTTTTGCTTTATAGTTAAAGCTTTATTCTTTGGAGCCATTTCGTTACAACACTTAAAACTTTTTTACTAAAAACTGGAAAACAAACAATGACTGCAAGGTGCGTAAAAAAATAGCCAAGGCAAATAAACATACACAATTTAAGGGAAATTTCATTTTGGGAGTGTACAGTTTCTGTTAATTACCCAAAATGGGTAATTAAGCGAAAGTTACTTAATTTGGTTGTGTATGTGAAAGGCTGTAACCAAAAGGTACTTTGGGTAAATAAACGATGGATATTTAAGGGAAATTTCATTCTGGAAATGAAAATTTTTAAGTTATTAACCGAAATGGGTAATTAAGCGAAAGTTAATTAACCGTCGGCTTTTGTATGAAAAATGGGTTAAAATAAACGGGGACTCAAAGTTCAAAGTAAATAAGCGAAAAAGGTATTTATGCGTGGGGAAATTAACCGAGGTTTACTGTATGACTAACTATATAAATATTTATATTAAAACATTTAATTGTATAACATTGTATTTGAATACATATCAACTTTTTTCTTGGTTATTATATTTGTAACCAATTTGTTCCTTTTTACTACTGTGTTATATTTCTGTAACGAATCGATATTAAAAAAATAAATATTTCGAGAATCTGAAAACAAATGGATATAAGTTTGATATAATTATTATTAAAAATAAAAATTATGTTTTTTTCTACCTTTAATTGTGCACTAAACATGAAAATATGGCCTCAAACTTGAATAATTTTCATGTTCATTACAAATGGATATTTTTTCACTTTCATTACTTTTAACAACACTAAACAACGTTTAACTTTTAGAGTTTACGGACGAATGCAAAAATGTTGCTTTTTTTTTGCAAAATCATTTATTTCCAAATTTACCGTTAATTCAGAAATGCTTGCTATTAAATATTAAAATTATATAAATAGAAAATTTTTGGTTTTCAAAGTTTAGTAACGTCATGATGCTTGTTAGGAAAAGACCCTAAGCACGTGCTTGATTACTAAGAAGACAAGAATGGAGCAAAATTAATGATTAATAGGTTTTTTGTTAAAGTTCTGCCTATTATGGAGGCTCTAACTTTCTAAAAATTCGGGTTCTGATGAGATCTATAGCCAGATTGAAATACTAGTATCAACCTACACTCAAAAAAAAAAAGTTTGTAAAGTCAGCAAAAAATTTTGCGGAGTCAGCAAAATTTTAGTCAGGAGGATGCTTGCAAAAAAGTTGCTAATGTCAGCAAAATCTTTTGCTGAAAATCAGCGAGCTGATTTTTAGCAACAAAATTTGTAGAATTAGCAAAAGTTTTGCTAACACTTAGTAGATTAGTAATACAAAAGCCTTACTAAAAATTAATACATTTTTTGCTGAATTTTAGTAGACTGAAAAAAACGCAAAAAATTTGCAGAAAAATTGTAATTTAGTTAATTTATTTGCTGAAAATCATAAAACATATTTTTGTGATTCTTTTAAAAATAATTTACTATAATAACGAAATATAAAAATTTTCATTTTTCCACATTGACGACATGAATTAATTTAATATCTGAAAATATATAGAAATAAATATATATAACATAACAAAAATTGTCTTTCAATTACTTACATCAATGGTTGTCTAAATGATGCTATCGCTTCTGCCGAAGATAATTATAGAAACGAAACGAAAAAATAAACAAAAACAAACCAAACGAAAAAACAACCCTTTTTTGCAATAAGAAAAAGGAACCATAAAAATCTACCTAAGATGTGCGTCTTTGTCTTTCACTTTACTCTGTCTACATTTCTGTATATGTTTGTTTGCAATTTGACCACACATATAAACATTTAGTTTAAATAAATAAATATTTTATTTTGTCTTTTATTTAATTAATAGACAATTATTTTCACAAGCCGGTGACAACGCAAAATTTAAGTTGTTTTAATCCTCAGTTTTGTTTTATGTATGAAAACTTCCATGGTTGATTTTTTTATATGTCTTATTAGAGTTGTACTTTTTAGTATAATTTTCCTCTTCTCTACTACATCTTGACATGCCGCGACATCTACTTCATTCTGCGTATATCTTTCAATCTGGTTGTCGTCCACACTATTAATGTGCTTATCAGCACAATTTTTTTTTAGCAAAATTAATTAGTAAAACATTAGTATATTAGTAAAGCATTAGTATAAAACAGTTAAGTGCTGAATAAGTATAACAAAAATTTTAGCTGAAAACACGATTTTAACAAAAAATTTTGCTAAAAAATAGTATACCTGATTTACAAGACGTGTTTGAACGAAAAAGAAAGACTTGCGAGTTTTGTTCTTAATAGCTTTATTGCTAATCGAAGACTGTCCAATAGTTTGTTAAAACTAAATTATTAAATAAGCAAGAGTTTACATTAATTTACCGTTAAGAATTTGACAAAGCAAGAAACAAGAATTAGTGATCTAAAATAAAAGGTAATTGAATATATACAATATAAATAGGTACTTTTATCAGATGGATAAAAGAATAGATTGACAAATATAAACCAAAACAAATTGAAATAAATTAGGTGCTATTCTGACCGAACAAGACGTTTTACTAACTTTTCTACTAACTTATTTTTTTGGGTGTAGCTAATATATTTGATTTGCTTTATTTTTGTAAATATACGGAGCTCGTTATAAATTAAAAATAAATAAAAATTTAGTTGTTGTCTAATAATAGTTAAAAAAAAATTTTGAATTTGATTCACACACAACGTGACTCATAGGTTGAAGCTCCATGCAGTAAAGGGTTAATGTGTTTGGAAATAACTACCGCTGTACCAGCTAGGAATGAAACAAATTATTTTTTTACAGTTTTATCAATATAGTCCGTCGAGAAGATTCACTTTAAATACTACTATGTTCTCAAGTCATGAGCAAATATAATTATTAAGCAACATTTTTAAAAAGTTCATACAATTTTTTGCGCTTCAAAATTTTAAAATGATTGGTTGACTCAGAGGGGCTTTTTACTAAGAAATTCAGTTTACCCTAACGAATTTCAAATATAATTGTAAATGTCAGACGCAAAAAACATTACTTTTTAGAAAAATTACGCTTATTCATTATAAGTTTCTGATGTTTCTGCATTCCTTTATTGTTGTGCTGACATCAACTTGGTATACCTCAAACTTACAATTACACCATTTTTAAAATACCGCTCTTAAAACTCAATTCCATAAAACGGCGCAAAACCCCTATGGAAAAAACTGGTAATGTTTAAAAATCGGGAAATTTTGGTTTCACTTGTAAATCACCACAAACCTTTTCACCAAGCAGCGATATGGAAATTACTTATTTAGTGAATTTATCCCCCAAGTCTACACACAGAGAAATAAAGTGCCAACCAAATATAAAAGTGTATATCAATGGTAACAACTTATAAATTCAGTTAGTACAATGATATTTGCATAAGAGTACTGCATATTTTGGTCGTTGCAACTAAACTTAAGCTGAATTAGCCGAACTTTGTTGTGAAAACTAATGTTAAGTTGTGACAACCGTCTGCAATTTGCAATAACTCAATTAGAGTCGTAGTAACTGAATTTCAGTTGGCAAATAGCTAAATGTTTCTCTGTGTGTAGTGATTTCATTATAAATTGGTTTGGAGCTGAAAGTTAAAAACTATAAACAAAAAAGTAAAATGAATGAAAAAACTCTCGTAAGTTCAAAGTAATTTTTTTCATTCTTCTATTTTTTAGCCTTTATTACATGGTGTTACATTAGGGTCGCCCACGCTTGTATGGAACAGTAAAAGTAGAGTCCAAAACTTTCTCCACAAGCCTGATTTTGTTTCTTTTACTTAAATATATGTGTATGTGTATACCTAAAATTGGCTCAATGTGACAATATTTAGAGGTCGCGATGAATGGCGACTTTTATGTTTCACATCTTTTATTACATGCATTTACTACTGGCTTATCATTATTGTACTTGTTTATGTATTGGAGATACTTTTTCACACTTTTCTTTGATCTTTACTAGATTTACATTCGTTAGAGTTGTGTCGCTCATGAACGAACTTGTTCAATTGAACGACTCACTCAATTGAACGATTAGATTCGTTCACCAATATTCGATCTTGTCGTTCAATCGTTCATTTCGTTCAATCGTTCTTCTTATTCATAGAACAATTGCATCTCTATTCAATTAAAACTGCTTGTAAGAGCAATTATTTTTTTTTAGAAAATAGTAGTAATATTGTTTCAAATTAGGAAAAGCAATTATAGTCATACAAATAAAATGTTTTTTACACAAAATAAATAAATTTTTTTTAGAAGAGTTGCAATTTTATAACACTTTTTGTCTATGTACAGTGAAATTTGTGAAAAAACTCGTAAAACATGAATAGTGCGTAATAATTGTCAAACGAACGACACAGCTCACAGCACGCAGATCAGTCACAAGTCAAAGCAAAAAAGAACGATTGAACGATTTGAACGAACTAGTTCACTGACTCGAATTGAACGATAAAGACCGATTCATCAAACTGAACGATTAATCCCAACTCTAACATTCGGTAAAATTCAAATATATTGATCGCTTTATGTAATTATTTTGAATGCAGACTTACAAGAAACGAGTTTATGTTAGCAAATTTCAGAATTTCTTATTTTTCTTTCATGCACTTACTTTCCTCGTATCAAAACAAAATACTGTATTAATAAGGGGCATCCCCTGATTGTTGTTTCAAAAGTAAAAAAGAAAAAGAGCGAAGTTCATTGATAACACAAGGGAACAAAATTGAACTTTTTTTGTGTTGATTTGAAATTTGTAGCAAATTTTTACTAATTTGAGGTCGCTGATTTCAAATCTGCACTTGGTTTTTCTCTATCAGCTCGACTTTTCGAGATATACCGTTATGTTCAAAATTAAGGCACTTCCGCTACATATATTGGAATAACTTGAAAACGGTTCACCATATTAAATTAAAAAAAAAAACCGAAACTCGCAAACAATATTCTCTTTAAGCCGTGCTTACATTGTTTTTAAATTTTCCAAGTAGTTTTAGAGATATCGTTCAAGTTTTGAAAAAAAAATTAAAATTTTTTTTAAAAAAAAAATTTTTTTGTTCTTTAAAAATTCCGAAAAAAATAAAAATGGGACAAAAATCACAGTTTTGGTCTAGAAACAGTTAGTTAAATATATTTCGAATGAAATGAGCTTTATTTCATTGCAATCGGTGCACAACTTTTGATTTTGTTCACGATTTACTGAATTGATATAAATCGCGATTTAAATACAAAAATAACATTTTCTAATGTGTAAGTGTTTGTATGTAATAAGTTAGTTTTTTATGATTCTAAGAATTAAAAAAATTAAGTAATAAAAAAAGATTATTTCATTTTTATGGTTGCGGTAGCAAACTCATAACGCCTATAAATTGTATTGTTCCTTTATGACACCTAGTCAGTTCACAGTCAATTAAAGAGAAAAAAGAAAAGTGCACTTGTTTTTATTGATGTGTGGTTTACCGTTGGTAACGGATGATTTTTTTAAAGAAATTCCCCTTAACACATGTGTTCATTCATAAGTGACTGTCAATAAAATTGTGGATATAATTTTTTCTAGGTACTTCAGTAAAAAACTACGAAGTAATTATATGGGTTCATTCAACCAATTTTTCTCATTCAACAAGTGTTTACGAAAGCGAAAAGTATAACGACAAAAAATATTAAAAAATTTTAACCTAGAACATTTCATCAGTGAACACAAAAAACTTTTGATTTTTATCCCTTGTTTTATTTATTGAAAACTGTGTTACTTTGAAATATATGTCAAAATTGGGCTATGACTACGTCAAGAAACACCTGTAAAATCAATCCCAACTATTTTTGTAACATATTTTTGTAACATATTTTTGTAACATATTTTTGTAACATATGTGGTAGAAAAAGTGTGTCAGATTTTATTAAAAAAAATTATTTTGACTACTTCGGATTTACCATGGAAACCCGTGACAAGTAGTGGATTCCTAATACTGTATGTAAAAACTGTGTAGAGTATTTAAGGTTATGGGCAAACAAGCAACGGACCCAGTTCAAGTATAAAACACCAATGATCTGGCGGGAACCTTCGAATCATTATGATGATTGTTATTTTTGCGCTGTCAACATAACAGGTATAATAAAACAAACCGGTCTAAATGGATTTATCCTAACGTGTTGTCTATTACCCAACCAGTCCTGTACTCTAGTGAGGAATCAGAATCACAACCATCTACATCTACACACAATTTTCACGACTTACGACAAAATGTTCCTTCACCAATTTCTGAATGTGGATCAGATGACTTCCATTTAGATATTTCTTCTGAACGCGAGCAATTTAATCAGGAGGAGCTTAGTGATTTAGTGAGAGACCTTGGACTCTCTAAAAAAGCATCTGAAATTCTTGCTTCTCGATTAAAGCAAAAAAAACTGTTAACCCAAGGTACAACAGTTTCATACTACCGTAACAGAGCATATGATGGCGGACTATTGCTGGAGCATTAAAAATAATCCCTCTAAACAAGATTATTTAAGAAAATCTTATAAAAGAAAATTTTTCGATGAGTTGTAATTACATTGTAATATTTGTGTATTAAATTTTTTTATTTTTCTTTAAAATTCTCTTTTTGTGTTAAATTAAAAAGTATAGCTGATAGAAATAAACAAAATCAAAAGTTGTTATTTTTGTATGGAAATCGCGATTTATATCAATTCAGTAAATGGTGAACAAAATCAAAAGTTGTGCACCGATTGCAATGAAATAAAGCTCATTTCATTCGAAATATATTTAACTAACTGTTTCTAGACCAAAACTGTGATTTTTGTCCCATTTTTATTTTTTAGGAATTTTTAAAGAACAAAAAATTTTTTTTTTTTTAAAAAATTTAAATTTTTTTTTCATAACTTGAACGATATCTCTAAAACTACTTGGAAAATTTAAAAACAATGTAAGCACGGCTTAAAGAGAATATTGTTTGCGAGTTTCGGGTTTTTTTTTTAATTTAATATGGTGAACCGTTTTCAAGTTATTCCAATATATGTAGCGGAAGTGCCTTAATTTTGAATATAACGGTATATCTCGAAAAGTCGAGCTGATAGAAAAAAACCAAGTGCAGATTTGGATTCAGCGTCCCAAATAACCTTAAAAACAATATTCAGTTCTTAATCAACAGAACCATTGTTCCCTTGTGTAATAATTACATTAAACAAGAAGGTTGTGCTCGAAGGTTGTGCCTGATTGTTGGTTGTGCGCGATTTTTTTTTTCAAAGTAAATACAAGCTATTTTGAATCTAAGTTTTGTAAAATTTCAGTGATTTCTTATAATGTTAGTGCAAAACAATAATTATTTTTTAAGTCGTTTATTCACTTTCGTGCTATATTGGGTTAGCTAACATATGAAATGTCTGCCACTAAATCCTCGAGATTAATGAGAACCTCACCAGGAACGTGGCTAATTGGGAATCAAATTGAACGTTTTTGTCCGGCAAGACTTCCATCAAAAAGCGATGTGCTTAAACTGTTAAATTTTTATCACTTGGGAAAACGATTAGTATTCGAGAAACGGTAAATGCAGTGACCGAGATTTGGGAACGAGCAAGACTACTCAAAGAATTGATTCGATCGTAAGAATAATTCGTAAGCTTTTAGGTTAATACAGTACTTTTCGCTTATAGTCACATCTCTTAGTTTCACACAAGTTGTGGACAATATCGCTAATGTGACTATATCGCTAGTTTTTTTATATGCCATTTTGTTGTCTATAAATAAATTGTGATATAGTCATCATAAAATGTGACTATTTGCAATTTATTTATTATTATAACAGGTGGAAAATTTGGAATATAAAAACGATGTTTGAAACGATTCAGCTCAGTTTCCTTGTTCCAATTTTCGTTTTAGCCTCTTAAATTTTTAAATAATTTTAAACCGAAAAAAATTCAAGATTTCACAATTATATTAGAAATTTTCTGTATTGTGACTATAACTTAAATTATTTGCATATAAATTTACTTTTAGTAGCCAGAGTTTAGTGGCATATAAGCCAAATGTGATTATATCGTGAATGGACTATATACTAAATATTTTGTATGCAATTTGATTTTAGATGACAGTAAAAGTGTAAAAACGGACTATATCGCTAAATGGACTATAAGCGATGTGACTGTAAACGAAAAGTACTGTGTAACATTTTGAAGAAGAGTCGGAAAAACAAACTCAAAAGCAGTCGGGCAAAAGAAGTCATGTTCAAAGCAGATTTAAATTAAATATTAGACGTAGCCACAAAAGATGCATTAAACAATATCAAGAATGTGGAGGACAAATTGTTTCTTATAATGCAGAGGGAAAATAATATGAGTTGCAGCATGGCGGGAATAGACAAAAAAGTCAAAGGTGAAAGAAGATCGCAGAAGGCACAGTCATTTCTTTCAAAGGATCCTATAGAGTGGAAAGACGACGCCATTTTTATTTCGATGAAAGAAAATGCTAGACTTTTAAAAGTTGTAAATGACTGTGGAGAAACAGGTGTTGCTTTGGTGACCCAATTTAACAGCTCAATTACGAAAAATGAGGAGCAAAAGCAATATTTGCTTAGATTAGTTGATCACCATAGAAAAAAATTCCCCGCGGTTTCTAAAGCTAATATTGCAAAAATGGCTATCGATAATTTAAAAAAATAATAAAATATATGATAATTTGTACTTAATACACAGTTTTATTAATTCTTTATTTATTTGTTTTGTTAAATATTTTTATTTTTAAATAAACAATGAATATCACCATAAAAAATCGTTGTATGTTATATTTCTATCTAACCCCGAAAAAATCATCAAAACTATCGCAACCTCTAAATATTGACCGATTGTGCCCAAATTTGGACTGAACATTTTTAAGCATTATTCGAATAGGAACAGCGTTGTGGAGCGCGAATATTCGATGCTTTTGAATTTTGGGCCAAATTATTCGTTACATATCGATGGCTTAATATAAAAAAGGCGTAACTCAATTTTTTTCAAAATAGCGTTTTCAGGGGGATATACTTGCAAATAACAGATTTATAACGATTTTAAACAAAGCCCTAAGTCAAGTCAAAGAATTTTTGAAAGAAAAAGCCCCAACTCGTCTTTTTGTTTGATTAGTTTTTACCATGGCACAGTAATACAAGGTAAATCTGTCAGCGCAGCTGTAGTTATGGGTTTATATTTCCCAAGTATCAAATTCTCAAGTATCAAATTCGCTTCCCGATAAGACTTCAAATCTACGCAAATATGCCAAACGGTCATCTGTCCCAGGAAAGCGCAACGAAGAAAGGCGTACATTTCTACAAAAAATTTCAGATGAGTTGCTAAAAATGGAGTGCCATTATTGCCGAAATGACACCAAAAAATTATATTTTGAATTGGATTTTTCCACCTATCAGAAAATTTACCAGCTTTATGTATTAAAGGAATCGAACTATTCCATATTTAAACCTAGGAAAGACCAGTGTGCGTTTCACATAAAGCTAGTAATTTGTCAGATGAAGACTATAAAAAGCATAGAGAATAAATGAAAAAAATGCGTGAGGAAAAATATAATGACATAAAAAATGGTGAGTCCGGAGTATGTGCAGTTTTATGTTTGGAAGTGCAAGCGGTAAAATTAATTCCTCAACTAAAGACGAGTGCTGCATAGTATAAAATGAAGCTACAACTACATAATTTCACAATATACAATATTTTAGCCCACGAATCAGACAATTATGTTTGGAATGAAACAGATGGATGTCTAGTAGCTTCCGTTTTTGCGACGCGTATTATTAAACATTTGAGGAAGATCCAAACTCGATCGCCAGAAATGCATCACGTAATTATTTACTCAGATGACTGTTTTTACCAAAACCTCAACGTAATATTGTCTAATGCATTGCTGGGTTTTAGTATGGAAACACAAATAACGATTGAACAAAAATTGTTAATAAGTGGACATAGGCAAATGGAAGCCATTCCCTTATAGATAGAAAAATTAAAAATAAGCAAATAAAATTGCAATCGGAATTTGTGCAACCAATAAAGGGGGCACGAAAAGTTCAGCACCCCTACAAGCTCACCATTTGCACTACGACTATTTTCTTAATTTTGAAAACATCCCTAAACGTACTGGTAAAAATATTGCTTAATATAAAAGTTCTAGAAATGTATGTACTCAAACCTCTATTTCAAATTTTAGGCAGACGTATTGGTGATCTTACTGTAAATATTCTACGAGCCTTGGCGTATGCCCCATCCGGATCAATATACATATTTCAAAACAGACATAACTGATGATTACGAATTTCTCCCAAATAGATCAAAGTCGGCGATTAAAGATATCCCTGATTCACTTTACAAGGAGAAGATAGCAATAACAAAAAATAAATTGTACCACCTACAGGTTTTGAAAAAGTTTTTACCTGCAGATTGCCTTTTTTTATGATAACTTGTCTTATAAGCACAAATATTTACAGTTCACTTCTGATTTAATCCTTTCAATTCCATGAATTATTTCCTTCTATTATTTAAACCTGAATTATTATAATAATATGTCTCATTTTCAACTCAGTTTAAAAAAGCCCTAACTTAATTTTTTTTCAAAAATATCAAGGAAAAAAGGGCATATCTTTAGTTAACTTTATAAAAATGAAAATAAAAATTTTTTAAAACGAGAAATAAAATGTGTTAGCTTTTTTTTTAGTAAAAATTGCATTAAAATTTTTTTTGTATCTAAAATTTACGGATTTTATTAAGTTTTTTTCTTCTCCTGTAAAGTTAGTTACGAGTTACGCCTTTTTTATATTACGCCATCGATATATGTAACGAATAATTTGACTGAATGCAGTTCCTGACATAAGAGAACCTAAACACATTTTTTTTAATTAAATACGATAAAGTAACATCTCTTGTGTAATATTCAACAGCCTATATATTCAAAACAAGGGTAAATTTGGGGATATATCCTTTTTTGAGGCGAGAAAATTTAAAAAATTAAAAAAAGGCCATTCCAAAAAAAATTATTTTTATAATTTTTAAATTACAATTTATAGGCGGTAAAAATTAAAAAGTTATTAAACAAACTATTTAGATATGAATTAAAAATGATTAGCTTTCCAATACACATAATTTGGTTTTTAAATATCCGTTATATTTTTGGTTATTGATACGAAATTTTTAAATTTTTGCTTATCAAATCGTAAAAAGTGAAAATGTCACAAAACGACAAAATAGTTGTTCACGTATTTTCCATTTTCTATCAAAATATAAAACTTTCATTAAGATCTGGAATTTGATGCAGTAAAGGGTTAAGTATAATCTACCTAACCCGGTCCACCGTTTCTCTCACGACAGAAAACCTTGAGAAATAAGAGACATCTAAACTTAGTTTCAACAGGTGTCGGAAATTTTTAAAATTGCTCATATGAATGCTATTTCAATTTAAAGCCTTAAGCATGATTCAATAAAATTTATATTCGACGTCATTACCGCGTGAACCCAATTTACCCGAAGTAACAACAAAGTTCACAATAGAACTGCTTTACGGTAAAATTGTGTGCCCGCTAAGAATTTAGAAAAAAATTTTACCCTAAAACTACAAGTTTTAGTTTTCCGTTTTCCGTTTCCGTTGCTATTTGGTAATTATTTTTTCCTTGACTGTTTTTCTTTACATTTTCCTTGTATTGTGCTTATACACTAAGGATGTTATGTAGGTAAAGACGACAGCAATTTTAGTCAAAAACAAATGAAATTTCACTTGAAAAAAGGACGACTGTTCAAAAAATTACTAAAAAATGTAGTAAACATGAATCACTTATCGCTCATTTACTGCAAGAACGTCACAACTCAAAAAAAATGATTTTTGAGTTAATGACGCAGACTTGTTTGTTATATCACGTATCATATTGTGTAAAAAAGCCGTATTGATATCTTGTATACTCACCTCTTGAGAGAAATTATGTCGTTATTTTTTCTTTAAGGTGGGAGTAAATTGAAAATCATCAAATTTTTGTATTTATGACGTTATTGCAGTAAATGAGCGATATGTTAGTAAAAAATGAACAAACATTTATTATTAATTTAAATTTATTTTCATCGGGATAAACATTAATTGCATTTATAGTAATTAAATGTGCTAAAGTCCCAAAACTTATTTAACAAATTGTGAAACAATCTGATGTAGGCGTGTCCCTATCCGGATTTCATTCCTGCCTAAGGAAATCTTCAGGGGACTTTGTTATTCGAATTTCTATTTTTTTAAATAACAAAAAAATAACTTTAAAAAATGAATGTAAAATCATAAAACAGTCATTTGATGTGGTTTGTTTTTTCAAATAACCTACAAAGTTTGTAAAAAATTTAATTTGTTCTACAAATGACTGACATTTACATTAAAAATAAAAAAAACTGTATTACAGCCCAAACAACTACATATTTTTAAAGCAGAAGTTGCCTGAGTGTACTTTTATAAGGAACTAATTTTTCTGGCCTCACCATGGACTTCTTTACCGGGTTTTACTGTAAGTAAAATTCAACTAAACGTGAAGCCATGTTACTTATGCAGGAGAACGTATGCATTTGATAGTATTTGTAAAAGTTTGTGTGTGTGTAGGTGATATTCATGGATTTTATAGTATTTGTAAGAGTGTGTGTGTGTGTGTGTGTGTAGGTTATAGTCATGTGATTGCTTTTTACACTTAATAATTTAACACCTTAAGGCAGTTCTTTGTCACAATCCAATTATCCTCGCCGCATCGTACCAAATACCAGAGCAGAAATAACAACATCAATACGTCATAATGGTGATAATGGTGGCGCAAATGATGATAAAGCGACGATGAAGTGTTTGTTCTTATTGTCTATTCATTTAACGTTTATATGGTTTTATAAACAATGTTAAAGGTTAATGAAATACAGTGTTGTACAAAACAGGCAAAACTTCTAAGTTTGTAAACTTTTTGTAGATTAATAACTGTCTAAAATTTATATTTATCAGATAAGCAAAACAAAGACAAATACAGTGGATGAAGACATAAATGTTACAAATAAAACCTGATTTTTTTTTTTAAGAAAATCCATGGTTAAATTTCATGCTTATGGCTAATTTTAAAACCAAAATTAATTTTTTTAACGTATGATTGCAAAATAATCATACATACAATCATTAATCATACAGCTAGTATGTAAAAAATTCAACTTTTGACTGTCTTTATAAATGTCAATTATACTTTAGCATATAGTATGACATACAACAAACTCATAAAATTGTAATTTTTGTTGGTTTTTGTTGTGGCACAGTAAAGCTTAAGCCAATTTATTAAAAACATAAAAAAAAAATAGAAATTTTTTTTGTCATAAAGCACGTTTTGTTTGACTCTTGACACTTACAAGAGTAAAAATAACAACACCAGTCATAAACTATGTTACCTATAAATACACACACACATACACTGTAATATTTTCACACACACATGCACTGTAACATTTTCACACACACTTATACATACTTAAAATAACAAACTAAAAGCCTCTAAGCACTTTGCTCATCCAAAGTTAAACATCTGTGCCTAAATACGGTTTATATGTAAAAATCCTATATGATTTTGTTGTTGATGCTGTTTTTGAGTGTTCGAAGTTTTCCACGTGTATGCGTATCTGTTATAGGGATTTATTTAACGGTATTTGAATTTGAATTTCAATTTTTTTTTTTTTTGCAAATTTTCTGGTACTCTTTACAAAGGTTACAAAAATAGAAAATATTTACATTATTGATTGAAATTGAAAATTTGTAAAAATGTAAAAATTTAATATTGAAAAAAGAAAATTTAAATACTTTGATATAGGAAGCTTAGTTGAAGATATTGAATTTATTGTAAACATTTTTAAGGATTTAAAGATTTAAAAATAAAAAGAAAAGAAAAATTTTAAAGGATAATACTTTACAAGTTTGATATAATTTTTATTAAAAATAAAAATTATGTTTTTTCGACCTTTAATTGTGCAATGAAAATGAAAATTATTCAAGTTCGAGGCCCTACATAATTTTTATTTTTAATAAAAATTATATCAAACTTGTATAAAAGACAAAGTACCGTCTAGTTTGCTCCCCCTATGTTGTTTATAAACTAAACAAAATATAAAAAGGAGAGAAAAACAAAAAACATGTATTGAATGAGGTGGACCTTGCACATAACAAACAAATTTTCAATTTATTTTTTGATCAATGGTTATAATCTTTAATTTGAAGCTCATATATTAATTATTTCTCATGTAGTGTGTAAACTAGTTTATATGAATGTTTGATGTTTGACATGGGATTGTTACCGCTTTCAAAACGTGTTCTGATGATGGGAACCTAGAAAATTCCCGAAATAGATCTATCAATATTAGAGTGGGTCGCACCCCATACAAAAAAAAAAAAGTTGTGCCGGTCACCCCCTAGAATTAAAGATAATTTGAGGAAGATTTGAAATTTTTTTTTTTTTTTTTTTTTTGCCACGCCCCTTGACCCCGCGCATTTGGTTTTTTATTTCCTGTGGCTCCATTTATAGTCCGATCGTAACGTGTGATATATCATTGTTTTTGGAATGACAACGGCTACATTTTCCACTTTAACCACTTTTGACTCCGACGTCAAATTCTAGAAGTGACTTCTGGAAACTCAATTTCTACCACCCTAATTCACGATTTTTTCTAAACGATAAAAAAGTTTTTTAAATTCCATGAAAACAATTTAATTATATTTTTAAAGAAAAAAAATATTTTAGTAATTTACACTAATTTTATCAAAAAGCTACAGCTGTAGACGCGAACACTTGAAGAGGAATAATAATATGTAGGGCTCGGAAGTTAATGCATTTATATTTGTGTTTTATGTATATAAAATATGTATTTAAAATCGTAAAATATGGACTTAAAATTTAAAAATATGCATTTATTATTGATTTTTTCATTTTTTTCTATATAATTTTTAAATTTTAGTAATTTCTGTTTAAAAAAGTCGTTACAAAATTGAGAATAACAATTAAAAATCTTCTTAAAGTTTGTAGTTGAATTTTCTGTCATATTACATTTCTTGATAAAAAAATTTAAATTGTAAAAAATTTATTTTTAGTAAAACATCAAAAAAAAAAATTGCAAAAATATGCAAAAATATGTAAAAATATGCAAAAACATGTTAAAATATGCAAAATATGTAACAAAAAATACAAAATATGCATAAGAATATGCATTTATAGCAAAATATGCATTTATAGCAAAATATGTAAAAATATGCACTAACAAATTGATGCCATTTTGTTGCAAATTTGTTGATTCGCAAAGATATTTGGTTAACATTGTTCTCTAGCTAACGACAACAGACATGTATTTACATGAAGTTCCGAGCCCTAATAATATGTTTAACAAAAGTGTTGCCAGCTGAATCGGTTTGTGATGACGGTTAAAAAGAATACTATGTGGAGGAGAAAGATAATAGAAAATAGAGAAACAAGTGAGATTGCGAAAAAGAGAACATTATCATAGTGCAAAAACAAATGCACACTAGCGCCACAAAAAGACCAAAGCTTATTGTTAACGATTGTTGGAATAAAACTCAAATTGATTTTTTTTAAACCTTCGTAACTTTTTTGTTACTGAATAAATATATATACTGTAAAAGACAAAATTTCATGGAATTTAAAAAACTTTTTTATCGTTTAGAAAAACTCGTGAATTAGGGTGGTAGAAATCGAGTTTCCAGAAGTCACTTCTAGAATTTGACGTCGGAGTCAAAAGTAATCAAAGTAGAAAATGTAGCCGTTGTCATTCCAAAAACAATGATATATCACACGTTACGATCGGACTATAAATGGAGCCACAGGAAATAAAAAACCAAATGCGCGGGGTCAAGGGGCGTGGCAAAAAAAAAAATATTTTTTTTTTTCAAATCTTCTTCCAATTATCTTTAATTCTAGGGGGTGACCGGCACAACTTCTTTTATCGACCCGGCCTAATGGGCATACCACAAGACTGTCGCAAAAGGGACATGTCGAAGGACTAACCAAAACAGACTAACCACATGACTATCCTGAAAGGGACATGTAGTACAATTTAATAATTGTTAATGTAAAAAATGGTAGAAAATGAAACAATAAATTTCTAACTCATTGGCTTTTTCTAGTCAATTAGGTGATATATCCTACATCTACCAGTCACGGAACTAGTCTTTTTAGATCAATTTACACTACATAACTCACATCAATTGTAAATAATACTAGTCCTGTGATAAGTCCTTTTCCAGCAGTCCAGGTTCTTTTAGGTCAATTTTCGCATGCCGATAATTTTTTAATAAACCCAAAAAAAAAAAAAACATAAATATCGACAAAAAAAAAAAAACAAAATTAATAATTTTTAGTTTAAAAAATTACCGAAAACTAAACAGCTTCCAATGGGTAAAATTCTGGCCAACTGGCTTTTTCTTGTTAATAAGTATTCTGGTTAAGTGGTATGTCCTTCCTTGGAGGATTGGTAATTTTAGGACAATTGACACTGCTTAACCCACTTCAGTATTAAATTATACCAGTCCTGTGATAAGTCCTTCTTTAACCAGTCACTTTTAGGTCAATTGACTACTCATTCCCCATTAGGTATTTCAGCCGCACAGTGGGGTATTTGAAAAAAATAATGGTAATATATATAGAGCTTCTAAACTACTTATCCAATCACTGCGAATCAAATGGGAAATTGTAAAAGAGGTGTTAATCTTTTGTAATATTGTGATTGGGTCACTCTTTTTTAGTACAGGGTGTACTTACATTTTGTCAAATTTGACTAGCTCGTGTATAACAAATCTTTTGCAGGCTGTAACTTTTGTAAATGTGAACCGATTTCTAAAATTTACTAAGTAATATGGTGTAATGTACGTTGTAAGATAAAGAAAACACATGCTTATAGTTAAAGGTTATCTCCTCTAATTTAAAATTTATTTAAATTTAAATTTTAAAATAAAAATTTTGTTTTTGATTTATCTACCGAAAAAAAAACTTTATTATACATATTTTATACCGACAGTTAAGAAAATATGTCTTATTATAACATAAATTATAAAAAAATTTAAATTTAAAAAAACGTTGAACAATTTTTTATAAAAATAAAACAACAATAACAAAAATAAATTAAAATAGCTTTTATGGTTTGAGTTAGGCTTTCAATATCTTAATGCCTGTTAATGATATTTAAATGATATGTTCAAATATTATAGTCCTAAATATACACAATTCAAAAAAAAATTAACATCAGTTAAACATACAAATTAAAATACGTTTTTTTTTGGTATCAAAAAATTTTATTTTCAAAATTTGTAATTTCTCACAAAGTCTTTCGTCATGATATTTATACCAAATATTTAGAACACTTGCTTTTATTATACGAAATTAAAAAAAAGTTCTGAAATCAGCGTGCAATTTTTTTAACACACAATTATTTTTTTTTTTTATGTCAAAAGTTTGTAATTTTCCACAAATGCCTGAAGTAGGGTGCATATCCAAAAGCTAGTGAAATTACGTTTATAATTTTTTTTTCAAAGCCCAATCTTTCAGAAATATTTTAAGAAACTTACAAAATGGTAAAGAAATATAAATATATTATTTAAGAAATGTTGAGGTTAAGAAGAAGAATAAACGTTTTTCTCTAAAAATTATAAACACTATTAATTTTTAAATCAGACTAGACTAGTTTCTGCCTTTTTATGGACATGCTCATCAGTGATTTTCCTTTAAATTGTATTATTATTTGTGTCTTATAATTGTCAGATTGTCTCTATATGATAAATTTTTCAACAACCTGCGGCTGTAAGAATCAAACCTGCGCTCATCTTACATTACAAACGTAACAATACCAAGTCATGACCGTATAGCGATCACACCCAAGTATGGCCTCGACTCTAATGCAGCTAAATTGCAGTTTTCTTTCCTACACTTAGGAAATTATGTTGGTAAAGAAGACAGCAATTGTAGTCAAAATGACTGACATTACATTAAAAATAAAGAAACTGTATTACAACCCAAACAACTACTTTTTAATTTACTTTTTAATTTGAATAAACATAAATAAATCTCAAAAAAAAGCTAATTTACAATTTTCTTTCAAAAATATGAAATAGTAAGTTCAATTATTTTAATGTTGTTTTTTGAAAAAAATTGCAATGCTTGAACTTTGTTATTTTGAATGAAATATGTAACGAATTGCACTAGATCTTAAAGAATTTATTCTGAAAATGTACTCAATTTCTTCAAATACTCCGTCGGCCAATTTCGGCCAAAATGTGGCCGAAGGCCGAACATCACTTTTTGGCTAAACTTCGAAGCAGAAGCCGAATACTCCGGTCGGACACTACTTAACTTAATAAGTAGTGTCCGAAAGATATTGAATAAGTAGTGAAGAAAGATATTTGAAAGCAGCAGTTTTAATAATGAATGAGGCCTCCTTTTTGTTTTGAATAAATTCGAAAATTCGATCAGACCAGATTTATTCGAAGCTCTTCCGGTATAGATCTCCACGAATCAATATCTGCTTCTTTCAGATGAAAAATGCTTTCATATTGACTCAACGGATTAATACACTCAGGAAACTTCTGCTTTAAAAATATGTAGTTGTTTGGGTTGTAATACAGTTTCCTTATTTTTAATGTAAATGTCAGCCATTTGTAGAACAAATTAAAATATTTACTAACCTTGTAGTTGATTTAAAAAAACAACTCACATCAAATGACTGTTTTATGATTTTACATTCATTTTTTACAGTTGTTTTTTGTTATTTAAAAAAAAAAATTTTTGTATATTTTTTACTACCATGTGGTTCATTTTTACTACAATTGTTAGTCATTTTTTGAACATTAAAAAACAAATGACAATGTTAGTTGAATTTACTGTAATGTAAGACGTCCTTTCTTTAAATGAAATTTCATTTGTTTTCAACTACATTTGCAGTGGTCTTTACCTACATAGTATTCTAAGTTTACTTCCCAAATATTCTCAAAGGGGTTTTGATCCGAAAAACATGCTGGCCATTCCAATACTCTTATATTTTTTAATGATAGCTATTCCGACTTACGTGTACTGAGGCATTGTCTTGGTGGAAAATTAATTCTTCTTCGTTGATATTTTCAATAATTTTAATTTCTCAGAAGAATTCATTCTGTTGCTTGGGAATGCCAAATCAACCATACCGTCGAAACAAAAGGCCCCCCAAACCATTAAAAATCCGCCTCCGAAATTTATTTTTGAGAAATATTATGGTTGCTTACGTAGATCTCTCCAATAGCTGTGAAAACTATCAGGAACAATAAGATTTGAACTTTTTCTCATCAGAAAAAATCACCTTTAACAGAAATTTATGTTTAAACTGTGCTTCCAGCAACACCGATTATTGACTTATATTTCTTCTAGTTAATTTGTAAATTCCTTTTAGCCAATTCAAGTCGAGCAGTTTTGTGGCGGTGTAATAACATTGGCATAGACATCAGCTTTTGACGAGTAATTCTCTGGAAATTCTATATCGCAGTTTGGTGGAGTAATTTTATATTTATTGCTTTCTTATAATCTTTCATACAGTATTCTGGAGAATTCAAAAAGCTTAGAGCTTGTTTATTTATCTACTCGTATTACGAGACAATAGAAATTGACATTTACTTTCCACAAAAATACACGGCAGACAAAAACAAATTTTCGAAAATTTATTTTCGTTCGTTATAAATAAGATGTGTGTGAAGATAAATTCCATAGTTAAATTCCATTTTATTGAAATTCACCCAGGAATGATAACACTAGTAATTTCTATTCTCTCTCATTCTCAGTCAATTTTACCATCAGCTGTTACATTAAATGTTGAAAAAAAATAACAAAACATTACAAAAAACAATATTTGTGTTTTTAAATGAAATAAAAATTGTGAATTTGTTATGAAGCATATTTTAAGAGGAAACGAGATTGGACCTGGTGGATTAGGTAACCACTTGATCCTACTTTATTTCTGCATTCAAAGTTTTTCAGGTCTGTGCTTCAGGGCCGAGCTATGGGTCATTTTCAATATCACATATTGAAATTTTTTAAATTCCGTTTCTTTCATATAACACTGTGGCCATATTTTAAGAGGAAACGAGATGCGACCTGGTGGATTAGGTAAATACTTGATCCTACTTAATTTCTGCATTCAAAGTTTTTCAGGTCTGTGCTTCAGGGCCGAGCTATCTGCCATTTTCAATATCATATATTGAAATTTTTTAAATTACATTTCTTTCATATAACACTGTGGCCATATTTTAAGAGGAAACGAGATGCGACCTGGTGGATTAGGTAACCACTTGATCCTACTTAATTGCTGCATTCAAAGTTTTTCAGGTCTGTGCTTCAGGGCCGAGCAATGGGCCATTTTCAACATCATATATTGAAAATTTTTAAATTCCGTTACTTTCATATAACACTGTGGCCATATTTTAAGAGGAAACGATATGCGACCTGGTGGATTAGGTAACCACTTGATCCTACTTAATTGCTGCATTCAAAGTTTTTCAGGTCTGTGCTTCAGGGCCGAGCTATGGGCCATTTTCAATATCATATATTGAAATTTTTTAAATTCCATTTCTTTCATATAACACTGTGGCCATATTTTAAGAGGAAACGAGATGCGACCTGGTAGATTAGGTAACCACTTGATCCTACTTAATTGCTGCATTCAAAGTTTTTCAGGTCTGTGCTTCAGGGCCGAGCTATGGGCCATTTTCAATATCATATATTGAAATTTTTTAAATTCCATTTCTTTCATATAACACTGTGGCCATATTTTAAGAGCAAACGAGATGCGACCTGGTGGATTAGGTAACCACTTGATCCTACTTAATTGCTGCATTCAAAGTTTTTCAGGTCTGTGCTTCAGGGCCGAGCTATGGGCCATTTTCAATATCATATATTGAAATTTTTTAAATTCCATTTCTTTCATATAACACTGTGGCCATATTTTAAGAGGAAACGAGATGCGACCTGGTGGATTAGGTAACCACTTGATCCTACTTAATTGCTGCATTCAAAGTTTTTCAGGTCTGTGCTGATGCTACTCCTCCACGAGGAAAACTTCTCTCCACTATAATCATTTTGCTTATTGTGTAAATTTGTTTCACTTCTTAATAGCATTCTTTAAAAAATGCTAAATAAAAGAAAATAATATCAAATGCTTTACTACATGTGCAAATGATTGAATGTTGTGTATGAAGTTACCAGACTTTTAGTGAATTATTAAACTAGCCAGATGATTAATTTTTAAAGGTGTTCTTTATACGTTCAACTTTTTAAATTATTGTTGCGTTTACATCAGTTTTTAAACTCTGAGATTTTTTAAAAAAACATGGAAATCATTCTTAATAGAAAAAATTAAATTTTATAAGTAAAAAAGCTTTTTTATTTTAGAATCCAAAAAAGCAAAAAAAGTACAGATGAGTAAAAAAACCATAAAAAAAAAACAAATTTGTCTTCTATTATTATAATATATTAACAGTATCTAATTTTTCAGAAAACTTGTGATACCTATGATACTTTTTTGTGCACAGCCCTGAAAAACTTTGAATGCAGAAATTAAGAAGGATCAATCTCGTTTCCTCTTAAAATATGGCCACAGTGTTATATGAAAGAAATGGAGTTTAAAAAATTTCAATATATGATATTGAAAATGGCAGATAGCTCGGCCCTGAAGCACAGACCTGAAAAACTTTGAATGCAGAAATTAAGTAGGATCAAGTGTTTACCTAATCCACCAGGTCGCATCTCGTTTCCTCTTAAAATATGGCCACAGTGTTATATGAAAGAAACGGAATTTAAAAAATTTCAATATGTGATATTGAAAATGACCCATAGCTCGGCCCTGAAGCACAGACCTGAAAAACTTTGAATGCAGAAATAAAGTAGGATCAAGTGGTTACCTAATCCACCAGGTCCAATCTCGTTTCCTCTTAAAATATGCTTCATAACAAATTCACAATTTTTATTTTATTTAAAAACACAAATATTGTTTTTTGTAATGTTTTGTTATTTTTTTTCAACATTTAATGTAACAGCTGATGGTAAAATTGACTGAGAATGAGAGAGAATAGAAATTACTAGTGTTATCATTCCTGGGTGAATTTCAATAAAATGGAATTTAACTATGGAATTTATCTTCACACACATATAAATAAGCAGACAGTTAGTCTACACACAAATGCGAAAACCCCAGAAAGACTTTCACCGAATATATTTTTGTCTTTGAGTACTCCCAGTGCGAGTTATTTGGAAAATTTAGGGACTATATAGAGAACCGAATTTCCTCGAGCCTTGAATATTATAAATATTCTCAAAAGTTTTGTTTCTTAAAGATTTAAAAAATTAAAGTGAACAAATATTTTGTTTACTTTATTCTAAAAGCATTTAGTTAGTTTTCCTTAATTTTGGGCATTTTAACGTTTTAATTCAAAAACATTACATGTTGACCAAACTCGCTGCCATATTGCCCAAAAAATAAAAAAAAAAATAGATTTAGATTTATTTATTTATGACTTTCCTATGCAACAAGATTAGATCTTATTATTACAGCATAGGAATTTAATTTAAAATTTAACATGTTGATTATAAATTAATTTAAACAGTTTAAATATAAATACTTATAAATTAATTAATTAATTTTAGTTTTAGATTATTATTCAAATGAAATACAAAAAAAAAAAAAAAATGAAAAAATTAAATGAACAAAAGATTTTTGTAAAAAAAGACATTGAAAATGTAAAAAATAACAATAACAAACAAAGTTAAGTTGTAGTATAGGAGTTAAATATTTCTTTTTTAAACTTGAATGCGTTACTATTTTGCTGAGTGTTATGAGGTAATGAGTTCCAAAGTCTTATAGTTCCGATGAAAAAATGCCACGATGAAACAAGAGTTCGGTATCTCAAAGGAATTATCTTATTTCCCCTATTTGATCTTGTGAATGATATTCGTTCATAAAGGTAGTTGGGAACTTTCTCATATATAATTTTATGAATACAAATGAGGCTTCTAATTTTAAGAAAATTTTCAAAAGTGACACCATAAAGTTTTGTTTCATGCGTAGAAATACTGTTATACTTTTTCAGACCATAAACGTGTCTAATAATTTTATTGTATACCTTGTTAAGTTTCTCCATGCTGGTCGAGTTGCAGTTGGCAAATATTTCACAGCCATAAAGTAAACACGGCATTAAGTAAGCCTTCGCAATAAGAATTCTTGTCTTCAGTGGTGTAAAGAAATGTGTTGACCATAATGTTCGTAGCATGCCATACATTCTGCCGACAATTTTGTTTACATGATTGCTCCATGAAAGAGTGTCATTAATTATTATACCAAGATTTTTTACCGAGGTAACTATTTCTATTTTCTGGTTGTTAAGAAAAACATTAAAATCTCGATTAAGGTTAAGGTTTCTTTTATGGATAACCATGCATTTAGACTTACTAGGAATAAGGCTTAGCCCATTTCCTGAAGCCCAATGATGAATTCGATTTAAATCATCATTAAGTTTCACTATTGACTCATCAATTGACTGCACAGTACTATTCAAGTAGATCTGTACATCATCAGCATATGTATTTTGCAGTGCTTCAACTGCAAAGGAAGATCATTTGCGTACAGAGTGAATAGAAGGGGTCCCAATATGGATCCCTGTGGAACACCTCTTGTTACAAATAAAGCATTAGACGAGTCATTATTCATGCATACAGATTGGGTCCGATTTAAAAGGTATGATGTTATTAATTTAGATGAGGTATTTGAAAAATTAAACATGTTCTTTAGTTTAAAACATAATATATTGTGGTCCACTGTATCGAATGCTTTTGAGTGATCCAAAAGTATTAAAAAATCAACAAAGCCATTATCAATATGCCCTCTTATGTCCTCAGTAACATTAAGAAGGGCGGTTACACAACTATGCTTAGGGCGGAAGCCTGATTGGCACTCAGAAAGTAGTCTATGCTGATTTAAAAAAGTGGTTATTTGATTATGAAGTAGTCTCTCAAGTACTTTAGAAAGATATGACAATATAGCAATTGGTCTAAATTCCGAATTTTGCTTTGGAACAGGTATTATTCTTGCGTGTTTCCATTTGGACGGGTAAGAGCTTGTAGTAATTATAGCATTATACAGATGAGTTATATATGGTAAAAGAAGAGGCAACAGTAATTTAACAAACATAGGGTTAATATTGTCTGTACCAACTGCATTAGATTTGATTCCTAAACAGCAAGAAAATACATCCATTTGATCAACACATTGAAACTCAAATCTATTGATTAGTTCATCATCATCGTTATCTGTACCATTGTCAACATCATAAAAATTTCGATTAGCCTGGATCATTGGTATATTAACAAATGATTAATTAATTTCATTGACATCAACAGAATAATTGCAATTATCTTCATTTTTACCAATACCTATTTCTTTGATAGTTTGCCAAGTCTGTTTACTATTAATAGCGTTCGAAAAACGATTTGAATAGTAATCACATTTAGCCTTTTTTATCCTATTGTTTACATTACGTCTCGCAATATTATACTCGTTTCGTAAAGCAGTAGTTTTAAAGCGTTTCCAACGCAGGTAAGAAATGTCTCTTAACTCAATCAAAGCTTTGATTGCTGAAGTAAACCACGGTCTAGATTTATGAGTTATAACCTTCGATCTTTCCGGTACTGATGAGTTATACATTGACAACACGTTTGATTCAATAAATTCTAGTTTAGAATCCACTGAGACCAAGAAATAAAGTGTATTCCAATCAATACTAACAGCGTGTTGCTGTAACTGTTGAAAATTTATGTTCTTAAAATCACGATATGTGTAAGTAAGTTCCTGTAGTTTTATGTCAAAATTGTACGCAAGAAATATTAAATCGTGTTTAGAAAAGCACGATGCCGATATTTGATCGTAGATTAAAACACATGACTTCTTCCCGACATAGAAATGATCAATCAAAGTACTATTTTCAGCAGTATGATGGGTTGGCATATGTGTGTTAATTGGCAAAAGACCCAAAGTACCCATATCATTACAACAACAAATTACTCACAGCTTTTTGTTAATTTTTTGAGTTAATAAGACCTAAAATATTCATGTAAATAAAAACTAAATTTTTGTTTACAGTTTTGTCCCGACGTTTCGTCGATTATTTGTCGACTGCTTCTGGGGATTCGTAAATTTTTATATTATAACATTAAAAAAATTGTTTATAAATAATTTTACATTTAACATGTAACATACAACAAAAAACACGAATTCAACAATAAAAACACATCCTATCTTAATATCAAAGTTTAATTAATGGCGTGTTTTTGGGGCGATATGACATCGTATTTTTGGGCTTTATGGTTTTGGGCGCTATTACACCCAGACATAGGTTTCAAAAGTTCGGTCACTTGAGATGAAATCCACAATATGCTGAAAATAAAATATTTAAAATAAAAAAATTTTTTAAAAAGAATTCAGCTAAATTCTGTTGTATTTTTAATTTAAAAACATTTCATTAAAAAAAAGCACTTTAAAGCTCAAATTTCAGATACAAGACTTTAATACATATTTTTTTTAATTTTTAATTTTTACCAAATGATATGCCCAAATTAATTCTAAGAAAGCACGACCATTATTTGTATTACTTTTAAGTTTAACATTTAATGTAAAACTACCCATGGGATGTATGGGCGATATAACAGTTTTCGAAAGTTGATTGCGTAAATAATATGATCCGATCTCGACAGGACAACTAAATGTTTTATTTACCAATATATTTTTATAAAAATTATCAAATATAGTATTCATTACCGGATTGCTCAGGGAAATATAACCGTCCATATATTTTATGGTATAAATATCTTTATTTTTATTATTCCATTTAACAATGGAATTAATAAAAATTTTGGAATGTTTTTTATAACTTCGGCTTCGTAAAGAGTTGATTCGGGAAAAGTTTTTCGAAAATATTTAATATAATAAGAATCAAAAGTAACATTAAAAGAGTCCCATATAAAATTAACAGATTTTGACAAAGGTACAACAGTAGGCTAAAAAAATAAAAAAAAAAAAAATAGCAATAAAAAAATTTATTTTTAATAAAAAAATAATAATTTATTTTAGCCGACGACAAAGGTTAATATTTTAGTGGTATATAGCTTGATATAGTGGTAACTTATTATATGTATATTAGAGCGACTCAAGTTGTATGGAAGCGAAATTCGTGCAAGGTGTACCCCCCTCAAAATGAATAATGGTATTTTTTATAATGGCATCTAAAATATTTCGGCTCTAGCTTTGACCTCTCGTGAGCTGGACCATTTTGAAAAAGGGTCCATTTTTGCATGTTTTGTTAATTTAAGAATCTGTTTCCTTACCAACATATACAATATGGGTATCATAAGAAAGGTTTTTTTAAGGCATGTCCAACTGTATATACAATTTGTACAAGGACGATCATCCATGTCCTTTTTTTAAGGATATTCTGTAAAATAAAACGGTTTTTGAATTTTTTGTTCGGGATTGTTTGTAATAAAAATGACAACTTAACATATTTTAATCTTTAGTCGATTTAATTAAATACGGGTCTCAGCTTTTTTTGAAATTCGTGCTAGTTCGCGTTTTGACAAAAATGCAATGGGGTGGCAACTCTTCGTTTTAAATAGGGCAATAGGGTATCAAATTTTGGTGTACTTGGCAAAAGAAAAAAATTGATACCCATATTGAAATATTTAAAACGAAGAGTTACCACCCACGAGTTTCAAAAAAAGCTGAGACCCGTATTTAATTAAATCGACTAAAGATTAAAATTTGTTTATTTGGCATTTTTATTACAAACAACCCCGAACAAAAAATTCAAAAACCGTTTTATTTTACAGAATATCCTTAAAAAAAGGACATGGATGATCGTCCTTGGACAAATTGTATATACAGTTGGACACACCTTAAAAAAACCTTTCTTATGATACCAATATTGTATATGTTGGTAAGGAAACAGATTCTCAAATTACCAAAACATACAAAAATAGACCCATTTTCTAAATGGTCCAGCTCACGAGAGGTCAAGGCTGGAGCCGAAATATTTTAAATGTCATCTTAAAAATGTCCAAGGTTCATTTTTAGGAGGGTACATCGAGCACATTTTTTGGTGAGTCGCTCTAATGTATATGTGGCCATATGTGGCCATATGTAAACATATATACTTACATCTCATACTTATTTTTATGAACATTTCTAATATGGCATTATATGTAATCTCATATATCATTATATCTTATGTTATATATAATGTGATGCTTTTTATCTCATCATATAAAATTGATATAGCTATATGTCCGATCATATTTAAATCCATGTATAATTATATATAAGTACATATAAAACAGTACAACCAAAAAATTCTAAAATTTTTATATTATAATTATATATGGTATCACATATAATTTTATATCAATATATCCGTTCAAATTAAAAAGAAAAATTCGATCACTTTTGTATATAGTAGAAATTCACAAAAAGTATCTATCACTTTTAAATATAATTATCAGAGAACTCAAAAAAAAACAAAATTTAATTTATTTAAGCTAAAGAAAATTAAAATTGTGAAAAAGCAAAAGTAAAAACTAAGAAAAGCTACACTTTTAAAAAAGCGTTCAAATTTAGTAGTATAAATAATATTTTATAAGTAAAACAAAAACATTCAAAGTCAGAAAATTTTAAAATAAGCAATTAAAAGCCCAAAAGTAAAACGTTTTATAACAAAAAAAAAACCAAATTGGATTTTACCGAAAAACGAGTATTAAGTAGGATTGTTAAAAAAAAGTCAAGTCTCGACTTAAATTTGGTTGCATTAATGAAAAATTGTCTATATAATTTTTAAAAATTTCTTAAAATGACATTACAATTATAAACACTTAATGACTAAGTAAACTAACCAAAAATTACAAAGTTCAATAACAACTTTCTATGTTGCATCAATCGAAAGCTAAGACATAGATGAGTTCATCTTCTGAAGACACTTAAGCGATCGGTTGAGTTGTTTAAGAAATAATTGGTAAACAAAGTGACGTTATGGCTATGGAACTCAGTGTATAAGTCATGTCTAATTTTTCAATTCATTGATTTATATATACAGTAGTTTTCCGATTTAACGAACCATCGGTTTAACGAATTTGAATTGAGTACCTTATATTACGAACACCGTAACTTTGTACCGTAATTTTATACTCGATATAACGAACAAATACAAAATTAGAGTCTTAAGTATAGAATGAGATGCAAATACAAAGATTTCCGCAAACAATATGCAAAAGCAATAGACATATAGAGAAAGGGGATTCCCCAATAATGTGCTGGCTGCGTTTTCTGTGTTTACCTTTGGAGTTTTTAGCATTCTTGTACGATCGTTTGTGGTGTAAACATTAGAAAACATGGGAAATAAATAATTAAATAGTACTCGGTTTAACGAATTTTTCAATTTAACGAACAGGGCTGACATCATATAGTTCGTTAAATCGAAAAACAACTGTAATTTTTTTTTATTATTATTTGGAATGTGAAACAATATTGAAGTGCGGATTTCCAAAGAATTTTATGAAGATCAAATTGTATCAAATTATATATAACTTGATCAAATTAGATAGACCCATTTTTCGAATCAAATTATATCAAATGAGATCCCATGGGATCACTTGAAATAGGATTATGTATGCCATTTTCGGATCACCTGATATATTATGTGATATTTAATTATATATATGACTATATATACTATATATACCTATATCGGAACTTTTATCATCGGGTAAATAATTTTTTTTTTCATTTGTTAGATTTTTTTTTTTATAAATTTACCTTATTTTTTATAAATTTTATTTGATTGATAAATATTAACAATATTAATATTTGAATTCTTCTTCGTTTGAAATCCATGGGTTTTAAATGTTACCACACTTTTTATTGTTTGACGAATGTGAATAAATTTTTATTCTTTAGAATAAATGTTAATGGAAAAAACATTGTTTATATAATAATTGTTTCAGTTTGTAGAATTCATTTTTATAATTGGTTTTATTTGTTTTTTTTATTACATTTTTGTCTACTTTTTTCTGTGATGTATTTAAAAGCTCATTAGCCATTATTAAATAATTTATTAGCCGCATTTATAGTCATATGAATTTATTTAAAAATCTTCCATAATACAACAACAATTATAATAATTACATACAACTAATATCAGGAATATTTAGTCTGGGAATCGAACCGGCTACTCTCTACCGACTTTTATTCGTAGCATCATATCTCAAAGAAATACATCACGGTCTGTACACTGAAGTTTACCTAATCACTACACTAGTATGTCCCATAAAAACAATCTGTCGATTTTCGTTCATTACACCCCCAATTTAATGCGAATGTTGCCCAATAGAAGGAGTCGATTTTTTAGAAAATGGATCATTTTTGAAACAAAAAGTATTTATACTAAAAACTCCAAAAATTCTAAATTTTAAAAAAAGATTTTGTTTTTATTTCAAATCAAACACTCGATTTCCTCCACCCCTTCTGATTTCAACCAAACTTGTTATAGAAGATGTGTATCATATAACTATAACCTCGTACAAATGTAGGATGCTGTTCTTAAAATATCGAGTTTCAAAATATTAACAATATTCAATATAACAATATAATTTAAAAAAGTAATTTTATATACTTTTAAACGGCTTAAGCTACGAGAGTCATTAATACCTGATTTTAAAGCTACTTAAATCGTGGTTTTACTAGAGTACACAAATTATTTACTTCTGAACGGCAAAATGCATTGTTTTCAAAAACCGCTCTTCAAAAAGCTGTATTTAAACAAATTTTTTTTTTTAACATTTAAAAAAAAAAAATATGTTAAATAGAAATTACTTCCCTATGCCGTGCCCAAAAACTCTATGTAGAGCTCCTGAGCAATCTGAGTTATGAATAAAAATGTGAAAAATTTAACAAAAAGCCGATAACTTAGAAACATGTAGGAATATCACATAGAGATTTGGTGACGGTATAGAAAAATCATTTAGAAAACCAGTTTATTTGAAATACAGTCAAGCAGCGAATTATTTTGTGAACCAGTAAAACGACGATTTAAGTATCTTTAAAATGAGGTATCAATGACTCTTGCAGCTTAAACTGTTAACAAGATCTGGCAATTATGTTTAACTACCCATGCAGAAAAATACAATCGGCACAGTGTTGGCAAGGCGTAGGCTACGGTCGGTTATGCGTTGGCAGAAGGCGGAATTGACAATCTTGCCAGTATTATCCTGTTACCCGATTGATAGCTATGGCCAACCGTTGGTTTGAGTGAACTCGCCAACGTTGGTAATCCAAAAAATTTGTTGCTTATAAAATAGCTTAAATTAAATTAATTGTAAAATAAACACATTATAACGGTCAAAATAAGTGATCAAATACTTAACCCAAGTAAGTGTCGAGTTTATTTCTATTTTATTGTTTACGTCAGGGTACATGTTTTGTAGTTAAAATTTATAAAATAGCTTGAGTCGTAAATCGAGTTTTGACTGTAGTTCCTTAAATATCCTTTCTATACGAAATTGTGAAGGGATATACAAGTGTGGAGACAAGATTTGCAATCAGGAGCTAAAAATCTATTAAGATCGATTTTAATAAATTAAATCAAACAAAAAATGTTACATTTGTAATGTAAGATGAGCGCAGGTTTGATTCTTACAGCCGCAGGTTGTTGAAAAATTTATCATATAGAGACAATCTGAAAATTTTATAAGACACAAATAATAATAAAGGGTCCGCCAAATAACTTTTTTTTTTTGAAAATGCTATAAAAAAAAAACTACTGAATATTTTCTCAAATTTCTTTTTTTATTTCAAAGTACAATCCTTCCGGTTAATAATGGAAAATAATTTCATTCAAATGGCTGTCTCGGCTGGCCATGCAGTAGCCTACACGATCGGTCCAATTTTTAAGCACATTATCGATTGTGTGCAGCTGTATTTCACCAATGGCTTCACGAATATTGTCCTTTAAAGCGTCAATTGTCTCTGGCTTGTTGGCGTAACACTTATCTTTGACGGCACCCCACAAATAATAGTCCAACGGTGTCAAATCGCAGCTCCGAGGTGGCCAAACGACATCAGCTCTGCGGCTGATAATGCGATCTTCAAAACAGGGCGCAAAACATCGAGTGTAGCTTCGGCTGTGTATCACGTAGCGCCGTTCTGTTGAAACCAAATGTTGCCAATATCCTCCTCTTCAATTTTTGTGAACAAAAATTCGTTCAACATGGCCCGATAACGATAGCCATTGACTGTAACGGCCACTCCTTGCTCATTACCATGATTTTCAAAGTAATGTCGCAATATTTCCCAGCGTTGTTCAAGCGTATACACAACCATACTCGTTCAGCGGAAGGATAAAACTAATTATCTGTCAAATCAGACATTCACGAAATAAGCACTAGTTGAAAAAAAAACATTAGATGGCGGACCTTTACAATTTAAATTAAAAAAAGGCAGAAACTAGTCTAGTCTGATTTAAAAATTAATAGTGTTTATAATTTTTAGAGAAAAACGTTTATTCTTCTTCTTAACCTCAACCTTTTAAAAAAAAATGCTTAATTTTCTATACGTACAAATAACAAAAAAATACTGAAAAAAGCCCTTTTCTATATTTACCTTTGAAGACCAATGGGAATTAAATGTCCCATTTTATATTAGTGTCCTGTACGATATGAAATGAATCAATTCCAATTATCTCAAATGTTTGTTGAAACTTAAAGGATTGGACGATGACTTACCAAAAGTTTGATCCACTATGGTCAATAGCGTTCGAGAAAATATGTACCAAAAATGATGAAAACAATATTCGTATTTTTTAACTTTGGAGTCACCCTATTTATGCGGCCTTAGACCATATTGTTCCAAGTGGTTGGTATGATCTGAAACCTGCATCTAGCCTTTGTCAATGCACATCAACAAAAACTAAAAATGGGTCATATAGCAACCATTCGTCATCAAAGGGTCAAAATTATGTTGCGTTCGCTTTATTTTTATTCAAAATTCGGATACTAAATAGAGGGCAGATGATTAACGTAGTCTATTTTTATTTTACTTAAACAACGAAAACAACTTAATAAAATTTGAATATAAAATATCTAAATTTCTAAATAAACTTTTTCCCTAAATATTCAGGTACTTTTTTTGTTCATCTGTCGCTGAACTTTCTTAAAGTATACCTTTTTTAATTTGTAAGTATTTTATACTTATTGCATATCCGTATTAACCCTCTAACTGGCAAACTATGTTTTGCAACGAAATTCATACTATGTGCTCCACTCGAAAAACAAATAATAAGTTCTTCAACAAAATTGTTTATCGTTGCCTAATTTAGGCGATATCAGCCGAAATATTTTAGGGTGCATTTTAGAAACTATAGCATATAAAAGAGATGTTTTGGACAAAAAATATTTCTCTTACCAAGATATAACCACGCTCGAAAAACTATTTTTTTTCTGCTCCTATTTAAGAAAATATCGCTATTATCGTTTTTGGAAAAAGCGAAATTAGGCGAAAAAGTATCTAAACTTCAATTTATATTGTTCAAACTTCAACGCTTTGCTATTAATACTTAATGTCTTCTTTCTGCAAAATTTCATAAAAATCTGTTTATAAGTTTAGACGATGTCCTTTAGAGGAATCCTGATAAAATCCTGTGAGTCCTTGGACCAAAGTAATGACTCATTATTAAAGATAAAGCTTCAATCTTACTTATATTTTATTATAAAGAGTTTTAGTCAACTTGAATTGGTTTTTTAGATTTTTTTAAAACTAATTAGTTTTTCAAATTTTACGAAATTTTGATTTTGAAGCTTTCCAAACCGTGGACGGCACACGAAAAATTTCTTTAGCAAATTTTGTTTTTTTATCGGAATATATTAATTTATAAGTATAAAACGCTCATTTGACGCATTTTTGGTAAATTTTATGAAGACTGCAATGAGGCAGCCTTACCCATTAGAGGGTTAAGTAGGGCATTCAAATTACTCGAGTTTGGTTTTGTTCGAGTAATCGAGTAACTCGATTTTGCGGTTTTTCACTTACTCGATTAATCGAGTAAGATTTTAAAATTACTCGAGTAACTCGAATAATTCGAATGATGTTATTTCACTACTTTTTCCTTAAAAATACGCAATAAAACACTAAATAAATACAAAATCAGGATTTCCGAAATAGATTTTTATCAAAATTAAAAATATTCGTACAGTTAAACTAAAAAGGATCTTCTGAATTAATATTCAATTGAGGTATTTAACTTTATTTTCCTTCGTTTTTATAAGTTCGACTTTAACCCTCTCATGCCCGAATTAATATGGGCGGGGCTAAAAATTTTTTGAGTACAGATATGTGTTACTATAGATTCAATTATGAACTGATAAAAATTTCGAAGTCCTGGGTGTATTGGTTCGTTACTTACAGGATGTTGCCTATAGGCAACATTGGGCAATTGTAGTGGTAAAAAAAAAAAACATTTAAATTATTTTTTAATGAATTTTTTATTGAAATTTAAGTATGAAATGATACAAAACAATTTTTTTGTGGGTTGCAACATAAATGAACATTACATTTGCTGCATTTGGATCTCGGGTAACCAATGTGGCATAGTCTGCACCTATTTTTCCCTCCCCATTCCACCCAGTGACCCATGTTGTCAAAACGTGTGGCTTTTGCAGGTTCTGTAACACATCTTCTTCTGTAGGTGCTTGATTTAGCGGACGTCGAAAGAGTTGGCGATGATGGTGAAGAACATGGTGACGAAGGGGATGTCTCCACCGTTGAAAGGAGTGATAATGGTCGTCCTCTTTTTCTTGGAAAAACTGATGTCTGAGTTGCGTTCATAAGCTCGTTAGCAATTTCTAACTGGAATTTTATCAGTGGTATATGCTTTACTTCGCCATCTGTGTATTTGAGGTCTCTGCGATACAGTAGCCAACTATTGACCACAGAGGAATTTATACACCAGTATACTATACGCATATACCATTTATTTGATCGGTGGTTGATTTTGTATAACTCTAGGAGCATGTCAGCAAGATCAACCCCTCCCGTATGTTTATTATAACAATCAACTATACCTGGACGGGGGATAATAACAAACTTTTTCTCTTTTCGGCACTATCTCTAGCACTCACTAATGGGGTTTTTACCTATATAGTTAGACACCAGTTGCACGCTCTTGTTATCATACCAACGGCAGGCAATCAAGTTGTGCGTTGCCTCAAATTTAAAATCGCTTGATCCACGTCCTCGCTTTTCACTACTTAGAGTATAATCCACGTCCTCCTTTTCACTACTTAGAGTATAATTTTTCAAACGACTGCTTCTAATTGTACCAACGGAAAGTATACCTCTTTGTCTGAGAGCAATCGTCAAGCTTATTGACGTAAACCAGTTGTCAAAAAATAGTTTGAAGTTTTGGTTTATAGGAATATTAGATGCTAAGTGTAAAACAATGTCTGATGAAATACCCAAACCAAAAGTCTCGCACGTTCCTTCCCCAATGTAGAGGCAAAAATCATAAATTATGCCAGATACACCAGCCCTGGTAAACATTTTGAAGCCCCACTTATGGGGCTTATTTGGCAAATATTGTTTTAAACTTTGTTGACCTAATAAAAAATATATTATGGCGTTAATAGAAATCTATTTGCATATGTATGTGGACGTAAAATTGCTTACCTTTATATGCAATCATTTGCTCGTCTACGCTTTGGAATTCTTCTTGGGAAATTTCGTTGAACTTTTGTTTTAGAAAATTAAGCAATGGGCGAACCTTGTATAATTTATCATACCCAGGTTGCTCTTTTTGAGGCGGAACAGCGTTGTTGTTAATATGGAAAAATTTTTTAATTTTTTCAAATCGATTTCTTGGCAAAGAATTTGCAACAGCCACCAGTTTGAAATTTTCCGCCCATGCCATTCTATATGTTGGAATATTTACTACAGCGAGGTATAATAAAATACCAATGTATCTCTTTATTTCAGTCACGTTACACTTCAACTCTGTTCCATTAGTCTGCGCTGCATACAAGTTGGTTTCCTCACAAATCTTTTGCAAAATTTCATCTGCAAAGAACTGGGTGAAATATTCAATGGGCTGTTTTACCTCATTGCTCCGTAATTTGCTCTTCCAACTGGTATCATTTGCCATTACCTCTGCACTCCTCCACCTCAAACTTTGCCGATCAATTTTTTCAAACACCTGCTCCACAACTACTTCATCTTCAATTTCATTTTTGTCATTTCCTTTGCTAATTATTTCCTCTATCAAAACAATTTCCATATTTTCGCCCCTATCAATCAGGCTTTCCAATGTCTCTTCGATGACATTTTCAAAATTTGCCATTCTTTCCTGCTCCTCTTCTTCATTTTCATCATCCTCAGAATCATCCCAGCTAAATTCAACAATTTTTTCAATTTCAGCCTGAGTTAAACCTCTTGGTCGCATCTTTATATGTTCATATGTACAAAAAAAAGTTGTTTCAAATTACCACAGTTGACCGATGTTGCCTATAGGCAACACCACTTTTAAAAAATTACTATAAACAAACCATACACTTTTTTCATGGGGTTTTTAAATAACACTCTTACCTTTATTAATTTATATTGTTCACTTGGTTTTATAATAAAACAATTATTTTAATGTTTTTTAACAATTTTTGTATCAGCACATTTTTTTTAACACAAACTTCAGAAATTCACTCTACTACGAACGCCTACTGAATGCACGCACGTACAGATTATAAAAGAAAAAATAGCTGTTAGCTTTTGCAACACATTAAGCTACATAATGCAAAAACCCCCGAATTAAAAAATTTTAATTCGAGGAAATTAGAAGCGTTTAACTACAATGTTGCCTATATATAGGGTATGAGAGGGTTAAGAAAACATTAGGCATACAGCTTTTTAGCATTTTTTTTTGCAAATATGAAGAATAATATGGCATATCAGCCTATGCCTTGGAAAAACATAAAGAAATCCGGATAGGGCACGCCTACATCAGATTGCTTTTCACAATTTGTTAAATAAGTTTTGGGACTTTAGCACATTTAATTACTATAAAAGCAAAATTATATTATTTATTTTGCCGTCGTTAAAAAATTGCAGCAGCAAATAGATTAAAGTTTGTGAGACAGATATTTGTTCGATTTAATTTTATTTTATTTTTTTTTTTAATTGATAATTTTTAATTTATGTGATTAAGTTGTATATAGATCCGAATGAAAGAAAATACTGAAAGACCCAATCCGAGCTGTAACACCATAAAATTAACTACAATTCGAATCTTGCATGCAAATTCTAGCACAATATAATAGTTTTGCGATTGATATTTTTAGATACTTAAAAGTTTTGCTTAATTTCTTGAAATCTCATATTTTAATGTAAATTTTTTTTATAGTTTCGATCCTTCATTTGAGTATAATTGCAATTGTTCAAGGATATTTTAAAAATATCTTAAACATGTGTAATTTAAGGCATTGTTGTCGGTGCCGAATGTTTTGTTTTTCTTTAAAATGAAAAATAAAAATAGTTTTCTACCAGCACAGTATTGTGCATATCGTGGTGGCGCGTAAAAAAGTTATAGCCCTATTGACTATAATATGTAAATTAAAACGGTAACATTGCTTCAAAAAACTTTAAAAAAAATACGAAAAAATGTAAGCATTTTTTGTTAAATATAGACTGATATAGAACATATTTTGAGTTACTCGATTAACTCGAGTAATCGACCAAAATTGTTTAAGTTATTCGTTATTCGAAATTGGCGATTTTAATTTACTCGAACAATTTTTTGAATCAAATACATCGATTAATCGAGTAACGGTTAACCGATTGAATACCCTAGTATTAAAATCATTAGCAACTTTAAAAAAGGTTTAAAATTACACAATTTGACATAATTATGGTTTTTTTTTCCAAACCACTTGTTAATTTGTACAATTGCTACATACAGTGACTCAAACGGAAAAAGTATTCAAAAAAAAAGACATTGCATTGAAATCATAATTTTTGTGAAATTCTTTTTGGTACATGTTTTCTAGGCCATAAAATATCGAAAGAAATGAAAAAAAAAAATCCAATTTCAAAGTCGAGCGAAAAATCAGATAAATAATAACGTGTGGTTATTTTGTCGCATTTTATTGACAATATGTGTAAAAAAGTAATCAGTATCACTAAAAATGTGTTATTATATATAAGGTGAAAAAATAAAAATCGCGCCTAAAATAAGCACATCAGAGTAAAAATACAATATGTGACCTGCTCCACGAAAAGGGACCTCAGAGCCGAAATTTTTTTTTTTTAAATTTTTGAGTGATTCTTATAGAAAAAAAATGCCGCAAACCGCAAGTTTCTATGTCTTTTAGTTTTTTTACAAATCACCTGTAAGGATGAACATAATTAATGAAAAAATTGAAAAATGTGATATAAGCAGATAATATATATAATACTAGCTGACCCGGCAAACGTTGTTTTGCTTTAAAATTTTATTAGTATTGTAATGAGGTCTTAAATAGTAATATATGACGTCACTTCATTTACTTAAATTCAAAAGGATATTTTAGCGAACTGGTGACATGATAAAACAAATACAAAAAGTAATCTTATTGGAGCAACATATGAAATCTGTAGCTAATCCACAATTAAAAGCTTACCATAAATAACGTTTTCTTCAATATTTCAACTCCAATTCTGAATATGGGGCAAATTGGTAAATAAACAACATGCAAAATAGTGTTTAGAAAATAATTATTTTTATTGAAGTGCTTTTTGGTACACAACATTTTTTGTTTTTCCGTCTGGTGCGTATACGAATAAGTCAGACGGTTTTCCGACGCGTGAGCAAGCCACATATAGTTGTCCATGTGAGAAGCATGGATTTTCCAAATTCAATCCACAAACTTGTAGTGATTGTCCCTGCGCCTTGTTGATTGTCATTGCGAAAGCTAGTCGAACTGGAAACTGCAACCGTTTAAACTCGAATGGCATATCTGTTGGGATCATAGGAATGCGTGGCAATAGTACATTATCTCCTTTAAATTTTCCAGTTAAAATTGTTGCTTCTATGATATTGTTCATTAATTTTTTTACGGAAAGCCGAGTACCGTTACAAAGTCGTGGTGGATTGATATTTCGAAGAAGAATAATAGGTGCTCCAATTTTTAAGACTAATGCGTGCGGCGGCATGCCTGGCAAATCAAGTGAATTTAGGAATTCAGTCGGGTAATTAACTACTTCGTCTTGATTAATTACAGTATCGATGGACTTATAAGTTGTTGTCTCACCTGGTATCTTGTTTTGAATATTGTAGTTAATGGCATTGACGTCGCTATTTTTAGCTGCCAATATAGCTCGTTCACTGAGCCACTGGTGACTTTTGTAGTTCTGCGTGATATTTTCGAAAACTTTATGAATCAATTCGTCTGTGCTCTCTGTGATTTTACAAAAGTTTTTTGGCAATGATATACATTGTAACTCATCGATTGCCACTTTTCCGTTTCCAATTTCTAACAACTGTTTTGAGAAACATTCAGCGGATGTATCATTTTGTACTTGTACACGCATATTGGTTTTTAAAGTTAATTTTGTTACGTTTCGCCATAAGAATGATGATTTGAGACAGGCATTAAGTTCATCAGCGGCTGTTGAGCGTGGTATAATGGGCAGAGTTTGTCGAAAATCACCAGACAATAAAATTACTGCTCCACCAAATAGTTGTACATTCTGTCTCATATCTTGTAGTGTACGATGAAGAGTTTCTAATGATTTTTTGTGCGCCATAGTACATTCGTCCCATATAATAAGTTGGGATTTTTGGAGTACTTTAACCATTCCAGAATTTTTGCTGATATTGCATGTTGGTGTATCAATGATTTGAATATTTAATGGCAACTTCAGTGCCGAATGTGCCGTTCGACCACCATCCAAAAGGGTTGCCGCAATTCCAGATGAGGCAATTGCCAGTGCAATATTTTGTTGAGAACGTATACTTGCCAAAATTAAAGAAATCAGAAAAGTTTTGCCAGTACCTCCCGGCGCATCTAGGAAATAAAATCCTCCGCTTTGGTTTGTAACCGCATGCATAATTCTGTCATACGCAATACGTTGTTCTGGAACCAATTTCGGAAGATTCGAAATTGTGCAGTCAGGCTGCACTGAGGGCCTTAATGGCCTATAAGGTGTCATCCGGGTTGGTCATGGAATGCATTCAGACTCTCAATAGGCTCGGTAGAGGCAACTCTCTAACCTTGGGGTGGATTCCTGGTCATGAGGGCAACGAGAGGGTAGATTGTCTTGCCAACCGCGGGGCCCGAAAGCCCTTTATTGGTCCTGAACCATTCTGTGGAATACCTGCGGGGTATGTTAGAGAAATGCTCAGGGCATGGAGAGAGTCTGAATTCTCTGGTTACTGGGAAAACTCTCCTGGTCAGCGCCAGGCTAAAAGATTGATCTCTTTTTCCAGTAGGGGGTCGAGGCGACTCTTGTCGCTTGAAAGGGGGGGGGGGGGGGGGGTTTGAGTACCCTGGCGTCGTACTTAACTGGACACTGTAATCTCAGATACCATCTGCACAAGAAGGGTCAATCGGACACGGATTTGTGTAGGTTTTGCGAGTTGGTGTCTGAGACCTCGGAGCATGTTCTCTGCGAATGTCCCAGGCTTTGTGATAGGAGACTTAAGTTTCTAGGTGATCGCTTCATTTCGCCTTCCGACATCGCGAACATTTTGCCTAATAGGATAATTGGCTTATAGGTAGCTTGAATCTGTAGGTAACCTTAGGCAGCACAAAAGACCTACATTGGTCGCGGTGCATAGTGCCTTCTGATCTAATCTAATCTTTAGACTTCCCAGCAAAACTTTGGTAATGGGTGCGATAAAGTAATGCATTATCTTGTAATGTGTACTCCTTACCTGTATTAATTGAACACTCATGGATTACCTTGTAATGATACCTCATTACATTTTACATTACTTCAAAATATAAAATAATGACTTACCGATCATCAATTACATAATGCATGAATTATAAACGTAAAGTAATTAAAAATATATATTTTTTTGAAAATCTATTTATAGACACATTACTTTGTGATTTTTTGTAAGCATGAGGGTAAGGTGTATATTTTTGATATCACGAACGAAAACACGAGGCACAACAACTCATTTACATTTTAAGCAATAAAATATTATATGTATTGTTTTACTTTTAAATTTTAAAAATTAAAACCAAAAGTATATTTTTCGATCTTATATCATAAATTATGATGTGAGTAAGATTATTCAAGTTCAAGATCATTTGTTTTTTGTTAAACAAAAAACCGTGCTAATGTTTATTTATTACTCAAAAAAGTTTTTGCCCGCTAACTTATAGCAGACTTTATCTACTGACAGGTCCTTACATGTTTCATTTCGAGTCACCGAAAATCATCAGAGAACCAATGTAGAAGGGCTAGATTATTCTACCCAAATTTTGAAGGAAAAAGATCAACGCTTTACCCGTATTGTTCTATTTACCCGATGAGAAGTAAAAAACAAATTGGAAGAATTGAACTAATTCAAATCGAAAATAAAACATTTTTAACTAATAAACATGGTTCGTGTATAGGCTAGAATCGATAGCTCAGTTGGTAGAGTTCCAGCCTAACTAATTATTCAATACCAGAGACCCCAGGTTCGAATCCCAGCATGACCATGTAATTTATTTAATTAAAAAAAAATTCTGTAAAAAAAATTTTTTATGCATTTTTTTTTATAAAAATCTATTTATAGACACTGTTCACGCCGTGAACAATAGTTTTAATTGCCCATCCGTGGCTAACAGCATTGCCATATAAAATTTAGTTGTCAGCTGTGGGAGTGTAAACTGCAGCCAATTTCGCGTTAAAGGAGTTGTCAAAAAAGAGAACAAATGAAAGATCATAAATTGTAAAATCATCAAGCTAACAACATCAGCAAACCGCGTTAGACCCTATATTTATATTTTTTATATCTAAATTGTGAAAAAAGGAACTAAAAGTTAAAACTTATTTCTACAAAATTAAAACTGAACTCTAAAACTTGTATATAAAAGTTAAACCTATATTAAAACTTAAATCTAAATTAAAGTTTAAACTTAAAAAACTAAACTTAACCTACAAAATTTAATACCTAAACTTAACCCTAAAGTGAAAAACTTAAAATTAAAGAAATTGTGAATTCTTTAAAACCAAAGAATTGAAATCTAAAACCCTAAAAATAAATTGTGAAATATTGAAAACTTAACCTAAAAACTTCTATGGGAAGTTAATAAAAACCCAATTTATTTTATAACGTTGTAAGAAAAATCCCCCATTTTTTATTTTTTATTAAATATTTTCTGAACGCAAGTTTGGTATATAAGAGGCCATCTTGCAAAACCCTATATCCCGTTTATTCAGACACATTACTTTTGCCCACCATGTAACCATATAAGTAACCAGGTACTTTACCCCCTACAAGGTAATGAGTCAACCCATTACTTTTAGGCTCATCGCCTGTAAAATTCATCAGTGAAGTAAGGTGTAATGTAACGCGTGAAGCCCTATGGCGATACATTACATTACGATTTTTGAGATTTTTTTTTAAAATATTGGTGTCTAAAAAATTTTTCAAAACAACATTTTTTAAAAGTAAAATAATTGCCTGACAAACGATAGATTGTCGGTTCGAGCCCAGTTTGCGTCATAAGAACTTTTGATAACTTAAATACATTTTATAGAAAATTACAATATTCGAAAATTATGAATAAATGTCGTTTGTGACAATAGGATACAAATTTAATATTACTGATAGTACGTGGAACCACAAAAATTCAGTTGTCAATTTCTTTTCTTGAAAAATACAATGTATTTTGTCCGATTTTCCGTTTGAGTCACTGTAAATAAGTAAATACACAAAATTTTTACCAAAAACATTACATAAAAAAAATTTGTAAAAACACATAATTTATACATTTTACAAATGTAATATGTCAACAATAAAACATGTTAACCTTTTCTTTACACACATTTTTAATAGACAATTGCGTTTTGATACAATTTACCAACAATTTGGCATAAGGTTTTATTTAGTTGGCATAAATATATGACAACTGTCAGAAGGTACACAATAAAGTGATATAAAATTTTAACATAATGTCAGTTGACATATGGACGCATGATTGTACAGTGACTCGCAAAAAGAAGTTTGACACAAGTAACCACAATATATTTTATATATATTTTATTTATAATATTTTTTCTCCATTAAAGTCGGGCATATATTAGTTTTTCATTCCCCGAAATACTCCGTCTGTATAGAAGCGGTGTTGCTAGTTTTTGGTTCCATTGTTTGTGGATTTTATATGGAGTCTGCTAAAAAAATAAGCAACATTTGTTTAAAAATTATGAGTGAAAATGTGAAGCTACCACGAAATGTTTCATAGTTATTAGTATTATTATTATAGTATTATTTAAATTATACACTCATTACCATTAAAAAAAGAGCTAAAAAAATATCGATTAAAAAATTTATTTTTGGAAAAAAATTTTCTCGAAAATTGTGAACCAACCTTTTTTTTCGAGAAAATTCTTTTTATGCGATGTGTTTTCTAATTATTTTTTTCTTTTCATTTGTTTCCCAAAAATATATTTTTATCTCAATGGATATATTGTATACATTCGGCACAGCCGACTTTAACGATTTCACTTGTTTTGCATGTAATATTCGTTTTAAATGGTTTTTTTTTTTGAATTTTTTTAAAAAATTAAGCATGCAAAATAGAATTTTGATAAATTTTTAAATGATTTTAAAGTATTCAAAATTTTGTATTAAATTGTGCCAAAATTAAGGAATCTTAACGTTTCCTGCACTGCGTGTCCGAATTCTTTTTTGGTCACTGTATATGAATTTTTATTTACCCGATGAAAAAAGTTTCTATATACTCATATACAACTTGATAAAATTATATATCCTTATATGTTTGGCAATATATTACGATATATGTTCATATCTTATACTAAGTTTATGAACATTTTTTAATATGGCGTAGTATATGATCATATCTTTTATATCTGATCATATGAAATATATTTAGATCTATATATGACCATATATTCTACCATATATAAGCTCACATGTAAGTGTACAATCAAAATAATTCTATTTTTTTTAATACGATGTCACATATAATTACATCTTATTCCAAATCAACCAATATATAATCGTATATGACATAAAAAATTATATATGGTTAATCTAATAATGTTCGAATAGATGTATAATTAAATATAACACAAATTAAAATTATATATAATAAAATATAGTGTAATATCCAAAAAAAATGTATTTCACTTTTGGATAAAACTATATATTGCCACAGGCTGTATATTAGAGAATTCCTAATTTAAAAAGTTTGCGAATTTCGTCATGTACTAAAATGATTGGCATTATTGAGCTGTTTATGGTTTATAAAAACCAAAAATCTGTTTGAGGGTACATACTTATAGTTTGCTACTAGCGGCCTTCGTAGTTTTTTTTTTAAATTTTTGAGCAAAGAAGTTTGGCAATGCTGAGCATACTATGAGAAAACAATTTATGAAATTTCCTTTGATTTATTTTGGTCCATCACAGCATCAGTTAGTTTGAAACGAGTAATTTTATTTGTTTGAAATTGTAAGATTGAAAGATTATAAATATATTTTTAAAAATATGCTCAGCGTTACCTTACTTGAGCTTAATTTTGCACAAAAATCTAAAAAAAAAAAAATCTAGCGAACTATAAGAAAGTTTTCGATTTCTTTTTTCCATAATCCACTGGATAATACTCATCGTTTGAGCACTATTGCGTAAAATTGTACACTTTTACCCTAATGTGCATTAAAACTTAAAAAGATTTATGCCGTAACTTTTTTAAAAACAGCAAAAAAGTAACATGTTTCTTAATCTTTTGTTATGGACTCAAAGGATATGATTTTCATACAATAATATACAAAAATGTAACATTTGGTGCAATTTTAAAAGACTAAAACTCAGATCTAATTATATTTAGGTGTATCAGTTTACATAAAATCATATACGATTATATCAGGTCAAAATCCGAATACATAAATATCTGGGTTTTATATAATTACATCTATTTTATATAAACTGATACAATTAGATACAAAACTAATGCAATCTAATTCTATCGGGCCATAATTCGGATGAAATTGTATTGGGCATTTATCTAATTGCATCAGATTAAATCTAAACCCATACAAACATATACAATTATATAAGCCCATATTTCGGATGAAATTTAATAAGATTACATATAGCGTCACATAGAAATTTGCATGACTATATAAAGCTCCATATAACATTATTTTTTAAAATTAATATATATATATATGTTTTCTAAATGGATTACTAGTAGTACTAAATTGGATTAAAAAAGTATTGATCTCTAAAACATTTTAATTTATTACATTTTTGAATTAAACATCTTATTAGATAAAATTGTATCAAATGATATATAATTTGATCATATTTGATACACACATTTTTCGGATCAACCTATATGAGATTAGATCCCATGAGATACCATAAGATCAGCTTATGTATACAATTTTTCGGATCAGATGATATGTGATGTTTAGTTATATGTGATAATATATAATCATATATGATTATATGGAAACTTTTTTCGTCGTGTATATAGACAGACAGGAAAACTGCAAAAAAAACTCTTTTTTTATTTTCGTAATTTTGTAAGGACTTTTTTTCTGTTGATTATTACACGTACAGAAAATATAACATATTCTTTTAAGGCCTCCCTTAGGTATAATAATCAAAAACCATACATATGTATATAAATGTACTAATTGTACACAATAGGGTTAAACTTATTTATACAACGATTTGTTATCCTAAGAGTTTGTAATGGATTGCTATAAAAGAAACTCTGAAAAGTTGAGATATATTTTAGAACTGTACACAAGATGTAAACAATGTATACTTTAGCTAATTCTCATGTCAACAATATGTTTTCTTAGCTGAAGTAGATAATATTCATAAACCAAAGAAAATAATAAATAGTTGAATAACTAGTACATAAACGTAAATGTAAAGCATGTAAAATGCATGTAAATAATGTAAAAAACTAATGAACTGGCTTTTTAGGCAGATTTTATATGCCTTATAAATTGGGAAAATATAATTCAATTTTAAAAATGTTTGGATTTTTTACATTTATAAGATATTATACACAAGATGTAAATAATGTAACCTAAAGTTACATATGTAAAAAATCCACTAAATGCACACAATAGGGTTAAACTTATTTATACAACTTGTAATGGATTACTGTTACGCTAAATATACGCAAATAATTCTAAAAAATTGGAAAATATATTAAATGTGTTAAAAAGGCCTTGATTTTTAAAATTTTTAAGATGTTATACACACGATGCAAATAATGTATATTTAACTGAATTCCTATGTAAACAATTTAATTTCTCTCTAAAAATAGATAATATTGACATAACCAAAGTAAATAATAAATAAACGCTAAGGTAAAGAATAAAAATGAATGTGAATAGTGTAAAAAAAACTGATGAGATTATAAATTATATTATTTCTATTCCCTATAAAATCTGAAAATATCTTAAAATTATATAAAATGTCTTGATTTTCAACAGTTATAAGTTATTAGACACCAGATCTAAGCACTGTAACTTAAAGTTACATATTTTTAGAAATCTACTAAATGCACACAATAGAGTTAAACTTATTTACAAAACTTGTAATGGAATATTGCCAACCCTAAATACACAGCAAAAGTTCTTAAAAATTTAAACATGTCTTAAAATTGTAAAAATCTACTTGATTTTAATTATAAAGGGTGGTTAAATTTCAAGGGCCGATGTTGATTTTGAATAAAACACAAACTATTTAGGAAATTATTGTAATTTTATTTTATTATGATATATTGGTATTACTCAATTATGTATGGAACAAAATATCGGCCAAATGGGCGCCGCGACCACGGCGGCACACCTCCATCCGATGGTCCAAATTTTCGATGACGCTGAGCCATAATGGAGGTTCTATGCCGTTAATGTGCCGAATTATCTCATCCTTTAGCTCTTGAATTGTTGCTGGCTTATCGACGTATACCTTTTCTTTCAAATAACCCCAAAGAAAAAAGTCCAACGGTGTCAAATCACATGATCTTGGCGGCCAATTGACATCGCCATTACGTGAGATAACACGGCCATTGAATTTGTTGCGCAAAAGAGCTATTGTTTCGTTAGCTGTGTGGCAAGTGGCACCGTCCTGCTGAAACCACATATCGTCCACATCCATATCTTCCAATTCGGGCTATAAAAAGTTTGTTATCATCTCACGATAGCGAACACCATTCACAGTAACTGCCTGACCGGCCTCATTTTGGAAAAAATACGGCCCGATGATGCCGCCAGCCCATAAACCGCACCAAACAGTCACTCTTTGTGGGTGCATTGGTTTTTCGACAATCACTCTTGGATTCTCATTCGCCCAAATGCGGCAATTCCGTTTATTGACGAATCCACTGAGGTGAAAATGTGCCTCATCACTGAAGATAATTTTCTTCGAAAATTGATCATCCACTGTTGCCATTTCTTGCCACCATTCTGCCCATTCACGACGTTTGGAATGGTCAAGAGGCTTTAGTTCTTGAGCCAATTGCACCTTGTAAGCGTGTAAATGCAAGTCTTTATGCATAATGTTCATCAACGACGAGCGTGAGAGGTGCAATTGTTGGGCACGACGACGAGTTGAGGTGGACGGCTCTTCAGCCACACTATCGCGAACAGCAGCAATATTTTCTGCAGTACGAGCTGTACGAGCATGCAATGGTGTTCTCACACAGGCACGTAGCTAGGAATTCGTTTCGGGGGGGGGGGGGGCTTTTCGATTTTTTATTTTGATTATATATATTTTTTTTTATTGCACACTAGAGTAACAGCTTTTTTTTTTTTTTTGTTTGCTAAATTTTTGTTAAATTTTTGATAAATTTTTGCTAAATTTTTACCGTAATGGGCAATCATTTATTAATAATAGAAATCGCTTTCTAAGGTCATTTTGAAACAAAAACCTCCCGCATAAAGTACATATCCTTAAAATGCAATTTTTCATTTTTTACTTATTGTGTTCATTATTTGCGAATTTTGATGTCTATATCGCGAAACAACGCTTTAATCTGTTTGATCACAGTCCGCGAAACACGTCAAATTTGAAAACGTTTGTGTACTTTAAGTTGGATATGCATCGTTAGTGTCTAATTACGTTAAATTTTTAGCTAAATATTAATTTTTAGTTTAATTAAATAAAAAAGAGGATTATGCGGAACACTTTTTGAAAACCGAAAAATAAAATTACTTGATATTTTTATGTGCTAGTATACGTCTAGGGTAGCTAAAACTTGATAAATGTAAAAAAAGTTTCAACTTCTAATAACCCGATTAAAATTAATATGATGCTTTATATAATCATACGAAATTTAATATGAGTCTTAATATAGTTTTATCCGAGAAATGGGCATAATAATTAAATATCATCCGAATAATGACGCGATACAATTTAATACGATTTTATAAAGCGGTATAAATTTATATCTATCCAGTTTTTGATTTTAAAACTTCATGAAAATTCAAAATATCTATTAATCTTTTTAGACTTTAGCCGCTTGCAAAAGGTTTACAACTTTATAATTTGTAGCAAATTCTATAGCATTTGGAAATTTTATTTATAAAAATATTATGTTTTTTTAAATATGATATAATATCAAAATATATATTATTTTGCAATGTCTAGGTATATAAATATATCGTAATTATTAATTGGATTAGTTTTAGCGTATTCTAAATGCAATATACAATTATACGCAACTATATATGACATCATGTTAAATTTTTTATACGAAATTAATTTTATATATGAATTTATATAATTATGTCCGGTTAAATCCACTGGCAGACAACACCTTATAAGTGTATATAAAATAATGTATTATTTTATGCAAAAGTTTTAACTCGGGAAATTAAAGATTTATAACCGTGCAAAAAACAAATTAAAAGCAAATATCCTATATAATTTGCCTGACACTTACAAGGAAGCTTTTGCGATGGGTTCCCTTTGAAATTAATGAAATCCGGATAGGTGATAAAGCAGCAAAAATATATGGAAAACGTATCTATTTTTAAAATTGGTGGTGAAATTTAACACATCTTTGTATAAAAATATGTTTACAGTTTAGGAAATTTACACTTATTTAAAAACAGCGTTAAAATGCTCGAGAAAACACACATTTTGAAAACCATTTTGACACTATGTCGAGGACCCCGGCTGCCAGTTATTTGAATTATTTTAACAAATTATTTTTTCCCCTTTTTCATATATCCGACTCATGTCTTGTATTAAAAAAATCGCAAATTTTACAAGCAAGCGTGATTGTAGTCTGAAAGAAATAATAATAAAGAAAAAATATAAAATTGGAAAATTTAAAAATATACCTGACATCGCCTAGGTCTTATTTAAACTAAATTATGTATTTCCAATTCACTCTGATTTATATTCTGGACAATTTCAGACGCTTTTCAAATTGTCTTTAATCAATTTTTTAAATAAAAACCCTTTAAAATGTCTAAAAAAAAACTAAATCGTTATAACACAAAGACTGGCTTAGCTACTTGATTTTAAAATGTCGCATTTCAAGGAGCGCCGATAGAAATTTGTTTACATTTAGTCTAAAAAAAAATTGAGAAAATTTGAGTTACATTGGACCACGTTAACACATTATGCATATCGATCAAAGTTTGAGGCTTAAATTTGTTTCAAAAAATTAAAAAAATATATGAGATATCGTAATATATATCGTAAAAAAAAATACTGAAAACTATGTTACCGGATGCGTGCGTAGCAAACCAAATTTAAATAAAAAGATTGCACTGTACGTCAAGTAACGACTTTTACGGCATAAGTAAAATTAATTTTGAGTCTTAATGGTATCTCCATTTTAAAAGATTATGTCAAAATACACAGAAAAAATCATTGTCAAAAAAATTTCAATTAAACTTTTGTTCGATTTCAAACTTACTTTCAATTAACTGTTTAATTGAAAATGAATTTGGTATCAAAAAAAATTTTCAGTTTTTACAACGTATAATAAGAAATGCAAAAATTTTAAAAAGTCGCCAAAATTAAAAAAATCGTTTAAAGTAGAAAATTCGCGTTTCTTTAATTTTGGTATTTTTTTTTTAATTTTTTTCGAATTTTGGCGTTTATTTTTGAACTTTTTTAAATTTCTGCAATTTTGAGGATACTTTTTTAAATTTTGGCAATTTTTTTTTTCAAATTTTGCGATTTTTTCAAATGGTCTCGATTTTTTTAAATTTTGGCGATTTTTTTACAATTTTGGTGTTTTTTTTTTTTTTTAATTTTGTAATTTTTCCCAATAGTAAACAATATTCTTAATAGATGTGAATAAAACTATATGTAATTGAAAATAATATTAATTAAATAGATACAAATTATTTTAGTTGTTACTACAATTGCATCAACACGACCGAATTCAGTTAAACTTTTGCTGAATCAACAAATATTTTAATTAAAACTCAATTTTAGTTTTTTCTGTGTAGACATATTTAATTTTTAGTTTGCATTGTCTCAAACAATTTTTTGATTATTTTTTTAAGTCAAAGACTTCGAAATCACTTATGGAATGATTTTATTTATTGCTTTTAGTCGAAACTCAAATCTAGCAATGATAGCCGCCCATTTGCAGGCGATGTTTTCTAACGAAATTTTAAGATTCGAACTATTTCCTATTTGATCCAAGTCAAAAATAAATATTTTCATATTAAATTTATCAATAACATTGTTACTTTCTAACAAATTGTATTAAGTTTTTCAATTTGTCAAATCATTTCGGGGGGGGCTCTAGCCCCCAAGCCCCCCCCCCCTAGCTACGTGCCTGTTCTCACATCTTCTACAGACCCGGTTTGCTCGAATTTTTCCACGATTTTTGCGATTGTACGCACATTTGGACGATGCACGATATGCATTTTGATTTGAACGCCCATTTTCATAATAAGTCTGGATAACTTTAACACGTTGTTGGATTGTGTATCTCTCCATGGTTCAAATTGAGTAAGTCTGAAATAGAGAAATGTCAAATAAAATTCGGAAAAAAAACTTGGCGTTTAGGTGTGGTTCACATTCAACATCGGCCCTTACAATTTAACCACCCTTTACACAAGATGTAAGCAATGCGTTTATTAGTGAACTCTCATGTCAACAATATATTTTCATAGCTGAAATGGATAATATTCGTAGACTAAAGTAAATAATAACTAATTAAATAACTAAAACATTAATGTAAATGTACAGAATGTAAAATGCATGTAAATAATGTAAAAAAAAACTGATGAGATTAAAACGACAAATTTTATATTTCCTCTAAATTAGGAAAATATCTTAAAATTGTAAAAAATCTTGATTTTTAACATTCACAAGATATTATACACAAGATGTAAACATTGTAACTTAAAGTTAAATATGTTGATTTGCAAGCCAACTGCTCTACAGGAAAAAATATGTTGCAGCAACATCAAACTAACAGTATTTACTCTCCTATAAGAAACTAAGAAAATATGGAACATTTTAAATGTTTTTCAAAAAATAGGCGAAGTAGGCGTGGTTAAATATTGAGAAATTTTGCGATCATTTGTAGTATGATATTTATAATTATTTTACTGAATTTGGCAAATACTAAAAATTTCACTATATCAATATATATTTTTATGGAGACTTTGAAAAAAAATATTTTAGTTTTTTAAAAAAATTCAGAATTAGCTTCGAATATTTAGAGTAATACAAAACTAAATATACACAAGATGTAAACGATGTATATTTTACTGAATTCCAATTTAAACAATATATTTTCTTACATGGAGAGTCCGTTAATGGGTTCCCGCCGATTGCGATAAAATTTTTTTTATAATTTTTTGATATAAAGTGCTTTCAAAATATGTTTTTAACTTTTATTTCGTTTATGTTTGTTAAATGTGTATTTGTATTGTATATCGTTAGAAAGGTATGTCAGCATGTCTCAAAACTTCAGATATTCGAAACTATTTTTACATATCAGTAATGTTTTTTCAGAAATATGAAGTTTGATAGCCATATAGATTTGCAATCCGGTGCCAAAATATAGTGCTTCGAATCAAACGAAAAGTTGGGCTACTTTATAACGGCGAAGTGCATTTTAAATACTTTTCATTGGATACCAAATTTATATACAGTTTCTTTGGAAGAAATATGATAAAACCGTCAAAAACGAAAAATGGGTAATTTTTGACCGTACTTTTTAACCCCTAAATGTGAGATTGGGCAGCTAAAAAAACACGGATCTCTTAATTTTTGATTATTTTTAACATATCCAAATTTAATCGCAATCGGCGGGAACGCATGAACGGACTCTCCTTTTAAGCTGAAATGGATAATATTGAAATACCAAATTGATGACTAGGGGCAGGTGGGGTAATTTGGGACTTGGGGTGATTTGTGACTTTGCATTTTTAATGAAAATGACTATTGAAAATAAAAAAAAAATCATTTCATTAGAAAAATCATTATTAATGATAATTAAATCACAATAATGTGTAAAAAGACTAATTACAATGGGAGAAAAAGCATTTGTTTACAAAAAAAGTAAAAATACATAATTTTTTTTAAAGATGGATGGAATGTAACATTTTTTGAATTAGAAGCAATATATAATAAAACAAGCAATGAGTGGAATTGGACTGCTTATATTGGGAACGAACTTTAAGGGAACGGAGAATGGGTGGAACACGAAGAACGATATGGAATGGAACGTGCAACGAGTTGAATTTGAATAATAGTTACGGGTAACGAAGTTGTATTGAACTGGGTACAAACTTTTTTTTTTTATTGGAGTATCTAAATTTATATTACAAATAAAAATAAATAAATCACCGCTTTGTAAAAATAGAATCCTAGGGATCATTTGTATTGTCAGGGTGAATTTATACTTCTTGGGAGCAACAATTATGTCCGTTTTGCTCTATCTTGTGTATTTTTTGAGATATCGGAGATTTAAAAAACGCAATTTTATAAAATGGCTATTGTCTCGAAAATTAACTGGTACATAGTAATCCGATTCCACTCTTTCCGCGTTCCATTCTATATCGTTCCATATCGTTCCATTTTGGATCAATGTTCAATTCTGTTTCCATTTCATTCTCTGTGTTTAGTGTTCCAATTGCACTCGTTCCATTCAATTTTCTTCTACTTTTCTTGGTTACAAACCAGAATGAAAATTATATCTATATGACTTCAGAAATTATGGGCTCATCCATTATTTTAAATAAGCATGATTCTGAGCGTGGGCTTTTTATCCCTGATTTTAGTGATTTTTCACAATTTTAAAAGCCCATTTTTCAATGTTAGTTATTTTTTTAATTGATTCATTATTACTGGCAATTAAATTTAAAATCATTTTCATCAATCAATGAAATTAAATCCTCAAATCATTATCATTAATTAAAAAATTAATAATGAAAATAATTTCATTACCATTGATATCAATGTACTGGTCATGAAATCATCATTTCAATATTCCACTTAAATCACTAGTCCCATGCATGGTATAAAATACCTAAATCATTAATTTAACACAGCATTGCATACGTGTAGAGCTGCTGGTAAATTAGCATCATTTGAATAATTGTTTAAAGTAATTTCATTAAAATGAAAATGTGTTCTGCGGACGGATTTATACCCGTCCGTATAAAAGTGTATATAGTGTTGAAGAGGACACTTTCTCCTTTCTTTGTGTGGTTTATTTTTCTTGCTTTCTTTTGCTATTTAGAAGTTCTATTCCAGTAAAGTCGAAATTTTACGAAAATATAGTCATATAAAAAATAATTCTTAACCCCCTAATATAAATGGTAAAGTTGTGACTACCAACCTAGAAAAAAAAGAGCAGACATAGTGATTTATACACAAAATAACCTTGTTCTGAAATATAAAAAAAGTTTTGTTCAACAGCTTGCCACTCCCACTATTAGCAATATTTTATCCTAATTTTGTGGCTGCCTTAATTTTAATATATTTACTATCAAACGGCGTTTAAATTTTTTAAATCGGTGAAAACAAAAAATTAAGGTTTTGGCCAAAGATTTGATTTTGAGCCAGAGTGCGTCCCTAAACATACATCAAAAATTCCAAAAAATTGGAAAATATTTTAAAGTTGTGAAAAATGCCATGATTTTTAACTCTTATAATATATTATACATAAGATGTAAACAATGTATATTTTAGGGAATTCTCATGTAAACAATATATATTTTCTTAGCTGAAATATTGTTAAACTAAAGTAAAGAATACATAGTTGAATGACTAAACGTAAATTAGAATGAATGTCAACTGCATGTAAATAATGTAAAAAAAAACTGGTGAGATTAGAAAGACAAATTTTTCTAGTCCTTATTAATGGGAGAATAAATTTAAATATCAATTCATTCGTTTTTTAACATTTATAAGATATTTTACTCTTAATGTAAATAATGCATATTTTAGGGAATTATCAGGTAAATAATTCCGTTTTTTTTCTCTAAAAATGGATAATATTGACGTAAATAAAGTAAAAAAAATGTTAAACTGAATGATTTACATATAAACTTTCTTAAGGAAAAAATTTACTTTCTTAAAAAATACAAAGTTTTGAAATAAAATTTTCCCTATTCTATACAAAATGGCAAACAAATATTTTTGTTTTTCCAACATTTAATATTTAACCACGTTTCTTTTTTCATGTTTTTCTACATAGTACCTACAATATGTAAACAAAGAATCATACAACAAAATGCGTCAATGTTGTTGTTAAAATAAATATATTTTTTTGAGTCTTTTATGTGTTATTTGGGGTGTTGTTAAAATCACCGAAAATAAACCCATCTATTGATCAGAGCTTTGAAAAATTCATTCCCTAACTCACATTTTTTGAAATGAATTTAAATTTTAGGAATGAATTCCCTGAGCCACTTTAAGGAATTGAATGAATTCCCTTTTTTCCATTCGATTTATCTTGAAGGAATTCAAACCAATTTTTTAAATTCCTTTATGAAATTTGTGATATTGAGTCGGTAGGGAATTCATTAAAATTTAGTTAATTCCACTTTTGGTCAGGGAATTCATTCCCTAGAGAATGAATTTCTTAGGAATTCATACCATTTTCATTTAATTCCCTAAGGAAATGAACTTTTTGGTTTATTTCCTTATGGACTTAACTTTTTTGTTTAAGTCCCTTATGACTTAACTTATTTGTTTAATTCCCTAAAGAAACTGCATGCAGGTCCTAATAATATAAAAATAAAAAGTAACGAAGACGCAGTTTATTAATTAAATACAATAAATCTGGATCTGTATTTTAATACTTTATAGTAAATGTTTACAAAATAGCGGATAATATGGTTTTGTAACGAAAAAACTACAAAAATTTTAAAATTGGTTATTGGACAAAAATAAATGTATGAATAATAGTACATTTAAAAACCTCCACCCGATTTATGATACAAAACGTATATTTGTATTTAACGATCATTTAGTTCCTTTCAGGGCAATTTTTATTTTTCAACCATTCATGATTTAATCAGGAATTACCAAAAAAGTTCATCAGAACATCGGTTTCAAGCGCTTAAATTAGATTTTATTCTAACAACCTACACAGACGAGCAAAAGTTAGTTTTTTTGAGTATTAAGTGGAAAGCTTAAATTCAGGGAATGAAAAAAAAAGTTAAGTCCTTTTGGGAATTAAGCAAAAAAGTTAAGTAAAGTTAACTCCCTAAGGGAATTACACAAAAATGGAATGAATTCCTCTGAAACTCGTTTCCTAGGGAATGAATTCTCTAACCAAAAGTTGAATTAACTGAATTTGAATGAATACTTTTTGAATGACTTCCTTATTTTTATTGCAGTCATGGAGTTCATTCTCTAAATTTGAATTCTTTGAATTGATTCTTATGAATTCATTCCTAATATTTTCTTTGTTAAAGAGTTCATTCCTTGAATTAAATAATTGAATTTAATTTTAGGGAATTCATTCCTAAATTGAATGAATTCTTCAAAGCTCTGCTCTAGATTCTACTTTCATTTACAAAGCTTTAATAATGAAATAGAAACGTTACATCACTATGTGCAAACATTGTTGTAAAGTTATATGCATAGGGCAGAATGGGGAGGTTTCGCTAATGAGGCACATATGCAACACCCAATTTTAGCTGTATTTAAAAGAGTTATTAAAATGTTCCTTTCGATAATTTGTGCAGTTATTGATTACACTTAAACTTAATTTTGGGTCGTAGAATCCAGTGGTAAATTCCGTTTTAATAGGTTGGCTCAAAATAAAAAGATATTTAAATTTTAAGTTTGCATTGACTCAAGCGATTTTGTGAGTGTATTTTGTTTTGAAATTACTTTAATTTTTATTTATATGTCGAAACTCAAAGCTAATAAAGATGGCCATTCCTTTTTGAAACGAAGTTTTTTAATGAAATTTGATTCGAACCATATGACACTGAACTAATAGATCTCAGTAGAAGTCAAAAGTTATTACCCTGTCATTTTGGATTGTATATAAATGAGTGAGACGGCCATCATTGTTGAACAATAAATAAAGTAATTTCAAAAAAGATTTCAATGTCTTTTACTTAAAATACATTCAAAAATTCGCTTGAGTCAATGCAAACTTTAAACTTAAATATCTTTTTATTTTGACCTAACCCAGCAAAAAGTAGTGCTTACCCAGAAGCGCTTCAGGAAGGCATTATTTAATTACGAAGCGCTTCCAAAGCAAATGCAGAAGGCATGATTTTAAACAGGTGAAAAGCGCTTCTTTCATGTACCTCTTAGAAGCAATAAATTCATGCCTTAGAAGGCAATAAGAATCGCTTTTTTTTGTATGTTGACAACATTAATGCTACATAGTATGCATTGTTTATTGCTTCATTGTAAGAGCATTATTCACTACTTCAAAGAAGGCATTTTGGGCCACAGCAGAATGCCTTCCCTAATTGCTTTATTGTATGCAAGGCGGTGAAGCGCTATTTCGGAAGCATACAAATGTAGTTACTGCTTACCAAATACAGGTTATTTTTCGCCGGGAACCTATAACGGAGTATACCAGTGGATTCTACGCCCCCAAAATCAAGTACTCGTTTTCCGGGGTTTTGGTGAGTCATTTTCACATACTCACATGTCACCATTTTTTACACTTGTACTTCACACGCGGTCGAGGCTAGACATGTTTTTGTGTTTTATGGGTTGAAAAAAAAAAAATTATGAGTATATTTGGGATAACTTTTTCATTTCGTGTATTAAAACAAAATTCCGTCGAAGCGTTGATATTAATTTATTAATGAAAATTTATTTCTAAAAAGTGTAAAGAAAGATTAAATTATGTGAGCTGCTGATCATGGGTCACATACGCCAAACCACCAGGTGGGGTAGTTTCGTAAGCAAATTTTGGTAGCACTTAAAAGACGTATACGTAATATTAATTCGTTACATGGTTATATATATTACACGGGCAGATGCAATTTTTTGTCAATAAATTTGAAGAAAACAAACAAAACATTTTGAAATTTGCAATGATGAAATTACAGATATTGATATCCTGGCGAATTTACTCCATAGTTGGGACAGTTTAGCCGATTTGAGTTGAAAAAATAAATACAAGGTGGCGCAAAAGTAATCCTCCTATCAGAAAATGCTATAAATTTTGCGATTGGCCCCTAATGTCAGTTCTGTTTTGACATTTGTGTAGTAAACACATGCGAAATACACGTTAATAAACAATGTTACGCTACACTGCTCCAGAACGCGGAATATTGGTGACTATTTATTTGACCTATTTATTTGACATTTTTCATCAAAAATAATCATGAGTGATGAGGCCCATTTCCATCTTAGCGGGTACGTAAATAAGCAAAATTTGCGCTTCTGGGGCACTGAAAATCCGCGTGTAACCCACGAAGAGCCATTACACCCGCTCAAAGTCACTGTATGGTGTGCTGTTTTCGCTGGAGGAGTCATCGGACCTTTTTTCTTAGAAGACGTCGCGGGCCAAACGGTTACTGTGCATGGTGAGCGCTACAGAGCAATGATCACAAGTTCTTTTTGCCGCAACTTGATGAATTGGGATTGGAAAACATGTCGTTCCAACAGGGCGGTGCAACGGCACACACTGCACGTGCCACAACCGATATGCTGAAGGATGCATTTCCCGGGCGCCTAATCTCTCGTTTTGGCGATTTGCACTGGCCAGCAAGATCGCCTGATTTGACCGCTCCAGACTTCTTTTTGTGGTGCTTTTTGAAGTCGCAGGTTTATGTCAACAAGCCTCAGACTCTTGCAGCTCTTAAAGACAATATCCGTCAAGAATGTGAGGACCTATCGCCGGAAGTTTTGGCCAAAGTGATGGAAAATGCCATAAAAAGGGCTCAAATGACAATCAACTGTGGCGGCGGCCATTTACATGACATCATATTCTCGACTTGATGTAAAAAAATTAAAATACCAAATAAAAATAATCCACAAGAAGAATCAAAGTTTTTAATTTTTTTTTTAAATTACAGCCAAAAAACATCGGAAGGTTATTTTTGCGCCACCTTGTATAAGGAATAAGGAAAATTTATGTTTTAAACATAGAAATTAAAGTTAAGTTGTGCAAAATTCTAGATAAAAAAGAATTTAAAAAAAAAATTGTTTGAGTAACGACAGCACTTAAAAAAATGGTGAATGCTCCTCCTTCTGCCCTACTACTCGTATATAAGAATTGTATTCACATATTGCATGAAGGTTTTCTTTATTTCTATGTTTGTACTTTTTATTTTGACTAAATGTGGCATAAAAATAAAAAAATAATTTTAATATTTCTTTCAAGAACACGTACATTAAGCGTGTAAATAAAATAATACAATATTGTTATTTCATGTGTAGGTAAATTCTAATGCTGCTACTGACAGCAGTGATGCCAATTTGGTGCTTTTGGCACTATTTATGGTGCTTTCCAATGTCGCGAAACGCCAAAATTTTACCCATGGTGCCAAAACATAAAAAACAACTAAATTGGTGCTTTTGCAATTTAACGCTAGTACTTTTGGTGCTTTTTAACCAAGATCACTTTAGAGACCAGGACTTGGTTCAAAAAGCCCTAAAACTACAGTAAAAAACCTAGAAAACTCCAATTTTTTACAGTCTTAAAAAAACTACAATCAAATGTAACTTTTTTGCTAAATTTTAAAAAAATTTATAAAAAAAACTTATTTTTGTTTATGTTATTTGAAAGATTTTCTTAAAAGTATACAAATAATACTGGACTGAACACCGAAATTGTCGGCGAATAAATGTGGTTTCTTTATTTTTATCACGAAATCCAATTACAAAACTGTATTAGGGTCAACTTGCTAAAACGGCAGTAAAAACTATCGAAAACTTAAATGTTTACGCCCGTATTCATAAAAAATCTTAATTCAGATTTTAAATATATTTTAGTTATAACACATTTTAAGATTTAAAACTATATTCATAAGCAAATATTAGCATAAAATACCTATCTACCTACCATGTGTAAAAGTTAATATTCTTTTATGAATACAGTTTTATGGCTGAAATTTGTGTTTTTACTAAAATGTATTTGAAATGCTGTTTAATATTTTTATGAACACGGGGGTTAGAGTTTAAGTATATAACAATCAAATGTCACATTACATTTTACATTGAAACGAAAAATTCTTTCTGCTGAATAGTTTTGCCAATGTACGAACAAAATACTGGACTAAACACCGAAGTTGTCAGTGAAGAAATGTGGTTACTTTATTCTAGCACAAAATCCAATTACAAAACTGTTGAGTTTGAGTTCATTTCAGAAACTTTGTAAGCGAATTTAAGAAACATTTCTGTTTAGTGCTTTTACGCGCCCTTTTAAACAAAAAATAACGCTTTTTACAATTTTTGTTACGCTTTTTGCTCTGAAAAAGTTGGCAATACTTACTGACAGTAGGCCTCCTTTTTTAATATTTAATTTATTTTTTTTTTTTTGTTGATCTTCTATAGTTGACATTTAAAGTAAAAGATACAACAAATTTAGGGGGTACACGTTTTTAGTGTCAAAACCAACAGAGACGTGTTATAAGAAAATGTAAATATGACGATAAAAGCAAAAATTAAAAAAAAAAAATAGTTAACCCTATAATGAGCAATGGTATCCTTGTTCATTATGAGATCAGAAAATGTATGACCCATGTAAAAAAGTTTTGATATATTGCTTAATATATACCCATATATAAAATCATATAAAATTATATCTCAAATATATAATTATATCTTTCTTTATATTACACTTCATATGGGGCAATATGTAAATATTGCATATATTTGCATCTAATTGGATGTAAATGTATCACCCTATATATACAAGGTTGGATCCAGGGGTTGTTGGTGGTAAACCCAAAAAAAGAATATAAAATGGGAAAAAGGAAAGGGGAAAGAAGGAACAAAAAAGGGAATGAAGAAAGGAAAGCAAAAAAGAAGATGAAAAAGGAAAAGAGGTTTTAAAATTTAAAAGTTTTTGCCACTCTAATGACCTGATATATCCAAAAAATCTTTTGTGAATAGTTAAAATTTCAGGAACTGTATAGAATGGATGTCAACATGTAAGTACATCTTAGGATCTTATTAATATTGTAATTATGTAATCCATGGGTTTGGTCAAGAAAAATAAATCACAATTAGTGAGTAGGTTTCATACAAAAAAAAAAAACTAACAAATAATCTATAGAGTCTTTGTTTTCAAATTTATTAATTGACCAAATTCAGGAATGTGTTGATAGATCTATTCCGGGAATTTCTAGGTACCCATCATCAGAACACGTTTTGAAAGAAGTGATAATCCCATGCAAAACATCAAGCATTCATATAAACTACCCAAGAAACAACTTTACGGACTGTCCGTTACAAACGGATTCATGAATCCGGCATTGACGGTACGAAAACGGACCGGAATTGACGTATCCGTCGAAGCTTGTACGAAAACGGACCATTAACGTACAGTAAAATTGGATTACTCAAATTTTCGAAAATTATCCGTTTTAACTCCGTTTTGCTGTATTCGTTTCGGTGCCGTTTAACCAGACTACACCGATTTTCATCAGTTAAAACTCCGTTACAACCGTTATCGTTTTTCTTCCGGTATTACCGGAGTGTGTTTTGTTTAAAAAAAATCAAACAGTTTTATTTATTAATAAAATTAAATATTAATAAAATCTATATATTTAAAAAGAAGTGTACATTTTGATTGTCACTCCATAACTCGAGAACGGCTGCATAAAATAAAAAATGGCTGAATACGTATTTAAGATTTTAGTGGTAATTTTTTTGGTTATTTTTAAATGTATCACTTTTTTAACATATACTTGTATTTCAGATGTTTTTGCAATTAAATATAGAGACGCAGATCTCATGAAAATTTTAATGATGAAGATGTTAAACAACACCAGAGATAAAATGAAAAAAAAAAAATCAAAATGTTAAAACCACATCCTTTTATTGATTTTTATTGAATTTTTATGTGGTTTCATATTGTTTTTAATAATGTAATTGTTAATCCATTTTTGTTAATATCTTTATAAATGTAAAAATTTAAAAATAAAACCAAACTTTTGTTTAAAATTAAAAAAAGGAGAAATCATTTAGATAAAATAAATAATAAAAAAAAAAAATTGGCCATTTAAAAAAAAAAAACGGTACGAATACGGACCATATTCGGACCGTATACGGTATATTAAAAACGGAGTCCACTCCGTTTTTAAAATAAATGACGGACAGTTTACGGTACGTTTTGAACGTACACTCAATTCGTACACTCCGTTTTATATACAGCATGACGGTACGAAAACGGTCCGTTTTAGCGTGCTTTATACTGTTTCGAATCCGTATTCGATGTTTCTTTTATTCCGTTTCCCGGTCCGTATACTGATCCGGAAAACGGTACGGAAACGGACTTCGGATCCGTATATGCTGTACCGAAAACGGCACATAAACGGACCGGATTGTTTGCTGGGTAGTTTTCTCTCTAAATGAGAACTAATACATGAGCTCGAAGTTAAAGATTATCACCATTGATCAAAAATAAATTGAAAACTTGAGAACAATTACATCCTTATAACGGCGAGATATAACATAATGAGCTTTTATATAATATTATTAAATTATATCTGAACTAATACAAACATATACAAAATCAGTTGTAGTTGTATCCGGTTTCTATATTATAAACTTCATTGAAATTACCTGCAAATACGGGTTCTGCTGCAACGTTATTAATCCTTTCAGACCTTAGTCACTTCTAAAAAGTTCACGACTATAACTTGTACAAACATTTGTAGAAAATACTTTTCAATTTGGAAATTTAATTTTATTCATAAAATTCTCTTGAAATGACCTCAAAAAATAAGTTGTTTGGGACAAAAAATTTTCATTGAGTTTGTGATATAACCTAACAAATATCTCCAGAAATTCTTTGAAGATTCCTTTAGGCAAGAATGAGCTCCGGATAGGGACCAGCCTACAATAAATTATTTTTCACAATTTGTTAAATAAGTTTTGGGATTTTAGCACATTTAATTACTATAAACGCAATTAATGTTTTTTTTTTTCAACAGAAATTTATAAATTTTTTACACAGTGCAACATTTTTGAAATTATCGAGTGCAAAATTCCTTCGCGTGTGAAATTTCTCGAAGTACTTATCGAAACTAACAAAACCCCATTTGGGGTTTGCTAGTTTAGCTACTGTTCGGATTTTTGGCTTCATGTCTATTCTGGCCAAAACTTGATTTTTCCGAAGAACATGCAAGTTTTCTCACGGCTATATCTCGGAAACCAATTGAAATTTTGCTTTCCTGTCTTCGGCATAATTGTAGTAGAAAAAAACTGCATCAAAATCAAAATTGATAAAATATTGAAAAATTTAAATTTTTTCTATATTTTTTTTTTAAATGTTTGGCCCATAGCTGCCAAACTGTGGATAATTCAATAAAGTAGTTTTCAGAAAAAATATTCCTTATAATAAATTCATAATTCTTCAGAACATTATACTACTGGAAAATGCTTTTTTTCACATTTTCCAGATGTATTTTGCATCAAAAATTTGGGAAATGTATGAAAAATGTAGCGAAATGCAAAAAAAAAACATGAATTAATCAATATCTAGTGAAGTTCTTTCGGTGAGGAATGCGAAGTTAATGCTCTTGGTTTTTTCGTTGTTGGTTCAGGTCCATGATATGAATAATCATCATCATCTGAGCTTGATAGCACATTCAATGGAATATCTCTTTTGGTATGTCCTTTAAATCTGTCGTCCTCCGCGACTTCGGTGCCTGCATCTTCATGTTGGGATACCATATGACTCCACCAACAAACTTCTGCAAGCAATCCAGCTTTTTTCCTATGTATTGTTCCATTGGCATGGTGACCTAGATAGAAGCGCTCTCCTTGTTTGTCTGATTCGGTATGCAATGGTGATGCAGAAAATGTAATTGCAAAGTCATAGATGCATTGATTTTATAAAAGTAATTGTGCATTGTTTTCACCCATTTATTTGCTTCGTCTGGCTGTACTCTAAAACTTTCTAAAACTCCCTCGATTACAGCTTTTAGTGCATCCCAGGCTCTTCGGTGGCTGTTTGTCAGCACGTTCGCGAATCTTTCACTTTTCATTAGTTTTTTTTTATATCCGGCTCATTAAGAAGACCTGTTGAAAGTAAAAAAGCATTTGCGAAAAATTATTAGCAATGCGGATAGAGTGAAGTGAACAAACATAGATATGAAATTATTTAAATAGGCCGCAATACCATTTTTAATTTTGTCATTGCTGAGTTTTGGAAAGATGTTTTTCAAACAGTCAAAAACTTCATCATTTTCGAAAAATTTCTTAGCAATTCCCAATTTTATATTCAGTGGCAGCAGCAATATATCATTTATATTATTTAATTAAGAGTTCATAAATCAATTTTAACCGTTTTTCGTTTTCTAGAGTTTTTTTCTTCAGTCGTTACACTGATAGCGATCGACGTTGCTTCGCGAATCCTAATCACAATGAAAACAAAAGAATTTCGTAAAACCGCCTTTTGAAATAACACCCTTCAATATGTTCACAACTTTCAGGTCACAGCAAATCTTCCATTTATGTTCATTATATTTGATTTTCTTCAATATATTGTCCAATTCTTCATAAGATTCCTTCATATTTGTGCGCAATGCTAATGGAATTGACTGGTTTTTATTTGTTTTGTTCAACAGCAGAACATTCACATTGAGCCGTCAATGAAAAATGGCCAGTCGCCAGCGTTATATTCCAATTCCCAATTTATTTATTATTAATCAGTTTAACAGTTATTTTCCACGCAGAGAGAGAATTTTGTTGGGCGATCTCAGTAAATCAATAAAACGTTTCTTGACAAAAAGAACGAAAATTTTCTTAAAATGATTGGAAAGTTCATATTTTTTATGAAACCAATTTTTGTAATGAAACGTCTTTATTGAGTGCAAGAAAATTTACATAAATAAAATTATATTTCTTAATACAATTTTATGAAAATTTGCATGAACTCAATGAAAAGTTTCAAAAGACGATGCAAAATAGATAATGCAAAAATTCTTCAATATCATGCAGATAATTCTCTCAGTGCAATATCAAAACATGTCTATAATGCCTCCAAATGACAAAAAAAAAAAAAGGTAAAATATGTCTTTTGGCCAAACTGTTCTATCGGATACTACATTGAGAGAATTCTATAAATGTCCATAAATGGATGCTTTTTATGATGATTTTAAATGGGAAATTTTGATTATCACAAAATATATTTTCATTATTCTAAAGAAATTTTATGTAAATACTCATAGACTTAATTTAAGTTCTGTTTTTAGTAATTAATATCTAACCTATTTTTGTTTCTTTTTTACTTACAGGTAAGACTGCTCAATAAGTTTTTATAAATTATTGGTAAGATTGAAAATTTACTAAGTTATGAGACTTAAATAAGATTATATTAAATTGAAATCAGAAGTTGTTCTTAGATCAATATTTATAATAATTTTAGCGAAATATTGATATTAGGTTTTTATTCCGTTTGTAAGTCTTCAATAAAATCTCGGGACCACATAAATTATATATAGCGATGTCCGTTTGTCTGTTGAAAAGGGAAATACTACTCCAATATAAAATCAGTGCTTTATAGTTAAAAAAAATATTAATGTTTATTAACAAATTAAATATTAAACATTTGTAATTAAAGCTCTTAAAAATGAAAGTATACAATATTATTTTAAGTTTATAATAGAAGTTCGACAGCATAACTCATAAAATGGCCAATTCATTTGTTACATCAATATCCACAGAATTAGTAGCAGGTCATCGTTTGATTTTTTCTATGCGAAAATCTGTTAAAAAAACAAGAAATGTTAATAATATTTAGATGAATACCTAAATAAAACTAAAAATGTTCACAAAATCTGAAACTTTTGAAAATTTCTGCACGCGGAGAAAAGAACTTTATGTTATCATGATTGAAATACATTATGATCATAATATGCTCGTACTGAATATAACATGTTCCTAAATAATGATAAAATTGTCCTCAGTACTAATAATATGTTCAATAAGAATTATATATGTGATCGTTAGGATTATACAATGATAATTTTATATCCCCAATTATGTTAAACTATATTATTTCTCGAAGTGTGTGATTTAGTTAAAACAAAATTTTTTTCATCAGAAAACTTTTTGACAGTGAAACTTTTATTATGCGGTGCATTTTTATTTTTAATATCAAACATATTTACCTTCTCTTGAGATTTTTTGTATAAAACTAGGTCGGCATATAAAGGTAATAAATACAAATCCACCCTAAAAGTAAAAATATTCGGTGAATGTTTAAAATATAATAAATTGTATATCATAAAATTGTTTAAGTTAAAACTTACATTTAATGCACCCAGCAAAACCACATATTACCAAATAATGGGTAAAGTAATGTATCGCCATAGGGCTGCATGCATTACAATACATCTTACTTCACTGATGAATTTTACGGGCAATGAATTTCATGCATTATGTAATTGATGATCGGTAAGTCATTATTTTATGTTTTGAAATAATGTAAAAGGTTATTATGTATCATTACAAGGTAACTCATGTGTGTCCCATTGTTAGTAGATCATTACTTTATGTTTCAAAATAATGTTGAAGGTAAGCAGTATTCATTACAATGTAATGCATTACGTGTCCAACTAGTGTAAACTCATTACTCTATGTTTCGAAATAATGCCGAAGATAAGGATGAGATAATGAGCTGTTAATAAATCAGCTATATAAATTAAATTATCTTCTTTTTCTTGCAGAAAATATGATAAAATATACAAAAAAAAAATAAATAAAATAAAATATACAAACACCCTTAAAAATGAAAAGACGAAAATATAAAGAGAAGCTAGAATAAAAAGTATTTTAAATATAACACTGGAGGACAAAATCTTAACTTTTAAAAATAAATAAGGTTATGTCCACCAATTATGGATATTTTAGGCACGCTGATTTCAATGGCGTACTTTATTTTTCGCTGTATGGTACAGTTTTTCCATAAAATGTCTTTAAAGTTTGGTTCATGACCCGGTATTGAAAGTTTTCCCAATCTTTACGATTTACTAATTTTAGCAACTGACCTTAACGAATGTAGTAGAGCTAATTAGGAGGAGTCATCTCAGCAAGAAAAAAATCATTTCTATATGGTGCGACATAGACAAAACGCGCGATTTGTCAAAAATTTTATAATGCAGCGTAGCATTCCGAGATGAACCCAGAGTTCAACTTTTAGTATGATATGTGAATACCGTTGAAAAGTATATATACGAGTATATGCAAAAAAATCAGTCAAAAATGTTTATATTTGAAAAAGTTCTTCTAACAAAAACCCTACTTTTGTGACAAATATATACCAAAACGGACTTTTTTGTTAGAAAAAATTTTGCAAGCTTTAGGTTTGGAAAAATACTTTTGAATAGTATTTACATATTATACAAAAAACTGAACATCGGGGACATCCAGTAAAGCTATGCGCCATGTTAAATTTTTGACAAATCGCGAATTTTGCATAAAAAACTCTTTGATAAAATAACTTTTTTAATACTAATGTAACTTTTCATAAATAACTCTTTCCACTGCGTGAACATTTGTTTATCTCAATTAATGATTTAACAATATACTGCGTTCATATTGAACCCCAAAATGTGTGTTTTAATTTTGTTCAACTTTTCGATTTTAAATTTGCATGGAATATGATAGTCGAAAACTTGAAAAAACGAAAATACGTGTTTTGGGATTGAGTGTAAATGTAGTAATAGAATTCGCGAAAAATAAAAAAAAATGTGAAAAAATTTTACAAGTGCAAGTCCTAAAATTTAACAGAAATAAATAAGATTTATTGCATTTGCCATTGATATCAGCATGCCCGATATAGTTATGTATAATTGATTGTCAGAACCATATTAATTGTTTTGATGTCACGCCGTGAATTAAGTTAGATGAAAATGAGATCGTATATGAACATGTATGATCATTAGTGTCCGACCGAACAGTTCGGCCAAAAAACTATATTTTGTCGGTTTTTTGATATCTAGAGGCAATGATGACAAATTTTGGTATTGAAAACATGTTTGTTGAGCCGATTTAATTCGATTTTGTGTATAAAATTTAAGAGAAAAGCCAAAGTTTAGCTACAAAGTTAAAAGTTCGGCCGCCGAACTAGTGAACAGTGAATTCATTGCTTAACTACAGACTTTTCTTCAAATTTGACACTCAAAATAGCATCTAATCAGTGCAATAAACATATTTATCCATCCGCCAAATTTGTCCATAATGCTTTAAAATACCGAATACAGACCAAATGCATTTTCTGGCTAATAATCATTATGGCAAGCAATTTCATGCAACTAAAATAGAAAAATAGGCGCTTGAAATATGCAGTAAAGAATCCTAATTATGCGCTTAAAATATGCTTTTAAATCGAAATATGTACATAAGACCAAATAATATGCACTAAAAATCCAAAAAATATGCACTAACAATCAAAAAAATGTGTACGTACAATTTTTGGATCGGTTGCAGCAACCGAATCAATTCGGTTGGATGAAACTCTGTTGAGACAACCGAATTTTTTATGTGAGTGTAGGTTTTGAAAACTTAGCTCTGATTTAATTTCTATTGTCTTTTGAAGTCGCTTTTTTTCAAGCCAATTTTTTCAACTATTTTATGTATTTTAACAAAATTAACTACCCAGCCGCAAATGGGATCGTATTTTAACATACAATCAGTGTTGCCAGGTATGTTGAGCATTAAATCGTCAAATTTTCCAATAAAAATCGTCAAAATCGTCATTTTATTTTCAAAAATCGTCAAAAAATCGTCAAAACAAAAAATATTTATTACAAGTGGGATAAAGTTTTAATAAAAAAAAAAGGAATAATAATGTAATTCACATTTCAAATGCTCATGTACTATCGGTGTAATATAATACGATTTTTTACACTTTTCTGTAATTTAAACTTCGAAAATCATGATATTTTATAACGATAGCACTTTACAATTTTAACTGTTAATTCCTTCTACATAATTCTGTAAACACCACTTCAGTAGCACAATTTTTAAATTCTTTTACATAGTTTAGAAATTCTTTAACAATGTTATTTTCTTTAATTATTAAATTTGGACTTCCATTAACGACTTAAAGTTTCAAATTGCATTACTTGTGATTTTGAAATTTTTGATTATTTCATATTTTTGGGTTGGTTTTTAATATTGCTAAAATTTATTTATTATTTTATTTAGTACAAGCCGGCTAAAGCCGGGCTTGCCCGGAGTGCACCTACACGCAGAGAAAAGGTATGATTGAAGATGATTGTGGACACAAAATTATCATATTTTGATTCTAATTATCATATACATGACTCTGGATGATCATATTACGATTACCGAAGGCGATTTTATCGTCATTTAGGATCATAATATGATTGCTACGAATTGTAGTCATAACATGATGCTCCTAAACTATTATAAAACGATGCTCTCTTTTCTGCGTGTAGTTCTGCCTAAAAATTTTTATTCATTGTTAGTTTTGTGAATATTTAAGGAGTTTTTTTACATAATGACCAACATGTGGAATATTATACAGAATTCATGTAATGTTGATCTCAGATCCAGATCCTTGCCTGTAAACCCTAGCTGAAAGAGTTTGAAGCTTCATAACAATGTAGTTTGTGTTTAATTTTTATTTACCTATTATTAATAATTTTAATTAGTTTTTGTTTGTATAAAAACATTTATATTCATTATTAGTAACATTTGATAATTAATGAAATTGTGATAAATCCACATTCTATCGATGCCAATAAAGATGTGTAGATCGGCTTAAGTCATTGGACATGCCTTCTTATAATGAGGTAGTATCACATGTGCAAAATACCCCATGATACGTACACATTATGGTCCGAACCATAGCGGCTTGATGTATTTAAGATGTATTTAAGATGTATTTTTTTACTAATTAAAAAATTTCTAAACATTTTTTACGGATGGTTACCCACCCTAACCGACCGAGAGGGCTCATCCCTATGACGTTGGGATACGTACACACTATGGTATAAACCATAGTGGATTAAGATGTATTTTTAGTACTAATAGGGGTATGCCCGCTGCAGTTTTAGCGTGGAGACGACATTGTTTTGCCTTCAAGTTTAAAATGTAATTGATATTGGATAAGAATTTAATCATTTAAGGAAAATAAAACACAATGTAGTAGAGATGGCATCCAAACCTTTAGGCAGGTATAGCATGGCATTATCACTATTTACAATTTGGGGATTACGAATGAAAATATGTTTGTCTTAACATCCAAATCAAAAGAACATTGTGAGAATATTACAGTATTTCTGCGTAGACGGACTGCGGCCAGGTTTAGGATTTTTCTATTCTGTGGTATGTCCAAAGACGGCTTCCCTGAGTAAAACATTTATGGAAGGCTATAAAATAAAAAAGTAAATACTTTATTCTGTTGTCCAATAAAAATTACATTTTAAACTTTAAGGCAAAACAACGTATTATCTTTGATAACAACCTAGTGAGCTTTCCCGTTACCATAACTTATGTGTTCATTGGTATACGTTCTAATTTAATGAAAAGATCATTTCTAAAATATGAAATAAAAACATAGTAAAAATGGTATTCATAAGGGATTAATACCGCCTAATCTCGCTGCCTAAAACGCTGGAGCTTGGAACTTCAAATTTATCATTGAGGTTCCTTCTCCATCACATACATCTAATCACGATTTTAGGAAATTGTTAGTATGTAGTACAAAAAGATAAAGAGTCCTTCCCCTTATCGTCCTGTTTAAACCCCTTTGTCTAAAAATCTGAAATTTCAAGTGCATTAGCCAATAATCTATGGGCTAAAGCACTTAAAATATACCTTTAGGAATTTTAAACAAAACTTGATAAAAAAGGCAAATATGTTCCCTTAATCACTCAGTCCAAACCGCTTGATTTTTTAATACGGCATGTAAGTTTTTCATCCACTCACAAAGATGGAATTATAGTAAAAAATGGGTTTAATTAAGAAAAATTGGGATTAATCACAAACCTTAAACCGCTGGAGTAAGGAACTTGAAATTTAGCTCGAAAATTCCTCGACCGGCGAAGACATTATCTAAGAACAAATTTAAGGAAATTCTTACCGTGAAAATCTTCCTTTAAATGTCATCCCAAATAACATTTAGCTAGAAATTTGACTTTTAAAATATGTTTTTCTTTGAACTTCTAATTAAAACGCTGTAAAGGCATTGCCCGTTACTATAATTATGTGCTCTTTGGTGTATGGACTAATTTACTGGACAAATAATTTTTAAAATATGCAATGAAAACATAGTAAAAATTGTGTTTAAAAGGGATTTAGTACAGGCTCACCACCCAATCTAAGCCACTGGAGCTTGGAACTTCAATTTGTCATGGAGGTTCCTTCTCGATCGTGTACAACTAATTACGACCTATGGAAATTGTTAGGACAAAAAGGATAAAAGGGCGTCCCCTTATCGTCCTACTTAAACCCCTTCAGCTACAAATCTAAAATTTGCCTTAAGGAACTTCCAATAAAACTAGATAAAAATGTGGTACAAAGGCAAATATGTTCCCTTAACCACTCAGCCCAAACCGCTTGATTTTGAAATTCGGCATGTATGTTCCTCCTCTGGCGTAGACATCCACAAATATGGGATTATTGGAAATATTTACGTAATGGAGCAAAAAGTGAAAAGGTTTCCTCTTGATTTACTGCCCCAACCCTTTTGTATAGAAATCTTAATTTTAGGATATGTATTCCCTGATGTATGGGCTAATTTATCGAAGATATACTTTTTGAAATTTCCAATAAAAACTTGATAAAAATGGTAAATATATATTCAACTTCAAATTGTTATTAAATAAGACATCCACTAAGACGGGATTTTTGTAAACTTTTGCGGGGATGGATAAAAAGGAAAACATTGAAGAAAATTTTTTTGGAACTCACCATAAAAGCGGGGTTTAAAATTGGGATTAATCACAAAGCTTAAACCGCTGGAGTAAGGAACTTGAAATTTGACTTGAAGGTTCCTCGTATGGAGCAGACATTATCTAATAAGAAATTTATATGGTGAAATTTCTTACGGTGAGGGGCAGAATCTACTTTTTAATATTTTGCCAAATAACATTTGGCTACAAATCTTACTTTTAAAATATGTGTTTCTTTGAACTTACAATTAAAACATTGTATAATTGGGTTAAAAAGGAAAAGTGTACGTTAAAAGCCCGGGTCAAATCGTAGTAGCTAAGAACTTGAGATTTTACATTTAGATTCTCTTAACCGTAGACATCAACCAAAAGAGGGGCAAAAACGGACAATCTCTATTTAACATAATAATCAAAACCATTAGGTAATTATATCGTAATTTACTTAAGATATACGTTCTGCGTTTATATTCAAAACTTGTCATAAATAGGGATTTAAAGGGGAAAAGTGTCCTCTTAATGACATGTACAATTGCTTTATGCTTAAAATTTAAAACATCTTCTCGAACCATTTGAAACAGGAAATCATTTTCTTTCTAATGTATTCCGACATTAAAAGCTATTGTTAACGATATCTCGGACTTTTAAGCTAGTCAAGTATAATATAAATTAAATTATAAAATATTTTGGATATTTAGAAGTTAACTGTATAAAAAGGGGTAAAAGTTGGTACTAATTCATAACTTTTAAATACATTTTCCTATTCTCTTGAAATTTTTAGATTCCAAATGCTGCAAAATTATATACTCTTTTTGACAAATGAACACAAAAGCTCAAAATTTGTAAAAAAAAAAAATATTTGGTCCTGGACGATTTTTATAAGAAGTTAATCTTTTGGGGATCTACATTTTTAGGCAGGAATGACATGACATTATCCCAATTTCCGATTTGGGGATTATGAATTGAAATGTTTCTATCATAACCCTCTTCTGCGTAGCCGGCCTGCGGCCGGACTTAGTGGTTTTTTACTCTGCGGTATGTCCGAAGCAGGCTTCGCTGAGTAAAAAATTACTGCAAATCTGAAAAATAAAAAAGGTAATACTTTATTGTATTGTCCAATAAAAATTACATTTTGAACTTTAACGCAAATAAAACGTCTTGAAGGTTCCGTCTCCGGCGTAGACACAATTCTCGGAAACATGATTTTTGGAAATAATTAAAAGGATTGCACAAAAAAACAAAAAAGTGTTTTGCTTAACGTTCTGCTTAAACCTCTTTTGGAAATTGTTACGATAAAAACTATCCATCTTACCTTTCTGCTTAAACCTCTTCTGATAGAAATCTGTAATTTCAAATAGAGTAATGGCTTATGTACTTAAAATATACTTTTTGGAATTCCCAATAAAAACTCAATGAGAATGTGGTACAAAGAAAAAAATGTCCCCTTAATCACCATGACCAAGCCGCTGCAGCTAAGAACTTGAAATTTGGCATGTAGGTTTATCCCCTCGCATATACATCCACTAATATGGGATTTTTGGAAATATGTACAGGGAAAAGTCTCCTTTTGTCCAAAACACTTCAGGTAATTCACTAAAGAAAAACTTTTTGGAATTTATCATAAAACCATAGTAATATAGGGGTCAAAAAGGATAAATGGCCATTAATCACAAAGCTAGGAACTTGGAATAAAGTTTTTTTAATGTTTAATTATTAAAAGATAAAATCTTAATATATTCCGATATTAAAAACTACCATTAACGGCGTCTAGGATTTTTAATATATAGAAGATTTTGCATATTTAGAAGGTATGGGTTTAAAAAAGAGCAAAAGGTGGTAAATGGTACTCTTTACAACTCTGAAAGAAATTTACATTTTCACTTAAAACTTGTAGGTTTCAACTGCAGCAAAATTATTTCTCTTTTAAACAAATGAACACAAAAGCATGAAATTGGGAACCTGTAAAAAATATTTGGTCCTGGGCAACCAATGAACACAAAAGCACGAAATTGTGGAACCTGTAAACAAAATTTGGTCCTATACGATTTTTACGATCTTCATTATGGGCCTTCTAGATTTCGATTTTTTTTTTCGTAAATCGATAGTAGAAACTTTTCCACAAAATCTGTTATACTAAAATTTCAGAACGAAATTCCATGTGTTTCCAAAACAATAAACATAAAAAATCTATTAAATGTGTTTTAAATCTAGTTGACTATTTTTGAACCCATTTTGTATTTTAAAACTGACGTAAACATAGATTTAAGTTAATCTTATTTAACAAAATAGTAAAAATTTCCAGTGGTTTAACCATTTTTGAGCGTTAATTTTCAAAACTATTTTCCAGAATTTATTTGTTAAAATTTATTGTTAAAATATGATATTACCTAGTAAATGTCGTCATCAGCTAATCAGTTTTCAAGACTGCGCTCCTTATCTGATTTTAGAATATGACATATAGCTTGAAAACTGATAAAATTTAAGGAAAGTCGATGAAAATATGTGTTACTCCTACCTTTACCCTACGCCCGAGATAACGACATCCCTATCCAAAATTGGACCTTGGTTAGGACCAGGAGAGACGGAGTTTTTTCGAAAAATATTCTATTTTATAAAACAGTCAAAATTTTCGTTTCATCGGGGTATCCACAAATGTTCTTAATATATACACAGAAAAAAAAAATTGCGCCAAGTACACATTTTGTTGAATAAAAAAAAATAATCAATTACTTTTTTAATTGATTCAATTAAAAAGTAATCAATATTTTTGTTTATTTAAAGTAATCAATATTATTTAAAATATTGATTACTTTTTAATTGAGTCAATTAAAAAAGTAATTGAGTCAATTAAAAAAGTAATTGATTATGTTTTTTTTATTCAACAAAATGTTTACTTGGCGGAATTTAAGAAATATTTTTTTGTGTGTATATGGACCATGGCTGGTAAAGCTTCCGCGACCTGTTTGAACAAAGAGCCCAATATTAAAATGTAATGGCACAAATGAAAGACCAAATTTTATTATTATATTTCACATATTCACAGATATATTGAGATTGAGTAGAGGTTTTTGAACTCCAAAACGTCAGTGAAGTTGTATGTGGTTTTAAATCTGAATAACATTTTCCTTAACCCGTTTTCGATTAAGATTAAATTAGATTAAAATTGCTTTACGAAAAAAGGTTTGAGAACAATGCTAATGAAAATTAAGAAATACATACAATGTAAATGAAGTTTTTAGTTCAAAAGACTATTATTTTCGAACTACTTGAAATATTGAAATTTAAATATAATATTTTTGTGAAAAAATGGTATCAATTTATGCAAAAACTTTTTCGATGTCTTAAAGGCAAATATTCAATTATTTTAGGGGTTTTTAACATTCTATCCTCTTCATCTCCGAATTCCTAATTAGCCCTTCTCAGTGCGCATGTTTGTATAACTACATATAAAATTTAATGTTTCGACGATCAATTAATCGAGTTTCCCCGTTCTTATAAAATTTTTCAAAAACCAAATTTTTACTGATCTGCCTATTTTTGAAACAACTTAAGTTTTAAGTTTCAGATTAAGCTTAACATTTTGATTAAGATGAGCACATCTTAAACATTTTAAATCCCGGTATTACCACGTTTTCAGTGGAAAATTCAATAAGTGCATTTTCAGTGTATTAAGCCCACATCACAGAAAACATATATTTCTACTTTTTTGCCAATGGTCGTAAAATGGGACTCTTTACTCATTTCTACGTCTCGCAGTAATATATAAGAAGATCCCCTTTTAGTGGAGGTCTTCATTTGGGCCAAGTTTAATTAGTAAGTACTTTTTTGCTTGAAGAATTTTTGGAAATAACCCATCGTGCCATGATCATGAAAATTAATATAACATGAAAATTGTTATATGTATTCTTCAAATATTTACAAACTTACAGTTTTTTAGATTTTTTGAAAATTTGTTATCAAAAAAAATAAAATTACTTTTTAGAATAGTATGTAGTTTTTTTGAAAAAAGCATTATTTTTTTTGTCGGAAAAATCTGATTTTTATGGAAAATTTGCTATTTGGAAAAAGACCTTTGTTTTTGAAAAATGTACTTTTTTTTAAAAAAGGACTTTTTCGGAAAAACACAACTTATTTTTGAAAATGTATTTTTTTTTTTTTTGTCAAAAGTACTTTTTTGGTAAAAGCATTTTTTTTTGAAAAAAGTCTTTTTTCTGGTAAACGCACCTTTTGCGGGAAAAGTCCGTTTTTTGGTAAAAGCACTTGTTTTTAAAAAAGTATTTTTTTGTGGAAAAAGTATTTTTTTTTGAAAAAGTATTTTTTCGGAATAAGATATTTATTTTCTGAATACTTTTTGGCCATCTCCGTTGGAATATCAAAAAATTCCGTCTTATTCGAATTCTTCTTTCCAGGAGGAATTGGCCCAGTTATTTGGCCCAGTTTCTAACTTTTTGGACATCTCCGATGTAATATAAAAAATCCCGTCTTAGTGGAGGTCACCTTCCCAGGAGGAACCTATATGCCAAATTTAAAGTTTCTAGGAGCAGGTGCTAGGATGGGCGATGTTGAGTCACTCAGTATATCACACTACTCTTTTATATAAATAGATAGACATGTGAAAACTTCTGTTACTTTAAAAAAAAAAGTTCCATATTGTAAAAAAAAACTTTTTTTTTAAACCCGTTATTCTTTTGAAAAGTACCATGACTTATAAAAAAACCGTTAATTTTTGAAAAAAAACTACTTTAAAAAAAAAGCGTTCCTTTTTTGAAAAAAAACGTCTCTTTTTGTTTTAAAAACCCGTTCTTTTTTTGAAAAGTACAGTTACTTAAAAAAAACGCATTATATTTTTTTAAAAACCGCTATTTTTTTTAAACAACAGTTACTTTTTTAAACCCGTAATTTTTTTGAAAAATGTCGTTACTTAAAAAACAAAAACCGGCAGTTTTTGACTAAACCGTTACTTTAAAAAAAAACGTTACTTTTATTTGTTACAAAAGTAACGGTTACTTTTTTAAAAATGCCGTTACTTATATTGCAAAAACGGAAGACTTTTTCCACCTTTTCCCACTCTCCGTTGTAAATTTCAAGTTCCCAGGTCCAGGGCGTCTAGGCTGTGCGATTTTGAGTCAGTCACTCACACCACTTCTTTATATATATAGATTATTTATATACATTAATATGAAAAAAAATATACATGAAATATTTTAACCTCTATTTGTAGTCTAAGATTTTAACACGATAAGTGTAAAAAAACCACTAAAATACAGTTTTAATGGGAAAAAGTGTAGAAAATTAGAACGTAATTATAACAAAATTATATTTGTAGAAAATTTTGTAGAAGTCTGGTTAAACGAATTACAGGACGTCAAGGTTGTTCGTTAAATCGAGATATTCGTTAAACAACAAAACGAATAAAAAACAAAACTATGCAATTATTATTTATATTTTTTAAATTGATATATTTTTTATTTTCGTTCGACTTGTTCGTTAAAGCGTTACTTCAGTGTGAAAAGTTTGACATTCGTTGAACCGGAAACTTTTTTCATTGAGTGTTGTTTTTTTTAATTTTTTTTTAAATTTTAAATACAAAAAAAAAAAATTGGAAAAAAGCACTTCAAAAATTATAAATTTTTTTGGAAAAAGTAATTTTTTCAAACTGTAATTTAATATTTGAAAAAATGTATTTTTTCGGTATTTTTTTTGAAGATGGTACTATTTTAGAAAAAGTAAATTTTTTTTGGTACTTTTTTTTGGAAAAGCTAAAAAATTTTCGCTAATTTTATTTTTTTTTGAAAAATGGTAGTTATTTTTGGAAAAGTATTGTTTTAAAATTGGTACTTTTTTAGAAAAATCTAATTTTTTGGGGACATATTTTGGAAGACACTTTTTGTTTTTTTTTTTTTTGTGGAAGATACTTTAGGTGGCAAATATAAATTTTTTTAAAAAATTACTGTTTATTGTATTTTTTATGGAAAATGTTCTTTTTGAAATTGGTATTTTTTTAGAAAAATTTATTTATTTTCTTTTTTGTTTGGAAATTGTATATTTTTTTGGAAAAGGTGTTTTTTTGGGAAGAAGCACTTTTTTGAAATTGATACTCATTTTGAAAATTAAATTTTGTTGCCAGATTTTTTTTTTGGAAAAGGTACTTTTTCGGTATTTTTTTTTTGGAAAGGTACTTTTTTTGGTACTCTTTTTTGGAAGATACAGAAAGAACTTTTTAAAATTCCTACATTTTTAGAAAAATTTAATATTTTTGGTACTTTTTGTTTGAAAAATGGAAATTTTTTTTGGAAAGGGTAATTTTTTTTGGAAAGAGTACATATTTGAAATTGGTACTTTTTTTTAGAAAAATTTATTTTTTGTGTTTTGGAAAAAATACTTTTGTGGGAAAAATACTTTTTTTGGAAAATATATTTTTTGGAAAAAGTCCTTTTTTTTACATTAGTACTTTTTTATAAAAATTATTTTTTTTGTACTGTTTTCCAATACTTTTTTAGAAAAATTAAATTTTTTTTGTAATTTTTTTAAAAAAGGAACATTTTTGGTACCTCTTTTTTTGGAAAAAGAAACTTTTATGGTATTTATTTTGGAATTTGTTACTTTTGTAGAAAAATAAATTTTTTTTTGTACTTTTTTTTTTGGTAAAAAGGTAAATTTTTGGGTAGTTTTTTTTTTTTTGAAAAGGGAACTTTTTCGTTACTTTTTTTGGAAAAGGTACTTTTTTTTGGAAAAGATACTTATGTTTTGGAAAGAGGTACTTATTTTGGGGAAAAGAACTATTTTGAAATTGGTACGTTTTTAGATAAAGAACATTTTTTTGGTACTTTTTTACAACAGTTTTTGGTACTTTTTTCAGAAAAGGGTACATTTTTTGGTATTTTTTTTAAGAGGGTATTTTTCGGCATTTATTTTATTTGAAAATTTCGGTACTTTTTTGGAAAGGGACATTTTTGAAAATGGTACTTTTTTATAAATAAAATTATTTTTTTTGGTACTTTTTTGCCAATTGTTTTGGTACTTTTTTTTAAAGAAAATTTTTTTGGTACTTTTTTTTCAAAATGAACTTTTTCGGTACTTTTTCTCTCTAAAATGTACTTTTTTCTGAAAAGGGTGAAATTTTTGGTACTTTTTTTTTGAAAAAGGGACTATTTTCGGTAAGTATTTTTTTTGAAAATTTCGGTACTTTTTTTTTTGGATAGGAACATTTTTGAAATTGGTACTTTTTTATAAAATTTAATTTTTTTGGTACTTTTTTTGCCAATAGTTTTTATACTTTTTTTGAAAATTAACGTTTTCGGTACTTTTTCTCTTGGAAAATATAGTTTTTTGAAGAAGGTACTTTTTTTTGTACTTTTTTCTGAAAAGGGTACATTTTTTGGTACTTTTTTTGGAATAGGCTTTTTCGGTAATTTTTTTTTGAAAATTTCGGTACTTTTTTTTGGAAAGGGACATTTCGAAATTGATACATTTTTAGAAAATTAAATTTTTTTGGTACTTTTATTTTGGATAAGGGACTTTTTCGGTAATTTTTTTTTTTTGAAAATTTCGGTACTTTTTTTTGGAAAGGGACATTTTTGAAATCACTACGTTTTTAGAATATTTAATTTTTTTGGTACTTTTTTGCCAATAGTTTTGGTACTTTTTTTTTTGTAAAAAGAAAAATTGTTTGGTACTTTTTTTGAAAATGAACATTTTCGGTACTTTTTCTCATTTTTTTGTACTTTTATTTTGGATAAGGGACTTTTTCGGTACTTATTATTTTTTGAAAATTTCGGTACTTCTTTTGGAAAGAGACATTTTTTGAAATCAGTACTTTTTTAGAATATTTAATTTTTTTGGTATCTTTTTGCCAATAGCTTTGGTACTTTTTTTTGGTAAAAAGAAAAATTTTTTGGCACTTTTTTTTAGAAAATGAACATTTTCGGAACTTTTTTTCTTTGAAATTGTACTTTTTTTTGGTACTTTTTTTCTGGAAAGGATACATTTTTTGGAACTTTTTTTTGGGAAAGGAACTTTTTTCGGTAATTATTTTCTTTGAAAATTTCAGTAATTTTTTTTCGGAAAGGAACATTTTTGAAATTGGTACTTTTTTAGAAAATTTAATTTTTTTGGTACTTTTTTGTCAATAGTTTTGGTACTTTTTTTTTGGTAAAAATAAAAAGTTTTGGTACTTTTGTTTTTAAAAATTAACGTTTTCGGTACTTTTTCTCTTGGTACTTTTTTTGGAAGAAGGTACTTTTTTTGGAAGAAGGTACTTTTTTTTGGACTTCGTTTTCGGTACTTTTTTTTTTTTTGGAAAAAGGTAATTTTTTCGGAAAAATGGACACTATTTTCCGAAAAAGGAGGAGTTTTCCACTTTTTGGCCTTCTCCGTAGGAATATCCAAAAATCGCTTCTTAGTGGGGGTCTAAGTCGGAGGAGGAACATATGTACCAAATTTCAAGTTCCTAGGTCCAGAGGTCTTGGCTGGGGAAAAGGGACATTATTTTCCAAAAAAGGAGGAGTTTTTCCACTTTGTGGTCTTGTCCAATGGAATATCAAAAAATCGCTTCTTAGTGGAGGTCTAAGTCGGAGGAGGAACATATGTACCAAATTTCAAGTTCCTAGGTCCAGAGGTCTTGGCTGGGCGATGTTGAGTCACTCAGCCCTCAGTCACTCAGTCACTCAGTCACTCAGTCACGCCACTCTTATATAGTTATAGATTTATTTTTATTTAAATATTGTATGTTACTGCATGTTTTTCCATTTTCAAATATAAATTGTGAATATCTGAAGTTTTACTTTGGAACACTTTATTTATATTATTATTAGGTCTGTTTTTTAAGCACCGGATTTATTTTTGGATTTATAAATGAGAATATTCGAACTCGATGTTTGTTTCGCAAAAACTTGGATGTTTTTTTTTTTTTTAAATTAAAAAATATTTTATTTTTATCTCAATCTTACACTAATAAAACTTTATTAAAATATAAATATTAAAAAAAAAACAGGGTTGGCATTCAATAACTTTTCATAATAACGATTGGCTATCACAGTAACACTAATAGCGCAATGGAAATTAAAAAAAAAGCGATTCCATTAAAGACATGTTTCTTCTTATGTAAAAGGTTTTAGTTTTATATTTAACCTGTTTGATTTTGAAATGTCTTGAACTAGTTAAAGTCCAAATAACGCTAAAATACCGAAACGACGATTTGTAACGTTATTTTATTGATGTTACAAAATTTAATGGGTAGAATTTTGAAATAAACCCTGTAAAGACGCATGCCACTGTTGGAATCGTAGCTTTAAAACGTTCATAACTGTCATTGTAATGAAAAGGTAGTGTTTGCCAACCATGAAAAAAGTAAGCACATCGAAAATTCACCTTTATGCTGATGATGCCCAAATATATTTATCTCGCCCTATTGGATTAATTGAGGACTTAGTTTGCCGACTAAGTGAAGATTTAAGTGAAATATGCCGTTGGTCTCAGGTAAATAACCTGTTAATTAATGCTTCGAAAACCCAAGCCCTTGTCATTCAGAAACAATTTGGTGGTTGTGATCTGAACACCTTACCTGAAATTATCATGCAAAACCAAGTTGTGAATTATGTCGAGGTTGTGAAAAATCTTGGATTTGTATTAAATAGTGATCTTAACTGTAAGGATCACATTAACTATACTGTGATGAGAATGTACAGCGTTCTTCGAAAGCTATGGCATTCTGCAGACTATATTTCGAGTGAGATAAAATTGAAACTTGTTAAGACATTAATTGTGCCCATTATGACATATGGTGCTATTGTATTCGGTAATCTGGATGCAGCATCAATGAATAAATTACAGATGACAATAAATAATTGTGCCAGATATGTGTACAATAAGCGGAAGTATGATAGAATATCTCAGTACTCCATGAACATTTTAGGATGCAGCATATCAGCCTATCTGAATATTCGAAATCTAGTATTTCTACACAAAGTTATTTATACGCAGGAGCCTGAGTACCTGTTTAGAAAATTAGTCATTGGGCAATCTAGTCGTACAGGCAATCTAGTAATGCCTAGTTATAACTATCTATCTTCCTCAAGAACGTTCTTTGTAAGTGCTGTGAAATTGTGGAATGATTTACCTTATCATGTTAAAACCGATCGCCGTGGTTTGTATTTTAAAGTGGCAGTAACTAACTACTTTAGTAATTAAATTAATGAAACTACATTTTAATTTTGTTTTTTTTTTAATTCTTATAGTTGTTTTCGAATTTAAGTATATTTTTGATAATGTCAATTAAAATCGTTCATTTATTTACTTTTCAATTTTTATTTGTATAATAGTTCATTAAAATTGTTAATATTAATTTAAATGTATTTATTTACCTATGTTTAATGTAAAATGTTTGAGGTGCTGTAAGAGACTTTAAGTCTTATTTGTACCAAGTAAATAATAAATAAATAAAATAAACAGACAAGCAACATACTCAGGGAACTTCTGCTGTAAATATTTGTCGTTGTTTCAGTTGTAATACAGTATCTTTATTTTCTAAATGAAAAAACAGTCATTTGTAGAAGAAATTTAATTTTTGACTACAATTGTAGTTCATTTAAAAAACAAACCACATTAAATTACAGTATTATAATTTTACATTCATTTTGTACAGTATTTTTTATTTTTTTATTTAAAAAAAAAAACAAATTAATATTTGTTTATATTTTACTGCACTGGCTGAACCACTCATTAAAAATACAATTGTAGTTAATTTTTTGAACAGTAAAAACAAATGACTATGTTAGTTGAATTTACTAAAATGTTAGTCGTTCTTTTTTCAGGTGAAATTTCATTTGTTTTTAGCTGCATTTGCAGTGGTCTTTACCGTTATTAAGTGAATCCATAAAATAACTTTTTTTCCAAACTTTCAATAAAAAATAGTTTTTATTTTAACGAAATAATAGAAGTCCAAAAATAGATCCGGTGATTTTTTAATAATAGCAAATAAACATGTTTTGCTGACATGTTAAACGTTAGTCAAAAAATCGTCATTTTGGAAGCAAAAATCGTCAAATCGTTATTTAGTAATTTAGGTACTAAAAATCGTCAAAATGACGATAAATCGTCAAACCTGGAAACAGTGCATACAATATATAAACATTAGGGTGTCCCTTAGAAATGGATTTGTCATTGCTCCACCCCAGTTTTAATACAAATGGTTCCAAATAGAAGAAATCGATTTTTTTTTTTTTGGGTATCGTAGCACAATGGAGTATTTTCAGGGATTTTGTGACCAAAACTCTAAATGATGAGGTATCGGTTTAACGAATTTAAGGACCTAAAGGGATATTTGCTGAACTGAAAGGATACTCGCCGGACTTCAAAATGTGTTCACTGGGATGGGATGTTTACAAGATACTCATAGGACTTTGAAGGATACTCGTAGGAATTGAAAGGATATGAAGTCCTCTACTGGCATTTAGATCCTTAGTATGCAGAAGCTACCGTTCAAGGTAGCTCTGTCTTATATACCGTTAAGTGGAAAAGTTTTCCCTTAACAGCCGGAAGTATGAAATTTAAAGCATGTGTTCCCTGGAATATGTGCTTATTATTTTTTTTATATTTTAGCTAGGAACTTAGAAAATCTGGAAGGTCTGTCCAAATCCTTTGTCCATAAAATAGGTGTTCAAAAAATCTTACCCTTAGCGGCCTGCCCAAACTATTTTAAATAGATATTTTTAATTTAAAATATAGGTTCTTACGGACTGTTTTTGTAAGACGTGTCACTCAAAAAATTTGTGTAAATGAGTGAAGAAATTCATTGTGGTGTTCTGTATCGCAAATGTCACTTTGAATTGAGTGAAAACGTAAGAGTTGTCGTTTTCGACTCTTTTTTTGGTTTACACATTGCGATTTGAAACGTCACAAGCGTCAAAAACAGACGTTCACAAAAAAAGTATTCGTCAAAGAAAAAAGGCCACACAATTTAATATTAAAAAAAAAAAATTCTTTTTAACAAAAAATTGTAATAATAAAATCACTATCAAAACCCATGGCAATTGACCCGATCATTTTTCTTTGTAAATATTTTTGTTTTCTTTTTTTTATACAAATTATATTTTTATCACCACTTTTATTGTTTTCTAAACAAAATAAATAATTTTTTTTTTCAAGCAAAAATCAGCTGCTTTTGTTTATATTTCATTTACAGTGTTGGGTTGCCATCTACCAACGAAAAATTAGTTATTTGTATATGAAAAAAAGTAAACAAAATGCGAAAAACATTATGTTGCCAATCTTACTGTTTGACAAAACATAAAGCTTTACGTAATCAAACGTAAGTCAGACGAACGAATTATAAATACTCATTTCATTACGTAGTCGTTCGGGTGCCACACGTTCGTGTGGTAGTACACACGTCTTGTAAAAACAAGCCGTTAATCATGGAAAACATTTCGGGGAAAAAATATTTTCGCTGTTAAAAATTTGGCGAAAGAACGACCTATTTTTCAGCTTTTTTTAAATGGTAAATTGTCATTACTTATCCCAATGACGTCATAATTTAAATAAAACAATTAATATCTTTTGAGAATGTCAGCCAATTTGACTCCTTTTCAAAACCAAAGAGCTTACACAGAAAAAATTATTGTCAACAAAATTTGAATTAAACTTTTGTTTCATTTCAAACTCACTTTCAATTAAAAGCTTAATAATATGTATTAAATGTTTAGTTGAAAATGAATTTGGTGCATACAAAATTTCCAATTTTTATAACCCATAATGACTACAAAGAACAAAATGTAAAAATTGTAAAAAATCGCCAAATTCAAATGCGATTTTTTAATATACAAGTGATTGTTTTCATTTTGGCGATTTTTTTTTTCAATTTGAGTGTTTTCAATTTAAGTGTTATTTTTTTAGTTCTGACAACTGTTTTCCAATTTTTGACAATTTTTTCCAATTTTGGCTTTTTTTTTCTTTAATTTTACAAAATTTTAAATTTCGGCATTTTTTTTTTTAATTTTGTCGATTATTGAAAATATAAGCGATTTTTTATTTTTGTTGATTATTTTTTTTTTTTCGATTTTTCCCCATTTTTTTTGGCGATTTTTTGCAAATTAAAGTTTTAATAGTATCTGGTAATTTTTTTTTGAAATTAAAAGCGATATACAAGTAAATTTTTAATGGGTGTTATTAAAATCAATTAAATAGTTACAAATAAGTTTAATTGATACTAAACTATACTTAATTGGACCGAATTCAATAAAAATTTTAATTGAATCAAAAAGTATTTTAATTGAAACTCGATTTTATTTTTTTCTGTTTATAATCAACAAACAATTTGACATAAAACTATCAACCCCTTTTTTACATTCTAGGAGTATTTTGGATATTCGCTGTATCGAATTTTTGCTATTCATGCTAATCTAGAATAAATATTGTTTATGAAGTCCTCAAATTTTGTTTGATGAGTTAAAAGCGGAATAACAAACTGATATAAGAAGTCCTTAAAAAAATAAGTATATTAATATATTCCAATATTTAAAACTAAAGGTAACTAAATGGCATCGTACATTTAAAGTTGCAACTCTGCTGCATTTTTTTTTTTTAAATTCAACTAAAAATATATTCTACTGATGCATCATCATCCATGTGTGCTTTTCAAAGTTTACAATGAATACATCTTAAACCAATAACTTCAAGTGTGCACGAATTAACCTGGTAATTGGTGTAATAAATCAATTAGTGAAGTACTTTTACACTAAATCACCCAACGAACGTCTCTGTTTTATTATATTTTATTTTTGCATTTAGCCAAACTACCATGAATGTCAAGAAATTTACAATGTTTTCGACACTTATTGTTTGAGATAAAGTGGTAAAAAGTGGTTATTTGTTTTCCCAAGTGAAAGTATCAGCAACAAAAAATGGAAAATAAGTAACGAACAATACCAAGTACAGACAGATAACCCCCGATTTACATAATCACTAGAGAAATAAATTTTACGCACTTAAAAAATCAAAAATACTAAAATCGAGTTTTTAATTAAATATTTATTAATTCAATTACAAGTTTAATTGAATTCGGTCCTATTATGGAAATTGAAGTGTACCAATGAAATAATTTGTAACTATTTAATTGATTTAGTTTCAATTTAGATGTTAATCATGTCTATTACTAATTTCATTTAATATTTTTTTTAATTTCAAATATATTTTTTATAAATGTTAAGTTTTCTTTGATCTGCATTTATTTTATTCTACTTAGTTTAAACGAGCTTAAAATCATTTATTTATTAATTATTTATTTCCAATATTTCGTATCCACATTGGGTGACTTCTTCAAGGAACAAATATTACATTTTGAAAAACTTGTTTTAATAATTATAATTTTCCTTTTTATTTTAATAATTATTAAAACAAGTTTTTCAAATTGTAATATTTGTTCCCTGAAGAAGTCACCCAATGTGGAGACGAAATATTGGAAATAAATAATTAATAAATAAATGATCTTAAGCTCGTTTAAACTAAGAAGAATATATCTGTTATATATCCTATTGTATTAAATCTTTTATTAAAATTGTGAAAAAATGACAAAAATTTTAAAAATTTTAAAAACTGCCGGAATTAAAAAAAAAATTTACCAAAATTTAAAAAAAGCACCAAAATTAAAAAATATCGCAAATTTAAAAATTATCGCAAATTAAAATCGTCATAATGGAAGAAAATAGACAAAATTGAAACTCTGAAAATTAAAAAAAATCGCTAAAATTAAAAATAATAAACCCAGTATATAAACGATAATGACATGTCATTACTTTTCTCACTACAAGTTATGGCACCAGCGTTTGCTCTGCCCTACTTTAACACAAAGAATAAGAACATACTACACTGAAAGAATTATTCTTCATGAAAGAATTTCATCGAACTTTTTTCGTAGATTCAATGAAAACTTTCATTATATTCATGAAATTTTATTAATATTAAGAAATTCTTTATAAACTTTTTTTTTATCCAATTTCATAGTTTTTCAAAAAAAAAAATTCATTCGATTTCATAAATAATCTCTTCATAAATATAATGAAAATATTCTTTAGAGCTATGACATTATTTCAAAGACATTATTTTTTTTTTTTTACAAAATTTCATAATATTATTAATTTTTGTACCTTTCAAACTTTAGTTTTAATATTTAGTTCTCAAGTGTTTAACATATTTTATAAAGCAGGGACCGACAATACCAGTTATTTTCAAATTTTTAAACAAAAAAAGCAACTAGAACTAAATGTCGGAAAACTGTTTCAAGTATACCATTTTGATCCTTATTAGTCTATAGAACTAGTCTATAATAAAATGCATTGCTTTTTAAAATTTTGATTTTTATTTTTTTTAGCAAAAATAAAAGTTATTTTTTGATTTTTTTTTTTTTTAACCAAAAATAAAGTTATTTTTTGATTTTTATTTTTTCGGGCAAAAATAAAAGTTATTTTTTGATTTTTATTTTTTCGGGCAAAAATAAGTTATTTTTTGATTTTTAATTTTTTCGCGCAAAAATAAAAGTTATTTTTTGATTATTATTTTTTCCAGCAAAAATAGAAATTATTTTTGATATTTATTTTTTACTAATTATGTTTACTAAATATGTTTTATGCCTTCCTAAAAAAAGTATTTAAAAATAATTTTAGATTTAAATTTTGACTACAGCGATACTTTAAAGCTAAATATAAATAAAATATAGTTATGTTTCAGCTATAGATTAATAAAACTATTAAGTTGATTGCTGAAAATTAGTACAAAAATCACAATCAGATGAAAATGAAAATACAAAAATTAAATTTTCTGTTCAAATGTCAAAAAGTGAAGTAATTCAGGCGTTTAAAATATATGTACTTGATATTGGCATTGATATTGGCTCGCAAAAATAAATATCAAAATATAACTTTTCTTTTTGGTAAAAAAAAAACAAAAAATGACTTTTATACTTGCTCGAAAAAATAAAAATCAAAAAATAACTTTTATTTTTGCTCGAAAAAATAAAAACCAAAAAACAACTTTTATTTTTGCTCGAAAAAATAAAAATCAAAAAATAACTTTTATGTGTGATTGAAAAAATAAAAATCAAAAAATTACTTTTATTTTTGCTCGAAAAAATAAAAATCAAAAAATAACTTTTACTTTTGCTCGAAAAAATAAAAATCAAAAAATTACTTTTATTTTTGCTCGAAAAAATAAAAATCAAAAAATAACTTTTATTTTTGCCCGAAAAAATAAAAATCAAAAAATAACTTTTATTTTTGCTCGAAAAAATAAAAAACAAAAAATAACTGTTATCATCTGACTTTTATGAAAAAAGGAATAATTATTACGGTTCCTGTTATAAAGTGATTTATTACAGTGGACGAAATAGTTGTAAGCTCACCCATGTAATTGGGATGTTTTTCAAAAATATTTGCTATATGTTAACGTTTTTGCTACCAAATAAGAATAACAATAATGAAAGTCGCATTGCAGTCGCAGATGCATTTGCTGCAGTTTTTGATGCATTTTTAACACTTATTTGTTTTTTTGCCAGCGAAATAAATATAAGTTCAGTGAGGTTAAACACAGTTTTTCGGCAATAGATTTTAATTTATTTTTACTTTTTTCTCACTAGCGCAACTTCATTGGATTTTTTTTAAGCGCAAGTATGCACTTTATTAAAAAGTCATAAATCAATTTTTTTTAATACAAAAAACAAGAGAATTTATAAAAATTCATCACTAAAAGTGTTTTTAAGAGTAAACCATTTGAGTAGCATTGGACCATTTTAATTTATGTTTAAATTATGCAAGAAACAATGTACGTTGGTGCTACTTTTAACCACTCTTTGACTTTGACGGTTACTCTGCGACGAAAATCGACCATAAGGTGACCTGTATCGTCTGGAAAATAACATTCTTGTTAAATTTAGGACCAGTTTAGAGTCCTAGAGTCGTCTAATGAGTGTACCAAATTTTACTTGGCTGTGATGAATTTCTTTCTAAGGAGGAATAATTATGCAGTTAGCTCCATCCAAAAAGCTCTGTTTTAAAGTCCATAAGCTTAAAAAATCTGCTTAATTCAAAAAAATTATATTCCATTTATAACAAAAAGTAATTTCGTTTCCACTTGTCATTTTGAACTATTCATTACTTTTCTCACTACCAGTAATGACACCAGCTTATTATCTGCATTACTTTAACGCAAATAATGACACAATTAATAACTAGTTATTTCCTTAGTGACAACCATAGTTCGTTACCCATAAGTACTTGTTTTTATCATTATTTTAAATACAACGTAATGATCTAAACATTTTTTGAAAATCTATTTTTTGTACATGTTATATTTTCACTTTTAGTAAGTACATACGTAACTAATTATTTTTATTTTTTTTTGTAAACTGGAAAGTAATAACATTTTGTGCAAGCAAGTCATTTATGATTTAACAAATTTAAAAATGTAATATAATATTTACGCACAGAAAAAATTATTGTCAACAAAATTTCAATTAAACATTTATTTGATTTCAAACTCACTTTCAATTAAAAGTTGAACAATATGTATTAAATGTATAGTTGAAAATGAATTTGGTGCATACAAAAGTTTTTATAACCCATAATGACTACAAAGAAAAAAAATGTCAAAATTTAAAAAAATCTCCAAAATTGAAAAAAAATCGTCAAAACCAAAATATATCGCTAAAATTAAAAAAAATTCCCAAAAATTAAAAAAAACTTACAATAATTAAAATTTTTCGAGATATAGATTTTGAATTTTATTTAAGTGATTTTTTAATTTAAGCAATTTTTTAAATTTTGTTGCTTTTTTAAATCTTGGCGATTTTTTCATATACAGCGATTGTTTTAATTTTGACGATCTATTCCAATTTGAGCATTTTTTGTATTTTTTTAATTTTTGTTTTGTAGAAATTATTACTAATACATAAACATTTATAAAAACCAACTACTTGTACACATATTACAAAAAACAACAACAATATGTTGATTTTTGCTTTTGAGCAATAGTATAAAAAATGTCAAGCTAGTTCGAATTTGAGCAAATATTTAATTGATTCAATAAATTTTTGATTTATTTTTTACAATTTGAGCTTTTTTCTTAACTTTTAGTGTTTTTTTTTTAATTTTGGCAATATTTTTTTTTCTAATTTGGCGGTTTTTTAAAGTTTTGACGATTTTTGTCAAATATTATCGATTTTTTACATTTTATCGATTTTTTTCAACTTCGTTTTTTTCTTCAATTTTTGCAAATATGATCAAATATTTAATTGATTCAATAAATTTTTAATTTATTTTTTACAATATGAGCTTTTTTCTTAAGTTTTAGTGTTTTTTTTTTTTTTTTTAATTTTGCCAATATTTTTTTCTAATTTGGCGGTTTTTTAAAGTTTTGACGATTTTTGTCAAATATTATCGATTTTTTCAAACTTCGTTTTTCTTCAATTTTTATGATTTGTTTACATTTTGGCGATTTTTTTTATTTTGGTGATTTTTTTAAATTCTGTATTTTTTTGCGTTTTCCACAATTTTTGGCGTTTTTTTTACCTCCAAACGAGAATTTGTTATAAAACTGGTTCGGGATCATTGAAACCTTACATTTTGACTCCCAGGAACCTGTTCTAGAACCGGTTCCGGTGGTAAAAGAAGTTGTTCTGGAACAGGTTCATAATTAATCTGTTCTAAAACCTTTTGCTGGGTTAAATTAAATTAATTTTGAGAAATATTTATAATAAAACACATTTAGGAAGCAGGAAACTGGTTCGTTTTTGTATAATACATCTTATTTAAATGTGTTTAAAAAATATTTAAAAAAATGCTTCTAATTTGCTGTAATATTGCTTACAATAATATTGGCAATGAATTTTGCGGGTGGTACAGGCAAAACACATGTTTTGCAAACCAAATAGTGTTTTCCGGGTGCAACATTAGTTGTACCTTTGGTAATTCTTTAACACGGTAGGTTTTACAAAACTATCAGTCGTTTGGCAGTACTATTTTTTAGCTACGGTTGGCTATTTCTACCTGGGTATCTACTAAAAATTTATTTCAAATATAAAACAATATTCAATTAAATTTAATTGAAAATGAAGTCAATTAAATGGTTATAAGTTATTTTATTTGATACTACAATTTCTTTGATAGGACCGATTTTAATTAAACTTTTAATTGAATCAACAAATATTTTAATTGAAAGTCGATTTTAGTTTTTTCTGTGTAATCATCAACCTTTAAATATATTACGTTTATCTACATAGTTTTTATAATTTCCAAAGGTCAACACTGAACAGCAAAATTCGAGGGCTACCTGTACATTTATGCCTCTGAAGGAGACACTTACTTTTTGATCCTAGTACATGTCTCGTTTGGTTTATTATACTAGCAGCAGTAGTAGTGGTAGTTCTTACCTTAAGTATCTGTCTATTTCACGCCATACAATTTTACTTGTGTCATTTATAAAAGGTACGAAGACGAATTTTTCTATATCCTTTTATGGAAAAAAAAGTAAAAAGAAAAAGCCACGAAAATACGTAAAACAAAGTGAAAGAAAATATTATTAAATCTAATTTTTCATGCTTAAAAATTTCCACTTTATGCTTTGGTATTTATTTTTCTATACTTTTATACTATTTTATTGGGTAATAAAATGGTTAAAAACGCAAAACATTTTACGATTTTATATTTTTTTTTATATCTTTGCAGTTTAACAAAAGAATTTTTATGTTGTTGTTAATATTACAAATTATTAAGTTTATTATAACGGATAATTTATTTTTTATGTTTTAAAAATCTTTTACATGTAACAATTTTTAAAAACCTTGAAATGGGTGAAAAATTTGGGTATTTTATAAACTTTTTAGTAGCCTGATGTTATTTTGTGAATGGCAAATAAATCATTGTGATAAGGAGCTGTCTTTTAATATTAATTACAAAATAATGAAGTAATCTTACAAGGAAGGTTTCCCCCAACATTTTGAATATGACATCAGACTATCAAAATTTAAAATTAATAATTTCCTTTTTCTTCTGTTTTGAATATTTTTTTTTTGAAATGCATAAAATGATAAAATTTGTGCAATTATGTGGTAACAATTTTTAATAAAACAAACATACACAGAAGGTTTTCTATTAGGGCAGCCAACGCTTTGAATATGACATCAGACTATCAAAATTTAAAATTAATAATTTCCTTTTTGTTCCGTTTTGCATATTTTTTTTTGAAATGCAGCAAATGTGCAGAAGCTAATAAAAATTATGCACATACATTTATGTGGTAATAATTATGTATTTTTAATAAAACAAACTTACAAAGAAGGTTTTCTATTAGGGCAGCCAACGCTTTGAATATGACATCAGACTATCAAAATTTAAAATTAATAATTTCCTTTTTGTTCCGTTTTGCATATTTTTTTTTGAAATGCAGCAAACGTGCAGAAGCTAATAAAAATTATGCACATACATTTATGTGGTAATAATTATGTATTTTTAATAAAACAAACTTACACAGAAAGTTTTCTATTAGGGCAGCCAACGCTTTGAATATAACATCAGATTATTAAAATTTAATATTATAAATTTATTTTTTCTTTAATTTTGCATACTTTTTGAAATGCAGAAAATATGCAAAAATCAGGCACACAAATTTATGTGATAATAATCTTTTATTTTTATTATCTTCTAATATATTCCTTATTTTTATTGATTTTTAGTCTTTTGAAATACCTAAAAAAATCATGCATACGTCATTAGATTTTAAAGATTTTAAATTGATTTTTTTTTCTGAAAATATACAGAAAATTATAAAAGTGGTAATAATTATTTATTTTTATTTTCATCAAATTAATTAAATATTTTGATTTATTTCTAGTCGTTTTTTTTTTTTTTTGGTTTTGCATATTTTTTGAAATGCCAAAGCATCATGCACATTTTCGAAAATAATAATATTATGCAAATAAATATCGGCCACTCCACGATATATCGGTCAAAATTTCAAATTGGGTCTTCCAAACTTAATTATATTTTGCACGCACAAACTTTATGGAGCCACTTAAAGATTGCTGTTTTTATTTTCTCGAAATTCGAAAAAACTATGGTTTTAATTGCGATTTTCTTTTTTTTTTTGAATAGAAAATATGCAAAAAGTGTTCAAGTTGGAACATTCGTAGTTTCTTTAGTATATATCGGATCATTATAATTTAAGTTCATTAGAATGTTAATGTATTTATATGCAATTATTTTTGAAAATGCTTTTTTTTTAATTTGGCCACCCTCGATTTAAAAGCAAATGCATTTTGCAAAATATGTAATAGAAAATAATAGAAAATATGCAAAAAGTGTTGAAGTTGGAACATTCGTAGTTTCTTTAGTATATATCGGATCATTATAATTTAAATGCATTAGAATGTTAATGTATTTATATGCAATTATTTTTGAAAATGCTTTTTTTTAAATTTGGCCACCCTCTATTTAAAAGCAAATGCATTTTTGCAAAATATGTAATTTTTGCAAAAAAGTTACACTTTATTTTTTTTTGTTCCTGCGCTTAACCATTTTTAATGATTTTCTAAAAAAAAAGCTTGTATTATTTTTAATACACTCATAGAAATAAACCTGTAAAAATAGCAGAAGAAGCTACTGAAAATTACCTCCCGGGAAAAATTTTAATATGGAGTCTAATAAAATTATATCTCATTTGATAAGTTCTCATATATAAGCCCACACAAATTGAGCCGTTAAATGGGTCATGCTACATGTATATAATTATATCAAATCAGATATAATTTGATACACTTTTATCAGAGATTTGTCCATACCCGGCAAATTAATTTATATCTTATTATATATAAGTATATGTATTTGAAAATGATTTCGATATAAAATTAATATGGTTATATATGAAGCCATACATATGTCTTAACTTACGGATAACTTAATTTGATATTGAACTTACATGTATGGTATTATATATAATGCGATATAAAATTATAAGGAAAATATTTTCAGTATGACGTCACATATAGTTAAATAGACTTAGTTAGCATGAGACCATATATAATCATATCGTTCACTACATATATTTTACTTATTATTATATGGCTTATATATAATGATATCAAGAACCATATAAAAAATCTCTCAATAAAAATGATCAGATGATTTGTATATAATGATATAAGCCGTAATGTGACTTCATACAAAGTCAGATATGACTTAATCATACTATATATGACTAGATATAACTATTTTTACCTGGCTTTGCAGAAAAACTGCTAAACTTAGCAGATTTTGTTTTGCTAAATATTAATAAAATGTTCTTTTTAAAAAAATTAATTTGACCACTTTCAGGAATGTGTTAATAGATCTATTTCGGAAATTTTCTAGGTTCCCATCATCAGAACACAAGTTTAAAATTTATTTTTTTGATCAATGGTGATAATCTTTAACTTCGATTTTAAATGCAAATACGATTTTTAAATGAACCTTGCATTTAAAATGCTTTTTGGAAAAACTAACATTATTTTTGTAAATCAAGTCGTAAAGTAGACAACAATAGCCTTCAAACGCTTTTTAGTTTATTGAAATAGACATTATACTTCAGAAGATAATGCTATTCAAAGTTCAGTGCTCTTATGATTTTTTTGATATAACCAAAAATTATAAAAAAAAAAATTTAAATAATAAAAGATTTTCTTTTTACATGGAATATATAGAAAGCTACGATATTTTTGAAAAAAATTATGAAATTAAAGTTCACTACTTTTAGAATTTTTTAATCAGAAACGGGAGTAAAAGCGCGAGTTGATACAATTTTAAGGAACTAAATACACATCCTAGAGCATACGTATGCCAAATTTTAACAAACTCAAAGTACTGGAGGACAAAATATTACCGTTATTGAACGTTCTCTCATGTAATGGACTACATGTTTTTTTCTTAAAATCATGCTGACTTTTGAAAGTTATAAGAAAATGCTGATCGATTTAATAAAATTTAAATCTGTTTATATATTTAGCTTCTCCAAAGTTTTCTATAAATGTTTTGAAATTTAGAAAATATTATGCACTTTTTTATTCTTACAATAAGTTTAAATTAAAATTATAAGCGATTGTTCCCAATTGTGGCATGTTCCCCAAAGTGGACATTTCGATTTGTATGAATAAGTCAAAACTGTCAACTGTCGTCGATTTTAATTTCCGCTATCACTAATTCTGTGTGAATTTGTTAGTAAGGTTTAAATTCAATGTTAAAAAATTGAAGATATAAAAAAACATTTGGTATGGCAACAACATTTTATCCAATTTTTTTTTAAAATAATATATAGTTTTTGCATATTTTATAATTTTTATTGCAAATTTTTAAATGTTTTATATTTAATTGCATATTTTTAAACATTGATATTAAGATTGAACTTAAAATGAACAAAGGGAAAAATATTTTATGTGGACATTTTGTTATTATTTTAATTTTGCGCATTTTAAGACTTTCGATTTTTAATGCATGGAAATCACCTGGCAATTATGCATATTTATTGATAATTATAGTCTTTATGCATATTTATTGATAATTATAGTCTTTAATTAAGAAAACTAATTTTTGTTAATTGTCCACTTTTCTGTAAGGCAAGGAAAATTATGCGATTTTAAGATTTCTTTATTTTTTGCAACTTTTTTTTAAAGTGTAGCAAATAATATGCATAATTTATTAAAATTCTAAAAACAACGCAGATTTCTCTAATCAAACATATAAAAATTTTATAAAATTTTGCAGATTTCGAGATTTTAATATTTGTTTTGAAGTGTAAAAAAAAAATGCATATTTTTTTGAAAATCATCCAAATTATGCAGATTTATTAAATCAATTTGATTTAAATTTGTTTAAAATAGTATGCAGATTTGTTCAGTTTTATGCAGAATTATTAAAACGATACTATTCAAATCTTATTTGAATTGAAAGAAATTACTTTCAGACCCTTCATGTGTTATCTGAACTAAAACTGTGTGGAACTAAAAGCTTAATAAATATGATTTCTGCAGTTAAATTTAAAGCTAAATCGTCGTTGTTTTTAATATTAATTTGCTGAATTTAAAATTCTTTTCTTTCTTTAATCTGTGAAATATAAAATAAATTAATTTAAAGTTTAAACAGCAACAAATTTTGGGTTGAACAGTTTTTTAAAGCGTTAATGTCTTTTTGTTTAATTTGCATTTTGAAGAAAACTTTTTTTTTTATATTGACAAAGTTTTCTATTTAATTTACTTTGTGGTGTTAATTAAACTTATTTTGATGATGTTGTATTAGATTTTTTTTTTTTTTGGTTTATAACAAAGACAATTACTTTGGCCTCAGACAAAAACTTTACCACCAATAAGAACAAGTTAATGATATTACAAAAAAAAAAAAAAACTTGACACAAGTTGAAAATTTTAGAAAAAAAAAATATGTTAAGAAAATTTATTTCCGATTTAAAAAATTGTGATCACAAAATTTCTTTCTTTTGAATGAAATAAAAACACTGACAAGGAGAGTCCGTCAATGGGTTTCCGCCGATTGTGATGAAATTTGAATATGTTATAAACAGTTAAAAATTAAGAGACTCATATTTATTTTAATTGGGTTTTTCACATTTAGGGGTTAAAAAGTTGGGTCAAAAATTACAAAAAAAATTGGGTCAATTCTTAATAAAAGGACGTTGTTGGAAGTAGTTCCTAATTTTGAAAAAAGAAGTTATACAATTTTAAAGAATTTATCTCATATATTTTTTCAAACAAATTTTTATTTGCAGGAAAATAATACTAAAAACAGAAGTGTAAAAAAAATTTCGAGGGGTTATTGTGCGTGAGTCATATTTTTGTTTTTCAATTTTGAATTGTTCTTTTTTTTGAAAAATTTATATTTTCGTGGTTTATAGCTCCAAAATTATAACAAACCCATGTTATCATAACAATTCGATGTTTCACTTTTTAGGATTTTATTTCCGTATGAGTTTTGATCGTTATATTTGAGTGACCTAGGAGAATCACGTGTGAGTAAAAGTTGAATTTACTTATGGAACTACTTCTTTTTTTTAAAGTACTTCTTATTTTTTCTAGTGAACTATTTATTTTTTTTTTTTGTGTAAGTACTTCGTAGTTTTAGAATGGAACTATTTCTTTATTAAAAAATGTATGTAGTTCTTAAAAATATAAAGTAAATAGTTCTTCGGTAAAAAAAATAATCAATTCTAAAGAATCAATTATTTTAATCTCACGCCCTGTTAAAAGAATCGAGTAGGTAATCTAGTAAGGAATGCGTTCTGCCCAAAATGCTTGATTACAAACCCGCTTACCTTTTTGGAAATTTTTTGCTGGGTTATAGTGTCATTCGAAAAAACACACACGTTTGCGGGGGTTTTTACTAGAAAGTATATTTGGCTTACGTCCAAGTTCACATATATTATTCTTTATTAAGTTTTAGTGCTCGTTTGGATTTTCGACGAAGTTAATTGACCCTTTCCGGAATGTGTTGATAGATCCCGAAATATCAATTAATCAATCAGACCAATTAATAAATTTGAAAACAAAAACTCTATAGAATATTTGTTAGGACAATATCCTAATAAAGCAATATAGAGTATGGCCTCGAACTTCAATAATTTTCATTTTCATTATCTACAATTTTTTCTTTACGATTAATCTCAAGATGTTAATTATTTGGTGGTTTTTAAATTACTTAATTATCTTAAAATACGCAGAAAAAACTAATTTAAATAAAAAAGAATTAAAATAAGAAATAAAAAAAAATTATCTCCGTAGTCCAGAATCGATCTCGCAACCTTCTGATTGCAAATCCTACCACTTACCACCTTAACATCAATATATTTATTTATTTATTTTTATTAATTTATTTAAGTCTATGGATACAATATCCTTACAGACTAGCATATAAAAATTAAGATATTTAAAATAAATTATTTAACAAAATTTAAAATTGGGAGTGAGAAACACTTATGTCTAACTTATTACAGTAAATATTAAATAATCTCATAGATCTATTTAGTGGTTCGTTTAATCAATATTCTTGGTGGAACATATATTGAAATTAACTCTAATAGCTCAGCAGAATCAATAACACCACAAATAATAACATGTAAAAAAGTTAAATTAGCAATAATACGACGAGTTTCCAGAGTTTTTAAAGAAATAAACTCACATTTATCTGCGTAAGAAGGGCTAGAAAAAGAAGGAATGTTTAAATGGTTCGGATAGTTAAAACATGGTAGGGCAAACTTGACAAACTTTCTTTGAATTCTTTCAATACGACCAATATGAAGAGCAGCATTAGGACTCCAAATAAATGAAGAATATTCCAATCTAGATCTAACAAACGAAGTATAAACAACTTTCTTCGTTATGTGATCAAAACATTTATCCAAGTTACGTCGAATAAATGCTAAAAGCGAATAAGCTTTTGGTACAATAAAATTTAAATGACAGGTGAATGATAATTTAATATCAAAAACTACACCAAGGTCCAAAATTTCATCAACAGATGACAATACAATACCAAAAATTGGGGTTAATACTATTCAATGTGATCACAAAATTTCTTTCTTTTTTATGAAATAAAAACACTGACAATGAGAGTCCGTTAATGAGTTCCCGCCGATTGTGATGAAATTTGAATATGTTAGAAATATTAAAGGGTAAACCATTACAATTTGACCAGTGAACTAGATTATTCAAGTCTTCCTGAAGGTCGGAAACGTCCCTTACAGAAAATATTGGCTTGAACATTTTGAGATCATCAGCATACATTAAAAATTTTGAATTTTTAAAGCAATCGCTAATGTCATTTATAAAAATATTAAATAATAAAGGACCAAGGATACTGCCCCGTGGAATACCTGACGTTGGTATACAATAGTCCGAACAAATTCCATCAACAGATGGTTGGTTGGTTGGTTTAAGTGGCAGCTCATGCTACTCGCGAGCATCAGGTAGAGTCAAAAAGCGACTCCGTTTTGAAGAGACCACACTACCCGTAAGGAACTAGTATCCGGAGTACTAGACCCACCCCGTTCGGTTAAGATAACGTATGAGATCACCGAATCCCACACGTGATATTACCGAGAGGTCGTGCAGCGCCGGACAATCGCAGAGAAGATGCTCCACAGTCTCCTCCTCGCCCGGTATGCCGCAGCTGCGACAATGCGAACCGCGTACAATCCCAAGTCTAATGCCATGCCTACCAATCAGCCAGTGACCGGTCAGAACAGCCGTCAGCCTCGAGACATCCCTCCTGCTCCTGCTCAGGAGAGAGTTTGTACGCCCTAGGTCGTAGTTGGGCCACGTAAGTCTCGCGGTCCTACAGGTATCCAAATTATGCCACCTGTTCCCCGCCCTGCGAAAATAGTGCCGGAAAATTTCCCCCTTAACAGTCCCCAGCGGTGCAGCGACTGACACCGATGTGGAGACGTTTAAGGCAGATCCTGCCCTTGCCAATTCATCTGCCCTTTCATTACCGTAGAGGTCTCTGTGGCCGGGGACCCAAACTAGAGTAACTTGGGATAGACAGCTTAGCCTGGACAGTTCCTCCCTGCACTGACCAACGAGAGCAGAGGATGTGACGTATGAGCTCAGGGACATTAGAGCCGCTTATCAACAGATACTGTTGCGATTCTGCCAATCAAATAATGACGGAACCAACTAAGCATATTTGAATGGATGCCAATCTTGGAAAGCTTATATAATGGGGCTCGGTCAAAGCCTTGGCGAAATCGGTGTAAATTGTGTCAATTTGAACACCTTTTTCAAAACAAGAGATGCAAAAGTTAACAAAAACCGATAAATTAGTTGTTGTTGATCTCCCAGCCATAAATTCATGTTGTGAAACAGATATATATCGTTTTAACTGGAAAAAAAGTTTATCAAACACGATGTGCTCAAAAATTTTAGCAATATTGATTAATTTGGAAATAGGACGGTAATTAGTAACGCTGCTCCTACTACTATAATTTTTAAGAATTGAAAACGTAGTCGTAAATTTCCATTTCTGAATGAAATAACTAACTCGTAAAGATTTATTAAAAATTAAAATTAAATTTAAAAAAAAAGAATATACTTATGAAACTTATGAAAACTAATGAAAAAGCACTTCTTATGATGTTATTAATTTAGATACCAATTAATTTATATGGTGATGCAATTGCTGTTTAAAATAACTTAAATTTAACATTTTTGGCAGCTGTTAACAATAACTTCTCTGAAAGCGAAAAATATTCGTATACTAATGGTTTGGAGGTCAAGTTAAAGAGGTTCTTAAAGTACTACTTCCACTTTATTTTGCTGGGTATAAATAAATCTGCTAACTAAATGAGAATTACATGCCGGTTTTAACTCAATGTTATAAAATTCAAGCTATAAAAAACATTTGGTATGGCAACAACATTTCACCCAATTGCGTTTTGAGAAGCTATACAATAATGATCACTTTTTAATGCAGGGGTGCCCAAGGCCTATGCGCTTGGTGCTCATTTGTTTTTGTAAAAACACTTAGCTATAGACTGTGTGTTTTAATACACATATAGTGCGCTCAGCACTAGCAATACGAAATACACAAACAACTTTGTCTTATTAGTTTTTTTGTCGTTCTTCACTGTATACACGCAAGCGCAAAGCAACAACACTTTCGTATGCTTTGCTGGTAAACATTCAAATATTTTTTTCTTTTTTCTTTGTATGTATTGGTTTTTACAACAAAAAATATTGAATAAAAATTAGTTTTTCTTTAAATGTATTGGTGTTTGCTCTTCCATAAGGAACTTTTGGGCACTCCTGTTTTAATGGAATGAGTTATTATTTAATTAAAAAATAATTCAATTAAAGATCTATCAACTTCTAATTGAATTACCAATTTTCGTTGTTGTCGGAATTTCGACAATTAAAGTTATTAAATCGGTGGATTTCGTGATTGAAATGGTTTTTATTTTTTTATTTTTTGTGTAACCTGATTAACAAAACAAATAAAGATATTGAAATTCTACTGATGATTGTTTCGGAAGAACGTGATGAAAAGTAAAGAAATTGATCTTATGAGGTTTTCCACCCTCATGACTTCAATTTCTTTACTTTTTTTTAAAAAACAAATGTCAAAATTTTTAGAATTGATGAATGGAATTAATGATTTTTTTTTTTTACAAAATTTTAAGAAAAATTTCTTTTTATTTATTAAATGTTTCATACACTTAATATAGAAGTTTCATTAAAAATTAGTTTAGGAAAAATTTTAAAGCTTTTTAATTAGCTTTTAAAAATTATTCATTCACCTTGTTAAGAAAACTTTATAAGTCAACTGAAAAATTTTATTACAATTCGTCTAACAAACTTCTTTCTGTGTTAAAGTATTGAAATCTTTTTTTAAATTGCGAAAAAGGATTTATTTGTATACATTTTTAAACGAACGCTTTGTTACCTAAGTTTAAAAATAAGAATATTAAATATATATAAGATGTTCTTTTCTATAAAAGAAATTATTTTAAGTATATTTTCTTTAGAATTTTAATAAATAAAAACCAAAAACATTCGAGGGTTGAATTCAGCTAGGCCGAATCTTTCATATCTTTCAAAATGTAAAAGAAAATTCCAAACAAATGAATGCCATATTTGGTATAAAGCCTTAAAAAAAATCTCCAATGGAAAAGTTATTTTGTGAACAAATTTCCATGTAGATAAAAGGAAAAAAAAAATTGCAAAAAAGTGTTATATAAAAAAAATTATATACACTCTACACTCAAAAAAAAAAAGTTTGTAAAGTCAGCAAAAAATTTTGCTGAGTCAGCAAAATTTTAGTCAGGAGGGTGCTTGCAAAAAAATTGCTAATGTCAGCAAAATCTTACAAAACAACAATATTAGTAGATTCAGCAAAATTTTTGCTAACACTTAGTGGATTAGAAATAAAAAAGCCTTGCTAAAAATTAATAATTTTTTTTTCTGAATTTTAGTAGACTGAAAAAAACGAAATTTGTAGAAAAATTGTAATTTAGTTAATTTATTTGCTGAAAATCATAAAACATATTTTTGTGATACTTTTAAACATAATTTACAATAATTACGAAGTATAAAAATTTTCATTTTCCTACATTGACGACATGAATTAATTTAATATGTGAAAATATATAGAAATAACATAACAAAAATTTTCTTTCAACTACTTACATCAATGGTTGTCTAAATGATGCTATCTTTTAAAGGACGCAGCTGCCGAAGATAATTATAGAAGCGAATCAAAAAAATAAACAAACACAAACGAAATGAAAAAACAACCCTTTTTTTGCAATAAGAAAAAGGTACCATAAAAATCTACCTAAGATGTGTATCTTTGTCTTTCGCTTTACTCTGTCTACATGGCTGTATATGTTTGTTTGCAATTTGACCACACTAGATTATTAATCTATAAACATTTAGTTTAGAAATTCATATTAAATTTAATATTTTATTTTGTCTTTTATTTAATTAATAGACACTTATTTTCACAAGCCGGAGACAACGCAAAATTAAAGTTGTTTTAATCCTCAATTTAATTTTATGTATGAAAAACAGATGCAAAAATCTTCCATGTTTGATTTTTTTATATGTCTTATTAGAGTTGTACTTTTTAGTATAATTTTCCTCTTCTTTACTACATCTTGACATGCCGCGACATCTGCTTCATTCTGCGTATATCTTTCAATCTGATTGTCGTCCACACTATTAATGTGCTTATCAGCACACTTTTTTTTAGCAAAATTAATTAGTAAAAGATTAGTATAATATTAGTAAAGCATTAGTATAAAACAGTTAAGTGCTGAATACGTATAACAAAAATTTTAGCTGAAAACACGATTTTAGCAAACAATTTGCTAAAAAATAGTATACCTGATTTATTTATTTGTTTATTAAGTCTTTGGATACAAGTCCTTACAGACTAGAACAATTAATTCTTAAATCTATTTATTTTTCTCATAAAAGGAAAAATTTAATAACATGTTTTTAAATTCATTTATATTTAAACTAAAATCTAATAAGCAATGTTTACATTTTTTACAATATTGACAATCAAATGTTAAAGAATTATATAAAATAAGAGCCCTGTCAATATGTTAATTTTTCCCATATTCAGTACGATGTGTTTCGACATAAAAATATTCATGATACCTAAGTGCATAGACTGGAACACGTAAATGTATATACGACAACAATAGCGGACAATCAATGGAACCATTCTACGCGATTCTAATGTTTGAAGGTGTATTAAGTGGCATCGATTTTCATGATAATTTATATTTTGCAATGCAAATTTGATAAATTTTACCTGTAGCTTTTCCAGGCGATTTATGTGAACTGCAGCATAAGGGTTCCATATAAAAGATGCATATTCTAGTTTCGGACGAACAAACATTGTGTACAGTAGTTTTCTAGTGTATGCATCACTAAAATCTGCAGAATTTCTTCGGATAAATGCTAAGACAGAATATGCTTTAGGAATTATGAAATTCAAATGGTTAATGAAACAGAGATCTGAGTCGAAAATTACTCCCAAATCATTGATTTCATTAACAAGACGTTTTACTAACTTTTCTACTAACTTATTTTTTTGAGTGTACATTTTGCACCGGGCAACCGATTTTGTTTATTTTTCAAACTGAATCTTTCAGGAAAATTGCAAAATTATTTTTTAAAAATTTAGCATTTTATTTTACTTGTTAGGACAGTTCTTGCAGACTTTAAAAAGATCAATACAACATTTTAAAGATTTCCAAAATTATATTTTAATGTATTTCAAATGGCATACAAAATAAATATACTTCACAGTCAAGTGCAGGGTGTAATAAAACTCTTAAGGTTTGTTTTTAATGAAAAGATTTTTAACAATAAGAATAATAGGATAAAACATACAATGGCCTTTTTAAAAAAATTGTATAATATTTGAACACATGTGTGTTTGTTCACTGAAGAGTATCTTTTATTTGAATGAAGTTCATATGCTATTACACAATGGCCCAGTATCTATGTTTTTTTCTGGTCAATCTATCCATTTTTCAAAGCGAAAATCTAAATTTCTTTTTGGAATCTAGACACCTTAAGAATTTAATAATTGAAATATATTGTTGTTACAATATTCAATATTTTATTGACAAGACGTCAAAGTCAAAATATAAATAAATTGCTAATGTTAATTCTGGTTCTTTTGATTACAGAAACATATTGCACACCCAGTTCAAAAGTGACTCAACTCAAAATTTTAATTTTTCGGTTTTATATGCTTAAACTATGCACAATATAGGTGTTTATCTATAAAAAAAATCACAGTGTATTTTGTTGTTGTTAACTGTTGAAAAAAACAGTTATGTCTTTCTTTATGTTTCAATTGGTATAAAGTTGCAAATATTTTTTTTCGATTTCTGAAAAATTAAAAATTTTGAGTTGAGTCACTTTTGCACTAGGTGTGCGATATATTGTTTAGGCTATGATTAGCGAAACTTAAATGCGCTACACTATTGCAGAGCCAATCGTGTTTTTAATTTTAATTTCACACTATAAGTTAAATTCAATGGAGGGTAGCCGGTTCGATTCCCAGTCATGCCATGTACTTTGTGGAAAAAAGTTTTTCATATAGAGACAATTTAATAATAAATAATTCTTTGAACAATTAACACATAAACTAAAAACTAACGATGGAACAAAACTGCCAAAGTCTGGCAATTCCCTTGTAGGGTTATATAGTTGCAACAAAAAGTCGAGTTTTAGACTTTTGTCAAAATTTCGACTTTGTCGTTTTTTCAAAAGTTGGCTTGAATCAAATGAAAGGTTTTTTAAAGACACATTCGCTGTACAATAGGGCGGGTCGATTTATAGGGAGGCAAAGAAATCGCTCAACGTACAATGAAAATCGTATTCTAGGGATCACAATAAAAAAACTTTGCCGAAGAAACTATACCTCTAAAACTAATTCTGATGTATCGACTTTTGACCCGTAGGGTCAAATTTTGAAAAAGCCCACTTTGATATTGCAGAAAGTAGGAGGAATCTCTCCAAGATTATGGGAGCTACTTCTTCTCCGGGAGACGCGCTAGCAGATTAATGCATAAATCATCATTCTAGGTGACCGTTAAGGGGTTAAAATTTAAGTTGAAAGAGGGCCTTTTTAGCCGTGTTTTATAGCAAAATGTACAAATCTAGGGATAGAGATATTTCAGAAAGTAGGAGGAGACTTTCAAAGATTATGGTCTCTATTTCTTCTCCGGAAGACGCTCTAGCAGATGAATGTATAAATTATATTCGATTGGGTTGGATCCGATTAGGGCACTCTAAATGGCTCAAAGTGGGATTTTTCAAAATTTTACCCTACTGGTCAAAAGTCGGGACATCAGAATTCGGTTTAGAGGTATGGTTCCTTCGGCAAAGTTTGTTATTTTGATCCCTAGAATACCTTTTACGTTGAGCGATTTTTAAATCGACCCGCCCTACTGTACAATTTATGCCCAAAGAGTTTTCGCGGTTTACAAAAAAAAAAAAAAACATAATCAAAATGAAAAATCGAAAAAAAATCATTAAAAAATGTGAAGTTTTTAAAGTTTTTTTTTTTTTAATAAAAGTCTGCCCTTACGAAATTAGCAATCCACAATTTTTTAGCAAAATTTTTTGTAAACTGTTATTTTGAGTCTACAAATATCTAGTAAAAGTTTTTGCTAATTTTACAAAGTAAAAAGCTATTTTCAATTACCTAAAATTCACACCAAATGAAGCTAAAATTTTGTAAAGTTAACAGATTTATTTTTGCTGTGCTTATTTTATTAATATTTAGCAAAAAAAAATCTATTAAGCTTAGCAGATTTTTCTGCAAGGTAATTTTTAACAAATTTTTAGTAACTTTTTTTTCTGCAATTTTTGCAGGTTTATTTCTATGAGTGTATCAAAAACACTATTTAAATAAAATAAAAACTAAATGGGAATTGTTAAAAACTCGACATAATCTTCTCTTTTTAAATACAGTAGAAACTCGATTCTTGCATGTAATGAAAACCGGGCTCGGTGCAAGTTTCGAGGTTGTCGCAAGTACCGAGTATTAATTTTCCATACAAAATAAAAGGCACATCCATCTGTTTATAATCTAAGTTTAATATTTCAATTCAAAACACTTAAGTTCAATGCATTTGTATAACAGTAGAAACATATTTTATGTGGAATTAAAGAAATTTAAAATTTTTGTTTGTTTTGTACAAAGTCGCTTGTTCAGTACTACACTGCTTCTTAGTCTCTGGAGCATCATAATATCGTCTAACGAAGCATTGCTTTGCGCCGCCCATTCTAAGAAAATATTGAACGCTGATATAGTCTCCTCCGATGTAACTTGCTTCGTATTGAGTACCACGTCACTGGTTTCTTCACCATCAGTAAGGTCATCATCGGTACACTGCTCTTCATTTTGTGCGGTAAGCGCCAAATTAGGTTCAACAATCCATTGGTCAATTGTAGAACATGATATTTGCTGCAATGGTTCTACTTCTTGAAGCAAAGTTGCAATGGATTGAATATTGAATGCATCGTCAGCTAGCTGTAAACGTAACTCTGAAAGAGGAATGACATCTTCATTATCCCAGTCAGATGATTTATTAAACAGTTTTTGAAATGATGACCGAATTGAAGACTCATTAAGGGCATTCCACGCATGAGCTAAAAAACATATTCCGTCTTTTAAGGTGATGTTTCGCGAAGACTCGTCTATTGTTTTTCCACGACGAACAATGTGACTTAATAGGCTTTTTTTGTAGTTCAGCTTCGTAAGCCTTATAACATTCTGGTAAATTTATTCGCACCTCTCAATAGTCAGCTTAAAACTGATTCAAATTACAACATTTCATCAGCAGCATAAAACGACGGGGATTTCCTGAAATGTATTTAGTCTAAGAAAACGTAAACAAAGCAGCACGCAAGAGTAATACAAAAATGTTGCAAGTATCGAGTTCAAAATTTTCGGATGTCGCAAGTACTGAGTGCGTAATGAAAAATATTCCTATGTTGCAAGAATCGAGGTGTGCAAGTATCAAGTATGTGTCAGAATCGAGTTACTACTGTAACTAACAAAAATTAACTGTTTAATGCAAAATGACTGTTTCTGTAGTTGTTTATGAAAATACTAAAATAACTACTCGAAACAACTGTTCCGAATAAAATAGTAAAATCCAAATAACTGGTTGCAGAACAGCAGAACTGTATTATAACAGGTTCTAATTTCTGTTCTGCAACTGGTTCTTTTTATATGGAGTTTGTCCTATTTGCAATAGGTTCTTTACCTACAAACAAGAACTTGTTGCTTTAGAAGCGGTTCTAGAAACAGTTATAGAACTGGTTCTGGGCAGTGACACCTTACATTTCGACTCCCAGGAACCTGTTCTAGAACCGGTTATATGTAACCGGTGGTAAAAGAAGTTGTTCCAGAACAGGTACAGAGGTAATATGTTCTAAAAAATTTTGCTGGGTTACTGAAGTATAGTATTTTTGGTTGTTTGTTTTTTTTTTTAATTACTGTCTATATTAGTCGTTTCTCATATTCTCATTGAAAAATAACTACAATAGAAGTTAAAACAACTTTGTTTACTACCCGAATGACCTACATGTAGGTACTGTAAGATTATTCTCAGTTTATGATCCTGTTCCATAGTGCATTGGCTTAAATATATCTAGATACTTATGTATAAAAATATATTATTTCTTCTATTTAAACCTATTAAATATAAATGTAAATTCTATAGAAAAATTGTTAAAATGTAAAATATTAGTGATTATTTTTAATGAACAAATACTGGTTTCCGTACAAAACAGTATTTCTTAATATTAAGCGATGCTTATTGATATTTCACTGTTAAATTTAGTAATAAAACTGCGATGTTCCTATAATTTTACGGAAAAAGCAATGCCATAAAGCGATTATCTTTGTAAAAAGTTTTATGTACGTTTTTATCAGACCTGGGTGTTATCAATTACATTTTAATTATTATGCACTTGTGTAATTAATTTGTTTACAGCTACGCTTACATTTTTGGGCCTAAATATTTTATTGGAAAATTTTTAAGGAAATGTTTCCTATTGTGGTCCGTTTCCTTTCGTTTTCTTCAAAACTGTCAACTTTTATCGATTATGATTAACTCTTTTTAGTTTAAACGAGCTTAAGATCATTTATTTATTAATTATTTATTTCCAATATTTCGTCCCCACATTGGGTGACTTCTTCAGGGAACAAACGTTACAATTATTTGTTCCCTGAAGAAGTGATATTTGTTCCCTGAATAAGTCACCCAATGTGGAGACGAAATATTGGAAATAAATAATTAATAAATAAATGATCTTAAGTTCGAAAGTGATCTTAAGCTAAAAAGAATAAAATAAAAGAAGATCGAAGAAAACTTAATATGATTATAATTTACGCTATTACTATTTTAAAAAAGTTTCGATTTGAATGCACACGCTTTTCTTGGTTTAATTGTGTCATTTCAAAAACGCAATCTAAAGTAAAGTTTTTATAGTAGAATACGAACCATATTTGGCCCTATGGGCCAAATATGGTTCGTAGTTTTTGAATAAATAAATAAATAAAGTATAATTCTTCGTTAACATTTCATTTCATTTTATTTCATTTAATTTATTCAGTCTATGGAAACAAACATTTCTTACAGACTGTGATTAAATCAAAAATGTAATATAAATAAATATAATATCTTCAATATAAAAACTTAAAAACTATATTAAGAAACAGCTTAAATTTATCCTTGGACGTGGAAAACTGTATATAAGATTTGCGTTCATGATTCTGTTGCAGACTAAAATTGATTTCAATTAAATGAATAAACGTACGAGTACGATGCAGTGTCACATTAAAAATATCAAATCTTAAATATCAATCTTAAACTTCTAGGAGGGACATCAAATGGAATAACAGACTGTAATAAAATGGAATCAAAGACAAGTAATGCCGACTGGTATAATCTACGATATTCTAAAGTCTGCAAACCTAATAATAGGCATTTCGATTTATAAGAAGAAATGAGATAAACAAAGATAAGTGACCTTAAAGCGAATTTAATGAAAATTCTTTGTACTTTCTCAACGGGAGTGACATGAGTATTGTTATAGGGATTCCAAATAACTGCAACATACACTAACTTTGATCTAAATTAACCTCAAAGTGGGGTCGAAGTAGCAAGTGTTGCAGGGGTCCTTGAAGCGTATATACAGCAAATCTATTGATAATGCCATAGCCTATCAGGATTCCAAAGACCGACCATGCGTGGTTCAGTACCACACCCGGCTAGAGGTGTCCCTGCTTTCGCAGAACATGGCGGATCTAGAGCGGACACTCGATAAAAACCCGTAATCCCCGGTGTTACCTTACCGTGCCCATGGGATGAATAGCACTACGTTATTGTGTTTTCGAACGGTGGCCTCCAGGACGAGGCGAACCCTGGTTGTATTAGCCCGCTGGTAGCACAGGGCTCTGCTATTATGCGTTCTTTTTAATCCCTTATTATTCTTTATTTATAGATGGATTTAAAAAACCAAAAACTTAATAATGAGCAAGAGAAGACCGACGCAGGTCTATCCTCAACCAGTCAAGAGGTATTATGCCTAAAGAGCAGTGAGGGTGCAATCGAAACGGTCGGACAAGCAAAGGACATCTTCTGTCCTAATCTTGCCGAGCCTATGGATGTTGGTAATGTGTCTGAGGACCACTCGGGTCCACCTATAGACGCAGATATTAACATCCCTACGGACGAGGAAGATGAACTTTTAAGCTCTCAACCTAAAGGTGCCGCAAAAGAGGTAAAAGAAGCTCCAGGCGATCAGTCAAAACCAGTGACTGAGAGAGCAAAGCTATGCGGCGCTGCTCGCAAACGCCTGAGGATGTACCTAGACGAAGGCATTGACCTAGAGGTAGCGCGGCGACTGTGTGTCTTACCAATGCGCGAAGCCCGAATGGAGGTCAAAGCTCTTATGGGTAAAAGGAAGAGGGTACGATCTGATGGCTCAACGCCACCAGGATCGAAACAGCCTGCAAAACGGACCGCTGAAATAGCTGCGGATGGTACACCTCGCAAGGTTGAAGGTGGCTCATTGCCAAAGCCGACCTTGACGGCTCCAGCTAAGCAGCTAAAGCAAGCGGCACCGTCCTATAAGGAAGCAGTTGCCACAGTAAAGATTGGTGTTATTCCACCTGATTTTCCGGCGACAAGATGGACAGATGAACAGCTACATTCTATCCAAAGAGCTGTCTTGTACAAGATCGCGGAGCTGAGAAAAGGGACCATTAAGCCCAGCTTCTCAAGTTGCTCTTATAAGCCAGGTTGGCTCAGTTTCGTCTGCCGCGATAAGGACACAGCGCAGTAGCTGGAGACTCATGTCCCCACTCTAAAGCCATGGAGTGACGCTGTGTTGAAGGTAGTGGCGGAAGATGAAGTGCCGAAGGCCCAGGTGTTCGTGGGATACTTTCCCGAGAAAGAGGACACGTCCAATGAAATGATTCTTGGACTGGTGGAGGGCCAGAACTGCGAACTTTCGGTTGAGTACTGGAAAGTCTTGAACAGGATCATAAAGGGTGGTATCGTTGAGCTCACCCTATCCATTGATCCAATCTCAGCTGACATACTCAAGCGAAAGAATCACAGGGTGAACTTCGGGTATGGAACAGCGCTGGTAAGACCCACCCGCCAACAATATGGGGTCGAGCGTGTCATACCCGGTAAGGAAAAAACAAATACTTCGACAGCTGCGACTAAATCCGACAAAAGGGTCTCCACCGACCCAACAACGTCGGATGAAAAACCGGGCTGTTCGAAGCACTTTGTAACGCCTAGTTCTTCTGAGCCCAAAGCTAAAAAGACGGCCAAACAAAAGGCTCCCAACAGACCGAGAAAATGGGAGAGAAACTCGGCGGAAGAGGCGGTTCTGCTGAACTCCAATAGAGGCAGGAAGGTGGCAAAGCGTGCCGCAAAACACGCCTAAAATGATGGCTGCCCGAAAAGGTAAGACGCCAAGGCACCTAAGGTGCTTACAGGTGAACCTTCACCATGCCAAAGCGGCATCGGACATCGCTCACAGAAGGTTCACCACTGATGCCCTGGATGTTGTATTCATCCAGGAACCATGGGTGCACGACGGAGCCATCAAGGGGCTTAACGCCAATCAAGGTAGGCTGATTTACGATTATCAGCATAGTCGGCCCAGAGCGGCCATCCTTGTTAGAAACAATATAACATTTCTTCCAATTTCAGAATTCGTTTTGGGAGACTTGGTTGCTATTTGGGCAAAGGTGCCCTCTTTATCTGGGGAACATGAGGTAGTACTGGCCTCAGCGTATCTACCTGGCGACACCAACACGGTACCAACAGCTGAGGTCTCGGCCTTGGTGGAGTATTGCCGAATGAGGAACCTAAGTTGGATCCTCTGTTGTGACGCCAACGCACATCACACGATATGGGGAAGTACCAATATAAATAAACGTGGTGAGTACCTACTTGAATTTATATGTAGTAACAATATAAACATAGTGAATAGGGGTGACGAGCCGACTTTCAGGAATTCTATTAGGACAGAGGTCTTGGATCTCACTCTTACTAGTTCTGATATGTCATTTGCCATCTCAAACTGGCATGTATCCAATGAACTGTCAATGTCGGACCATCAACATCTGGTATTTGATGTTGCTAGTGCATTGGACTCATGCCAGGTTTATCGTAATCCCAGACGCACGAACTGGGAGGATTTCCGATACAATTTGGAACGAGATGCAGATGTCTCTAAAGGGCTCATTCTGAGCACTAGAGAGATTGATCATGCGGCATCCGAAATGCAATCGAATCTAACTTCTGCTTTCTTTTTGAGCTGCCCCCAAAAGACCAGGAAGACGAAGAGGGACGTTCCATGGTGGAATGATGGTCTGGAGAAGCTTAAAAAGGAAGCCAGAAGACTGTTCAACAGGGCAAAGGAAACAGGTGACTGGGTCACCTATAGGGCCGCACTCACTGAGTACAATAGAGAACTACGCAGATCCAAAAGGACCACGTGGCGCAACTACTGTGAGAAGATCTCTGATCTTCCAGAGGCGGTGCGACTACAAAAGGCCCTGTCACAGGATCATACAAATGGTCTCTGCACTCTTAGGAGGCCGGATGGCTCATACACGGAATCTCCCACTGAAACTTGTAAACTCTTGCTCGATACTCACTTCCCAGGATGCGTTGACAACTGCGGGTCCGCTGTGATTCAGAGAATCCCGAACCTGACAGGTAGGTACGTACGCCTGGCGGGTGCAATCTTTCAGGAGAACCGGGTAAAGTGGGCGATAGATGAATTTTCTTCATTTAAATCTCCGGGTCCAGATGGGATCTATCCTTGTCTCTTACAGAGAGGGATGGACTTAATTGTCCCACAACTGGTTAGAATATTTAGATCGAGTCTATTATTCGGACATGTACCGAGACCCTGGAGGGAGGTTAGAGTGGTCTTTATACCGAAGGCGGGGAAAAAGTCTGAGCAGCTACCCAAGTCCTTCAGACCAATTAGCCTGAGCTCGTTTCTCCTCAAGACAATGGAGAAAGTCTTGGATCAGTATATTAGGGACACTTACCTCAGACGAAAGCCGATACATGAGCTACAGTTCGCGTATCAACGGGGTAAATCTACCGAAACTGCTATCCATCATGTTGTCACAACAATAGAACGGGCACTGGAGGCAAAGAACATTGCCCTTTGTGCATTTATTGATATACAGGGCGCTTTTGACAACACGTCCTACGATGCGATTAGGGTATCCATGTCTAGGAAGAGCATTCCTCCAATCATAATTAATTGGACATTGGAGATGCTCCGCTCTAGGATAATCACGTTCGGAATAGGGACTACTTGTAGGACCGTGAATGCGACCAGAGGGTGTCCTCAGGGTGGCGTTTTGTCGCCTTTACTATGGACACTGGTCATTGATGAATTACTCGAGGGTCTGAACGACTTGGGTTTCAGGACCTATGGATACGCCGATGATCTTGTCATTTCCGTTGTGGGTTGGGATGACAGGACCATCTCCGAGCGTATGCAACAGGCTCTGAACTTCACTCTTTCGTGGTGCCGGGAAAAGGGGTTGTCTGTCAATCCGTCGAAGACAATCCTGGTACCATTCACGAGAAGGAAAAAACTTAACCTGTCTATGCCGGTCGTTGAGGGCGTAACGGTTGGCTTCTCTAGCAGTGTTAAGTATCTTGGAGTGACTCTTGATAGCTCCCTCACCTGGAACGAACATCTTGACCACGTCTCCAAGAAGGCCACCAGGGCATATTATGCCTGCCAGAGGCTTTTCGGGAGAACATGGGGCCTAAGGCCACAAATGGTCTACTGGTCGTTCAATACTATTGTTAAACCGATGATCACCTATGCTGCCCTTGCATGGTGGCCAAAAGTTGAACAGAGTAAGGCAAGGGAGGCTCTTAAGAGAATCTACCGTCTTGCGTGTGTTGGCATTACAGGGGCCGGCGGAACTTGCCCGACGGATGCTTTGGGGGTTATGCTGGGGATCCCGCCATTGCATATTTCTGTAATGGAGGTTGCCAGTATGGGTTCCTCTAGACTAAGTGAATTCGGTGGCATGAGGGGAGGCGACCTTAGGGGTCACATGAGGATCGCGCGAATCCTAATAGATGACCCAATTTCTAAGGTTGCGGACAAAGTGTCACCGCAGTGGATCTTTGATAGATATTTTGATGTGTTATTGTTTGACAGAGACATGTGGACCAATCAATCCTGGGAACCGGAAGATGGTTCTCAGGTGTGGTTCACTGATGGCTCTAAGCAGTCGAATGGGAACACGGGTGCGGGCGTCTTCGGACCAGGCTTCCAGCGTGCCTTACCTATGGGTAAATATCCGTCCATTTTTCAGGCGGAGATTTGGGCCATTTGTGTCTGTGCATTGGAATGCCTGCGAAGGGGAACTCGCAGATCTCGCATCTACATTCTTTCTGACAGTCAGGCTGCACTGAGGGCCTTAATGGCCTATAAGGTGTCGTCCGGGTTGGTCATGGAATGCATTCAGACTCTCAATAGGCTCGGTAGAGGCAACTCTCTAACCTTGGGGTGGATTCCTGGTCATGAGGGGCATGAGGGCAACGAGAGGGCAGATTGTCTTGCCAACCGCGGGGCCCGAAAGCCCTTTATTGGTCCTGAACCATTCTGTGGAATACCTGCGGGGTATGTTAGGGAAAGGCTCAGGGCATGGAGAGAGTCTGAATTCTCTAGTTACTGGGAAAACTCTCCTGGTCAGCGCCAGGCTAAAAGATTGATATCTTTTTCCAGTAGGGGGTCGAGGCGACTCTTGTCGCTTGAAAGGGGGGGTTTGAGGACCCTGGCGTCGTACTAACTGGACACTGTAATCTCAGATACCATCTGCACAAGAAGGGTCAATCGGACACGGATTTGTGTAGGTTTTGCGAGATGGTGTCTGAGACCTCGGAGCATGTTCTCTGCGAATGTCCCAGGCTTTGTGATAGGAGACTTAGGTTTCTAGGTGATCGCTTCATTTCGCCTTCCGACATCACGAACATATTGCCTAATAGGATAATTGGCTTTATAGGTAGCTTGAATCTGTAGGTAATCTTAGGCAGCACAAAAGACCTACATTGGTCGCGGTGCATAGTGCCTTCTGATCTAATCTAATCTAACCTCAAAGTATTAGGATCAGAAAAATCAGAAGAATTTCTTTTCAAAATTGCAAGCATTTTATAAACTTTAGTACTAATATAATCCACATGTGGTACAAAAGAAAACGACGATTCGAAAACCACACCAAGATCAAGTGTAGAATTAACAGTTTTCAAGTTTTGATTGTTAATATTGAAATTTAATTAAATAGGATTCAGAGCTTTGCTAAATGAAACATGAAAACATTTAGAAAGATTAACATGTAAGTTATTTAACGTACACCATGCACGCAGATTATTCAAATCATGCACCCAGATTATTCAGAAACATCTTGAAATGAGGTAATTTTACGAAATATTTTCAGATCATCCGCAAACAAAAGAAATTTCGATTTTTTAAAGCAAGCTGAAATGTCATTAAAAAACAAATTGAAAAGAAGTGGACCCAAACATTGGCCTGCGCACGCCAGACGTTTGAAAATAAGGCTTAGACTCAAAACCTTCAATAACAACCTTGCATACTGTATTTCATAAATAGGATTTAATCCAATCTAGGAAAACAGAATGAAGACCAAACTAATGTAATTTTAAAAACATAATGGTATGAGACACTTTGTCAAAAGCCTTTGAAAAATCGGTATAAATAGAGTTAACTTGACTACCCTGTTCCAGAGCTTTAATACAATATTCACTAAATACTGTAATGTTCGTTGTCGTTGATCTACACGTAAAAAACCCGTGTTGATTAAATGTTATCCACAATCTTTTATAGACGACATGCTCAAATATTTTTGAGACACAAGATAATTTAGAAATAGGTCTGTAACAAGTTACATCATCCCTCTTTCCATCTTTAAAAATCGGAGTTATCATTGCAGACTTCCACCGGTCAACAAAAACACCCTCTTTAAGAGATAAACTAAAAATATACGTTAGCGCAAATGTTAATGCCAAGGCACATTTTTTTAAAAAATGAGCACAAAGGCCATTAGCATCTGATTTAAAATTATCCTTTGTTAGCAAGATTTCATTATACATCTCCTCCACGGTGACTGCAATAAAATCAATATCCAAATTGGTCAAAGGGTTTGAAAAAGTAGAATTAATTGCCACAGCGGGCTCGAAATTTAAACTAAAAAAATCTGCAAGTAAATTAACGGAATCATTACAAGAATGCGAAATATCATCTCCTAATTTAACAGTCGAAGGAATATTCGATGATTGTCTTTTAGATTTTATAAACTACCAAAAAGCCTTTGGATTACTTTTAATTTCATGCTCTTTCCCAATAAGAAATTGCTTGTAAAGAAATTTATTTAAAAAATTAAACGCACGTTGATAATGAAAAAATTTACTTTGACATTCAAGATCTCCAGAATTAACAAAACGTTTATGAAACTTGTTGCGAAGATTCTTAAGCTTCTTAAGGCCACTGGTATACCAGGGAAGCTTATAAGGCTTGGCTTTCCTGTATGGAATATTTTCCTTACAAATTGTTAAAACTTTCCGCAAAAATTTTTCATAACACATCGCAGTCAAATGTCCCGAAAAAATTTTGCAACCAATCAACCGAACTAAGTATATAGTTTAGCACGTCAAAATTACATACATTGAAATTAAAATTATTATAATTTATGGATTGAGAGTATTTAAAAAATGTATAGTCGTCCATTTCAATTATCAATGGAAAAAGATGAACTTTAGGTGGAGATATTGGCAGTAAAGACTCATATATCTTAAATTTACAGTCATAAGAAACAAAAACAAGACCAAACAATCGGTTAAGTTTATTAGCAATATAATTAATTTGAATCAAAATTAAATAAAAAAACAAGTTTTAAAGAATTTTCCATTTTAGTAAACGGTAAGAATTTTCGGATTTTAGTAAACGGTAAGAATTTTATTCACAATTTTCATAAAACTATTTGTTTCGTAAGTCATCGTGAGACCCATGAAACTTAATTTAAATTATAACTACAAAACAAAAAAAAAAAAACAATATAAAAACTTTAAATGGATCAAAAAAATTTTCCACTTGATAAAAATTATTTTGTGTACCTTGATCCATGGCCTAATTTTTTCCCTTTTCACCATAAAATACGCACTAGCAAATTTACGGTATAACATCTTTCAGATTTTTATTGAATTCGGATATGTGATAGAGGGTACAAAACTAACGAACAAGATAGTCCCAATATTTTTTTAAGTTTTACTTTTGATCCCATCTTTTTAGGATTGGGAGTATAAAGAATTGCAAATGTTCGTTAGTTAAGTACCTTCGACCACATATCCAAATATAATAAATATTTGTACAATGCTATTTTAGAACATTTCCTAGCGGATATTTTGGCGAAAAGTGATAACATTAGCCCTATATGGATCACATTTTTTTTGATACATTTAATGACATAATTTAAATAAAGTCTTTTTTGTCCCCCGACCTACAAGAGTTTAAGATTTTTGAATGAAAGTAAAGATAATAATAGTCTTATGAAATTTAAGTGATATTGTCCGAAAATTATAAAAGGTGTTATTCTGTGAACTTCTTTGTGGGTCTTTTTTGGCCAAAAGTGTAAAAATTAACCCTATATGGATGAAGTTACATAAAATAATTATTTTAATCAAGCGGAGATTTTCTTGTTTTACAATCATGTCATAATTAATATTAAGTTTCATGGACCTTTTTTGTCCCCAAGGCACTTAGGGTTAAACATTTTTTAGATAAAAGCAATAATAGGTATTGTGTAATCAAATTTAAGTGAGACTTTTTCGAAAATCATGCAAACTTAAAACATTCACATTTTGTTAAATTTTTGCCAAAATAAGCAATTTTCATAAAATGTCCTGAAAAGGAATCATTCCAAACACAAACTCGAACTACTATTTTTCCAATTTTTTTTTCTTTAATAACAACTATTATATTATAAAAATACCAATAGACATCGCCAAATTAGACGTTTCTGCAGTTTTATCAAATTCGTGGAACATCCCTTGTCCTCTAAAAATGACATTTAAATTTTTAAACAAATTATTTATATATTTGTATTCATTAATTTATGCCAGTATGGATAACAGATGAAAGAAAATAATCCCTGCTATTCCACAAAATTATTCCTTGTAACATTTCAGGACCAAACATTTTAAATATGTCCTTCTTAAAACTGCTTTAAAAATTTATTAATTTTTGTACTAAAAATACAAAAAATTTGTCTACATTTTTATATATTTAGTTACAATATTGTTCTATATCAAGTCCAAAATCTAATATGATATTGTCATATTAGATTTTTTTTTGTTGCATTGTGGCATCACCCTAATGTTCAGTTGTCCGCAATATGTTTAATACAAAAATTAAAACATTTTTGAAGAATCGCCATATCACGATTCTTCTCATACAAACATTGTTTGTTGGGATATATGTTGGTTTTACAAATAGTTATAAAACAAATACACTCACAATATTTTGTTTTTACAATATTTTGTATTTGTATATGTACTCTAAAACTACTAAACATATAAAGGGTGGTTTTTTATAAAATAGCCGATTTTATTTTACTTATCAAAAATTAACTCCCAAATTATTAAAAACAAACGTTTACACACAAAAAATATTTCTTAAATTGCGCCAAGTAAACATTTTGTTGAATAAAAAAACATAATCAATTACTTTTTTAATTGACTCAATTACTTTTTTAATTGACTCAATTAAAAAGTAATCAATATTTTAAATAATATTGATTACTTTAAATAAACAAAAATATTGATTACTTTTTAATTGAATCAATTAAAAAAGTAATTGAGTATTTTTTTTTATTCAACAAAATGTGTACTTGGCGCAATTTTTTTTTTCTGTGTAGATTTTGTCGGCTATATGTAATGTCTCGGTTTCAGTTCAGCCAAACATCGTTTTCTTATTGCAAACAACTGAAGATTGGTTTGAAGCCTATGAAACAATTGTATTGTCTAACATAAAAATGATCAAACTTTTAAAAAAGCCACAAATAAAAATCGACATGACAATATCATGTTAGATATTGGACTTGAGGTGGCACAATATTCTAACTAAACAACACTGTATTTTATGAAACTCTAAAAACAGTATAAAGGTTCTTCTGAGCTTAATTCTGTATTCGGAATTTCACAATAAAAGTTTATGAGGATTAATTTTTTTTTGTGCAACTGTTTAAACCTATATCTGACTTTTTTTAATGGCCTCGTAAGTTCTTTTGCAAAATATACCAAACAATTAACCTAAAGAGGGTGTTCGCCTGGACACTTCATTAGGGGTTACCAAAGACAAACTATTTATTCAGAGATGGTAAATAGTGAAAATGTTGAATTGAATTTTTTCACTTTGATGTCAATGTAAAATGCTGAATGCTGTGTAAAATTTAGTGAAAAAGCTTCGTGTGTCATAAAAAATCACGCGAGACTTATCTTTATCGCGAGTTTTAAATATAGGAAGGTAAAAATACATTTTTGCTAAAGTTTATAAAATGAACAAAATTTTTTAAGATTGTTTTATTCACATACATTTTTACACTCATAAAAAAAGTTAGTTCAAAATCTGTTAAACCGGTTCTAATTGAGAAAAGCTAATTTTTTTTTGTTGCTATCATTTAAATCAGTAATTTAACTAAAGTTATTAGTTATCTTATTTTACCTCAAGAGCAAATTGCATCCGCATTTGAACTAATTTTTCGAACATAAATGAAGTAATTCGTGACTGTCAAATTTACAAATTTTTGCCAGTTAATTTAAACCACAATTGTTTTCAAACCAATATTTTTTTTGTGTCCCCACCATCAGTCTCACTTGTAGACGGCGTAATTTTCTGATATTTTTTTATTTTCTAATCATAAAATATTCTATATCTCGGAAACTAAGCGAGATAGAGCAGATTGAACAAAAAAAACATCGTTACTCCATACGTATGAAGTAATCTATATTATCTACTTATATTCGCGTTAATAAGTATATACCTGCCTATGGTCAGATCCGGTAAGACATTTTCAGCTTAAAAATTCTGCTGATTTAGAAAAGTTTTTAGTTAATTTGACTAAATATGTCAACTCAAGTTTCTAAAATTAAGCTCACCTAAATTTAGCAGACTGTGTTTCCCAACATCATTGAAAATTCTGCTAGCGCAAATTCAGGTACTATTTTTTGTTGCCGTAGCCGAATTTTTAAATATTTGTACGGGCTTTTTTATGAGTGTATAATTAATTAATTTCTTTTTAAATTCGTTAAAGAACGCCGTAAAAATGTCCGCTCATACAAATTTTCTATACAGATCCTAAAAAACGTCACGCCAAATAATCTTACCAAATTTCAGGGCGATACCTCATCATAAAGGGTTTTGGCCAGACTAGTTTTTGGACTAGTTTTAATGAGATTGTTTCACTAAACTAATGAAGTTTTCATCACAATGTGAGTGAAAACTTTCTTAAACTTTATGAAAAAGCTTCAAAGTTTTAATGAAACTAATTTAAATAAAGATTTTTTATTAACCGTATGAAATTTTTAATAAATAATATGAAAATTTTCATTAAATTTTATGAAAAACTGCATTAATTTAATGAAAAGTTTCAATAGACGAATTCCAGTGAGAATTCACATTTCAAATACAAAAATTCATTGATATCATGGAGATAATTCTCTCAGTGTAGTGGAATGATACAACTTTTTTCTATTTTTTAATGTTAAGTGATATTATGATATATTAGTTTTCTTAAGAAAAAAAAACTACAACTTTTTGACCTTTTAAAAAATGTTTATTTATATTCCAAGAAAAGTTTTAAAATTTTTGTTGTATTCCCATGTGAAAATGATCATTTATTATAATGTATGTAGTGTCATATATGTTCGGATGGTTCATACATGACCATATAGTTCAGTTAATAGAGTGGTCAAAAAAAGACGAAAATTCGATTTTGCAATCTCCAGATTTAGGTTTGACTTTAAATTTAATTCTTTCTTAATCTACTCAATATACGAGGGCAGATCAATAAATCCTTGACTTTTTGAATAAAAAACAAGGTTTTTTTTTGTAAACAAAAAAAAAAATATTTTTTCATCGTAATCTCCATTTAGCTCAATACACTTAGTGAAACGTTTCTCCAATTTTTGTATCCCTTCCAAAAAATAGGATTTTTGAGGTCCATAAAATAGGCATTTCTTGGCCATATGGGGTCGTTTTTTTAAATCGGTCCAATAAGTTGACATAATATTTGCCGTTTATTGTTTTTCCCTTTTGAAGGTAATCGATGTGGATTATCCCGCGTGCATCCCAAAAAGCGGTTGCCATCACCTTATTGGCCACGATTACGTTTATGTTCAATTGAGAGCAAACGCGGCACCCATCTTGCAGACAGCTTTCTTAAACCCAACTTATCATTTAAAATCGAAACCACAGAGCCATATCAAATGCCTATGGCATCAACAATCTCACGCACTTTTACTCTTCGATCGGCCAACACCATATCGTGGATTTTTTCGACATTTTCGGGTGTATTGACCTCAATTGGCCGTCCAAAACGTTCAGCGTCATTTGTACTTATGCGACCACAACGATATCAGTAAACCTCTTTTTTACTATTGAACTCGATGATGCAGAGTCCCCATAGTATTTATTAAGCTTTTCCTTGGATTGATTGACAGTTTTTTTTTTTTGCAAAAAATAATGTTTAAAGAGCACTCGAAATTCACTTTTTTTCATTTTTAAAAAATCCACGAGGTTGGATGTTTTGAACAGCTGTTAAACGCAAAGTAAATGACTGATCTTGCTCAAAATTGGACAGTAGTCTATTAACAGGTGGTACTTGATGGCATTTCATATAACTACGAGGGAAGTTCGAAAAGTCACGGACATATTCATCCGCCATCGTACCTAACAAAATTGAAATTGTAACATTTTTTGTAAAGATGTAAGTAAAAATCCAACTTGTTTACTTCTTATATAAACAAATTTCTTAAATCTGAGCTTAATTTTAATGAAGATTAGCAATTTGTAATAGAAATTTAAAAAAAATTTGTCGAGAAATTATTCACTTAAAAAAAAAGCTATTTTTATGCCACTTTTCTAATTGCCTGAAAACAATGTCATTGAAAAATCCATTTTGTTATAATTTTGCAATCGATTTACCAATGACTTTGATCATATGTGGTTCCGTTTTTAGTTTTAGAAAGTATAACAGGCGATGCCACGAATCATAGCCTGATGTATGGCTATGGGCTTGAAACTCACTACGACACAAAGTAAAAAGTTGTAAAATAAATGCTTTGTTCAATTGACCACATAAATTAACCACTGGCAAGTCCTTGGAGGGGACGAAACTGCGGCAGTCTGGCATATCCATTGCGTCCATTTAAATTTTTCAATAAAAATGTTTTCTTCTCCATTCTGTAACTAAAAAAAAACAGATATCCTTGTAGTTGAACTTTATAAATTTTGGCTTTTTTTGGGTTTTCGATAATATTTAGCTTATTAAAATTTATTTGTTGATAAAAATCTTATAAAGAACATTCCACAAAAATAAATCCATAAAAAAAATTTTTCACAGCAGTAATTATATGAAAACCACTTGATCAAAGTTGAACACTTTTTGATCGAAATTTCCGTTTTCGTTAATTCCGCTACTTCGATTTAAATTTGGATTTTATATTCGTAATGTACGCCCAAAAATATATTACGTTTGATGTGTATCGATCATAATATTTTTTTTTTTTAATTTCTCTTATTTTTTCTCATTATTTTTTATTTTTTGATTCCAATATAATAATTGGAACCAGTACTACGTTGAAACTTCAATTTCGATCTGCGACCAAACTTTTTTGAGATGTTTTTGCAGACCATATTTATTTAAATAATGGCATATTTTAAGGGTTGCGTTCATATTTTATTAATTAAATATTTTTAATTTGTTTTGTTATAAATAGAAAAAAAAAAAAATATTTCGCCCAACTTTTTTTATACTCCTGCTTTTATTTTGAAAGAAGAAACTTCTTTTTTTGTTGATATTTTTATATACGCCACAAAAACCTTCGTGGTTAAGAAAACCGCGTAATAAAAAGTAGGCAAAATTATATGGGTGGTGTAATTATTATTTATATTTCACAATATGGACTTTTCTAATTTTTTTTTTAATTTTGAATAAAAAAACAATTTTTTGTATGGCTCAAATAAACCGATATTAAGACATGAATCAGCTTCCGTGAATTAAATTTAAAATGAAAATTGTCAGTTATAACGGTCATAAGACTTAAAAAAGCATTCATTTTAAATTCTGTGATTTAAAAATCTGACTTTTAATAAATTTTAAGAAACAATAATTTTTGTTTTTATTTTAGAAAGGTTGAGTTTTAGAAGAAGAATAAACCTTTTTCTCTAAAAATTATAAACACAATTAATTTTTAAATCAGACTAGCCTAGTTTCTGCCTTTTTTGTTATGGACAGGCGTCGTCAGTGATTTTATATTTAAATTGTATTATTATTTGTGTCTTATAATTGTCAGATTGTCTCTATATCATAAATTTTTAAACAACCTGCTGCTGTAAGAATCAAACCTGCGCTCTTCATACATTACAAACGTAATAATACCAAGTCATGACCGTTTAGCGATCAGGCCCAAGTATGGCCTCGATTGGAATGCAGTTAAATTGCAGTTTTCTTTCCTATTAGCTTTTCTGTTATTGTATATTATACTCAGAAGTAACCAATAGTCCCAAACATAAATATTCTATTTTTAGATTTTTGTTTATTTTTCTAATTTTTTTTTATTTTAGGTCAATGATACATGAATATATATTATAACAAGAAATTAATTGTTTCTAAGTAAATGCTATATGAGCATATATGAGTTAATATGTAATCATATATGAATTCATTTAATAAAATTATTATCATATATGGAACAATACTTACAAGGAAGGTATCCCGACCTTAACTCGCAGATATTATGTTGTAAAGGAGCAAAAAAAAGAGACACGTAAGGGTTAAGGTCACGTTTAAGGGTTAAAAAGAGGGGTTAAAAATGCATTTGTTTTTCTATGAAAACTTGTCTTTTATTTACGAAAACGACATTTGTTCGTACACATTATTAAAGTACTCAAGAAAACAAATATTTTGATACCCTTATATAGTGCACAGAGAGTTGTCTCATTTTAGAATTATTTAAAATAATGAGAAAAAGGCTCTTCGGGAAATGTCGCATAAAAACCGAACGTCTTTGAATATCGAAAAAAGCTCAGATAATCCCTCGACTGAATTAAATAGGCATTGCTCTGCATTATTTTTAGCATAATAGAACTAAAATTAATAAACCTTATTAAAACGCCAGATTTAATTTTTTTAATAATAAAAATACTTGATAATCTTTGGGCATAATTTGTATACCAGTAAATGAGTCTTGAAAAAACGTTTATTTGATACCAAATTTGTCTACAGTTTCTTTAAATATAACGAAATAAACCGAAAAACAAATAAAATGGGGTCACATAACATGACCCTCTTAGTAAAGCCTAAACATGAGCCTAGAACAAAACACTGGTCCCTTAAATTTCTATTCTCTAGAACATATCCATAGCTCATTAAGATCTGCCGTGTCGGGATACCTCTCTTATTAGTATATATTTCAATGCATCACATATGGTGGGCGCTGTGGTGTAATGGTTAGCAGATGGCCCCGGGTTCGTTTCCTGGATGACGGCAACATCAATTTAGCAAATCAAACTAATATGTATGAGTTTTCTTTTCCTCATATGTATCGCAGGTCCCCATCATTGTTCCCATAGCACTTAACCCCACCAAAGTAAAATAATTAATCAGAGATATGAACCAAAAAGCTTAAACAAGTTCGCCAAATCTCCATCAGGTGGCAAGCAACAACTGTTCTAAGAATTATCATCTCGTGCAATTACATTGTTGCCATATTTGAAACCCTTCATCTTTCCCCGCCTTTCATCTCTCCACTATCCTCTTTCCAAAGAAAGCAGCACATACATTAAAAGGAAGAATTTCCTTAGTGTTGCTTCTCTTTTTAAATAAATTTTTTTTTTAAATTTTGTGGTGAATTCGAAAAAATACAGAGAATTTACTTTTGTTATTTACAAATTCAGTTAAAGGAAAGTAACTTGAGATTATGAGAATTACCAAAGTTTATAAATAAGAAATTTATAAATTTAATTATACACTAAGATAATTATATGCATGATATTAATAAACTTTTGCATTGAATAAACGAAGTTTCGCAGTAAATCGCCCATTAAAACTTTTAACTAAATTAATAAATTTAAAATAGTTTAAAATAGTTTCATAAAATGGAAGAAATTTTTATTCACTTTTTAAAGAGAACTTTATCAGTTTAAAGAGAAACTTTATTAATACTCGTCTAAAAAAATTATTCTTGCACACAGAGAAATAAAGTGCTAACCGAATTGAAAAGTGCGTTTTAATCATAACAACTTATAAATTCAGTTAGTATAACGATATTTACATTCGATTTCTGAATAGTTTGGGTGTTGAAACTAAAATTCAGTTGAATTAACCGAACTTTGTTGTGAAAACTAATGTTAAATTGTGCCAACTGACTGAAATTCGTAATAATCGATTTTGAGTCATAGTAACTGAATTTCAGTTGGCAAATAGCTAAACTTTTCTCTGTGTGTGCGTAAAATGTAATGGCATTTAAAAAAATTGATTTTCAAAGAAAATTGCTAATTCTAAGAAATTTCCATAAAGAAATAACTTAAAATTATAAAATATAATATTTTTTAACTTTTCGTCTTTTTTTAACTTTTCGTCCTGTTTAATTTTTCGTCTTGAATATTTGTTTTCCTAAAAGACACAAGATTTTGAAATATTGAAGCTCTCAGAAATACCTTTAGTTTTTAAGAATCTTTTTTCTAAATGGATCAAAACTTGAGTTTTGCAACGGAAAAAAATATAATTTTCTGAAAATTTTAAAAACCAATCAGCAATCAGCAAAAAATTTTAAAAATCAGTACATGATTTATTTTTGTCAGTACACATGATAGAAAACAAGTACTTGTACTGATCAAAGCAATACGAATGACCAGCCTAGATTTAATTTAATGTTGGCGTTTTTTTTAAATTTTGAAGATTTTTTTAAAAATTTTTTAAAATGTTTGGTACTTTTTTTATGAACTTTTTTTTACATGTGTGAACCCATATATGTCTCCATATATGGTATACATCCTCATATATGCTGATATATGTAACAATATATGCACATCAGGGTGCCCCTTAAAAGTAGATTTGTCAGTAAACTCCCCCATTTTATTACAAATGGTCCCAAATGGAAGAAATACATTTTTTTTTTTATTTTTTTGGAAAACGTTAACCCGTGCAGAAAGGCGGCCGAAAATTGGTTGTGTATTATTAAAATTACCTAAAATTTTAAATTTCAAAAAGTATACTTTGTATTTCATTTATTCATTTATTATCCTCAAAATTAATCAGATATTGAATTTCGACTTCATCGGATATCGTTTGCCCACTTTAGCCAGGAATTCAAAATGACACACAAATTTGATAAAAACGTTTTTTTTTTTAAATTAATTTAAAAGATTTTTTAAAATGGCTAATTTGCAGATGTCGATGGCTACTTTCATAACAAATAGTTCTTATTATAGTTATCTCTGTGTCTCTTAAATAAATTTAAGAGACGTTTTTCCGAAAATTATGCAAACTTTGATGAAAACATTCCAATTTTGTTAAATTTTTGACAAAATAAGCTATTTTCATAAAATGTACTGGAAAGGAGTCGCTCCAAATACAAACTCGAATTATAATTTTTTCAATTTATTTTTTTTTGTGTTTAATAACAACTATTATATTATAAAATTCGCAATCGACATTTGTAAATTAGGCATTTTAAGAAGTCATTAAAATTAATAAAAAAAAAAAAACACTTCTGAATTCTTATCAACTTCGTGTGTCATTTTGGATTCCTGGCTAAAAAGGGTTAATAAAAAGAAGGGAAATCCGTATCTTAATAATTTTGAGTATAAAGGGTCCGCCAAATAACTTAAAACCATAAAAAAACTACTGCATATTGTTTCAAATTTATTTTTTTATTTGAAAGTACAATCCTTCCGGTTAATAATGGAAAATATTTTCATTCAAATGGCTGCCTCGGCAGGCCATGCAGTAGCCTACACGATCGGTCCAATTTTTAAGCACTTTATCGATTGTGTGCAGCTGTATTTCACGGCATCTTCTGTAAGTCGATCGCAGGCCCACTTAGCGAAGCGAAAACGCATTGGATGGTCAGTTGGCTTCAACTCCTGAACCAATTGAACTTTGTATGGCGTCATACCAAGGTCTTTATGCAAAATTCGTCTCAATGATGTCTCCGAAATCTGCAATTGTTGAGAACGACGGTGAATTGATGTTGATGGCGCTTCACGTACACTTTCTGCCACAGCAGCAATACTCTCGGGTGTACGCACTGTTTTTGGCTTTTCACGCTTTGGTTTATCGACGAGGATGCCAGTTTCTTTCACTTTTTCACAAGATCCGTACGCAATTTTCGCACACATTCTGCAACATTACCATGATTTTCAAAGTAATGTCGCAATATTTCCCAGCGTTGTTCAAGCGTATACACAACCATATTCGTTCAGCGGAAGTATAAAACTAATTATCTGTCAAATCAGACATGAGCTAAGTGTGACCATTCACGAAATAAGCACTAGTTGAAAAAAAAACGTTAGATGGCGGACCCTTTATTATATTAAATTGAGAACTGAAATAAAACGTAAATTTTTTCGAAATTTTGAATTTTGGGAAATTTTAGTAATAATACACTTTTTTCCAAAATGGGTAATTTTCGGTACGGGTTAACGTTTTCCAAAAAAAAATCGATTTCTTTCATTTGGCACCATTTGCAATACTACCTTAGGGGGGGATTGTAATGAATGAAAATCGAAAAATCGTAATTTTAAGGGACATCCTAATGCTGATATCATATCATTTTCACCTGGGGTATTGAAATTCAACAAAAAAAAAAGTTACTTTAAACATATAACTAATACTCTTGGGAAAATAACATCCTTTTCTCTCCCTTTTATTCTTAGAAAGAAGAAATAAAAAAACTTGTCACAACAGTTTAAACTTGCAATGAAGCATATCAGACTTAAAAATTCTGTTATATATTATTTTTACAATATCATTATTTAACTTAGGAAAGTTTTTAAATATAATAGATTTATTTTTTTTTTTATCACAAAATTGGTCAATCATCAATTGAGTGAAAAGGATTTTTTGGTCATTATGTTTAAAAAAGTTTTAAAATTTTAGGACTATACATAACAAAATAGGTTTATAGAGGACTACGCTTTTTTTCTTAAGGATTACGCTTGTAGTCAGAGGGTAGGAAATATAATTCATACATTTTTTTTTATAATTTATGTAAACATTTGACAAGATATTACCACAAATATTTTTAACATGAACCCCATATTGTACATTTTACTACGTACACTTTTTATTGCAGCAAAATAGAAAATGTAATGGCATACAGTGTGACAAATGTCTGTTAACTAGTGTAATTAGACAACTTATTGCATTTTGTAAGTTTGGATTGTACAGGTAAATTTATAAGTGCTCCTGTGGTTGATGTTTTCAATTCTACATATTTAACCTTAATCATATTTGGTAGTAAATCATTACCAGGCGCGGATCCAGGAAAAGGTTTTGTGGGGAGAAGTTAGAGTGGGTACTTAATCATTACCAGGCGCGGATCCAGGAAAATGTTTTGGAGGGGAGAAGTTAGAGTGTTTTTCCAAAATGTTCTATTATTTCATATATTTTTGTATTGAAAAAATTATTTTTTGGGGGATGAAATGTCCCATTTTCCCTCCCCCTGGACTCTTACCTAATCATTACGATACTGTGATATCAAGCATTATTGAATTTTTTTTGACAGTTTTACCTTTAATTTAAATTTTATTCCATCAAACCAATAGAAATGCAATTTTAATTTAAATTTTAAAAGTACTACTTTAAAGATTCCAAACTTTTCGAGGCTTAAAATTTCTGCGTAATTTAAATGATTTTTATATTCGTTTTTTTTTTTTGTTTTATTTAAACCACATCATATTAGTTTCTAAAATTTTCATTTATTGGTTGCTTCTTTTAAAACAATTAGGGAGTAATTGTTAAGTGTTTATGAAGTTGAAATGTTGGTTGTCGAACTAAACCCATATCAAATTTGTTTGAAAGTTCAATAAATGAGTATGACATAAAATGATGGTATTTAAAGTTAATCATGTGAAAATAAAATTATAAAAAAAACCTAAAACAAGTGGTAAATTTGGCTGTAGTGAATATTTTATGCCATTTTTAAGGTACACTTATAAAAATAAACCTGTAAAAATAGCAGAAAAAGCTTCTGAAAATTAGCTAAAAATTACGTTGCAGAAAAAACTGCTAAAATTAATGAAAGTGGGAATGATTCAAGTTCTGGGCCATACTCTATATTTCTTTATAAAGTAGTTTTCTCACTAAACGAGAACTACTATCTGAGCTTGAAGTTACAGATTATCAACATTGATGAAAAATAAATTGAAAATTTGTTTGTTATGTGCAAGGTCTACCATTGGTAGATATTCAATACACGTTTTTAGTTTTTTTCTTGTTATTTGCACACTTGGTCGAAAAAACATAATTTTTATTTTTAATAAAAATTATATCAAACTTGAATAAAATACAAAGTACGGTCTTGTTTACTCCCCCTGTACATTTTGTTTTTGTTTTTATTTTAAACAAAACAAGTGTGCAAATAAAAAGGATTAAAAACAAAAAATGTGTATTGAATATAAGCCAAAGGTAGACCTTGCACATAACAAACAATTTTTCAATTAATTTTTGATTAATCTTTAACATCGTGCTCCTATGTTAGTTCTTATTTAGTGAGAAAACTAGTTTATATGAATTCTTGATGTTTTGCATGGTTGTTACCTCTTTCAAAACGAGTACAGATGATGGGAACCTAGAAAATTCCCGAAATAGATCTATCAACACATTCCTGAAAGTGGTCAAATAATAAATTTGAAAAAAAACTCTATAGATTATTTGTTAGGACAATATCCTAATAAAGATATATAGAGTATGGCCTCGAACTTGAATAATTTTCATTTTCATTGCACAATTAAAGGTCGAAGAAAACATAATTTTTATTTTTAATAAAAATTATATCAAACTGCTAAAATTAGCAGATTATTTTTTTTCTAAATGTTAATAAAATATGAACAGCAATAATAAACCTGTTAACTTAACAAAATTTTAGTTATATATTTGAATTGAATTTAAGTTAATTGAAAATAGCAATTTAATCTGCTAGAATTAGCAAAAACCTTTACTAAATATTTGCAGACTAAAAACAGCAAACAAAATCTGTAATATCAACAAAATTTTTGTTATTTACCTTTATTTATGAAAAAAAAAGTCTATTATGCTAACATTAACAGAATTTTTTGCTAAATAATTGTTAAACGCTGATTTCAGATGGGTAGATTTTTATTCGTATAAAAAAAAAAACCAAAAAAAAAGTTGAACATTTCTAATTTTTTATGATTTTTTTTGTCTTCTAATATTAATTTGCTACTTTAAATTAACTAAAATATAGTGCAATCATAACTAAATATTTGTAAATTCAACGGCTTTGTTTTGCTATTCTTATCTTACTAATATTTAGCAAAAAAATTTGCTAATTTTAGAAGTTTTTCCTGCAACGTAATTTACGAATTGTTTTCTATCAGTGTAAGAATTTACGATTAAAAACATTTTTGAAATAATACTTAAATTTCTTATAATGAAATAATATTCCTCAATTTGAACTACAAAAATAAAGTCCTTTCTTTGTCAAGTCAAAAAGGTTTTAATGTTGATAGTCATTAAATCGAAGTGTGAATCACATCAACATATCTTATATTTAGCAAAAGCCTTAATGATATTTGCCAAAGATTTACCACAAACATATTTAAATGCGTATGAGGAATTTCACAAATTTTCAACACTTTAAGGCAAATTATTTTAAAATATTGTTTTTTTATGACATGAATAATATTTTGTGTATATTTTAGCCGATATTTAAACCTCAAACCGGGCTAAGCTTTTTTTCAATGAAATTTATACCACGTGTTCGGCAAGAATATATTTTGATTTTCGTTGTTCGAAAACAGCGAAAATCAGCGAAAAAGCACAAAAACCTTTAAATATATTGATCAAACTTTAAGGCTTTGCCGTTACTACTACATACAATCTTTCTGTCAAATTTCATAAAAATCTGTCGATACGTTTTTAAGTTAAGACGATGGCCTTTAGATGTATACTATTCGAATCCTGTTTGTCCTTGGCCCAAAATAACATGTATTTTTTACAACTTAGACTTCAGTCTTACTTAGTGTTTACTATCATCGGTTTCCAGTCTAGATCTTTGAAAATTGTGTTCATTTCACAATATTTATTTTTTGAAATTTTACAAAATTTCAGCTTTAACACTTTCTCGCTGCCAAACCGTGCGCTGTACACACAAAATTTTTTTACAAAATATTTTGTAAATTTGGTTTTCTTTCGAAATAGCTTAATTTCTTATTAAAAAACTGTCATTTGGAGCATTTATGACCAATATAAAATACCCCGCATGGAGGCGGGCTTGCCTGCCTGTTATAGGGTTAAGCATGCTAAATACATCTGTGTTAATCATTTATCTTTAAAGCTTTGAAGAATTCATTCAATTTGGGAATTTAATGAGATTTTTAAATTTAAGAAATTAATTCTTTAATAAGAAAATACCAGTAAATGAGTTCAAAGAATTCGAATTTAGGGAATGAATTCCATGACTTAAACATTAAGCATTAAAATTACGGAATACATTCAATCTGGTAACATTATGAAATAGAGACGGAGGAGATTAGAAAAATAAACAAAAATCTAAAAATAGAATATTTGTGTTGTTAGTGTTGTCACTTCTGAGTATAATATACAATAACAGAAAAAGCTAATAGGAAAGAAAACTGCAATTTAGTTGCATTAGATTCGAGGCCATACTTGGGTGTGATCGCTAAACGGGCATGACTTTTTATTGTTACGTTTGTAATGTAAGATGAGCGCAGGTTTGATTCTTACAGCCGCAGGTTGTTGAAAAATTTATCATATAGAGACAATCTGACAATTATAAGACACAAATGACAATACAATTTAAATGGAAAGTCACTGATGAGCCTGTCCATAAAAAAGGAAGAAACTAGTCTAGTCTGATTTAAAAATTAATAGTGTTTATAATTTTTTTAGAGAAAAACGTTTATTCTTCTTCTTAACCTCAACATTTCTAAATTAAATTTGTCAAATGCATATTAATTAAAAATTAATTGCTACTGTCTATATGACGTTAATATAACACTTTACTAAAAGAATTAATTAAATTTCAGTTAATTCTACTTTTGGTCAGGAATTCATTCCCTAGCGAATGAATTCATTAGGAATTCATTTCTTTTTCGTATAATTAACTTTTTTTGTTTAATTCGCAAAGGACTTAACTTTTTAGTTTTAGTCAGTAGGGACTGAACTTTTTTGATTAATTCCCTAAGCGACTTAACTTTTTTTTGTTTAATTCCCTGAAATAAGCTTTTCACGTAATGCCAAAAAAAAAAAAATAAAATAAATTAGGGATGGTCTGAAAATAAGAATTGTCCTCAAAAGAACTGCATGATCTTTAAGTACAAAAATACTTTTTGTATCAAAAATCAGGTGGAGGTTTTAAAATGTATTATTATTTATGGATTTGTACCATTATTTTCATTTTGTCCAATAACCAATTTTTAAAGTTTTTGAGTTTTTTCGTTACGAAACCATAGCAGCCTTTATTTAGAAAATATGAGCTATAAAATATTAAAATACAGATCCGCGTATTCGTTACTTATTATTTTTATATTATTAGACCCTGCATGCAGTTCCTTCAGGGAATGGGAATTGAATAAAAAAGTTAAGTCCTTAGGGACTTAAAACAAAAAGTTAAAAGTTGAATTAAATCCCAAACTAAAAGTTGACTTGAATGCTGAATTAAATAGTTTTCATGAAGTAATATTAAAAAGGGAATGAATTCCTTCAAGACAAATCGAATAAAGGAAAGGAATTCATTCTATTCCTTAAGGTTGATAAGGCAATTCAGTCCTAAAATTTAAATTCATTTAAAAAACTTGGAATTAAGGAATGAATTCTTTAAAGCTCTGTTTATCTTTAAATGCGCAAAAATTATGGCGGTTTTAAGTTTAAAGCAAATTATAAATATTAAAACAACAGTTTTTGCTTGCATTTAATAATCTCATTGTATTTATCACATTTCAAAACACATATTGCAGCACCGAATACCAAATACACTTTTTTTGTCATACGATATATTAGAACTTTAAAAGAAAAACGCGATTATTTAAAAAAAAAACGAATTTTTTGACGGATTTATGATATTTAATTGGGGGTTAAGGTTACTTATTGGAAGGAAATCATAAGTGTTTTAAATTCGCAAAGTTAATAATTTCATATAAAGATACATTCTGAGGTTATGAAAATTTTCTTTGTTCCATAAAATTTTAAGTCCTTGAAATTGTTTGATGCCTTGAATTGTTTGAAATTGTTTGATTAGTATGAAGCTCATTAAAATTTTTAATTTTATCTTATTTCCAAAAAATTTTTTTTTGCACTTTCTCAATTTAGTCCGTCGTGAAGATTCATCCAGATACCTAACCATCCAGGAAGAAAATACAATGGGTGCAGGGTTGGCAAAGCATCGGCGACGGTCGGTTATGCGTTGGCAGAACATAGGATTAACAATATTGACAGTATTGCCCTGTTACAACCGTTGGTTTTAGCGAACTTGCCACCGTTGGCATAACATTGGTAATTCACAAAATTTGGTGCTTTCAAAATAGCTTAAATTAAATTAATTTTGAGGAATGTGTATAATAAATCACATTAAAAAAGTAGCAATACAGTTCGGTCTAAGTCTTATATACAGCGATGGCAGGCAATACCGCTAAAATATCATTATCGATTCCAAACCAATTCGTTATCCCTAAAATACCGTTACCGAAATAAGTGAAAACCCGTTATCCGTAAAATAGCGTTACCGATGTAACTAAAATACCAATATCCTTAAAATACCGTTACTGAAATAACTTAACAAGATAAAAAGAAGTAATCGCTGTTAATAGATAAATCTTTCCAAAGTTTCATCATAAACTACACTCAAAAAAATAAGTTAGTACAAAAGTTAGTAAAACGTCTTGTAAATCAGGTATACTATTTTTTAGCAATTTTTTTTTGCTAAAATCGTGTTTTCAGCTAAAATTTTTGTTATACTTATTCAGCACTTAACTGTTTTATACTAATGCTTTACTAATATACTAATGTTTTACTAATTAATTTTGCTAAAAAAAATTGTGCTGATAAGCACATTAATAGTGTGGACGACAACCAGATTGAAAGATATACGCAGAATGAAGCAGATGTCGCGGCATGTCAAGATGTAGTAGAGAAGAGGAAAATGATACTAAAAAGTACAACTCTAATAAGACATATAAAAAAATCAACCATGGACGACTTTTGTATCTGTTTTTCATAGGCTTTTTTATTTCTAATCTACTAAGTGTTAGCAAAAGTTTTGCTGAATCTACTAATTTTGTTGCTAAAAATCAGCACGCTGATTTTCAGCAAAAGATTTTGCTGACATTAGCAATTTTTTTGCTAGCACCCTCCTGACTAAAATTTTGCTGACTCAGCAAAATTTTTTGCTGACTTTACAAACTTTTTTTTTTGAGTGTAGCCAATCATTGGAATTCGGGTATAATGGGGCTTAAAAATATCGGTGTTCATTGACATTACCTGAATAACTAAAATAATGTTACCCTTAAAATACCGTTACCGAAATATCTTTTAAACCGAAAAAAGTAAAATACCGTTTACGCTAAAAAACTAATTCCGAAATAACTCAAATATCGTTACCACTAACATACCGTTACCGAAATAAACGAAAATAGCGTTACGCTTACCAATACCAGCATCGAATCGGCTGCCATCCATGCTTATATATCATATGTAAATGTGTGAAATATAATGAAATATTAAAAACATGCTTCTATTGATTGTAATATTGGTTAAAAACAATATTGCCAAGGGATTTTGTGGGTGGTATTGGTAAAACACATTCTTTGCAAACAAAGTAGTGTTTTCCTAGTACAATATTATTATATTAGAAATTTTTAACACGGTGGGTTTTATAAAAATAGCAGTGGTTTGCCAGCACTATTTTTTTTTTTTTTGGCACGGTTGGCAATTTATGCCTGGTTATGTTCTCGCGTAAAGTAATAATTAAGTTTTGCAAAATTTTTAAAAAGTTTATAAAATTTTTGCGTTAACAACTTTAAAATGCCTTTTTGACTCAGAGGTGCTGTTTTCTAAGAAACTCAGCAAAAAAAAAAAATACATTTTCAAAAAATGTACTCCAATTTCTTATAAGTTTCTGATGTTCATATTCCGTTATTGGTACGCTGACATCAACTTGAGTATAACTCAAACTATATAAAATTACACCGTTTTTAAATACTGTTCTCAAAACTCAATTCCATAAAACGGCTCAAAAACCCTATGGAAAAAACTGCTTAAAAATCGGGAAATTTTTGTTTCACTTGTAAACTTTTTACCAAACAACGATATAGGAATTAGTTTTTCAGTCAATGTATCTTCCAAGTCTAGTGACTTCGATATTTATCTGTTAAAGTAAAGTCTGTAAAAGTTAAAAACTATGAGCGAAAAAAAAAATTATGAAAAACACGTCATTTTGTAATTTTTAGATTTTTAAATGAACATTAATTCTTTAGGTGAATACTTTTCAATATGAATCTTTGCATGTCCTAGTCTACCTAACCCTGTCCATCGTTTCTCGTAACACAAAAAACGTTTAGAAATAAGAGGCATTTAAGGTCAGTTTCAACAGGTGTCGAACATCTTTGAAGTGGCTCATATATTACTAAATTCATTGCACCCTAAAAATAGCACATCTAATGTTTTTTATTTTATTATTTTTTAGACTATTAAAATTACTAACAAGTCCATTAAAATTGCCCATTAAACCATGGGAATATTTACATAAAATGACATTAAATACTAATCAATGTAAATTGTATTTGTAAAGAGATTACAATTAGAGAATACAAATTATATTCATTTGGAATTGGGGATTAAAAAGAATTTAGCATTTTTTAAGACATGAGTATGAAAGGAATTTTTTTTTGCAATTAGAAATAAAATAAAATCTTTTTTATGTTAATTTTTTTTTAAAGAAACCACAAAAACAATTTAAGAAAATTTTATTATGCTCAATATTGTTTAACTATTTATCTTTATTACCGGCGTGGTTACAAGCGGGATGAGAGGTCTTTATATTTACTGTCTTAAAACAAGAAATTTATATTTGCAAAAATGGCTTAAACTTCCGAAATCAGTGTTGGAAACCCAAAAAAATATTTTTTATTGAAACATGAAATTGTTCGATAGCTAAAAATTAAATTTAAACAAAAGTTACTAAAATATGCTTTTGTTCTAAAAAGTACTAAAATATGCTCTAAAATACAATTTTTTTTTTATCAAAACTAAAGTTTTTGTTATCGAAACTAAAATTTTTTTTTCGAAAATAAGAGTTTTTTTTATAAGTCCGTGACTTTTCGAACTTCCCTCGTAGTTATATGAAATGCAACACTGCTCCCATGAATAGACTACTGTCGAATTTTGAGCAAGTTCCGTCATTTACTTTGCGTTTAACAGCTGTTCAAAACATACAACCTCGTTGATTTTTTTAAAAATGGAAAAAAGTGAATTTCGAGTGCTAATTAAACATTATTTTTTGATGCCATATGCATTTCATATAGCAGTGTGGATTCGATTTTAAATGATCAGTTGGGTTTAAGAAAGCTGTCTGCAATATGGGTGCCGCGTTTGTTCTCAATTGACCATGAACGTAATCGTGTGACAACTTCAAAGGATTGTTTGGAGTTGTTTAACCGCAATTCGAATGAGTTTTTGCGGCGTTTTGTAACTGTGGATCCATTACAACACTCCGGAGACCAAGCAGAAATCTAAACAATGGATTTCTCCGTATGAACCGGCTCCGAAGATGGCCAAGGTAAGTTTGTCGCCCAATAAGGTGATGGCAACAGTTTTTGGGATGCACGCGGGATAATCCACATCGATTACCTTCAAAATGGAAAAAACAATAAACGGCGAATATTATGCCAACTTATTAGACCGATTTAACGACGATTTAAAAAAAAAACGAACCCATATGGTCAAGAAATAAGTTCTTTTTCATCAAGATAATGCACGGGTGCACACGTGTGCAGTCTCAATGACAAAATTCCATGATTTGGGCTACGTATTGGTACCTTATCCGCCATATTCTCCGGATTTAACCCCCAGTGACTATTTCCTATTTCCAAACCTAAAGAAATGGCTCGGTGGAAAGAGATTTAGCTCCAACGATGAAATTATTGATCAAACAAATGCCTATTTTAAGGACCTCGAAAAATCCTATTTTTTGGAAGGGATACAAAAATTGGAGAAACGTTGGACTAAGTGTATTGAGCTAAAAAGAGATTATGTTGAAATTTTTTTTTTTTTGCAAAAAAAAACCGTGTTTCATTTAAAAAGTCACGGACTTATTGATCCGCCCTCGTATAACTACATAAGCCATATAATAATAATCCAAATATATGTACACTAAGAATATTATGTAGGTAAAGACGACAGCAATTGTAGTCAACAATAAATGAAATTTCAGTTGAAGAAAGGGCGACTAACATTTCAATAAATTCAACTAACATTTCAATAAATTCAACTAACATTTGTCATTTGTTTTTACTGTTCAAATAATTACTAGCAATTTTAAGTAAAAATGAACACATATGTCAAACATTTTTTTTTTTATTTTTTTAAATAATAAAAAACAACTGTATAAAATGAATGTAAAATCATAAAACAGTCATTTGCTGTGTTTTTTAAATGAACCACAAGGTTAGTAAAAATTTAAATTTGTTCTACAAATGACTGACATTTACACTAAAAATAAAGAAACTGTATTACAACCTAAACAACTACTACAGAAGTTCCCTGAGTGTAGGGATCGATATGATTACACAGTACAACACATGATTTTGGGACTTAATTCTGAGAATTGCACGTAAAAGTAGCCCCCCCAAAAAAAAATGAACTTCTGCATCATTCGTTTTGTCAAGTTGGCTACAGTAATAATTTCATGGCCATACAAATTTTTTGACTCAAGGCTGATTTTTAGAACTTTTTCTATATTTTAACACGGTTATATCTCGGTATACCGTAAGGAATATCTCTTTTGTGTCTGAAGCAAAGTTGTAGATATGGAATAGGAGAAAAAATGCGAAACAATTCTACCCGAAAAAAGTGCATCCGGTGCCTTAAAAATCTCAAAAATTCCCATTTTTCCCCATTTTTTGCCTTTTTAGCTCAATAACTGGATTAAAAATCCACAAATATGCAGTTTTTTTTTCTTTGTAAACTTTATTTTGCATGAAAATAAAAATTTCGATTCATATTACAATTATTCTTACACAGAAAATTTAAATTGTATGACATGTTTTTTAAATAAATTTTTTTGCAGTTTTTTCAAAATTCCAGATTAAAATTTTGTTCTACACTGAGAAAATCATCTACATAATATTAATGAATGTTTGCATAAAATCATTGACATTGCACTGGAATTCATCCAGTGAAAATTTTCAATTAGTTAATGTATGTTTTTGTAAAATTTTATATTGAATATCGTTTTATTCATTAAAAGTTTCTTACACTCAATAAAGTAGTTTCACTGAAAACTGACTTCATAAAAAGGATGAAGCTTTTAATTAATTTTAAGAATTTTTTTCTTTATTTTGCGAAGAAAAGTTTCATTGATTTACTGAAAAATTACATTATTTTTATCCATCCAACAAATTTCTCTCTGTAAATTCATGTCTAGTTAGGTATTGTAACTTATCCTTTAATTACACATGATTTGATTTGATATGATATCATATCATATTAACATTACCTACTTTATACAGTCAACATCACTACATACTCAAAATTGCGTTACATGAATTTCCTTATTTTCAAAAATTATCCATTCCATCGAGTTGCTGTGCGCTCATTCATCCAGCCAGCCATCTTCATTGAACCAACCGTATATTAAATATTTACTTACATTCAAACAAATATACATACATACGTTGATAATATAAATATTCGAAAGAAAATGTTAATTTTGTATACAATTACATATAAATGAAAGACAATCTCGGGACACTTTAGGCAAAAAGTATAATAAAATTTTAAATTGAAAATTAAAGATTTTATATTTTAAGAAAAAAATTGTTATTTTAACCTCCCAAACACGAATCTAAAGTCAAGGACTCTTTCGAATTTTATATATTTTTTTAACACGGAGCTATATGATCATATATTATTACTTTCCCTACATGCTCGTATAAAAAAGGCCATTTTTTAAGTTTTTATCTTTTTTTAAAAAAAAAATAGGTTTCTTTATACTTCTAAGAACATGTTACTGATAAATTCATACATTTTAAATTGAAAATGCATAAATAAATATAAACAGTTCAAAGCAAAATGTTAAAGAAAATACAATGTGGGAAAGAATTCAATGTAAATTAATAACTGTTTTTGATCAAAAAGCGGGACTCGGGATTTTAGTGCAAAAAGCGGGTTTTTTAAAATTCATTTGTCTTAAAATACGCATTTTAATAAATTCGTAATTTTTTAGTTTAACCCCCCGTCAAACACATATTCTGAAACCTTCGAACAAACACATATGCCTGGCCAGACCCCTATACGTATGGCAAAAAGGGTACCGTAACTTTAAATTGAATGAAGTATGCTCGTATATTATTTTGGTAAAAATGTAAACAAAATTTTATTCATTTTGTGGAATGCATGAAAAACAGTATAATCAACTTTAGAATGTTGTTGGCACACAGGATTAGTGCTTTGGTGCAGTAAAAACGTGTCTTCCTACGCGGCTTTTCGTCTTGCGTGAGACAAATTCTGGAATTCAGTGTACTAGGGCCGCTTTGTTGGTTAGGCAGCATGTTGCTGGGAATATTAAACGGCCTTCCAAAGAAAGATTCAATGGCCAAACGGGTTGAATGTTGTCCCAAAATATGGTTGTTGTTGTATAGGGGCCTGTTTGTTCGAGGGGGGGGCTTTTTTCTTTTGCAGTTTTCGTCGTGTTGGAACGATATTTTTGAATTTTTTTTACAGATAGAAAGCCAACAATATTTTAGGCGGCTACCGGGAAATACAGGTATCTACCTAAACTAGAAGTATGTTTAATTAACGCTCAAAAATTAAATATGCCTGGCCAGAACCATGTGTTTGTCCAAGGGCTAAATCACTCAAATATTACTTAAAAAATTGATATATTCTATTAAATATATAAAAAATCACTTTTGGCTCTACAAATGAATACATTTTAGACTTCAATTCGAACTTCGAAATCCTATCACTGGCTCTGAAAATGTATTTCTAACAAAAAGCTCCAGAATGTATAATATTTTGAACGTTTTTAAATCATTATATTTTATATAAAAATTCTATTGAGAATAAATTATATTGAAAAACGGGATATTATTACCGCCAAAAGCTGGATGGTTAGTCAGGCTAGGTACTACCGATTCAGAACTAAAAACATCAAATGCAACTGATATTTCTTTAGACTCAAATGTAATATCTCATATGAATCAAACACCTTTCAGTGTTAAAAGTTTTAAATAAACTGTGAAATATAAATTACAAAAAACTGCGTAAAGAGCTCAATTAAACCTTATAGATTCAATATTATAATTAAAATTACAATCATAAAAAAACGTTTATCGTTTTAACTCATTCTCTACTATCGTCTTTATAAATTATGGAAACTTTAAAATCCATTTTCTTTTAAATATGTTTGTTAGGAATTCGTACAGCGGCGAGAAGGGGTTAAAAATAAAAAAAATTCTTCCTCATATATGGTCATATCTCCTAAAACATTAAAACATATTGACCATATATGGAATAATATATGAATTCATATACGGAGATATATGGCATATATGAACCAATATATGAACTAATATATGCAATATATTATCATATATGGTGTCATACATATCCATATATAAACTTTTTATTTGAATGTAATTACCCATATATGCTTCCATACATTACATATATGTTCATGTATGCCCATATATGGAACCATATATGCTCATACATGAAACCATATATGGCAATATATGATCATATATGAACTTTTTCACATGGGCATTTTCAATTATTATTCCAAATAAAAATCCTATACCCGGCTGAAAATGTTCATATATTGACATATATGGTTGCATATATGAGCATATATGAATCATATATGAATATATATTTAATCATATATGGGCTAATAGATTAAAAGTTAGGGGTCATATATGGAAATGTATGATACCTTTTATGATAATATATCACATATATCGTCCCATAATATGGCATATGTATTCATATATGAGTTCATATATATTACAGTTTCAAAAGTATTGGGTTTTAAGATTAATGCATTGAAAACTAATTTTCATCACTGAGTTTGTACGGTTTCAAAAAACTTTTCTCATTTCATAAAAATTTATAAATTTGTTTCATCATATTGATAAAAGCGTATTATACCATTTATCAAACATTTCATAAAAAGCTATGAAACTTCTTCATATTTATGAAACATTTCATAAATATGAAAAAAACTTGTCACCAATTTGAACTTTTATGAAACAGCTTCATCATATTTATGAAGTGTCACACTGGACGAAAATCAATGATCATCATATTTATGAAACTTTTCATGAATATGCTAATGCTTTATCTTCGAGTGTATAAGAGTGCGTCTATTCAAAACAGGAACAATTAACATGTATTTTGACTTTTGCCAGACCAATTGGGAATACAACTCATGTATTTTGTAAAAAAAAATATCAAAAAATGCTTTTTATACGTGATCAACTACAAAAAATATTTTTATATGAGTATATATGAATATTTATATATGTCCATATATGAGCACATATGTCCATATACCCACAATTTACGAACTTATATGGAACCATATATGGATTCATATATGCGCCGATATATGCTTTCGTAAATGAAGATACATGAACATTTTTAGTCGGGTAGAGTAATTTTGACAAAATTTAAAAGGAAAATTTAAAATATTAAAATTTTAAATACTTTTTGAACATAGTTTTCATACTTTTCATTATTTGTGAATAACACAATTTAAAAGTTAATTTTAAATTAATGGTTTTAACTGTTTACAAAAGCGTGTTTACAAAAAGAGGGTTATTTTCATATATTTTTTTTTTAATTTTTCTTGCCAACGTCCTTTCATTATTTGCTGTTTTTTAATCTCTTATTCAAGTAACATGAATTGATTTCAAAAACTGGGTGTATACTTTTTCCCTAATAAGATTTAATTAAAGACTTTGTGCAAAAAAAAAAAAAATTATATTTATGTATGTAAAATCTTGTGAAAATTATAGTAGAAATACTACAAGAATAACTTCTTGTCAGAAAATATTTCACGAACTGCTGTACGAGGCCAGGGCTAGTAATTTTTTAGAAATATGAGGGTACATTACTACGACTATTGTTGATATAGCAAGTTAATTTTTAATTTTCCAAAAGAAGAAAAATCTACACATAAACCTTTAATTGTTTACCATAAATCTTATGATAAAAAATAAATTGTTGGCAAAAGATCCAACGAAAAAAAGTTAATGAAATTAGCAGTTGTTTATCTCTAACACTTGATGGGGTAGTTGAATGAAATTCATAACGCAAATTCTGAAAAACAAATTCTTTAACTCAGAACAGTTTTAAAGTTGATAAAAAGAGTAAATTTTGTATTGAGACATAATTGTCAATCATTATAAATTAGTGTCTTTCCCTCAAATCGGCCTACACTGACAGAATTATCTGCATGATGTCAATGAATTTCGGCATTAGTTTTTTGAACTGCCACTGGAATTTGTCCATTCAAACTTTTCATTAAATAAATTCAGTTTTTCATAAAATTTAATGAAATCTTTCATATTATTTATGAAAAGTTTTTTACGACAAATGAACAAGTTTGATTAAAAATAGTTTCATTCAAACCATGAAGCTTTTTCATAAAGTTTAAGAATTTTTTTATTTACTTTATGAAGAAATCTTCATTAGTTTAGTGAAATTTCATTAAAACTCGTTCAAGGTATACTCTCTTTGTAGAATTATAATTTCTATAGAAACATCTTTTTTAAAACAGTTAAAAAATACAAAAATTTTCTATGATGATGTGATTGAAATGATCATTCAAAAATCACGACGTTTAAGCTGGTTTATAAATAAAAAAGAGTCAGCTTTAAAATACAAATGGCAAACTAAAAAAAAAGAAAAAAAAAAAATAAGATTTATATAAATATTAAAAATAAAATTCTTTAAATAAAAAAACATGAAAATGGGATCTTGCACTCATAATAATCCATGCTAACAATACGAAAAAAAATGTCAAAACAACTAAATCTTTTATAAAATAAACATATTTGCGTTTATTTTACAAAATTGTTGGTTATTTTGAAATTTATTTGTATTTTTACGCATGGTTTATTATCAGTGTGTCTATCGCGTCCTACATTTATACTAATCTATGCATAAAAATACCAATAAATGTCAAAAGAACAAAAACTTTCGTAAAATAAACCAATATTTGTTCATTTTATGAAAGTTTTCGTTGTTTTGACATTATTTTCGTATTTGTAGCATGGATTATTATAAGTGTAGTTGTGTTCGTAAAATGAACAAATATTGGTTTATTGTACGAAAGTTTTTGTTATTTTACAAAAGTTTTTGTATTTTTATGCATATATTATTATCAGTGTAGGACACGATAGACAAGATCCCAGTTTCATGTTTTTTTAAATTTTTTTTTTTATTTACAGAATTTTTTTTTATATATTTATGTATTTTATATAAGTCTTATTTATTTTTGTTTTTTTTTAGTTCGACATTTGTATTTTAAAGTTGACTCTTTTATTTATACCCTCCTCAGTCCCGAGGAAAAATCTAGCGTCAGAAGTCTTCAAAAATTTTTGTTTTATGCTTCTGAGAGAAACAATAGAAAAAAAAAAATTGTTCAAGGACATAAAGGACGAAGCGATTCTAAGATACTGCAGGTGCAGCCGGCTGGACATTTGTAACTAAGTGAAGCGATTCTAAGATACTGCAGATGCAGCCGGCTGGACATTTGTAACTAAGTGAAATAAAAAACGTGCCATTATTTTTGTAATAGGTAACAAATGTGCAGCGGGCTGGACATGTAAAAAAATGCTAAAATAAGGGTCTAACAATAAAGTTATTGAAAATTTATGTACTTTAACTTGTTTATTGAACTGTTAACAATAAAATTATATATTTTTTTTTAATTTTTATATATCACAATTGCAAAAATTTAATTAAAATGGTTAAGTGCTTTAAAAAACGTGTTATACGATCACCTGATCACAAATATAAAGCAAAATTTTTTAGAGTGACCAGCTTGCAAAAAAAAATACTGGTTTTTAGTACAAAAAACATGTTCAGTTAGCTGTACAAATGGTCATAAAATTAAAAATAATTTTTGAAAACACGTCTGCAAACGTTTGAAAAATGTCCAGTAGGCTGCACATGAGGAACGAGGAGGATACACCAGGTCAAACGTCATGATTTTTAAATGATCATTTCAATCACTGTTATGGTAACTGATCCTAATGTAATTAGTACACCCTAATACTATTTACTAGGTCCTGTATGGCATCACTGTAAATAGTAGTAGGGTAACGAGTATTTACAATATGTAACCATAAGTACCAATTTAATGTAACACTATATATTTCATCATTTTTATACAGTGTTCGAGTCATTGTTAATAAACGTGTTGAAACAATAAGATCTCTTTATTTTATAATAATACAATATGGTGTCAGGTGAAAGCAAAATGACGGACAACGTGGTAGATGAAGCAAAAAGTGTTGACTCATACTCGTCAAAGACGCCATTTTTTAATCTAAAGGCTCGAAATGTTGCTACGGAGTGGGCAAGCTGGAGCAAGCAGTTTAAGATTTTTTTGTTAGCAACAAATTTGGAAAAAGAGTCTGAAAAAAGAAAGGTGGCTCTCTTATTGCATCATATGGGGCCAGCGTGCCTTCATATTTTCAACTCGTTTAATGTCAATATGGACACGGTAAAATATGATGACTTGATAAAGTTGTTCGAGGCACATTTTGTTCCAAAAATTAATATCTCTATGGAACGCCATGTACTTTTTACTCGGCAACAGAGGAACGAGGAGTCTATTGGACAGTATGCAACAACTTTAGAGAATTTAAGTAATTCTTGTGACTTTGGCTTGTTGCGGGAAAGTTTGCTGAAGGATATTTTTATATGTGGCCTATCGCAACACAATAAACATATAAAAGAACGTTTGCTGAGTGAAGAGGGTATTGATTGGAAGAGGGCTTTAGAAATTGCCAAAAGTATAGAAATGGCAAAAGAAAATTTAGCCAACATCCAGGGTGTTAAAGAAGAAGAAGAGCCAATAGTATCGGCAATACAGCGTATGAAAAAGAAACAACCGTATCAACAGCAACAACAATATCAAAAACAACCGTATCAAAAGCAACAACAAGCGGCAGCCATTTGCAAAAAATGTGGCAACAAACATTACAACAAGTGCCCTGCAGAAGGTGTCACATGTAATACATGTGGAAAATTAAATCATTATGCAAGAATGTGTTTCTTGAAAAACAAGTACGTAAGAAATGTTTTTGATAATGCCGAAGAAGATGAAGAAGAGGAAGTCCTATTTGTTGGAACAATCAGCGAAATGCTATGTAAAAATATTTGGAACGTCAACGTGGAAATTAATGGGAAGGCTGTGGTTTGCCAGGTGGACACTGGAGCTCAGACTAACCTGATGTCGATCAACATTTTCAACACCTTGGGTATAAGTAAGGTAGATCATAAGGTATATAACAATATATTTACATTTAGTGGTGAAAAGTTACCGGTAATAGGTAAAACTTTTATTGAATATTTGTTTGATAACGTAGTTTATGCTACATATTTTTATATTGTGAACATGGAATGTAACAATATTATTGGTTCTAAGATGGCCGTTGAAATGAAATTAATTAAGCAAGTAAGCACAATAAATTGCGATACAGTTTTGGAAAAGTACAAAGAGATGTTTCATGGGTTAGGAAAGCTTAGGGAAAAGTGTCATTTGCAAATAAGGGAAAATTGTCAACCGGTAGTTGATCCGCCGCGTCGTGTACCGTTTAGTCTTCATGATCCTTTAAAGGCCGAGATTGAGAGGATGGTTAACTTAAATGTTATCACTAAGGTAAAGGAACCTACGGATTGGGTGAATTCGATTGTACTAGTTACAAAATCTAATGGTAGTTTAAGAGTGTGTTTGGATCCACGGAATTTAAATAAGGTAATTGTAAGACCTAGATTTGATTTTCCTACAATAGATGAGTGTAAATCTCGTATGAGTGGTTCTAAATTTTTTAGTTTGTTAGATGCTAATTCCGGTTTTTGGATGGTTCAGCTTGATGATGAATCGTCTAAATTGTGCACGTTTAACACACCGTTTGGAAGGTACCGTTTTTTACGTTTGCCATTTGGCATAAGCTCAGCACCTGAAATATTTCATGCTGAGATGATCAGACTTTTCGGTGATATAAAAGGTTTAGTTATATATATGGATGATTTTTTGATCCATGCACCAAGTGTGGATCAACATAATAAAATTTTAGATCAGGTCCTGGAAAGGGGCAGTAAAGTGGGTCTAAAATTTAATAGGACAAAGTCGATGATTCTCAAGAAAGAGATAAAGTTTATTGGTCATATTTTTAGTGTGAATGGTGTTAAACCGGACGGGGGAAGAATTGAGTCTATTTTGGCAATGCCCGTACCGCGGAACAAACAGGAGTTACAACGTTTTTTAGGAATGATTACATATTTAGGGTCATTTATCGACAATTTATCATGCAAGAGTAAACATTTAAGGGATTTGTTGAAAAAGGATTCTGTTTGGAGTTGGAATAGTGAGCAACAGAGGGAATTTGATAATTTAAAGAAGGAGATAACAAAGGCCCCAGTTTTGGCATATTATGATACGAGGAAACCTCTGACATTGTCAGTGGATGCCTCGAAGTTTGCGGTAGGAGCCGTTATAATGCATGGTGAAAATCCTGTGGCGTATGCTTCTGCATCCTTGACTAATTGTCAGGTGAACTACGCACAGATTGAGAAGGAGTTATTTGCCATTTTGTTTGGGTGCACTCGTTTTCATCAGTATATTTATGGTAGAAATGTGACTGTTGAAACAGATCACAAACCCCTTGTTTCGTTGTTTAATAAACCTTTATACAATATTCCGACACGTCTTCAGAGATTCATGATTAGATTGTTATCGTATAATTTGACTGTGGTTTATAAACCAGGCAAAGATTTGTTTATTGCTGATACTCTGTCGAGGGCTCCACTTGGGACTAAAGTTCTTTCCGATATGGATGATGACATTGATTTGCAGTGCAATTTACTAATATCCCAAGTAGCTTTACCGGAAAGTGAAATTGAAAATATTAAACAGGAAACTGAAAAGGATCAAGCTTTTCGGAAGATTTTGAAATATATAAAGGAAGGTTGGCCAGAAAATAGGAAACAAGTAGATGTGGAAGTGCGACAATTTTATTCAATTAAAGATGAGTTAAGCGAAGTAAAGGGCATTTTATTCAAGAATAAACGTATTTTGATACCGGTTAATTTGAGATCAAAAATGTTACATTATGTGCATGAGGGCCATATGGGGATTCAGGGCTGTCAGAATCTGGCAAAGTGTTCTATTTATTGGCCTAATATAAACGATGATATTTACAATATGGTATCCAATTGTAGCATATGTTTAAAATATAGGAATGCTAATCCCAAGGAAGAATTAAAGAGTCATGACATTTGTAACATTCCTTGGTATAAGGTCGGGTGTGATTTATTTGAATTTGATAAAAGGATGTACTTAATAGTCGTAGATTATTATTCGAAGTTTTTTGAAGTAGAACTTCTAAGTTCTGGTTATTCTTCTATACAAGTGATAAGAAAATTTAAGTCAATTTTTGCCAGACATGGCATTCCTACTATTTTAATTTCGGATAACGGACCGCCTTTCAATTCGAAGGATTTTAAACAATTTTGTATTGACTGGGGTATTGATAGCATTACATCAAGTCCCTATTTATCTCGTTCTAATGGTCTTGCAGAAAGATCCATTCAGACGGTGAAGAACATCTTATATAAATGCAAGGATTCTGGTACGGATCCATATATGGCATTTTTGCAGCATCGAACAACTTCTAGGAATAATATGCCAAGTCCTTCCGAATTGCTAATGAGCAGGAGATTACGTACAAAATTACCTTCGGTCTCAAATGACTTAAGGCCAAGGCTGGTAAATGTGAGGAAACATAGCGAACGGTGTAGAGATAGACAATTGAAATCGGCTCAAAATTATAATAGGAACTCCATTAATTTGAAACCAGTTGAAGTGGATGAACAAATTTATTTTAAGAAAAATCCGACTTCGGTATGGTTCAAGGGTAAAATCATTGAGAAATGTAAAGAGCCTAGATCATTTTTGGTAAGGGATGAGAATGGGGTAGTTTACAGGAGAAACAGGCAACACATAATGAAAACGGCTCGGAAATCGGGAAATTTTGTAAAAGGTAAAATGAGGAAACATGATTTGGGTTTTGGCGATAAGGAAAATGTTTTTTATGATTTTAATGTTGGTAAGGATAATCTTAATGAAAGTTTAAAGGAAAATAGTGAAAATATTAATACTAGTCAGGCAAACGAAAATTTAGATAATGATCAGAGTGATGAAAATGAAACAAGTAGCAATGAAATTAATACCAATAGTAATAAGGATAACGATGTATATACATCAAAAAGTGGAAGAAGAATAATACCTCCTAATAGGTTAAATTTGTAAAATAATCTTAAGTATCTTACACTGTATTATATCAATATTGTACCTCCTAATAGGTTAAATTTGTAAAATAATTTCAAGTATCTTACACTGTATTATATCATTATTGTATATTTCTTTATAGAAAAAGGGGGATGTTATGGTAACTGATCCTAATGTAATTAGTACACCCTAATACTATTTACTAGGTCCTGTATGGCATCACTGTAAATAGTAGTAGGGTAACGAGTATTTACAATATGTAACCATAAGTACCAATTTAATGTAACACTATATATTTCATCATTTTTATACAGTGTTCGAGTCATTGTTAATAAACGTGTTGAAACAATAAGATCTCTTTATTTTATAATAATACAATAATCACATCATCATAGAAGTTTATTGTATTTTTTAACTGTTTTAAAAAAGATTTTTCTATAGAAATTATGATTCTACACAGAGAAAAATCCTTCGACTAGTTTAAATAAAATTTGTTCACTAAACTAATGAAGTTTTCTTCACAATGTGAGTAATGACTTTCTTAAACATTATGAAAAAGCTTCATAGTTTTAATGAAACTATTTTTAACGAAACTTCTTCATGGTTCGTATGGAATTTTTAATAAATAATATGAAAGATTTCATTAAATTTTATAAAAAACTACACTTATTTAATGAAAAGTTGCAATGGACGAGTTCCATTGAAAATTCATAGATCTAATGAAAAAATTCATTGCTGTCATGCAGATAATTCTCTCAGTGTATAGAAAATATTTTAAACAATAAAATGATTATAATCAATAAAATGATTATAAAGTATTCGTTGAAAATTGAATTCAGATTTAAAGATCTTATTAGGAAATTATCGCATTCTTTCAAATGTCTGGCTATTGCCTGACCTAATTTTTGTTTCTGTTTTATTTTTATATTCAGGTTGGACTGGGCCGTAGGCATATACACTTAAATACGCAATACAAAATTTGACTCTTAAAATGTTATTAGATCATTAATGTTCAAATTCCTTTGATGTTTTTTCAATAATACAAAAGATTATTTAAGAAATTTTAATAAGTTAAAATGCCAAACAATATTGCGCCATTTTCTTTTGAATATTCGTTTCTTTATAAAAACTACCCGTTACCCTACCCCTTTATAACTAATGTTTTTCATTATCATTAAATTAGTATGCAAAACATTTATTTTAATTTAAAATATTAATTTATATGTTTAAGACCTGCTAACCTTTTCAAAATTAATGTACGTTTAATTTTTAACCATAGTTATGTATGGCAAATTTATATTTCTGTGGTTAAAGTTAAACTCTCCCGGTTGAAAATTGGATGGTATATGAACATATATGACAATATATGTGCTTATATATTATCATATATGGGTATAGCTGACCATATATGTTCATATTCGGTTCAAATTTGAGGGTATATGGTCGTATATGATCATATATGTTCATATGTGATGATATATGATCCATATATGTTCAGATATGATCATAAACGACCATATACCCTCAAATTTCTTATCCGAACATATATGATCATATATGAGACAATATATGTTCATATATTGAACTATATTTGGACATATATGGTCAGCTATACCCATATATGATAATATATAAGCCCATATATGGTCATATATGTTCAAATACGAATCAATTTTCACATGGGCTGATTATTGTTAGAAAAGTTACTAGCCCCAAAAAGATATTATTTAACACTGAATTGTTAGTTTTAAGCTTTTTTAAACAAAAGTTAATTAAATGTTATTTTCAACTAATACGATTTGTTTGCCGATTTTGTAAAAGCAAATGCCGTAATTGCCAATTTTTTTGGGTGGAGGGAAACTGCCATATAATTTCATCGCAATGATATGGCAGTTCTGATCAATGTTTCTATATAGGTAGCTACAATGTTGTCTTTCTAAATTTTTTAATAGTGGTTCTATATTTCATATAGAAAAATTTTAACATATATTTTTTCGCAACTGTGCTTTCTCTTGAACACTTTGCATACTTTTTGGGTTGAATTAGTAACAACCCAGGTGAAAATGTTCATATATTGTCATATATGGCCACATATATGATTTTATATATGAATCCATATATGTTCGGATTAGAAATTTGAGGGTATATGGACATATATGGTCATATATAATGCCATATATGAATGTTCATATATGGTCATATATTATTACTTTTAATAAATGCTCGTATAAAAAAGGCAATTTTTTACGTTTTTATCAAAAATATTGTCTTTTTTTTTTAAAGAATAGGTTTCTTTATACTTCTAAGAACATGTTACTGATAAATTCATACATTTCATATTCAAAATGCATTAATAAATATAAATACATAGTTTAAAGTAAAATTTTTTAAGAAAATACTATTTGGGAAAGAATTTAATGAAAATTAATAAGAGTATGGATAATGGAAAACCAACTTGTTCAAAAAAAATAAATAAAATTAGATGATTTAGAAAATGATGAGGACGGCGATAACAACAGTTATCAAGCCAACCGACAAAAGAAGTCCGTTGGTACGAATACGAATAAAGGAAACTTTAACTAAAATGCTTGTGTTTGATACACACAAAATATCGTTGCCAAGTAATTAGGAGCATTTCAACTAATAAAGTTTTTTCACAAAAGGGATTTTGGTGCAAAAAGCGGGATTTATTGACTTGAAATACGGATTTTAAAAATTTCGTAATTTCTTAGTTTGAATCGCTCAAATTTTACTTCAAAAATTAATAGTTTCTTTGATTTATTAAAAAAATCAGTTTTCGCACTACAAATGAATACATTTAAGACTTCCATTCTAATTTTGAAATCCTATCACTGGCTCTGAAACTTTATTGCTATCAAAAATCTCCAAAAATAATAATATGTTGAACGTTTTTAAATCATTTTGTTTTTTTTTTATCAAAATTAAAAAAAAATATATTGAAAAGCTGGATAATCCCGCCAAAATAGTTGGTCAGGTTAGCTACTACCGATTCAGCACATAAAATGTGACTGATATTTCTTCAGATTAAGGTGAGATATCTCATAACGCATTCTCTACTTTCGTCTTTATAAATTATACAAGCTTTAAAATCTACACACAGAAAAATAAAGTGCCAACCGCATTGAAAAGTGTATGTTAATGGTAACAACCTATAAATTCAGTGAATACAATGATATTTACATTAGATGTCTGAATATTTTGGGTACTGTAACTAAAATTCAGATGAATTAACAGAACTTTCTTATGAAGACAAATATAGGGTTGAGCAAACAGTCTGAAATTCGAAATAAGCAAATTTGAGTCGTAGTAATCGAATTTCAGTTGGCAAATATTCAAATTTTTCTCTGTGTGTATTGTCTTTTATATATTTTTGTCAGGAATTCGTACAGCAGAGAGAAGGGGTTAAAAATAAAAACAATTTCATCCTCATATATGGTCATATCTGTTAAAAAAAATTAAAACATATTGCACATATAATGAATAATATATGAATTCGTATATGGAGATGGTGGCATGACATAACGTCCAATGACATAATGTCCATGGACGTTATGTCACTCGAAAAGTGTCATAATGTCCATGGACTTTATAACACTCTGCAATGTGACATTATGTCCACAAATGGAATGACATAAAGTTCATGGACATTATGCCACTTTTTGGGTGACATAAGGTCCATGGACATTATACTCCAATGTGGAAACAGATCAGTAATTATGAAGTTTCTTTTGTGTCGCACGCAGAAAAAACTTTATTTCGCGAAGCCGCCTGCCGCGTTCTTATCTGTCAACTGTAATTTGTTCGTTTAATTGATGCATGACAAATGGTAATGGAATTGAAAATCATTGTCATTAATCAATGAAATTAAATCCTTAAAAGTAATTATCATTAATTAAAATTTATTGTATATACCGTAAAAAGTTAAGTCTGTAATAAGGCGAGTAAGGAGAAATGTGTGTATTAAGTATTTTGAAGGATGTTCACAATCACAATTGTGAAGTAAACTGAAAGCTGGTGGAGTAATTGGTGATGAAAATATTCAAGACCAAATTGATGTTGATGAGTTCAATAGGAATTCAATTCTTCCACCTGTCCCACGACCTAATAATATTTCCTTTCCTCCTTATAATTATCCGAATGATTATGGCTTCACTTTTCGAAACGTTGACGTAGTTGAAGTTTATAATGCAATGATGACTATTAAAACAAATGCTGTTGGCCCAGATGGTATACCTTTAAAGTTTTTAAAACTTGTTTTTCAAGGTATTTCCACACCGTTGCTTTTTATACTTAACAATATTATAATAACCTCTTCCTACTTTCCAAACAATTGGAAGATTGGAAGAGTTACTACAATACCAAAAATAAAGTCTCCTCGTCTTATTTCTGATTATCGGCCAATAAGCGTCGTAAATGCGAGTTCTAAGATTCTCGAAGTTTTACTTAGAGATCAAATGCAGGAACACCTAAATTCAAGAAATTATTTAAACCCATACCAATCAGGATTTGGAAAGAATTACAATACTACTGGGTTAGTATTAGATGTAGTTGAACAACTAAGGGGTAATTTAGATATGAAGTTAAATTCAGTGCTTATATATTTGGATTAAAGCAAAGCTTCCGACTCTTTGAGTCATGACTTACTTTGTAGTAAATTATTTAACCAATTTGACTTCGGTTCTTCGGCTTGTCGTTTAATGTTTTCTTTCCTTAATGGTAGATATCAATATGTTCAAAGTAACGAGAGAATTTCTGCATCATTAAAAACTTTCAGAGGGCTGCCCCAATGGTCAATATTAGGGCCCCTTCTTTTTATGGTTTATATAAACGATTTGTAGCAGCACGTTAAATTTTGTAGATGTTATACATATGCAGATGATATTCAGTTGCTAGCTGATGATAAGGGATTTGGTCTTTCGTATTTGGAAACCAGTGTTAATAATGATTTGCTTCATATTATGGAATGGTCAGAATCCAATTTTCTAAGTTTAAACCCTTCTAAAACGCGATGTATGTGGTTTTCACAAAGTATGATAACTCCAAACATAGTTTTAGGCAGGGAGTCGATACAGTTTGTTTCTACCATATTATAAAACTTTGGGAGTGTATATTGACAATAATCTGAAGTTTGACTGTCAAGTTAACAGAGTTATAGCAAAAATAAATTTCGTTATGAGGCGTCTATATAACACAGGTCTGTATTTACCAGACAATGTGAAATGGAAAGTTGCTACAGCACTTTTGTAGTTAAAAACAAATGAAATTTCATTTAAAAAAAGGACGACTTACATTTCATTAAATTCAACTAACTGTTTTTAATGTTCAAAAAATGACTAACAATTGTACTAAAAATGAACCACATGGTAGTAAAAAATAAACCAAAAATTTTTTTTTTATTTTTTTAAATAACAAAAAACAACTGTAAAAAATTAATGTAAAATCATAAAACAGTCATTTGATGTGAGTTGTTTTTTTAAATGAACTACAAGGTTAGTTAAAAATTTTATTTGTTCTACAAATTTGTGATCTTTTGTAATTTAGTTTTTAAGTTATTATTTAATTAATTACATTAAAATCTTTCCTTTTTTTTCAAATACTCAGTTCTGTACTGTAATATAAGACGTTTAGTCTTGTGTATGGAACACCAAAATAAAATAAATAAATAAAAAATAAATAAAAATAAATGACTTACATTTACATTAAAAATAATGAAACTGTATTACAACCCAAACAACTACATATTTTTAAAGCAGAAGTTCCCTGAGTGTACGTTATGTTTTCGGGCTTCGATATCGGGAATGGAGACATATGACTCCCTGTGTTATTGACTTTATTGGCTTTTATTGATTTAAGAATAATGGTTCAATTTTATAAAATCATTAAAAATGCAAATCCTCCATATCTCCTTGAAAGATTCAATTTTGGTAACTCTACGAGAACACATTCAATTAATTTTCCACGACTTTCATCTCTTATTATGAATAAATCATTTGTTGTAAGAGTAACTAGAATATGGAACTCAGTAATACCCTATGAGGATTGCAAATTCACTGGATTTATTTCTAATTTTAAAAAGGTTTTATTAAAAAATTTGTAGAAAGCTGCTACATTACCCAGCAAAACCACAAATTACCAAATCATGTGTAAAGTAATGTATCGCCATAGGGCTTCATGCATTACTTTACACTTTCCTTCACTGATGAATTATACTGGCGATGAGCCTCAAAGTAACTCATTACCTTGTAGGGGGTAAAGTAACTGGTTACTTATATGGTTACATGGTGGGAAAAAGTAATGTGTCTATAAATACATTTTCATAAAAAAAAAATTCATAAAAATATTTTTTACAGATATTTTTTTTTTTTATTAAATAAATAACCTTTTTTTTTATTAAATAAATTACGTGGTCATGCTGGATTTCGAACCTGGGGTCTCTGGTATTTAACAATTAGTTAGGCGAGAACTCTACCAACTGAGCTATCAATACATACAATATTTTATTGCTTAAAATGTAGATGAGTTGTTGTGCTTCGTGTTTTCGTGCGTGATATCAAAAATATACACCTTACCCTCATGCTTACAAAAAATCACAAAGTAATGTTTCTATAAATAGATTTTGAAAAATATATATTAATAATTACTTTACGTTTATAATTCATGCATTATGTAATTGATGATCGGTAAGTCATTATTTTATGTTTTGAAGTAATGTAAAAGGTAATGAGGTCTCATTACAAAGTAATCCATGAGTGTTCAATTATCGGTAACTCATTACTTCTTGTTGGAAAATAATGATACAGGTAAGGAGTACACATTACAAGGTAATGCATTACTTTATCGCACCCATTACCAAAGTTTTGCTGGGTAACTGTATTCAGTATTTGTGCAAGGGGGGTGCTTATACTTTTGTAATTTTTTTTTCATATATATATTATTAAACGAAAATAGTTTGTATTTTTTATTATGATTTTATTTATACTAAGATCAGCAAATGAATATACAAAATGAATTTTATAGTTTTAAGTCAAATTAATTTTTTTGTAACTGCCATACTTATTAATCTGGATTAACTAGGCCCCAAGGGCTTGAAATCCATAAATAAAAATAAATAAAAATAAAAAAAATTATAATGAAAATAATTTCACTACAATTGATAACAATGAAAATCTAATGAAATCATCAATTAATTAGTCCACTCAATTAATTAGCCCATGTATTATCTGAAAGGTATGTCGAAAGTTTTAAACACCTCCCTTGAGGTAAATTAAATCTTTATAATCAATTTGCCCCTACCTTTTTTTAAAAGTTTTTAATACAATAGCATATATTTTGCTTAAATTACAATAAATAAACTAGCATAAATTGTGCAAATAAATTGCAAATAAATAAATAAATTGCAATAAGCAAAAAATTTATTATTTTCATTAAGTTTTTCCAACATTAACTAGTTAACAAAAGTAACAAGACATTTAAAATCCTTAAAAATAAATTATTTAACATAACAACATTGTAAATGGCCAGCCATAAAATAATATGTTTAAGATAAAGCTCTCACAAGTTCCCAGACAAAAAAAGACAAACGGACCACCGCTGGCAAGACACTTTAGCAAGTGGTAGAAGTAGTTGCAACAAGTGGTTTTCAAAGTCCAAAGTAAGAAAATCATTAGACAAAAGATCCTTCCGTTCAAAAAGTGTCGTGCAAGAACTGGGCAAATAACAATTCCAAAGTTGCAGAATTTTTCCACATTTTTCATGGTTTTAAAGTCTAAAAATTTGTCTTCCAAAATAAAATTTAAAAAAGTTCATGTATAATTTGTTTGGTCCCGCTGGGACTTGAACCCTGGCCATCAGATTGGCAGCCGACACAGCTCTTACCACTGAGCTAACGAGCCATATAATACTTGATAGCTTAAAACGTAAGCAAATCATAACATCTGGGTAACCGATGGTTGCACAAATATGCTAGCACTGGCATAAGGTTTGCTGGAAACAACTTGCCATCATTGAGAAAACAAAAAAAAATTTGGTCTTAAAAGAGCTTTTCCAGAAACAAAAAAATCAATTTTATATGAAAAAATATTAAAAAGTATAAAAAAATCACAAAAAAAATTTTTGCCTGAAAACCGGGCTCAAACTCGGAAACTTCCTACTACAAATTTTTTAAACAAAGCATCATAACTTTTATAAAATAAATGCTTTACCAGTCCTTAGGCTTTTGAGCCGTTGGTAATTTCTGACTAGATAGCATTGGCGAAACACTTTTCCCCAACGTTCGTATAGTGGTCTCAACCAATTCTTTGACAATGATTTTGTCTCTAGACAACTAAAATTATTGTAAAACAAATACTGACAAAACGCTTGTTGGAAACGCTAGTAAATCATAAGAAACAAGTGTTCTGCCAGTAGTTTATTTACAATTCCTCGGTAAGAAGTGCTTGATTTTTTGTACCACTGGTAGTTTCTAACTGGGTTTGTTTACAACTTTTAAATTTTTTTCGCTTTTTTTATTGTTTCTTGTATTTCTCTATCACCTTTTATGCTATATTGTTGTTGTGTTGCTATTTTGTTAACGACGGACGACCTCTTGGGTTTACACTTACTTTTTCTTGTAACAATTTAATATGTTTATGTTGTTCTTTTATTTAAAGCTTCCTGTGCTATTATGCAAATAATGTTTTAGGTTCCGGCTAGAATAAGGAAATATTTTTGCATATTCCATTGTTTACCGTGTTCAGAAGGGTTATAACTAAAATTTTTGCATATTACCACGAGGTGGAAAAAATTGTATTATTAATGAAAAACATTATTTTGGGTCAGTTCGCAAATTCAATTTTTTATTTTGCTTTTGTATTTTTTTTTGTAACCCAGGAAAATTTCTAATTTATATATAATTATATATATTTATATATATTTATATAAATATTTATATATATTTATATATATTTATATATATTTATATAAATATTTATATATATTTATATATATTTATATAAATATTTATATATATTTATATATATTTATATATAATCATATATTGCACCATATATAATTAGATATAATATATATAATAGATTAATAATAAACAGCTAATTACTTTAAAGCAACAAATTGAGTTTTGGACATCAAAAACTAGCTTTAAACAACAATTATATTCCATTATGATGGATTTAGGTATTTAAATAAATAATGTAAATATTAAAATTATTATAAAATTGTTATATCATAGTCTGTAAGGATTTATGTATCCATAGACTGAATAAATTGAAATAAATAAATAAATAAATAAATATATGCGGTTGATTATTCAAAAAAATGTTTATATGGTGCTATATAAAATATAAAATTATATATAATTATATATGGTCCAATATATATTTATATCTGCCTTATATAATTTTGTCTAATTTTATATAATTATAAAAAATTATATATACCAATTTTTAGGATATAATTATATATAATTTTATCTGATTATATCAGATTTTATAGAGTTATATATACAGTTGAACCTGGATTATCCAGGCCTCTATTAACCGGCTACATCTGTTAACCGGCATGCTGGTGGTTTGATTTATACCTCTATTAACCGTGTTTACCTCTGTTATCCGTGATATTATTTTTTTTCCTCCATTAACCGTGCTTCACCTCTATTATCCGCGCAGAACACATATTTCACCTACATACAAAGAGTTAAAATTCGGGAAAAATAAATAACTTCTATTAACCGTGTTTTCGATTATCCGTGCTGAGTCCGGTCCCGTGCAACCCGGATAATCGAGGTTCAACTGTAATTATATCCATCAATTTCCGTATATAATTATATACAATTTGATATATCTTATATAATTTTTTTCAATCGGGCGTTAAAACTCGGAATTTTTTATTCGTGAACTCGAAAGGGTGAAGAAATATTGGAGAAAATAAATAAAAAATTTTATTAAACAAAAAAATTGACATCGAGCTTAAATATTCATGTAAAAAATTTTTTTTTTTGCTGGCGGGAAACTTTCCCTCACCCCCTAATTTTTTTTATTAATAATCATATAATTACAAATTATATCCTATTACCCTAGCCGAGCACTAGCTACTATGGCTTTCGGCGGGTTATAGCGAAAACAGACCAGTGCCTCTGGTGTGAATCGAACCCACGACCCCCGCACTGATAAGCCAGCACGCTACCAACTAGCCTACCGGGGCGCACATCACCCCCTAATTGTTAATTATGGTTCTCTTTTTTTTGGACATGAAGCAAAATGAATATATGATATTTTTTATTTAAAAAAAATACAAATTTAAAACTTCATCGCTGTTGGCGGGTGAACTTTTTTGACGCCCGCGAAAAATAAAAAACCTATTTCTGAATAGTTTTTTTATGGCCTTTTCGATTATACTATGTCAATTGTGATATTTGTAAAAACATTTTAAAAAGTTATAGCTCTAGTGTTCAGTAAAGGTTTATTGTTTCAATATAATTGGTGTTGGGTGTGGGTGGGTTATTTTTTATTCCTCAATTTTATTCACCTTTTGAATTTTTTTTTGTTTTTATCTGCTACAAACCCAGTAAAATTATTTCATATGTTTATGTCTACAGGGATTTTATCTATTTTGGTTGTCTTACTCATTGCCTTCTAGTTATTTAACAATCATTGCTATTTTTTTTTTATAATTTATTCATTATGTATAATTTTTTTAACCTTAAACCGTCAAAAACTAAATTTATTTGATTTTGTCAGTTTTTTTTACTGAATTAATGCAAATTGTATGCGAAATGTACATGTTAATAGGTTTTATGGAAAACCATTATTTTTCAACAGAAACATGAAGGTGGTAGCGACCGTTCCTTGGTTGGACTTTAACATAGCGTTGTGGGACAATTGACGCATTTTAGACACCTTGGGACGTGTTAGGTGATATGTCTAAACATTAAATTTGAAATAAATGTAAAAAATCTTTGAATTTAAAAATTGTTTAGACGTCAATAGTACGCGATCAATATGTCCGCCGGGGGCAGCAATATGACCACTCATTTTTGTTTCTAATCCGATATTCAAAACATTAACATATTTGTAATCTGCTAGTAGAGACTAACAACAAACATGTGTGTGTTATCTCTAATAATTCCCCAGATACTCGCATTTGAAAATGAGGAATTCCAAATATTGTCCGACTCAGGTCAGGTTTTGAAGAATAGCGGAACGAAATCGGACCAAATTTCTTTTTTAAAATATTGATTATTTAACTAAATAAGTTCTTGATTAAGAAAGAAAAAAATTAATTCAATATCTTGTTCTTCTAAAAAACTACATTCGTTTAAAGCACCAACAGTCTTTTACCTCCATATAAATATTTTCTTTCTGAACATAGAAAATGGGCATACTATTTATATAAAAGCCAGTTGTGTTAAAAAATTTTGCACGTCTCTAATTAGGTAGCGAATATGTATATCTCCCTCTGGGTAGAGGTCGAGGAAACTCTTGGGTATGACAAGGGGCGAATTAAGGACCTTGACGGGTTACCTCACGGGACACTGTGGTCTTAGGTATCAATTGTACAAGATGGGACGATCCTCTATGGATACGTGCAGGTTTTGTAAATTGGAACCCGAGACCTCAGAGCATGTTCTCTGCAAATGTCCGAGGCTCTCCGACAGGAGGGTTCGTTGTTGTGGTGGTCGAATAGTGACGTCATCGGACGTTTGGAACTGTTTACCTGGTAGGATAGTTGGTTTCGTAGGGAGCCTGAACCTATAGGGTGTATTCGCTGGCAGCACAAAATACCAACTTCTGGTCGCGGTGCGTAGTGCCACTCTAGTCTAATCTAATCTAAAATAGGTAGCGAAAGCGGTTAAGGTTGTCTAAGTCTCTTCCAATCCCCGCTTTAAGTGTAGGCATGACAGCAAAAAAACGTAAAAATCCCAATTTTGGATTTTTTTTTGTTTTTGGCAATTGTGGGATTGTTTGCTTACAGCTCAACATAAATTGGGACAGAAATTCTACATTTTTGACATAAAAGTTTATTTAAGCCAAAAAAATCATTGGATTATGTGCATTAATATAGAAAGAGTAAATTTTTATTTTAACAAAAACTGAAATTTTTACGTTCCTATTAGGATTACCCAAGTTTTTGTTCTACCAATAGTGCTAAATGGGACTCTTTTTAGAAATGTCGTAATCTACATATAATTTTCTTTCCACCTTTGTTGGTGCTTTTTGGGGAAAAATCGCAAAAATTTGTTTTCTTTTTTAATTTTTACTTTAAACGAATGTAGTTTTTCAGTGGCACTAGATATTGCGTTAATTTTTTTATTAAAACAATTTATTTATTTAAATAGCCAATATTTACAAAAAAGAAATTGGCCCCGATTTCGTCCCGCTATTCGCTAAAAACTGGACTTTAGTCGCACCAGATTTGGAATTTCACATTTTCAAATGGGAATATCTCGGGAACTATTAGAGATAACCTACGCATGTAAGCATGTCTTTTGTTAGTCTCTACTAGCAGATTACAAATATGTTCATATATGTTTATATATGTTTATATATGCAAAAAGTTCCCTAGTTTGGGGTGTCATATTGCCGCCCAGGGGTGTTTTCAAGGTTCAAAATCAAAACTTAAGCTCGATATTACGTCGCTTATGACTGGTCCAGATTTCATTGCAATCGGAAGTTTAAGTAAGAATTTGACAAATTATTTCCAAAAATTTTGTGACATATACCACTGTGTATTGGCTGGCTAACCGAAAAGTTATAGTTTTTACGTGTGTGCCTCAGAGCTGTGAATGAATCATTCATTTTTGATTTCAATTCATTACGAATTTGAATTGAATTTTGAATAATTCTTTTCACATAAAAAAAGAATTGAATGAAATTTGAATTAATTCAAATTAATTTGGTAAAAATAAATTGGATTTCATTTCCAATTCAAATGAATTCTGCAAAATGAATTGCAATTCATTTTCAATTCAAATGAGTTTGGCGAAATGAATTACAATTCATTTCCAATTCATTTGATTTGACTTGAATTGATTTTGAATTAATTCAAATGAATTAGAAAAATTAATTGCAATTCATTTGTATTAAATTGATTTTGAATTAATTCAAATGAATTAGAAAAAATATTGCACCGTGTTATTAATCATATTTATAAAATTTTCTTATATGTGATGAAGAGTTTCATAAAATTCATTTGAATTAATTCAAAATCAATTTAATACAAATGAATTGAAAATGAATTGCAATTCATTTTTCTAATTCATTTGAATTAATTCAAAATCAATTCAAGTCAAATGAATTGGAAATGAATTGCAATTAATTTTTCTAATTCATTTGAATTAATTCAAAATCAATTCAAGTCAAATGAATTGGAAATGAATTGCAATTCATTTCGCCAAACTCATTTGATTTAAAATGAATTGCAATTCATTCCAGCCAAATGCATATGAATCGATTCAAATTTCATTCAATTCGTTTTTTGGCGAAAAGAATTAATTCAAAATTTTACTAATTCAGTGCATGAATGATTCGCTAATTAATTCAAAAAATGAATGATTCAGTCACAGCTCTGGTGTGCCTAAATAAAATAAAGCAACCACCACAAGAAAATAAAAGAAAGAGCAAATAAAAAAGAAAAAAAACACTTACACTACAAAAACAAAATATATTTTGAACTGTCACAGGATAACTATGTCCTACGTGGTCAATTAACTCATTTCCCTACATACTAGTTTATTTAACTTCAAATCAAATAAATTTTCGGGTAAAGAGTTTGTTATGCAAATTAATTACTAAAGAATTTTCTAAGCAACATTTTTATTGGAAAATCTGACAGACACAAGGTAGTATACCAGACTGTTTTGTCCTATTTAAGGTCTTTTCAATAATTAATTTATGTGTCAATTGATCAAAATATTTTTAATTCTGAAATTGTCCCTATGTGAAAAACTTTTTTTTTTGTACATTTTTTAAGCTTCTTATACTCGTTAAGTAAGTTTTCCTTTCAAATATTTGCATTACAAATTGCTTGTTTTTAAATCTTCTGGTGTTCATGAATCTCAAATTGTTACATAGCCCATTCTTATACAAACTTGAAAAGGAAATTAAACTTAACCTTTAATATCACATTGGTACCGCCAGGAACCAACCAAAAAATAATGAATACTTTGTTTAACAAATTTTTAAAAATGAATTAGAAATTAAGCTATTTCGCTAGAAAACAATATTTATAACATTCTTTGGAAAGAAACTTTTTTGGACAGTGCACGGTTTGTATGCAAAAAAGTGTCTAATCTAAGATTTTGAGAAAATAGAAAAAAAAAAAATTGTTTTTCAAAAACCACAATTTTCAAAAATCTTAAAAACATATTCAAGTCGAATGAAAACCGTTGATAATGAACATATAGTACATTAAAATGGCTGAACATCAAAAATTCAAATAGCCGTCATGGCTATTTGAAATTTTGATGTTATTACGGGTAATTTAACTACTCGTAGCTTAATCTTCTTAAGTAACATCACTACAAATGTAATTTTTAGGGTGTAGGTACAGCTTAGTAAGAGGAATAATTTACGCCTACTCCTTCTTAAGGACTACTCATTTTTAAGGACCATATCGCCTAAAGTAGGCAACGAAGAACTTATTGTTTATTTTTTATGCAAACACATGGTATAAATTTCATCGCAACAAAAAAATCAGGCCTTTAGGGTTAAGAAAGTTAAAATGTTTTTCGTTTTCGCATTAGCATTCACATTAACGGTTGACAATACCATATTTTTTCTGCAAGATTTCGTTGTAAAATGGTGTCATACAAAATTTGTGTTTAATGTAATGTTTGTGGTAAATTATGCAAAAACTATAGGATGAACAAATTTGAATAAAGGTCATTAGAAATACAATTTGTTACTCGATATATTGAAATTAAGCGGAATTTGAAATGAGAATATATTTAATTTTAACGGCTGAAAATGTTAAAAAAAAGAAATTAAATTATAGAAATTTGACTAACGGAAGTGACATATTTTATAAAGCCAATAGTCTTATATTCATATTAAAATATAATATATATAATGCGGCTGTAAGAGTCAAACCTGCGTTTCTTTTTACATTCCAAACGTAACAATACCAAGTGATGACCGTTTAGCGATCACATCCAAGTATGGTCTCGATTGTAATGCAGCTAAATTGCAGTTTTCTTTCCTATTAGCTTTTCTGATATTTTATATTATACTTAGAAGTGACCAACACTATCAAACACAAATATGCTATTTTTAGATTTTTGTTTATTTTTCTAATCTTCTCCGTTTCTATTTTACAACGTTACCAGATTGACATATTGTTTTTACGTTCAGTGTTGACAACTTTGCGTTTATGTTGAGACATCGCCACAGCGCAAATTTTATAATGTATTTTAGAGCAGTGTTATTTTAACGTCATATAGACAGTCGCAATTAATTTTAATTAATATGCATTCGACAAATTTAATTTAGAAAGGTTGAGGTTAAGAAGAAGAATATACGTTTTTCTCTGTACGCCCCGTTAGGCTAGTTGGTAGCGTGCTGGCTTATCAGTGCGGGGGTCGTGGGTTCGATTCCCACCAGAGGCACTGATCTGTTTTCGCTACAACGCGCCGAAGACCATAGTAGCTAGTGCTCTGTTAGGGTAATAGTATAAAATTTGTAATTATATGATTATTAATAAAATAAAATAAAAAAAAAAACGTTTTTCTCTAAAAATTATTTACACTATTAATTTTTTAATCAGACTAGTCTAGTTTCTGCCTTTTTTTAATGGACAGGCTTCATCAGTGATTTTTAATTTAAATTTATTATTATTTGTGTCTTATAATAAATAGTCAGATTATCTCTATATGATAAATTTTTCAACAACCTGCGGCTGTAACAATCTAACCTGCGATTCTTCTTACATTACAAACGTAACAATACCAAGTCATGACCGTTTAGCGATCACTCCCAAGTATGGCCTCGATTGTAATGCAGCTAAATTGCAGTTTTCTTTCCTATTAGCGTTTCTGTTGTTGTATATTATAGTAAGAAGTGACCAACACTGACAAACACAAATATGCTATTTTTAGATTTTTATAATTGAAATCGGAAAACCAAAGGTCGAAAAATTCCCTTTTTTGGCTGGTCTTCGGTGGAATGACCGATATATATTTGAACAAAAAACATTGAAATTGATAAAAAAAAATATTCTGAGCTAAATTTGTATAAATTTTAAACAAATTATAATGCCATGGTTGCCATATGACAGTTTAAATTTTGTTTCAAAATCCAAGACATTTTTCTAAAAAAAATTAAAAATCGGTTAACTTAAAACAACTAAAATTTCATATATTTTAAATCAAGATTTCTCTATAAAATTATACAAAATTTAATATTTTTAAAATATCTTTAATCGTCTAGGATACATAATTTGTCAAAATTTTCATTAACGGGCGCTTTAAGGCAAACAAATTACAGAAATCACGCACACAAATTACAGAAATCACAGATTTGAATAAAATAATGGTAAAAAAAATAATAGAAGTTCCAAACTACTAATTCGATCGATACGAGTCGAATTGGGTGATTGGGTCACCCATTAATACAGGGTGTACTTACAGGTTGTCAAAGTGGACTACCTCGCGTACAAAAATCCTTTTAGAAGATTTAATGTCGTACTGTTTGTTCGTATTTTACCAATTTTATTAAAGAAATTTAAATGTAAACTTGACAAAAAAGATTATATGTAAGTTAACAAATTTTTTATTTAATGTTGCTATTTTTGTTGTTATCAACTTTTTTATTCTTATTGCTTATGTAAATGTTGCCAGATTCAATAAAATCAAATCCCTGAAGATGTTGTAATAATCCTAACGAAACGTCAGATTGAAAAATAAAATAATCTTTTATTTGCATTTGAAAACCATGACCTTGAAATCCTGATTAGAAAAACTTCTAATAAAAATTTTAAATAAAAAATCTAAGAAAGGTCAATTAAAAAAAAAAATTAAAAAAAAAAAAATTTTTTACAGTTAAAAAATTTAGTTATTTTTGCCATGAGTTTTTTTTGATTTATCTAATAAAAAAAACTTTATTATTTAATTGATTTAAAAACAAAAAATTCTCGGTGTTAACTAATACTTCACAATAAAAATAATTTCATACTTTTTTAAATTAGATTTAATAGTTTAGTCATAAAGAATCCTTAAATTTCAAAATCTAAAAAATTTGTTAAAAATTGTGATTTTTGGCGAGAAAAGAATTTATATTTTTTAAAAATTTTCTTGGAACTTTGTTAAAAAACTAATACAAATTTTAATATTTTCGTAAAGATTCGCCTATAATTTCATCAACTTTTGGACATGCACCCTACGTCAGGCATTGGTTGAAAATGTCAAACTTTTGACAAAAAAAAAAAAAAAAAAATAACTTAAATTATGTTAAAATTCAACGTTGATTTCAGAACTTTTTTTGATTTCAGATTATGAAACAAGGTCTTCTGAATGTCTAGTATGAATATCGTGACATAAATCTTATAATTAAAGACAGAACGGAAGATTTTGTTAAAAATATCAAATTTTGAAAATAAAATTTTTTGATCCCAATAAAAAAAAAACATATTTTAATTAGCTTCTTTTAACTGATGTTAATTTTTTTTAATTTTGTATATTTAGGACTATAATGCTTGAAAAAATAGTTTAAATATCATGTACAGACATTAAGATATGTAAAGCTTAACTCAAACAAAAAAATATATTTTAATTTATTCTTGTTTTTACTGGTTTATTTTTTTACAAAATTGTTCATGATTTTATAAAATGTAAATTTTTTATAACTTGTGTTAAAGGAACACAAATATTTTTTTTTTAACTGTCGGTATAAAATATTTATATATTGTACGTAATAACAGGTACAAAAAATGAATTAAAAAATTACACCTTGGACTAAAATTTTAGTATATTTGTACTTTGTATATGGAAATTTTATTTAAAATTTCGATTTTCATTAAATAGTGCGCGTTTTATTGTATCACTTAGATCAGTGGCGTACCCAGGGGGGGGGGGGCCGGGGGGCCAAAGCCCCCCGAAATATTTTCGATTTTTTATTTTATTTTTGTTTTGGTTAGTATCCCAGCAAAATAAGAGCTGAGGAAGAAGTAGTAAAAACACTACATCTACTGAGTCGGATGTGGTGCAAATTTAGGTGAATCATTAATGATTTTAACATTGTCGTGTCATTGGGCGGATGGAGTGAATATATAACTTCTTTAATAGCATTTTAAACAGTGCATGGATGCTACTTTTCAATAGTTCATGGAAGGTCTTTTTCAAATATATGTTAACATTTTTATTTAAAATTTTAAAATCTTTTGTTGCCAGCGAGTATTGAACACACGAATATGAGTTACGATCTGCTGTATTAAATTAGACCGCGCTACCATTTGCACCAAAGTTACATATGCAATACAACAAACTTAAAACGAACTTAAGTCGAAAATACTGATATATTTTTATGAAAACAAGAAAAATATGCTACACAAATATATAATAAAAGATAAAATAATGAAAAAAAAAACATTTTTATTATGTGATTTCATATCACTGAGATATAAATTATTTTTAAAATATTTTCAAGTTTTGTTTAGTTTAAAAAATATTAAGAAATAATAAAAATGCTCATTTAACAATTTTGAATTCATTTTAAAATATTTTTTTAATAATTAATTTGACGAGAAGTGTCTTTAAAAAAGATTAAATATACCAAATATTGGAGAAGTAGTTTAACTACAGGTAGGGAAAAGTGGCCTGCAATGAAACGAGTGTGCATTGGAACTTAAGATCTTTTAATGTTCCCGTATTTTTTTCTAAAGATTTGGAGAAAGAGGTCGGGAAAAACTCTATAGGTAAATTAAAGTGATATATTTAAATTACGTAAAAGTTATTAAATTATTAATTTACTAATTAATTATTATTATTAATAAACTAGCTTTCAAAATTGGCTTCGATATTTTTCGGTTTTGCTAATTTTTTGCGATCCGAAACAATAAATTTAAGAACTCAAATAGATTTTTGAAGCCAAAATCAAAATTTTGTACCTAATTTTTTTGAATATTGCACACGTTTCAAGGCACACCTGAAAAGTATATCTTGAAACAAATATGAAAAATTCGATAAACTAATTTTTAGCAGTGAAATACATCTTTGCATTTTCTTATTAACATAACAATAAAAAATATAAAACCTTAGGTTTTTTATATTTTTAAATAAGTTTTCCAAAAAGTACCATCGCAAAGGCAAAACATAGATTTTTATCAAATAATTACTTGTCCACTTTGGATAACAATTTTGTAAAAAAAAAATCCTTTATGATTAAAGTCAAGATGTTAATTATTTGGTCGTTTTTAAATTACTTAATTCTCTTAAAATACTCAGAAAAAAACTAAATTATATAAAAAATATTAAAAAAATTAATTAGAATTAAAAAAAAAATTAAAACAAAAAAAAAATAATCTCCCCAGCCCGGAATTGATCTCGCAACCTTCTGATTGCAAATCCAAACACCTCAACCTCCATATAAAAAAAATTATATATGACCTTATGAAAAAGTACTTCTTATGATGTTATTAATTTAGATACCAATTTATTTATATGGTGATGCAAATGCTGTTTAAAATAACTTTAATTTAACATTTTTGGCCGTTGTCAACAATTACTTCTATTAAAGTGAAAAATGTTCGTATGCTAATGCTTTGGAAGTCAAGTTAAAGAGGTTCTTAAAGCACTACTTCCACTTTATTTTGCTGGGATGTAATAAATGAATTTATACTATTTTTTTGAGACTATAATTTTTCAAACTTATGTTGTATTAACTGAAATTGATCTATGGAAACACTACCATAAAGACCATCGAATCCGCTAGATGCTATTCAAGATTGCAACAAGGAGCTTTTTCCATACGTTTACATGTTTTTACATTTACTGATAGTAATTCCTGTTACAACTGCATCCACGGAGAGAAGTTTTTCCACCCTAAAAAGAGTGAAAACATATTTAAGGAATTCTATGGGTGAAGCTTGACTTGGTGCTCTAGCTCTTGCATCAGTGTATCGAGAAAAGGTTAAACCTGCCAAATCATTGACACTTTTATGAAAAAAAAAATCGTCGAATTAAATTTTAAGAGTTTTGTTAATAGTATATAAGGATCTTAATTAATATGATAGCTCACTTTAATAATCAAAATAAAATTATTTAATTGATACATAAATTTGTTTAATATTTCAAAAAAAAAAAAAACTTGTTTGTAGATATAAAAAAACTAAAATAACAAAGACATGTCAAAACATTTTTGCTTCAAAATTGCTATCATAACTGGGTATAACGTCAATGGTAGCTTTCCCATCCAAAACTTATTTAACAGATACAAGATATTAGTGTCCGACCGAACTCATTTTTTTCGGCCGAAGCCGAACTTCGGCCATAATATCAATGTTCGGCCGAAGCCGAAACTGAACTTTTTGTTTTAATAAAAAAAATATAAATTGTTTTTTTAGATCAATAAATTTAAACCAAAAAGTTATTAAACATAAACAAAATACAAATTTATAGGTATATTTTTTTCAAAAATCATATTTGGAAAATAGTTTTACTATTTTAAGTACAAAAAAAGAATAAAATATTTGTATTGTACTATATTTTATAGTCAAAGAAAAATAGTTGATCGATTTTTAAGTTGATATAGAGAAAAAAAACTTAAACTTTAATATTTAAAATTAAAAAGTTTGATATTGTCATGACAGATCACCATGTGAATTGCTTCGTCTATCAGAATACAGCTGTCCGGCAGCGTTAAAAAGGTGTTCGCTAGCTACACTAGTTGGTGGGGCTGATAAATATTTTATTGCTACAGCTTTTATATTTGTAAATGGACTTGAATTCCAATACTCAAATATATTTATATTTCGGGACCTAAAGGCTCCATAATAAACATTTTAATTTCTTTTTCAATAAAATTTTCATTTGGTTCCGCTACTTCTAAGTCTGGTACTGCATCATGTCTATCCCAAATTGATGAACCTGTTATTCTCTTTTCAGGATTACTTACCACTCGAATGTTTTTTTTTTATATTAAATTATATCGCATTAAATTTGATTATTTGCTTACAAGTCTTGTAGCTATATTTCTGGAAATATTTTTTTAAACTCTTTTGGCTTTTTGAAATTTTTTCACACACATTGATGTTTAAATATAGTTTTTTTTTTTTTTTGTATTCTATCATATTCAACGTTGTATTTTTTATGTAGTTTTTTTGTAAATTCTGAAAAGTAAATATAACCACAGTTGTTATTTATTTGTGCTTTTTATAAATAATCACAAAAAGTTCGGTAGTTCGGCTAAATTCGGCCAAAATTTGGCCGAACACCGAACTTGGCCGAACTACGAAGCCGAGTACTTGGTCGGACACTACAAAATATTAAATATAGGCTCTCGTATGTAAAAATTATATGCTTTTCAAACAAAAAAAATTTAAAAAACAAAAATTGGGACCCCCCCGAAACAAAATCCTGGGTACGCCGCTGACTTAAATAATTGTTTCACAAGTTATGAAAAAATTTTAGTGTAGAAAAACCTTGAGCAATTTTGTAGCTTTTTATTGGTTGAGTTAATCTTTTAATATCTTAATGCCTGTAAATGATATTTAAATGATATTTTTCAAACATTATAGTGCTGAAGAAAAACAATTAAAAAAATTAACATCAGCTGAAAAAACTAAATAAAATATGTTTTATTTTTTATCAAAAAAAAAAAAAAATATTTTCAAAATTTGTAATTTTTCACAAAGTCTTCGATCCTGACTTTAATTATATGCCGCAAATATTCAGAAGACTTCGTTTCATAATCTGAAATAAAAAAAAATCACAAATCAAAGTACAGTTTTAACACACTCTAAAATAATTTTTTTTTGGCAAAAGTTTGTCATTTTCGACCAATGAGTGACGTAGGGTGCATGCCCAAAAACTAGTGAAATTACATTTGAAATTTCTTCAAAGCCAAATCCTTTAGAAAATAATCAAGTTTGTATTGGTTTTTAAACAAAGTTCAAAGAAAATTGTTAAGAAATATAAATACTTTTTGGCCGAAAATTTAAATTTTTAATACATTTTTTAAATTTTTAAATTTAAGGATTTTTCACTACTAAACTATTAAATCTAATTTAAAAAACATTGAAATTTTTCCATCGTGAAGTATTAGTTAACACGGAAAATTTATTGTTTTTAAATAAAGTAAATAATAAAGTTTTTTTTGGTAGATAAATCAAAAAAAAAGAACAACTCATGGCAAAAAACAAAATTTTTATTTTTAAACTTAAATAACTTTTAAAGTAAAGAAGATAACCCATAATAATGAGCATTTTTTATTTTACAACGTGTATTACTCCAAGCTTAACATTTTTGAAATCTGTCCACATTTAAAAAAGTTACACCCTACAAAAGATTTTTTATACACGAGGTAGTCAACGTTAACAACCTGTAAGTAGAGCCTGCACTAAAACAGGGCTGCCGAATCACAATACTACAAAATATTAGCACCTCTTTTACAATTTCCAATTTGATTCGTACCAAGCGGAACTGTAGTTTGGAACTTCTATATGTTTTACTATTATTTTTTTCAAATACCCCACTGTGTGACGTGTTCTTAAGGAGTTAATGGTCCTTCGAACCTTTAATTTTCTTTCCACCTTTATTAAAGTTTTAATTTTCTTACAAACCTATATTTTTATATATTAGTTCTTAAACAGATTTTCAAGGTTTTCTTGTTTTCTTGTTTTCCCAAGAAAAAATATTAAGTATTTGTTTTCTACTATGTCGGGGGTATAGGAAAACAAACAATGATTTTCATTACCTAAAATCACAAAAAGTTTTCTACACAAATCCTCTATTAACGTTTACAAAACAAAACTAAATTTTATAAAGTTTTTCTTGTTATGTCTACTTAAAGCTAAATATTTTCAACTAAACAACTTAACTTTTATCTGCTTTACCCACTATTTAGTAGCAACATAGTTTTTTTGCTAATAAAATTTGTTTAACGTTAATGTTTTCTTTAAATATTTTCCGGGAAAACATGTTCTTACTATATTGATTTTGTTGTTATTCTTTTTCTCTACTTCTGCTCTTTAGTTTATCACTTTAGAAAGTTGAAAGTACTCGAAAGTAAGACCAGAACAAGAAATTAGTTGTCTATGTTTTTTTTTTTTAAAACTTAGAATTGCATTTGTTTATATTAGAAGAAAAACTTGCAAACTTACAGACTCAGAAAATGCTTTTAGATTTAAACATAAGAACACTCACATATTCCTTAAGTGGCATATGGTTTACGGCCAAAAAATATAAAAAAATATATGAAAAGATTTCATATGCACACGTAATAAAGTTAGTTTTTGTAAAAGTAATTTAATTAAGCAGTTTTTTTTTTTTGAGTAAAAAATAAACATATTCCAAAGAGCACCCTAAAAGTATGCAGTAAATATTTAAATTTTCATAAACCTAGAAGTATGCAATGAAAATATAATTATTTTCATAAAAGAAAACACATTCACAAGAGCACCCCAGAAATAGTTAAATTTATAAAAATATAATAAAGCTTAAAATTAATTTAAATTTTATGTGCGCCCCGGTAGGCTAGTTGGTAGCGTGCTGGCTTATCTGTGCGGGGGTCGTGGGTTCGATTCCCACCAGAGGCACTGGTCTGTTTTCGCTACAACGCGCCGAAGGCCATAGTAGCTAGTGCTCGGTTAGGGTAATAGTATATAATTTGTAATTATATGATTATTAATTAATAAAAAAAAAAAAAAAAAAAAATTTAAATTTTAAAAATTTATTTAAATGAAAAACTTTATAACAAAAAACAAAACAAATATTAGTGAAAATTTAAAAAGTGAAATTTTAAAAATTTTATTAAAAAGAATATTCTTTTGAACTTAATTTTGAGATAACTGCTTATTTAAGTATACTTTACACATATTGTCTCTGTCATATGCATTGTTTGTATTAGAACCCTATTTACTTTTTTATCCTTTTCTTTACATATCCCTCGTTGATGCACCAGTTTTTTTCATTGTTTCATAGAATAACGATTTCTTCTTAGTGATATTTTTTTAGCATTGTCGTCAATATCATTAGGATGCAATGACTGTATTTTCATTCATAAAGCAATTCAATCAATTTTCAAAAACAATAACTCTTAAACCACATTCATAGCATTCACTTTTTAAAACAAAAAGTCCTTACAAATTTGAATTTATAAAATAACAAAATATATAAGGAAATTTAAATTTTTTTTTTTAATATTTGGGGTTGATGCATATAGGGAAGATATGACAGGTGGCGAATGATTAAAGGGCTTCAAACATGGCAACACTGTAAGTGCGAGAGATGATAAATCTTAGAACAGTTGCTTGTGATTCATCGATTACTTATAAAGACATATAAGAATTCCAAGTTTTTTTTATATCTTATGTATAAATTTTTGAAAGTAGCAAAGTACACAAAAATTCTAAAAATATTCAAAAAAATGCAGTGTATTTTGGGAGCAATACAACATTTGCTGCAATTTATTTGAGGGTAATATCTGAATTTGTTTAGGATTCGTAATGGTTTGAATATCATATTTTTAATATTTGGGATAAAAAGAAAAATTAAAAATTTTTCATATTTAATTTATAATGAGCTTTAAACCTCCATAAATTTACAAAAATAAAGCAAATAAAATATATTAGCTAGGTTGATACTATTATTTCGATCTGGTTAAAGATATCATCATTTTAGAAAAGATAGAGCCTCCTGAATAGGCAGAGCTTTAGCAAAAAGCTCATTGACACATCAATGACACTTTGTACACTTAAAATACTAGATGTAAGCTCTGGATTAAGTCAGATCAATATTGATCTCAATATTGGAGAAGCCAAAAATATCTAATTTAAGATCCTGATAGATCCCAAAATATCCCGTGGGATAAATTTAGATCTACTTGTATCTAATAAGATCCAAAAATATAAGCAATTTTTGATGGATAGAATGAGATATTTTAAGATTAAATTGGATTTACTTATATACCATGACATATATTATTTTTAATAAAAATCATTTATATCATTTATACATGTGCGCATATATAATTATGTATGGGGTTATATATAACAATATTTTTTTTTTTTTTTAATTTAACCAATACTCAGGGGATGCCCCCTACTCATGCAGTGCATTGTATTGATCAGGAAAATAGGGTATGGAAAGGAGGAAAGAGGGAGTAGTGCTTGTGTATATTTGATTTAAATTTTTCTAAATTGTAAGTAACAGGGAAGACTTCTGCGGGAAGTTTGTTCCACATACGAATCGTTCGACTAAAAACCTAATTTTCTCTGTAATGCGTTGTGTGAAACACAGGACAATCAACAACAAACGGATGTGCTCTACTAGATAAGCGAGTATTACGAATAAAAACTCGGGCTCGAGGAATAAGTTCACTTATCTCAGATGAGCACCTCCCATGGTAATATCGATAGAAAAGTGTCACACAACCCACATTCCGACGATGCTCCAATGAATCAATAGAGTTGGATACACTACTGCCATTGATAAGCTTTACCGCCCTCCCCTGAACTCGGTCCAGAAGCTTCAGAATAGACACTGAAGCCCATGCCCATATATGAGAGTTGTATTCCATTTTCAGCCGGATATAGCTGGTATAAATAGTAAGGAGATCGGATGGAGTGAAGTAAGTCTTGCACCGTTTCAGAAAACTAAGACACTTGAATGCCTCTTTCGACATTTGAAATGCGTGCTTATTCCACCAGACATCACACTGTATTCTCATGCCCAGAACATCAAGAGTATCCGATTCTTCAATACATATACCATCCATATATAATTATAGCATTATTCATATGGTATGACTATCTTATATAATACACAAAAATATTTTTTATAATACTATATATTATTATACCTTAAATTATATTGCGTATATGTCACCATATACGATTACATATTGTGTTATATATGAGAATGTATTATTATAAGCATATATGTTATGTATAACATATATGCTTAATATCAAATTTTATAAATGGCAATGTATAATAACATGTCGTTATATATGCTGCCACTTAAGAAACATATAATCAGATATGGCCATACATGTCACCATATATAATAACATATTATAATATATTTCAATATGAAAAAACATAAGACCTTATATATTTTTTACTCGGAAAATTTAAATATAAAATATATGAGCGAGAGCCGCGAAAGTTATAGCGGTTTAAATTTGAAAATTTAAAAAAAATTTCTCAATATTACAAAAGTTGTTGCAGATATGCATTATAATCATTATGGTATAAAAACTGGTTTTAAATTTGTGATTTATCTCTTTAGAGTAAGGAGATATTTAGATCCCAAATATTTTTCAGCACCTTACTTATCATTTTTTGAAAATAACAAAGTGCACATAAATTATACATTTTTTTTGAAAATATACGTCATATTTTGCTCACAATGCATCATTTTTTGCAATTAGTTTGAAGGTCATAGCTTAATTGATTTAGGATTTATCCAGGTTTAAATGTCATATCTACAATATTTGGCATTAAAAAAAAAGGAACATTTTTTTGACGATATTTCTAACTTAAATCCGTTCACGTCCATTGATTTTGAGAAGGGCTGCAAAAGTTATAGGTATTAAATTTTTTAAGATTAGTTTTCAAACGAAAATTTTTATCGTTTCCGAAAAAGTGGTTTGTTTTATTTTGCTGGTTTAATTCGTTCAAAAATAAATCCGAATCTTCATTTTAAGCTATTAGCGAATTCTTCTAGCTGGCACACAATTTTTGATTGCGAAATCGAAATGAGTACGACCGAATTGATAGAAAACCACCTAAAGAACACTAATAACTATTCTCTACAAATTGTGGATTCTATTAAATTATGCAAAATTAGAGCAATAAAATACTGAAAACCCCATATACTAAAGGGTCCGCCAAATAATTTTTTTTTTTGAACTCCTGAACCAATTGGACTTTGTATGGTGTCATACCAAGGTCTTTATGCAAAACTCGTCTCATTGATGTCTCCGAAATGTTCAATTGTTGAGAACGACGGTGAATTGATGTTGATGGCGCTTCACGCACACTTTTTGCCACAGCAGCAATATTCTCGGGTGTACGCACTGTTCTTGGCTTTTCACGCTTTGGTTTATCGATGAGGATGCCAGTTTCTTTCACTTTGTTCACAAGATAACGAACATACGGACCATATTCGTTCAGCGGAAGGATAAAACTAATTATCTGTCAAATCAGACATGAGCTAAGTGTTACCATTCACGAAATAAGCACTAGTTGAAAAAAAAAACGTTAGATAGCGGACCCTTTATATAGTCCTTACGATTTTGTTGCGGCCTCTGCGGCTGTTGGTAAAACTTAATAAAGACTTTCGATTTTTATGTTCACTTCAGTATTGCCATCCGCGATTTGAGTGTACCATGGCAAAATCTCTTAAATTAAAAGTAACGGGTAATTCACTTACCCTGACTTATGATCAAACTGTCTTCACAATAAAGTGTATAATATCAGGATCCAGGAAAATATTTTGGAGAGGGAAGTTAGAGTATTTTTGATAAATTTTCTATTCTCTTTGATTTCTTTGTATTGAACATTTTTATTTTGGGGGAGGAAATGTCCCATTTTCACTCCCCCTGAATCCGAGCCTGATAATATGAATCAACACAAACGCTTAAAAATATAAACATAAACAAAAAGACTGTTCTGGTAAAAAATGCAAAAATTAAAAAATCAATTTTTGACAAATTTATGGAAAAACCCGAAAAAATAAAAAAAAAATAAGATTTAAGAGCGATCTAGCTCGTTTGTGTGAGCGCTCTTTCTAGTTCAATTATTCTAAATGATATAGGCCGCTCTTCTAGTTTAATCGATCTGTGACAATTTCGTTCAAACGTAACGAACGTTTGTTTGATCATTTTTAAGCGAATTACTCATACTAGGCACTTTTTTAACATTAAAAAAATTGAGTTGGCAACATTGACAAAAAAAAAAAACAAAATTAAGCTCAAAAGCAACATAAAGAACAGAAATATTACCCAAATGACATTAAAGAACGAAAAGAGCGAAAGACCTAAAAGAGCTGAAGATTGCGAACTAGGTCACTACACAGAAAAAATTATCAACCAAAAATATCTAATTAAAGATTTGATTTGAATTTAATTTGTTTCTAAACAAATATTTAATTGAATCAATTAATATTTTAATTGACTTTTAAATATATAAATACATATTTTATTTTAGACGCAGTTCTCAACTTATCTTTGTAGCGTGCTGCTACGGTCGATAGGCATGGTAAAATTATTAAAAGATCTTTCCTGGCTAGCTACAAAATTAAGGTTTTCAACCCAATGGTTTACAGCACGACAACATATAAAATTCAAATCCATGCCAAAATGCAAATTTAAAAAGAGCTAGTATTGTTATTACTTATAGGTGTTATAACAACAATTTTAACATTTTTCAAAAACAAAAAGAGAGAGGTGTTAAGTCTTTTGGGGTATAAAATTCCCACCCACTGGTACAAAGACCGTACGCCTTGACAATCTGATACCCTTTTATTTTAAAGATTGTCCCTAGAATTTATATGGCAACTAACTACTCAAGCTTACCTTCCTCATGTCTGACATTCCCATTTAAAAACGCCTTAGAATTTCATAGTTAAAAATTCACAAAATTCAATTTATTATAATAGAAAAATTACGCATTAATAAAGATGATAATAAGTAAAAAACTAACATAGAATATAATGCTTATGGTGTAACAGTCATAACCATACTAAAATTTAATATTTCCTTTGCAAATTTACAAGACAATAAAAGAAATTCAATTTAAGAGAAAGCAAACCGGACTTATGACGTAAAGAAACGGACTGACTTATAGAGAGTTAAATATTTTTTGTAAATTTAAATGTTTTAATTTTTTTATACATTTATATAGTTATTAATTTTTTTTACTCACTACTGTTTCATTTCCATGTTGATTCATCGATGGGCCCAGCAATCAGTGTTACCATGTATTTTTTGCTAAAAATTGTTAATAAAAACTGTTTTTCAATTGAAAAACTGTTTTTACAAAAATATTAAAAATCTGGAGAAAAGTATAAAAAAATTGTATACACCTACACTAAAAAAATCCCAGTGCATTCAAACTAGCGTTTGCAATCACGATTAATCACGTTAATTTTTTGCTAAAAAATTAGTTTTCAAAGAATTAACATTTTATAAATTTTTAGTTGATCTCACAGTATTAGTACAGATGGTGTGAAGTCCTCCAAGTGTAGTGAGTTTTTATTATAAGATTTGGAATCCTTAGTTGTAAGGTGCAAATAATATACCCTTAAGAATGAACAATTTTGATTTTTTTTATCATTTAACATTTTGAAAATTTTTAACTTTGAGCGTTAATAAGTATGAGGCGATAGCTGCAGTTAAACTGACATTTTGCAAAAAGATTAACAATTTAATCGTTAAAGAAGTCCTTCTGCCTTTTCTTTACAGTCCAAAATTAAAGAAATTATTGCAAAATTTATTCAGTTTTATTAATATCAAAAATTTTTGAAAATTATCCATATATCTTCCTAAAGTTTAATCATAAACTTGCCTGTTATTGGACTTCGGGCATAATGGGGCTAACCTTTAAATAAAGTTACCGAAATAACTGACATATCGTTACCCCTAAAATACATTTACCGAAATAAAATAAAATATCGGTACCTTTACCGGTAACCGCATTGAATCGGTTACCATCTATGCTTTTTTTATATATTTTTTTTGAAATAAACCCAAATAATGTTTTAATTTTTTGTTTTCTCTGTTGATTGACTTTTTAAAAGAACCACCGTAGCGTATGAGCTATATAAATATTTGCTTGAATTATAATATCAAGTATACGTCATGGTGTTTGATAAATAGCAACCGATACCACTTTTTAATTCTATACCACACATCGATGCCGTGGGAATTTTTTTACGAAATTTGGTAGAGAGATGTATTGTTGTCTCAATATGCTTTTACTAAATTTTTTGAACAATTATTGCGTATTCGCAATTTAAATTCAGACTTTGGCGCTTTTCAACGGGTTACGATTTATTTAAAATTAACATTTTTGTTTTTTGTTAAAGTAAATATCTACACACAGAGAAATAAAGTGCCAACCGCATTGGAAAGGGTATTTTAATGGCAATAACTTATAAATACAGTTAGTTCAACGATATTTATATTAGATATCTGAACATTTTGTGTGTTGCAACTAAAATTTTGTTGAATTAACCGAACTTTGTTCTGAAAACTACCCAGCGAAATAAGAGCTGAGGAAGAAGTAGTAAAAACACCACATCTACTGAGCCGGGAGTGGTGCAAATTTAGGTGAATCATTAATGATTTTAACATTGTCGTGTCATTGGGCGGATGGAGTGAATATATAACTTCTTTAATAGTATTTTAAATAGTGCATGGATGCTATTTTTCAATAGTTCATTTAAGGTTCTTTTCAAATATATATTAATATTTTTATTTAATAAAAATGTGCAGCATACTTTAGGAATGTTTCTTTAAATATAAAAAAAAAATCTTTTAGTGCCAGCGAGTATTGATCACACGAATCTGAGTTACGATCTGCTGTATTAAAGTAGACCGCTCTACCATTTGCACCAAAGTTACTTATGCAATACAACAAACTTAAAACGAACTTAAGTTGAAAATATTGATATATTTTTATGAAAACAAGAAAAATATGCTACACAAATATATAATAAAAAATATAAAATAATGATTTCTAAAACATTTTTATTATGTGATTTCGTATCATTGAGATATAAATTATATTTAAAATATTTTTAAGTTTTGATGAGGTTAAAAAAAATATTAAGAAATAATAAAAATGCTCATTTAACAATTTTGAATTCATTGTATATTTTAAAATCGAGGGCTTGTATTCAATACCGTCTATCTACAAAAACACAATTTTTCAGGAGAGCCAAAAAACTGTTTTATTCGCAAATAAGCAACAATTTCGATGAACTCATCTTCTACAATATTAACAGGATGTGTCTAATAAACGTTCTAACTAAAAAGTTTCTTGAAATTCGCGTTATTTAAGCTTCTATGATAGAAAGACGGTATTGCCTCAAAAATGAAATCATTGTGTTGGAAAATAATATGTAGATAGACGGTATTGCCTTATTTTAAAATACAGTTTGCATTACGGTTTTTGTATGGGGACCCCGAAAAAGGTGGGAGATAGGGGGTCGATATGTTCACAAGAAATGTTGGGGATAGAAAAATAGTAGCACCTGTTCTAACATTTGAACCCTTCAGGGAGCTAGGGGTTGTTTTTGACTAGTTTTTGTTTGTTTTTGGCATGGGTGTCTCAAAAAGGGTGTCAGATAGAGGGTAGGTGTGTTCAGAAGAATTGTTTAACCAGTTTAAATTCAAAGACAATGTTTTTTATATTTTTTTATTATAATTTTTACTGCGCGTGGCTAAGATTATCATAGAAGTAGTGATACTCCTCTGGAATTACCGCCTTTAACTCCTGTAAATGTTTCCATTTGTTTTGCTGAATTGGTAGTCGACCGGTATACAATTGTTTTGGTTCTATGTGACCTTTATATTGCTTTATTCTAATAGGTAGTTCAGTGTAATTATGATCAAAATTCACATTAAACTTAATGGTACCACTTGGGGAATATAAGAGAGATCTTAGTTGGGATACTGTCGGATCATTTTTTGCTCGACCAGGTCTAATACTGGAAAATCGAATAAGGTTCGTATCCTTATAGTTCTTAAAAAAATCATACTTTAAATGTAATGCATCAAATGGCATTTTAATAATTTTGTTCTTGATTTTGACTGTTTTGCGGGCATCTTTGGTTACCCTGACGTAGTCGTATGGCAAATATATGGTTTGATTTTTCAACTTAGCCTCTATCTTTGCATGGGCACTGTCACACTCCATCTGGGTGTGTCCTTTCTGCAAGTATTTTTGTTCTATGATCAATCAATGTAAAAAAAAAAAAATAATAATAATCTCAAAAGAATTTATAAAATGAATTTCTCACTACGAACAAAAAATTGTTTTAATTTCTTCGAATAAAATCTGAAATATGGTAAAAATGTCAGAAAAGCAATAGGTAACTTATGCCTGATTTACACGGTGATTTTTGCAACGTCTGTTTTTCATGTCTTTTTTAGTTTGATGGCGAGCGGGGTAGAAAAAAAATCATTTTCATGTAAATGCAAATGATTTTTGGAAACAACTGCTAAAGCAAATTAAGAAAAACAGACGTTTTAAAAATCACCGTGTGAATTGGGCATTCTATTTTAAAACGAGGTGAAGTGGTCAATTTCAAATCAGTATCAAATTAGTACATTCTTGCTTGTGTTTTTGAGTTTTTGCGTTTGAATTCATTTATTTGCATACTCATTTGTAGCTAGAAAATAACATAAAGGGCACACCTCCGCATACACAGCGTAGTATGGTAGGTATTGATCGTTCGACAAGAGAAGTATGTATCCGAGAAACGAACAGTGAATAAATAGATATCAAACAGAGAAATAGCCTGAAATTAAATAAAACGACAAAATTCTATGATGTAGATAGACGGTATTGCCGTAATAAAATTCATAAATAAGTATCTTTGTAGATAGACAAATGATAAAATACAGGATATATAGTACTAAAAATAGTTTTTTTTCCACTGAAATTTTTACAGTACATGCAGATGGGGTCAGAGATGAGTTTGGCTTAAAAAAAAAAATTTCGTGAAAATGTAGATAGACGGTATTGAATATAAGCCCTCGAAATATTTTTTTAATGATTAATTTGACGAGAAGTGTCTTTAATAAGATAATGACAATGAGAAAAAAAATATTGGAGAAGTAGTTCAACTACAGGTAGGGAAAAGTGGCCTGCAATAAAACGAGTGTGACTTGGAACGTAAGATCTTTTAATGTTTCCCGTATTTTTTTTCCAAAGATTTGGAGAAAGAGGTCGGTAAAAACTCTATAGGTAAATTAAAGTGATATATTTAAATTAAGTAAAAGTTATGAATTAATTAATTTACTAATTAATTATTATTATTAATAAACAAGCTTTCAAAATTTGGCTTCGATATTTTTCGTTTTTGCTAATTGTTTGCGATCCGCAACAATAGAATTAAAAACTCAAATAGATTTTTGAAGCCAAAATCAAATTTTTTACCTAATTTTTTTGAATATTGCACACGTTTCAAGGCACACCTGAAAAGTATATCTTGAAACAAATATGAAAAATTCGATAAACTAATTTTTAGCAGTGAAATACATCTTTGCATTTTCGTATCAACATAACAATAACAGTTTTACAAAACGTTCCATCGCAAAGACAAAAAATAGATTTTTATCAAATAATTATTTGTCCACTCTGGATAACAATTTTCAAAAAAAAAAATTCTTTATGATTAAAGTCAAGATGTTAATTATTTGGTCGTTTTTGAATTACTTAATTCTTTTAAAATACTCAGAAAAAAACTAAATTAAATAAAAAATACTAAAAAAATTAATTAGAATTAAAAAAAAAAAAAATAAAAAAAAATTATCTCCCCGGCCCGGAATTGAACTCGCAACCTTCTGATTGCAAATCGAACCACTTACCACCTCAACCTCCATCTAAAAAAAAATATATATATGAACTTATGGAAAAGTACTTCTTATGATGTTATTAATTTAGATACCAATTAATTTATATGGTGATGCAAATACTGTTTAAAATAACTTTAATTTAACATTTTTGGCAGTTGTTAACAATAACTTCTATTAAAGTGAAAAATGTGCGTATGCTAATGCTTTGGAAGACAAGTTAAAGAGGTTCTTAAAGCACCACTTCCACTTTATTTTGCTGGGTAATGTTAAGTTGTACCAACCGATTGAAATTCGTATTATCGGAATTTGAGTCGTATTAACCAAGTTGGCAAATAGCAAAATTTTTCTCGGTGTTTTTCAAAATATAATAAACAATTTTCCTAAAATATTTGTTTTCTAATGTTTTAATTTTAAATTTTAAAAAATTAAAACCAAAAGTTTATATTTCGTTCTTTTATCATAAATTATAATGTGAGCAAGATCATTCAAGTTCAAGATCATTTGGTTTTTGTTAAACAAAAAACCATGCATTTATAGTAATTAAATGTGCTAAAGTCCCAAAACTTATTTAACAAATTGTGAAAAGCAATCTGATGTAGGCATGCAATTTTTATTTATAAATTAAAATAAAACAATTTTTGAAGTGGATCTTCAGTTTCCTACCAGCGGTTAAAGTTACCGGCTGCACTACAGTTTGAACAAAAAAAAGTTTCGAATTTTTTTTCGAAATAAAGTATAGAAATTATACTTGCACACAGAGAAATAAAGTGCCAACCGAATTGAAAAGTGTATTTTAATAATAAAAACTTATTAATTTAGTTATAACAACGATATTTACATTAGATTTCTGAATATTTTGGGAGTTGTAACTAAAATTCAGTGGAATTAACCGATCTTTGTTGTGAAAACTAATGTTCAATTGCACCAACCGACTGAAATTTGAAATAACCGAATTTGAGCCCTAGTAACCGAAGTTCAGTTAGTAAATCGCAAAATGTTTCTCTATGTGTGGTGTAAATTAAAAAATCCTCTGGTGGAAAAATTTTACAAAATATTTTTTCAGTAATAAGCCAAAAATTACGAAACTTTTGAACCCTATTTTGAAAAAAATATTAACTTTTTTTTGGTCAAAATGCACTTAAACCGATAACTTTAATCGCTGCTAGGAAACTGAACATCCATTTCAAACATTTTTTACTTATTTTCTCTCATATTCAGTTCTTTAATATGCATCGATTGAGTGGTAATATTTCAACCAATTCGAAAAAAGTCCATATACGGGTCACTGTAATACGCATATTGATTCATTTGTGTTCTTAAATTTCTACACCTTAAATCCCCTTATTTCGAAAAATTATTATTTTCTGTTTGAAAAAATTAACTTGTTTCATTTGTAACAGTAGGAGTTTTTACTTTAGTTTTAGATTTGTTTAATGTATTCAAAAATCTTAATTACGATAAGTTGTAACTATTTTGCCGTACTTGTTTTTCAATGTTGTAAGTTACAAAATCCCATAAAATCATTGTTAGGGTTTTCAAAGTTATTTTTTTTCAAACTACTTATTTCTTTTAGGTAATCTTAAGACAATTTATGAGTAAAACAAAATATCCAAATGGAAAGGAATTTTCTACAAATTTTAAGGTCGGAAACTTTTTGATAACGACAAAGGTCTGAATTTGTTAATAGTTTTGAAGTGAAAACCGTTTTGTTTGAAGCCAGACCCGAAATTATTTTGGCAAATATTTTGGATTTCAATGGGGATTTTAATGCAAAAACCTGATACAGCTATAACTGATTTTGTGTATGTTTGTATCAGTTCAGATATAATTTTATCCATTATTATTAGGGTTTTGTTAGCTTCGCTAAGTACTTCGAAAAACCGCACACGAGAAGGAGGTTGCATTTTATGTGCTGCACTGTGTTCTGTTTAGAAAAACCGCGCGATTTGAAAAAAAAAAATGCAATTTTCGATTGTATACTAAAAGCGATCTAATCGAAAATTGGGTTAAAAAAGTCAACCGATTGGAAAAAATTTATATTTAAAAAAAAAAAAACAATCGTGATTTTCCAAAAAAATATTTTGTTTTTCGATAATACACTACAAGAGAAAATTCTGGTAAAAATTCACCCGAAAAAAATATATATATTTAGAAAACATGTTTAAAGCGGCGCAGGCGCAATTTATAACGAGCTTTCAACCTCCGTATATTTACAAAAATAAAGCAAATCAAGCATATTAGCTAGGTTGATACTAGTATTTCGATCTGGCTAAAGATCTCATCAGAACCAGAAGTTTTAGAAAAGCTAGAGCCTCCATAATAGGCCGAACTTTAACAAAAAAACCTATTAATCATCAATTTTGCTCCATTTTTGTCCTCTTAGTAATCAAGCACGTGGTTAGGGCTTTTCCTAACAAGCATCATGACGTTACTAAACTTTGAAGACCAATAATGTTCTATTTATATAAACAAATAATAATTTTTATTTTTGATAATATAACGAAAGTTTCACTGGCGAAAATTGCCCGCGTTTTTCAAATTTTCTTAGTATATATTAAATTGAAATAATGATAAAAAATACTTAAATAATTAACATTATTTAGTTGGTTAAATTGGTTATTTTTTTTTTAATTAAAGTGAGTTTCCTGGTCACTTGTTTTTGATTTTTAGTGTTGCATGAACATTTTTTTTAAATTTGTTTTAGTAATATATTGAAATTTTGACCATTGTCGTAATGGTGAATAAAACAATTTGGGATTATAACCGGTCAGTTTTTGGTCATAATCCAAATTTTTAAAAGGTCACAATCCCAATTGCGATTATGTTCGTTCATTTACAGTCATATTCTTAACTTCCGGTTTGGGGATTATGACCTAAAACCATCAGACATAATCCCAATTTCCATTCTGGCGATTATGTCCCTTGGGCTAAAGTCCTGGCACCGTTTTATATACGGTGTGTACTCGTATACTCGTCTTAAGAAAACCTTTCATTTGATACTAATATAGTATAGATTGTCTTTAGTTAAAGGTCAATATTCTTTGAAAAACTATAAAAAAAAGTATCTTTTTTTAAAAACGCTCCAGCTCACGGAATAACAATGCTAGACACTAAATATTTCGGGAATCATCATAAAACATGCCAACGCATATTTCGAGGGTGGGCAAAAAATACTTTTTTTCCCCCTATAAGGAGTGTCGGTCGGATTATTATATTATTCGAATGTGTCAACATATTTTTAAATTTATTCAAAATTAAACGTTTCATGGGATTTAATCATAAAATATCTAATTTTGGATCTAGTTATATCCAATTAAATCTAAATTAATCCCATGGTATATTTTGATATCTATCAGGATCTTAATGTTAATATTTATGAGAACACCTCAATTTTGTTATAAAGGGTCCGCCATCTAACGTTTTTTTTCAACTAGTGCTTATTTCGTGAATGGTAACACTTAGCTCATGTCTGATTTGACAGATAATTAGTTTTATCCTTCCGCTAAACGAATATGGTCAGTATGTTCGTTATCTTGTGAAAAAAGTGAAAGAAACTGGCATCCTCATCGATAAACCAAAGCGTGAAAAGCCAAAAACAGTGCGTACACCCGAGAATATTGCTGCTGTGGCAGAAAGTGTGCGTGAAGCGCCATCAACATCAATTCACCGTCGTTCTCAACAATTGAACATTTCGGAGACATCATTGAGAAAAATTTTGCATAAAGACCTTGGTATGACGCCATACAAAGTCCAATTGGTTCAGGAGTTCAAAAAAAAAAAGTTATTTGGCGGACCCTTTAAATGTTGATCTAATTTTCTCCAGTAATATGTTTGAGGGATCTAATTAGATATTACTGTATATGCCAATTTTGAGATGAACTTGCAGAAGACTAAATGTTGATCTATACGAGTATTAACTGATATTATTTTATATTTGAAATGTAACTTTTTTTAATCAGATATTCTACTTATTTTACTACTATTTTTTTTATTCTTCTCGTTTCAGGTAATTTAGTTTGTCTCAAGTTAATACATTTTTTCCATAATAATGCTTATAATTCTGGTATGTAGAAAATGTTTCAGGAATTTTAGTTTTTATATAATTTTTGTGTTTTCTGTAAAAATAAGTTTGTAAAATCTATGTTTCCCAAAAATAGTGTTACATACCAATAATTCCATAAAGTTTTGGTGTAATTTTCCTTTAGGTAAAAATGTATTGTGTAACAAAATGAAATCCGAATAAATAATTTACACTTTGAAACAAAAGTTATTTTATTATTAGTTTTTCTTTCATACGTATGTTGTTGCTTTGGGCTATAGAAACCAGTAGAAGCAACTGATTTATATTTAAATGGAAGTAGATAATGGAAACCACTTGAAACACAATAATACACTCATAAAACAAGCCCACACAAGTAGTAGAATATTTAGCTACGACAACGGAAAATAATACCTAAATTTGCACCCACCCTCGGTTAAGGATCAACATTATATATATCAATTTTAGGACATACATGAACTCACTCATGTGAAGACATTCAAGTTCATAAATGTCCATATACCTCCATATGTGATTAATATATGTGATCAGATATGTAAATATTGCATGTACATTAGGGTGGTCCTCATATTGCACTTTGTCGATTTATGCTGCTCCCAACCTCTAAAAACGTAAAACGATGTCTAGAAAGTAAATTCTGAAAATTTGAGCAAAATCGATTAACCCTACGATTCTGCTCAAATTGGTCAAAGTTTGGGCTCCTGGGCCAAAATGGCCAAAATTGGAAAAAAATTATAAATTAAGATTTAATGAATATATCAAAACCTATATACTTTTTGATTTACATTTGCCCAGAGATACTCTGATAAAAAATATAAAGATATCGTTAACCCTTGTTATTCTGGTACCAAAAAAAATGTAAAAAATAGCATATTTTTCAAACCTCTAATTTGTTTTTTTTTGAAAAATTTTGTTAAACAAAATTTCGAAAAATGTTAATTTTCTTTATTTTTTTTTATTAATTATTAATCATATAATTACAAATTATATACTATTACCCTAATCGAGCACTAGCTACTTATCCTTCGGCGCGTTGTAGCGAAAACAGACCAGTGCCTCTGGTGGGAATCGAACCCACGACCCCCGCACTGATAAGCCAGCACGCTACCAACTAGCCTACCGGGGCGCACAATTTTCTTTATTAAGTTTAGAGTATATTAGTGGGGTATTAAAAATAAAAAAAAAAATTTTAACAATCTATCTTTTCAATTTTCGGGTATACCCATTTCAAAATGGCGGATTTCAAGAAAATCAAAATTTTATGCCAAATTTTCAAAAATTAATTTAAAAAAAATCCATATAGTTACTAATAACCAATAAATATATTTTGTTTATTTATTTGGCTTATAAATAGCCATTTAAAAAATAAGTACAATTGAAAAACATTGTTAACCTATGTTAGCCCAGTAGCGAAACTACACATTTTAGAAAAATTGGAGCTTTATGCTAAAATTGATAAAAAAAAAAATGAAAATGCTTGAAATTAATTACTAAGGTATGTTTTTTTGTATTCTACTAGAATGGAACTACACATATAAAAAATATGAAGTTATATGCACGTCGTTAACCCATCTTTACCACAGGGCAAACAAATGGTATTTTTAAAATCAATGCCCCATATGAACTGAAAAATATATTTTTTTTAATCAAGTAAATGGTCAAATTAAGTTGCAAAATATTGTAATTTGTGGTGAATATAATTTTGTAGTAGTTAAATTTTTTTTCAAAATTAACCCTTCGGTGCACCGACACCAATTTTTTTTTATATATAATAAGTAAGCAGAAAATTCACAAGAATTGTATTTGAATTAATTTTAGCAGTAAAATATTTTATTACAAGTACAGCAGAATTTTTATTTTAGAAGAACTAAATTTGAGTTAACAGTTGTAGTTAAATTTACTAATAAGTTAGCTAAATCAAGTGAATTTTTAAGCTAAGTCAACAGCAAATTTCTGCTAAAAACTTCTTTCCGGATCTGACTAGAGGCAGGTTCATATTTATTAACGGGAATATAAATAGTTCATAAAGAGTGCTGATGAGGTACGAAGTAACGATTTTTAGTCTATTTTGCTCAGTTTCTGAGATATAGCATATTTTATGATTATAAAATTAAAAATATGAGAAAATAACGCCATCTACAAGTGAGACAGTCGGCGGAGACACAAAAAATAATGGTTTGAAAAAAATTGTGGTTTAAATAAACTGGTAACAATTTTAATTCGAGAGTCACGAATTACACTCATTGAACTTCTGCTGTAAATATTTGTATTTGTTTGAGTTGTAATACAGTATCTTTATTTTTAAGTGAAAAACAGTAATTTGTAGAAGAAATTTCTGTTTTGACTACAATTGTAGTTCATTTAAAGAAACAAACCACATCAAATGACTGTATTATGATGTTACATTCATTTGATACGCCATTTTTTTTTTTTTTTTTTTTAAATATAACAAATAAATGTTTGTTTCTTTTTTTTTATTACATACACTAAGAGAATTCTCGGCATGATATCAATGAATTTTTGCATTAGATATATGAAATGTCACTGGAACTCGTCCATTGAAAGTTTTCATTAAATTAATGCAGTTTTTCATAAACTTTAATTTAAAATTTCGTTTTATTTATTAAAACTTCATACGACTAGTGAAAAAATTTCATTAAAAATAGTTTCATTGAAACCATTTTCATAGTTAAGTTTTTGAAATTTTCATTCCCATTGTTAAGCAAATTTCATCAGTTAAGTGAAACAATTTAAATAAAACTCTTCCAAGAAATTCTTTTAGTGCATGTGGTTCATTTATACTATTTGAAAATAAAAAAAAAAAACACAAATGACAAAGTTAATTGAATTTACTGAAATGTAAGTCGTACTTTTTTCAAATTAAATTTCATTTGTTTTTAACTACATTTGCAATGATCTTTACTAACATATTATTCTATGTGTACTAAATTTTTGGTCGAAAAATTTGTTCAAATACGTTTGAAATTTACTCTTCAGGTAAAATAAGGTAACTAATAACTTTAGTCAAATTACTGATTTTAACGATAAGAGCAGAAAAAATTAGCTCAAATGAATTGGAACCCGTTTGAAAGACTTTTGAACTCACTTTTTTTATGAGTGTACCGAAATAACAGTTGTGTTTTAACCGCTACAAATGTAAAAGAAAAAAACATGTCTTTTTACATTATGTATTCCGAGAACATTTCATTTTAATTACAATATAAAAATATAAATTTCTCATTAATTTCAATAGTTTTGGTGTTAAAACACTTTTTTTCATATTAATCAAAAAAAAAAAAACATTAATGTCTTTGGTAGCTAAAGTGTTGTTTTTGTTCTAGGAAACATGGCCTTACACGCAGAGAAAAAATATGATTGAATATGATTGCGGACATTAAATTATAATATTAGTTATAATCCTAATTATCATATATATGATTCTGGCTGATCATATTATGAATACCGAAAAGAATTTCATCACCACTTAGGATCATAATGTGATTGTGACGATCATATTACGATTATCAGGCATTACAATCATAATTTGTTGTTAAATAAATTTCCGCTTATAATAGTTATGCTTCACTGTGTTGTGCTATATCAGAGTAGAGAAGACAAAATTTTTCTTTTTTTTCGCCTTTTAAAAAGTATTTATTCAATGTCTTTATTGATGCAGAAACATTATAAAAAGTGATGATAGCCCATACATATCTTATATCACACACAAAAAATTTTTTTTTATAAGACAATATATATTATTATATCTTAAATTATATAACTTGTATGCCACCATATATGATTAGCTGAGAAGACAAATATGGAAAAAACCGCATTTCTTTTGCCTTTTACTTATAAACTGAACACTTGGTATATAAGATGTACATCATATAACTATAACCTCGCTCAAATGTAATCCCAGCGGATCTTGAATTATCGCTTTTCAAAATATAAAAAATATTCGAAAAGTTTTAAAAAGTTATCGTGAGCTTTACAATTGCCTTTTTCAGATATTATTCACTTTAAGGCTCTATGAAATAAGGCCCCAATGAAATAAGTCCCCAAACCAACAATGAAATAACTCCCCATTTTTTGGGGCTTTTAAAAAAAATGTAAAAAGCACCAACAAAATGAAGCAAAACCCCGCAATTTTTGGGGCTTTATTTCATAATAAAGTAAAGCCTCATTTCGAAAATGCAATAAGGCCCCAATTAAAAAAAAACTAAAACTAATTAATACATAGTTTTTGTGTATATACCTGTAAAGAGTGTTTAGCTGTTTGGCGGCAAAAACATAAGAAAAATTAGTAAATGAAACCTGTAAATATGAACATTAAAAATATTTCACTAAAAAACAATTTTAAACAATATTCACTGGAAGATTATTCTTGTACCCTAAAAAAAATATATCAAACGAATTGATAGTTTGTTTTTTGTGTCGCATGCAGAAAATACTTTATTTCGCGTAGCCGCCTGCCGCGTTCTACGGAGGAAAAAAAACCCTAAGAGCGGCCGAAGGCCTCCCCACAGAAAAACCTGTTTTTACAAATCCAATGTCGAATCCGTTGAAATCTTATTTTTAAGACAATAAGTAATATAATTTGACCAGTCATATATTTGTCATTTAAACAGCTAATATATTGTTTTTTATCTTCTGTTTATTTAACGTTTAGACACTAATATATACGTAACATTTTTAATAAAATAGACTTTTAAAAAAATAGTCATTAAAATACAATAAATCTTGGTGTGGGTTGGTATTTTGGGACATAAAAAGTTATGACAGGTCAAATAAATGTTACTTGATGTCTTAAAAATATAAGATTTCAACGGATTTGACATCTGATTTCAAAAACAAGTTCTTCTGGGTGGCGGCCTTCGGCCGCTCTTAGGGGTTTTTTTTCCTCCGTAGAACACGGCAGGCGACTTTGCGAAATAAAGTTTTTTTTTTCTGCGTGCTTTGAATGAGATTGGTTGTTTACATTCCTTAAAAATTTTGATTTTTAAGAAAATGAAATAACACCGCAAAAATATTATTTGGGGACTTATTTCATTTCTCAAATTGGGGCCTTATTTCATTATGAAATAACGTAAAAAAAAAAAAAAAATGAAATAAAGCCCCAAAAAATTAATTAACACCCCAATTTTTTTATTAGAAATTTTTGGGGCCTTATTTCATGTTTGGTTTAGGGACTTATTTCATTGGGGCCTTATTTCATAGAGCCTACTTTAAATGCTTTTTTTTAACATTTTTTACTTTGCCATAAACACAATGGATTTTTGCTATTTTCTGTCTTCTTTGATGATTAGGTATAATGCTATATATGAGAATGTGTTACTATATATGAAAATAGATCTATCATATCTAAATATGTATAGCATATATGCTTAATGTCTACTTTTATGAAGGTCAATATATACAAATAAAAACATATAATAATATCTGGCTCGGATCCATTGGGAGGGAAAATGGAACATTTCCTCCCCCAAAATAAAATTTTTCAATAGAAAAATGTGAAAATTATCATAAAAGTTATTTAAACATGCTCTAATTTCGCTCCCCGAAACCTTTTCCTGGATCCGCTCCTGAATAATATATACCTGCTCGTGACACAATACATAATCACAACGGCAACGAATTTCATGCAACTAAAAAAGAAAAAAGGCGCTTAAAAAATACAGGATAGAATCGAAAATATGCCCTTAAAATGTGCATTTAAATCGAAATATGCACAAAAAAAAAAAAAAAACTAAAAGCCAGATATATGCACTAAAATACAAAAAAATATGTACCTACAATTTTTTGGATTTTTAAAACTCAATTTAAAATGAAATCCAATATAAATGTCTAACAAAGGACAACTAGATGATATATTCAGGGTGCTTTCTTATATTTATCTTTAATTAAAAACCGAATTTTTATTTTTACAAATTATGCAATTAAATTGAAAATATGCAACTAAAAAAATTACAAAATATCCCATAAAATTATCATTTAAAGCAAAATTTGAAAAATATGCATTTATAATAATACCCAGCAAAATAAGAGCTGAGGAAGAAGTAGTAAAAACACCACATCTACTGAGTCGGATGTGGTGCAAATTTAGGTGAATCATTAATGATTTTAACATTGTCGTGTCATTGGGCGGATGGAGTGAATATATAACTTCTTTAATAGCATTTTAAACAGTGCATGGATGCTATTTTTCAATAGTTCATGGAAGGTCTTTTTCAAATATATATTAACATTTTTATTTAATAAAAATGTGGCAGCATACTTTAGGGACGTAACTTTAAATACTAAAAAAAAAAAAAATCTTTTGGTGCCAGCGAGTATTGAACACACGAATCTGAGTTACGACCTGCTGTATTAAAGTAGACCGCGCTAACCATTTGCACCAAAGTTACTTATGCAGTACTACAAACTTAAAACGAACTTTAGTTGAAAATATTGATATATTTTTATGAAAACAAGAAAAATATGCTACACAAATATATAATAAAAAAGATAAAATAATGATTTTTAAAATATTTTTATTATTTGATTTCGTATCACTGAGATATAAATTATTTTTAAAATATTTTTAAGTTTTGATGAGGTTAAAAAAAATATTAAGAAATAATAAAAATGCTCATTTAACATTTTTGAATTCATTGCAAATTTTAAAATATTTTTTTAATAATTAATTTGACGAGAAGTGTCTTTAATAAGATAATGACAATTAGAAAAAAAATATTGGAGAAGTAGTTTAACTACAGATCGGAAAAAGTGGCCTGCAATGAAACGATTGTGCCTTGGAACGTAAGATCTTTTAATGTTTCCCGTATTTTTTTCTAAAGATTTGAAGAAAGAGGTCGGTAAAAACGCTATAGGTAAATTAAAGTGATATATTTAAATTAAGTAAAAGGTTTTAATTAATTAATTTACTAATTAATTATTATTATTAATAAACTAGCTTTGGCTTCGATATTTTTTGGTTTTGCTAATTTTTTGCGATCCGAAACAATAGAATTAAAAACTCAACTAGATTTTGAAGCCAAAATTTAATTTTTTTACCTAATTTTTTTTTTGAGTATTGCTCACGTTTCAATTGAGGCACACCTGAAAAGTATATCTTGAAACAAATATGAAAAATTCGATAAAATAATTTTTATCAGTGAAATACATCTTGCATTTTCTTATCAACATAACAATAAAAAATATTAAACCTTAGTTTTTTTTTTTAATAAGTTTTACAAAAAGTTCCATCGCAAAGACCAAAAAATAGATTTATATCAAATAATTATTTGTCCACTCTGGATAACAATTTTCTAATTTAATTTAATTTAATTTAATTCTTTATGATTAAAGTCAAGATGTTAATTATTTGGTAGTTTTTAAATTACTTAATTCTCTTAAATACTCAGAAAAAACCAAATTAAATAAAAAACACTAAAAAATGAATTAGAATTAAAAAAAAAAATAAAAAAAAAAATATCTCCCGGCCCGGAATTGAACTCGCAACCTTCTGATTGCAAATCCAACCACTTACCACCTCAACCCTCCATATAAAAAAAAATATATATGAACTTATAAAAAAGTACTTCTTATGATGTTATTAATTTAGATACCAATTAATTTATATGGTGATGCAAATGCTGTTGAAAATAACTTTAATTTACCATTTTTGGCGTTTGTTAACAATAACTTCTATTAAAGTGAAAAATGTGCGTATGCTAATGCTTTGGAAGTCAAGTTAAAGAGGTTCTTAAATCACTACTTCCACTTTATTTTGGTGGGTATATGCAAAAATATGCAACAGCAAATTGATGATATTTTGATGAAAGTTCTAGTAACGTCATGATGCTTGTTAGGAAAAAGACCTAACCACGTGGTTGATTACTAAGAAGACAAGAATGGAGCAAAATTGATTATTAATAGGTTTTTTGTTAAAGTTCTGCCTATTATATAGGCTCTAGCTTTTCTAAAACTTCGGGTTCTGATGAGATCTTTAGCCAGATCGAAATACTAGTATCAACCTAGCTAATATGTTTGATTTGCTTTATTTTTTTTTGTAAATATACGGAGGTTGAAAGCTCGTTATAAATTGAAAATAACATAAAAATAATCTCGATGTATATAAAAACAAAAAACTAATATAACTGTAAAAAATATTACTTGAGCCAGAGTACACACTAAAAATTTTTTATATAAATAGAACATTTTTGGTCTTCAAAGTTTAGTAACGTCATGATGCTTGTTAGGAAAAGACCTAACCACGTGGTTGATTACTAAGAAGACAAGAATGGAGCAAAATTGATTATTAATAGGTTTTTTGTTAAAGTTCTGCCTATTATATAGGCTCTAGCTTTTCTAAAACTTCGGGTTCTGATGAGATCTTTAGCCAGATCGAAATACTAGTATCAACCTAGCTAATATGTTTGATTTGCTTTATTTTTTGTAAATATACGGAGGTTGAAAGCTCGTTATAAATTGAAAATAACATAAAAATAATCTCGATGTATATAAAAACAAAAAACTAATATAACTGTAAAAAATATTACTTGAGCCAGAGTACACACTAAAATTTTTTTATATAAATAGAACATTTTTGGTCTTCAAAGTTTAGTAACGTCATGATGCTTGTTAGGAAAAGACCTAACCACGTGGTTGATTACTAAGAAGACAAGAATGGAGCAAAATTGATTATTAATAGGTTTTTTGTTAAAGTTCTGCCTATTATATAGGCTCTAGCTTTTCTAAAACTTCGGGTTCTGATGAGATCTTTAGCCAGATCGAAATACTAGTATCAACCTAGCTAATATGTTTGATTTGCTTTATTTTTTTTTGTAAATATACGGAGGTTGAAAGCTCGTTATAAATTGAAAATAACATAAAAATAATCTCGATGTATATAAAAACAAAAAACTAATATAACTTCGGAAAAGTATTTGGTGAAAATCGTTCATTTGATCGAACTTTCTTGTCCTAATAATCACATATTATAATATATAGTTTAAGATAAAAAACATAAGACGGTTTATCATTTTTTTTTTAAATTTATTTTTGATTTTTTTTTAACGTGTTTATCCCATGAAGTGAATTTCCCTATTATTTTTTATTTGGAATTTTATATTATTTTGTTTATAAACTCATTGAATATGATGCATCATAACTTTTTCAATTTAACAATTGCATATATTTATCAACAATATAAATATAATACATGTGTTGTTGTGTGTGAAAAATTGTATTTGTATTTGTTTTTGAAAAAACCCCTAAAATATAGCACAAAATAGTTTTAAATGCTAATATAAAAATAATTTAAATTTTGCTTGTAAAGTTAATGTGACCAACTATTTTTTTTCCATTCAAAGGCTTTATTTTCCAATAGCGAACATATTTAAGTTTTAGAACAAATATTGAATTTGGTATAATGAATTTTTCAGTGCTAAAGTTGTGAACTAAAACTGAGTTTACACCAACAAAACTAAGTTAATCAAAATTTCCTTCAACTTAGTTCAAATGTGCTTCAAAAGAAAATAAAATAGTTTTAACTAATCAAAATGAAAAAAAAAAAAAATCTACTCCATAAGAGGTTATGAAAAAAATTTTATTTAATAATTAATAAATTAATAAATTTTTCTTGAATTTAGTTAGAATTTTGTAGAATTTACCTCTCTGAAAATATCACGTAAAAAGAACAGGCCCCTTCAATGAAAAACATCGGAATAAAAATAAAAATAAAATCTCAACAACTGGCCTTCACATAATGTTATAAACTTAAAATTGGTTCAAACTAAACTAATATTAAGTTAATCAGTTTTTCTGGAACTAAATTTGTATTCGTTGAATTAGATTAATAACAATTTTTAAAACAAATGAAAAGCTTCATATTAGCGAACATGTACTCTAAAGTCGACCAAAATTAAAACAACTCTCTGAAAGCACATTAAATTGTTGGAAAATGAAGAAAAATCGGCATAATTTACTTTAATTTTGTTTCTTAGGGGGGGGGGGGGGGGGGGGGGGGTACAAAACATTGGAAGTTTTTTTAAATTTTGTATTTTAGTAAATATTCTTAAGATTCTAAGAGAAATTCCTACGGGTTCAAAAGCACAACACAAGATAACGAAGGCATACAGGACGAAGCAGGCATGGCAGATTGAAGGTAACCTTTTTTTCTTTGTTCACAAACTTTGAATGCGTTTATCTCGAAACCATGTTTTTTCGTACTGATTGCGGCACTAGCGGGTTAATTTTTTTGACGAAATTTTTTATTTTTTAAACTTGATTCGCTATCGTATGACACGAGCTTTTTTTTAATTTTTTTTTTCGATTTTTTTATGAATTTTTAAAGTCAATATTTTTTTGGAAAAAAAACACACTTTTTAAATTTGGAACATCACCAAAAACTTAAAAAAAAAATTTAAAAAAAAGCTCGTGTCATACGATATTCAATTTGTTAAGATTTAAAAAAGTAATTTTTTTCCAGATCGGACAATTTTTGCGACTCCCAGTGCTGCAACCACCAGGCCCTGTTTTTTTCTCTGTTGGAGCTCTAAAAAACCATGTTGAAGTAAAAAATATATTTTTTTGAATTTTTTTTCTTGTAATTTCTTCAATTCTCTACAATAATAAAACAAATTTTGGAAAAATGTTTGTTTTTGACTGAGTTATGATTTTTTTAAAAAAGGTCTGTTTTCTCTGTCGCGAATGTAATGTTCCCTCTTAAAACGTTTAATGCATTTTTTAAAGCATTTTGCTGTAAACAAATGATATGTTTGTTGTTGTGAAACATGTTGTTAAATTCTCCAAATTAGACAAGAATAGTTAAAGTAATGCGTAAACCATTTAATTTAAGACTAAAACTTGGAAAAAAATATAAAAAAATATAAAAAATATATCAATGGTCCACGTTAAGGAACATTAAGAAAATTAAATGTAATAAAATGCATTACAAAATTTGCCCTGCGGCGATGTCTCAACATAAACACAAAGTTGGCTACCCTGAATGTAAAAACCATACGTCAAACTGGTAACGTTGTGAAATAGAGACGGAGTAGATTAGAAAAATAAACAAAAACTTTAAAAATAGAATATTTGTGTCTGTTAGTGTTTGTAACTTCTGAGTATAATACACAATAACAGAGAAGCAAATAGGAAAGGACACTGCAATTTAGCTGCATAACAATCGAGGCAATACTTGGGTGTGATTGCTAAACGGTCATGATTGTTACGTTTGTTATGTAAGAATAAGCGCAGGTTTGTTTCTTATAGTCGGCATTTACGTCGAAACTTTTTTAAAATAGAGATAGCGGAAATTAAACTTGATCACAGTTGATAGTTTTGACATATTCATGCAACAACACGAAAAAAGCAAAGGTCCACTTTAACGAACAGGCCACATTAGCGAACATTCCGCCACATATAAAACGATTTTTTTTCATTTATTTTTCAATTTTATTTATCTCTTTGAAAAGTTCTTAAATTTTTGCTCTATATATTATTGTATTTATTTTAGTTTCTGCTTTTTTTCGTTTAAGTATTTTCGGCATTTTTTAATAACATTGTAATTTTAATTCTACGAAATTGAATTTTTTAAATTTTTCTTTCCCTGCATAATTTTGGAACCCGTTCTAAAGATATATCAGGTTCTTTAATAGCATGCTTAGGATTAGTGATGGTACAACCAGTTCTAAAACTCATGCAAAATAATGTTACTGATCATTTTAACAAGACTTTTGGGGGGCGGGGGGGGGGGGGGGGGGTGTTTTAAAAACAAGTGCTTAAGAACTGTTTAAAAACTACTTCTAGTTCCAACAAGTTCCGAAACAACTGCAAAAAGATTTTAAAAACTTGAAATTTTTGAATCTTGTATTTAAAAAAAAAAATCTTGGAAAAAATCATGCTAGTAATAATCTAAAAATGTAAATCTAGGGGCGATACGAATGACTGATATATTTTTATGATTCGTGATGAAAATAAAATTATAAATAGCTAAATTATTAATTGAAAACTGTTTTCAAATTCGAAAATTATTTCTAATAGCACTCTTAATTTTCCAAAAAGGTAACTTTATCAAAATTAAACAAACAGGGCCTAAATGCACTGTAGCGGGCATTGGGAAATTATCAATAACAAAAACAGAATGCATTATGCGGGCCCAATAGGTTAGTCTGGCTAGTCAAATGAAAAATAATTTACACGCGATTTCAAAAATTAAAATCCATTAAAATTTGCCCTAGAGAGATTTTAGAAATTTTTGGAGGGCCAAAAAAATTTAAACTTTTTTATCATCAAAAATTGCATAAACTAATTTTAGGTATTACCAGTAGAGTTTCGATCTAGCTCAGTCTCTCTCAGTCTGCCCTCTTTCTAATTGTTCGTAAACTCGCACCGAGCAAATGAAAACATGTTGCAGAAATTTTAAAATTTAAATTAATATTTATCATGTTTTTAAATAATAATTTAATAAAATTTTTCTTTATTTCAAATATTAACTATAAAATAAGCAAAATAAAATTAAAAAATATGAATTTTAATAGACAATAACACAATATAAGCAAAATAAAAGTGAGTGTTTTAAGCAAAATTTTTTATAAAATTTTGAGAAATGTATGAAATTGTTATTGGAGTCGATACAACGATCTATATAACTTAATGTTTAAAGAAGATTTCAAGTAAATGTTGGCCGCGGCTACGCCTCAAATGGTTCATACGCTGGGTCCAATTTTGGCATACTCTCTCTAACATATCGGCCGGTATCTCACGAATAAATTCTTCAAGATTGGCTTCCAGTGCGTCAACCGTTGCGGGTTTGTCCTTATAGACATGAGCCTTAACATATCCACACAACAAATAGTCTAAAGGCATTAAATTGCACGATCTAGGCAGCCAATTGACCGACCCCAAACGTGAAATAAACTGTTCACCGAACTCGTATCTCAATTGGGCCATTGTTTCGCGTGCTGTGTGACATGTGGCACCGTCTTGTTGAAACCACATGTCACACAAGTCCATCTCTTCCATTTTAGGGGAAAAAAAAAAATCTAACCATCTCACGGTAGCGCTCGCCATTCACAGTAACGTAAATGTTTCTTTGTCTTTGAAAATGTACGGTCCAATGATGCCACCGGCCCATAATCCATACCAAACAGTACATTTTTCGCGATATATTGACAGTTCTTGTAATGCTTCTGGCTCTTCACACCAATTACGGCAATTTTGCTGGTTCACGTATCCATTCAACCAGAAATCAGCTTCGTCGCTGAACACAATTTTTAGATAAAAAAAGCTGTTCTTCATCCAACTTTGCCAGCTCCCATTCACCAAAAGTTAGACGTTGTGGGTAGGTCGTGTGGCTTCAACTCTTGCACCAAATGTATTTAAAAAGGTTTTACACCCAAATCCTTCAGTAAAATTTTCCACGTATTGGAGTAACAGAGTACCAATTGCTGCGAACGGCGCCGAATCGATAATTCACGGTCATTATCAACAACTGCTTTCGCATATAATCTGGCAGCCTTCCAGTTTTTATTTTAAATATGAAGATTAAAACATTCATCACAAGTCTTTGATTGACTGAATGCCATTGCAATTTCTCTAACATATCACTGATGTGGGTTAATCTATGACACCGTAGAATATATCTCATACCCCTATTCTGGAGCTTTTGAAGTCTTTCTTTCATATGTTGAGGTTTTCTGTTGTGTTATAAATTATTATTGCTGATGTAAGAATAAGTTCTAGAACCATTCCATAGAACCAGTTCCCAGCGTGACATTGTCAGACAAGTCATGCCCTATGGGGAATGGGACCGGTTCTGCGTGTGCCACAGAATCGGTCCCTTCGTGCCAGAGACCGGTCCTCTACTAAACCCTACCCTATGTAAACAACTAGCAACTTTAACATTGGCTTGTCATAGAAGGGGGTCATTTGTCCTGCTTTAAACCACATAGTGGCATGCCACAGGACTAACCAAAGATGGGCATACCACAAGACTGTCGCAAAAGGGCCATGTCGAATAAAATAAACGAACACTAAACAGCTTGCAATGGGCCAACTGGCTTTTTCGTGTTAATAACCATTCTGGTTACATTATTGGTAATTTTAGGACAATCGACACTGCTTAACCCACTTCAGTATTAAATTATACCAGTCCTGTGATAAGTTCTTCTTTAACCAGTCACTTCTAGGCCAATTGACTCCTCATTCCCCATAGGGTGGATACAAGAATAGGTTCCAGAACCGTTCTATACAACTAGTACCTTTTCTTCAAACGCTCCCAACAACTAGTTCTAACTAAGGATGTCAATTTCAAACAAAAACCATGAGTTACAACACCAAACTAGAACCAGTACTATCTCTAAAGAATTTGTTGCAGAACTAGTTGTGGAACTGGTACAAGTTTTGCAGGGTTAAAGGAAATTGTATAAATTTCAATTTATATTTGAATTTGTTTGAGTTTAAATTTTATTACAATTCTCCATGGATTTTTAAATTTTATAAAATTGTCTGCATTTTAATTGTTGTAACAGATCAACCAAAGGCTTATCACTGCACTTCAACTATAGTTGAAGGAAAATTGATTTTTGAAATTCTCAATTTTTTGTTTATTTATTTGAGAAACTTTTTTAAGGCACACCACCTAACATGTCACAAGGTGTCTGAGATGTGTCAATTGACCCACACCTATGACAACGGCATTTTTAAAGTGCCCAGAGTCTTTCAAGTAAACCATACTACCTAGAAACGCTTGATAAGAAATCGAGTTTTTTTTAAAAGCTAGATATGAATTAAGACCGGTATGGGGTTGGTCCCATTAAGTGTGAAATAAATGTAGATTTGTATATCATTCTCTCTCAAGAATTTGCATACGAAACCAAAATGCATTCACTTATAAATATTCATAAAATAAAGATTTGATTGTTATTTGACATAAGTGTCGATGACACTACACAAAGGAATACATTTTTGTAAAATTAATTTTAAAATATTGATCGATTTGTTTTGAAACTGAATTGTCTTAACAGAGTTAACATAAGTGTGTTGAAATAAATGTCAAGCCTCGCCGGAAGTGGATTTAATTTAGAACAAGTTTGTGGTAAAAATTAAAATATTCGATCTACTACTTTTTGCAAAAAATAGTTTTGAATTTAAAAAAATTCAAATATTACAATTTTCTCCAAAACTATGCGAGATACGGCAAAACACTTGGGTTGTCATTATCAAATTTATTTAATTTTTTTAATAAACAAAAAACACTGAAATGACTGTAATACTATGGATCCACTAAAAAGTGCAGACTAAATTAAATGGTTGTATTTTTTGTCTTGCAATCGGGTGCGCCCCTTTTAAAATTGGCGGGTCTCTAAAGTCGCAAAGATTTTGTGCGACTACCTTAAACAAATTTTTGTCGGAGCCGGATAAAATGGTACTAGCTGAAAAGCTGTAAGTCTCTTTAACATATTATATACTATTATTCAGAGATGGGAGTAGGTTTTTTTTTTTTATAAATACATTCTTTACAATCTATTCGAGGATAATAAGGAACTCCAAATGCCATACATAACATAAAAAATAAAAATTAACTAAGTAATTTTTTAAGATTAAATTATATTCGTGAAAGAAATTTACATAAATGATAATGGATCTTAGCTACACAGAAAAAAAATATTTCCCTACTTTTTTCAATTAAATCGGGTTGTTGAAAATTTTAAGAGCTACCAATTAGAAATTAATTGCATCAATTGAATATTTGCTCAAATTCGGAACTTGCTTGACATTTCTATATTATCGCTCAAAAGCAAACACCAACACATTGTTGCTGTTTTTTGTAATATTTATGTACATAGTTGGTTTTTATAAATGTTTATGTATTAGTAATAAATATTTTAAATTAATTTCAATTATATTTTATTAATTCTCATTATGTTTATTACTTTATTAAGTTAAATAATTTAGTTTCGGTGGTTTAAGTCTAAATATTTATTTATTCTTAAATATTATCATAAAATTGATAATATAATTTTAAAGTTTAAATCCGTTTAATAAAACTGTAAAATTTTTTTTAAAAAGTAAGAAAATGCTGAAAATTAATTAAAAATTTTTATTTTATTAATTAATAATCATATAATTACAAATTATATACTATTACCCTAACCGAGCACTAGCTACTATGGCTTTCTACGCGTTGTAGCGAAAACAGACCAGCGCATCTGGTAGGAATTGAACCCATGACCCCCGTACTGATAATCCAGCACGCTACCTACTAGCCTACCGGGGCGCACAAAAAAAATTTAAAATTATTTCAAACAAAACAAAAACAAAAAAAAAATACTCTTACTATTTGACTGTAAAGGGTATGTCAGCGAGACATACCTCTGTGCAGAATTACAGCATTAACGAACAATTGTTTTCAAATTCATATTCCATGAAGGGCAGTCAGTGTCCGGTACTAAAAACACCAAAATTTAAAAACTGAATTCTTTTCAATTCATCTCTCAAGTTTTGGGAGATAGCGTAATACACAGAAAAAATTATCAAAAGTGAGAACCCCAAACAAAAAATAAAAACAATAAAAAAGTGAGTTTGTTTCAAACGATATTTTTTAATTTTTTAACTTTGCGTAACGATAACAATTAGATATGTTGATATATGACCCTAAAATGTTGCACTCCTACGAGTTAAAGTTTTGTTAATCCCGCTTTTCTAAAATATAAAATTTGTGATTTGTTATTGCAAAAACTTTTTATTGCAAAATAATATCAGTTTCAAAGATGTTAAAAAATTTTGACATACGCCTATATAATCGTAGTAATGAAATAAAATATTTTCCAAATCCCATCTCTGGATAATATAAATTATAATATATCATTTATAAGGTAGTTGAACAGACTTTCAAACAATACTGGTTTCATCTGGATCCGATAAGTCATTTTCAATAATCGCTAAAAACCTTTCTAATTTTGAAGACCCACCCACTTTAAAAGTGGCGTGACGAAAAAAAAATAACTCCATTTAACTCAGCATGGAATTCTTACAACGGAGAATCGAACTCGTAGATTTTTAATGGACTTTGGATATGTTGTAACGGAACAAAAAAAGAGACAAGTATTTTTTTTTTTTTAGCTACCCAATCTCACGTTTAAGGGTTAAAACGTATGGTTAAATATTCATTTACTTTTATATAAAAACTTGTACTTTATTTACAAAAAACTGGATTTATTTGTACGCAAGGTTAAAGTCTATTTTGATATTATATAGTGGACTCAGAGTTGCCGCATTTTTGAATTATTTGAAATATGGGAGAAAAAAGCTCTTCGGGAATATTCGCTTTAAAACGGAACGGTTTCGAATGTCGGAAAAAGCTCAGATACCCCATCGATTATATGAAATAGGCAGTGATATGCATTATTTTTAGCTTAATACAGCTAAAATTTCTTAATAAAACTCCAGATTAATTGTTAATCAAAATATATATATTTTTTTATAACAAAACTACTTGAAAATCTTTGGGCATAATTTGTACATCAGTGAACGTGACTTCAAAAAACCTTTCATTTGATACCAAATTTGTCTATAGCTACTTTTAAAAGAACGAAATAAACCGAAGAAAATGTAAACTGTGGCTAATCATGAGATTGGGCAGCTGATAAAAACATGGTTCCCTTAAATTGTTATTCTCTACAACATATCCGAAGTTGATTAAGATGTGCTGGTTCGGGTCCGGACACCATCCTTTTTAATGGATGCACAATTTTGCAGTAATTTCGGTTAATTTTATTTATGCAAAAAATTCAATATTTTAGATATTGAAAACCAATGTTTTTTGACAGCTTTAAAATTGCAGGAATAATTTTGGTCACGAATTGTTTTTTCGGATCTGCAATAGTTTTCTAGAAAATTGGAATATGAATTTTTCAAATTCAAAACAGATTTTTGCAAAAAGTGCTCTATTAAAGATTTTGTTTTTGATCTAAAAATTGTTTTGAGACAAAACAAATACATAATCAGAAAAAAAATTTTTATGTTCAGAATTTTTTTTTTTGTTAAATCTTCTTATGACAAGTCGTAATGTGTGTCCTATTCAAAACAATTTTTATACACCCTTAAAGAGTTTTTAAAAGAATCGTTTTTTTTCCAAATTATATCTAGATTAACTTAATATTTTTAACTATTTTAACCTGTGTGTGTGTGTTTCAAATTCCCCATTTAATATTTTAAATTAATTACTTTTTCCTAAGCTATAAATATCCTTAAATGTTTCTGTATCTGTATAATCTTATCAATATTTTATTGAAATGTTTACACATCATGTGTGTTAGTATGTGTATTGTGTATGTTTAAATAAATTGAGTATCTCTATTGTTGTGTTTTAAGAGTTTTGATTGTAATTTAAAATAAATCTCTTTTTGGTAAATTTAAAATAAATTTACAGTAATTTGTTTTCGATGATTTGTTTGTTGATTTTGTGTGTGTATTTTGTCATTTATTTTTATCTTAATCTTAAAGACATAATAAGACAAGACATTTTTAACAATTTAGAACAAAAACAAGAACAACAAATTACTTAACTCACACATGGTCTAAAATTGAAACTGACCGCAAACCTACTTCTCAAAGACCAGGGTTAGGTTAGGTCGAAAAGAGGATTCGGAAAAGGGAAATGCTTCCCTAATCCGACTTAAGTCCCTGAGGACTTACACTTACACTTAAGCCAGAATGTCGGCTTGTTGTGCGCTTTAAAAAAAAAAATCGGTCCCATGTCTATTTCCTATCTCAGTAACTCCGTCGTACTGACGAAATTTCTTAACCTCTTCCATCCTATGCTCCTAAGATCCCCCAATGTGGATATTGGGTCACTGGATAGTATTTCGACCCGAATCCTGGTAAATGCCGGGCATTTACAGAGATAGTGTTCCAAGGTCTCCTCGTCCTCCCCACAGGCCCTACACACTCCCGAGTCCGCTCTACCAATACGGTGGAAATGGGTCCTCAGTGTCGAGTGTCCCGTGAGGATTTCCATCAAAAGACTCAGTTCCTTCCTACTAAGATTCAGAATTTCCCTCGTCCTGTCCCTGTCCGGTTTCCCCAGAGAATCCCCGTGGTACTGCCAACATTCGCATTCTCCCAGATGGTCCTATGCATGGTGTCAGCTAAATCCACCAGCTCCGCCTTGAGAGCTCGAAAAGGTCTAGCATTCCCCAAAGTGACTAACTCCAGGGAAGATCTTCCCCTAGCCAATTCATTAGCCATTTCGTTCCCCTTTTCAAAGATCAAGTATAGGGTTTGATAGCACTGCACACCCAGAAAGCATACTCTGTCGTTTCTACCGTATTTGTTGCCATTCGAGTGGATTTGGTTACTTAGACTTAATTTTATGTTTGTGATAACAATAATTTGATTGAATCAACAGAAGTTCTGCCACAACATCAGAATTTCAATTGTCTCAATAGAAATTTTGGTGATAATTACCAACAAATTTGATAACTGCAACTGAACTATACGATTCGGTTGCTACGAGTGAGTCAGCTTTCTGCCAAATCAGTCAATGTTTAGATGTCGCTATAAATGAACGATTTTTCAAGGTTAAGCCGAAACAACAGAATTTCAATTGTCTCAATAAAAATTTGGTGATAATTACCAACAAATTTGATAACTGCAACTGAACTATACGATTCGGTTGCTACGAGTGAGTCAGCTTTCTGCCAAATCAGTCAATGTTTAGATGTCGCTATAAATGAACGATTTTTCAAGGTTAAGCCGAAATTTTACAGATATTCAAATTTTAAATGTATATAGAAAGATTTTGGCACAGACTTATAATAAAGCTTTTCTTAAGTATATTGGCCTCCTAAACACGAATCTGAAGTCAAAACACCTAAATTAAACAAGCTCCTGAAATATAGGCCTAAGATACTTCAAAAGCAATATGGTTCAAAACTTAGGGATTCCCAAGATTAATTTCTTGTTTTATTTATTGTATAGTGTATATTATAAAAATTATTTCAATATGTTAAAAATATTTAACAAATCTGAATGTTGCATGTACAATCTCAAAAGAAAGACCATTTTGTGACCCCTCCGGGATTCCGAAATACCCTTGCACACTTCCCGACATAGTTTGACTCAAATGACTCAATTTATGTAAGATTCAAATACATACAAAATATAAAAGATTTTAAAGACATCGCAAAATTAACCAATATACCATTTTTTTCCCGTGTAAGTCCCGGTTCACACACGGCAATTTTACTTGCGCAATTCTTGAGTTTATAGAAGAGGGAGGAAAAGAGAATGGAAGGGGGTACAGACTTGCCCTACTCCAATTCCGTTTTGTTTTGTCATCCGCAATTTTCAACACTGCAGGTTGATATACGAAAATTGCTGAAACAAACTTTTCCTATGTGAACACAAACGCAAAGGAGAATTGAAGAAAAATTGCGCAAGTAAAATTGCCGTGTGTGAACCGGGACTAAGAGGGTTAAAAAAGAATTTTCCATAAGTCTTAATGCCGAGCCAGTGGAAAGTTTTTGATTTCAGATTCGAATTTAGGAGGCCCAACTAATGTCAAAATGTTTAAATTCATCTTAAATAAGTAGGGTAGAAGGGGCAGCATTCGCCACTTGTTTATTAAAGTAAAAAAATTTGTATCCAATAAACCCGGGTTTTGCTAAAGTTTATATTAAGATATTCCAAAAACCTGATGTGTTAAAGAAATTCTGAATTCAGATTCAGCACACCTCAAGAAATGAAAAGAACATAGTTCATTCCCAGGGTCTTCACCTATCTTAAATTTTGTAGGCCTGTGTAGTCATAACTCTTAAACTTGATTTTTTTTTTAAATATTTTTTAATATGGTTATATAGTTCTTTCAAACCCTACACAGAGAGAATTTCTTGGACGAGTTTTAATGAAATTTTTTCACTAAACTAAAGAAGTTTTCTTCATAATGTGAATGAAAAATTTATTAAACTTTATGATAAATCTTCATCGCTTTAATGAAACTACTTTTAATGACACTTTTTAATTAGTAGTATGAAATTTTTATTAAATAAAATGAAATTTTTCATAAAACTGCATTAATTTAACGATAAGTTCCAATGGACGAGTTTTAGTCGCATTTCATAGCTCCAATTTAAAAATTCATTGATATCATGCAGCTTATACTCTCAGTGTATACTCAGTTTTAGTGGATTTTTTTTTTTTGGCACTTTCTCTTTCTAGACCATATATGAACTAGTATTGAACAACATTTATCTATGCACATTAGGGCGACAATGAAATATATGGGAAAAATTTTTTTCCAGAATTTTAAACAAAAATGTGAAGATTCTTTTGCCACTTGGTCTTGGAATCGATTATCATATTTCTGGGTGGAAGTGTGGTATTTTTAAATGAATGAATGTTTCTCGTTTTGGCTCTCATGAGCAACTGTTCTTTATAAGATCAAAAATACTTAGAACTACTTAAACATAAATTATATTAGTATGTGATTTTGCATAGCTTGCAAAATCACACGCTAGTAGGGTTGGTATGTTGTGGACAAACAACATTCCACAAAGTGTGGGTCTCTAGTTACATACAGACGGTATGGTAACGCAGACTTGTCAAACACACTACAGAAGTCCTCCTAGTGGCATAACATTTTTTAAACCCGGTGCTCTTCATTTAGCTAGATGGATGGCTAAGGGAATATATTGCCTTAAGATATTGATGTTTCGCAATCAATTCCCAGAAATCACAGAATTGGAAATAAATGGTCCAGTTGCAGTTGCAGGTTTTGTTATAAAGTGCTATGCATTTTTCTGGTTCAATTCAGATAAAGCGCAGAAAGCTCCCTTAAACGACATATTATTTTTGAGAAACTTAGAAGATTATAAAAAAATAAATGCACAAATTGCTGATAGAGCCATAACAAAGTTTATTAATCATCTATATTACCTTAATGAAGAATGCGTAGCATTCAGTTTATTCGATGATAGAATAGACTTTGAAACAAAAAACAAAATGGCTAAAAAAATTTTGACTTTTATAGAAGAAGAAAACCTTGAGGAAGAAGAAATTTTGAAAAAGTTTTTAATTAAAAAGAAAATCTTAATACTTTCTTCGCTAAAGATAATTCATCAATTTTGATTGAACTTGTATCCAAAAACACGAAATGTGTTTTGAAGAGATTCCAAATTTCAATGGATTTTTTACAAAAAGACCCAAGTAGCTGGAAAGATTGTGAAGATTATAGAAAAGGAAAATTTATTATTCAAAAACTAAAGGTTGTTAATGACTGCGCCGAACGAGGTATTAAGCTTGTTGAAGATTATCATGAGAAGATCACAAAAGATGAACAGCAGCGACAATATTTATTCAAAGTAAGTTATATATAAATTTAACTAATTTACATTTAAATAATTATTGTGTTTCTTTTTAGGTTGTTCAAAACTATCGACAACAATATACGAAGCATGCGAATTTAAATAATTTAAGGAAGGATTACATTTAATCAAACTTACCGAAAAAGACCTTTCAAGTTGCCTTACTTTTTATATTAAAAACATATTTTTATTCCAATTAAAATGTACTCCTTTTGCTTTTATACGAAAAACATTCACATAAATATATATTTTTAAATATTGGTTTTAAAATTTCAGTTTTTCGTTTTTAGAAATAATATTTTACACTTTTTTTAAATATTGGATTTATAGCTAATTTAAGCAAATGTGTAGTTTTGACCCCCGTAGCAAAAAAGGGTTAAATTTACTCATAATATTTCAGAATACTTTTAAAAATATCTAAAACATCCAGTTTCTGTACAATTTAAATGAATATACTTAAAAAAACGATATTTTTAGATCACTTATAGTTAAAAATAAGGAATTTCCCAAAATTTGAACTTTGACCTCAAAGGTGCACGGCATAGAGTTACCCGATTCGGCTAATATTTTCAGCATGCAAGTTCAACACTATGTGGCACATTAATCCCATTGGATTTCGGTATAATTCATATCGAAAAGCTATTTTTTTAGCTCCAATATAGGCGAATACATTATATTTCCCAAAATTTGAACTTTGACCTCAAAGGTGCACGGGATAGAGTTATCCGATTTGGCTCAAATTTTCAGCAAGTAAGTTTTAGACCAAGTGGCAAAAGAATCTTCACATTTATCATCAAAAATCCAAAGTTGATTTTTCATTGTCACCCTAATGCACATAGATAAAATATAGTTAAACAGAATAAGTGGTTATAATATGGTATGTTAGTATAATATTTATTATCATATGGATAATATTATGATAAACTCTAATTTTCAATCATTATATCATGCTCGTAAACCGTATTTTTTTCTGATTTAATGTTGGGTACTATGACAAAGGGCATGAAAACAATCTTATAAGTTTTTAAATATACCCAGCAAAAATGGTGCTTAACCAGAAGCAGTTTCGGAAGGCATTATTTAATTACCAAACGCTTCCAAAGCAAATCAGGAAGGCATGATTTTTGTTAATTTCCTGATAGTTAAGATCGCTAAAAAACACCAATTTAATCGATTTCTTCAATTTTGGTAATTTTTTAACATTTTTGAATTTTTTTCAATTTGTTTTAGTTATGGGTTATTTTTAACTAAACATTTATTAGATATTATTAAGCTTTTAATTGAAAGTGAGATGTACACTGTGGTGCAATATTATAGCCGCATGCACTTTTCAGCAGTTTTGTATATTTACATAAACAATTTTACAAATCTATGTATGCCATCTAGGGTATTCAATTTACTAGGTTTTGCTTTTGTTCGAGTAATCGAGTAACTCGATTTTGAGCTTTTTAATTTACTCGAGTAGGCGAGTAAGATTTTAAAATTTCTCGAATAACTCGAGTAACTCGAACAATTTTAATACTTTAATTTTATTTTCCAAAAACTCACATTTTTGTAAGTTTTTATATTTTATTAGTACTAATATAACATATATATAAAAATTAACAAATTAATTAAAAATTTTAGTAAAAAGTATATCTAAAAGAGAAAAATATTTGCTAAGATCGTTTGAGATAGGCGTGGTAGAGAAGATTAAGCATACTTTTCTAAAAATCATAACTACATTGTAAATTTTTATTGAATTAGACTGCGCAGTTTCTGGTAACACAACCTTCATCAGTAATCCTTTTGACAATACTGTAATTATTTGTTATGGTTTTTATTGTTTGATTGCATCTATATGAAATGTTTATTTATTAAATGCAATCCTGACCGTGGCTTGAACCTGCTTTCTTTGCCACATGCACTTCGCACTACACTTTAGACAGGCGCTTTAACCACTTGATCTAAACTCAGGTCGATTTTTGCTGTGGCTTAAAACCAGTTTCAATTACACGGGGTCGATTTTACATTTAATTGTAATTGCAGAAGATAGCTAAGACAAACACCACAACAATTCACAATTGTTAGAAAATCATATGCAATCTAATTTCCACTATTTTCCCAAATTTTGTGAGTTAGCGACATCATTTATTATTGCGACAGTTTTGTCTCAGTACACTAAAAGCAAAAGCGTTATTATATCAATGAAATTCTTTATAAATATGTTGAAATCTTCATTGATTTTCTTTCAATATAACTGGTTCATAAATATGTATTAAACTGTTTTATAAAAATATTTGTGAGGTGATCCGTTTTGTAATTTCACTCAGACTTGACACAGTTTTTTTATATTAGTGTGTTAGTACTAAACGAAAAAATAGTCCATTTTGTCCTATCATTTTGGGATTTTGAGATATGTAATTTTTCTAAAAAAATTATAAAGAAAATTTGAAACAACTTTCATGAACATTTAAGAAGATTTTCATCATATTAATGAAAACTTCATTACTTCTATATGTAAATTTTAATATGTGGAAATTTTGCGTAGGACCTCTATGAATTTCCATATAGGGCTTCTAAAATTGGCTTGTTACAACGACATAAAAGGGACCAACAAAAAGTTTTTAGTAAATGACATTTAAAAATTCATTTTTGAAAATATAGTATTTATATGTAGTTTCTTAAGATCAAATGGCAACTAAATTAAAAAAAAAATAATGTTTGATCCCACTTTTAACCCTCAAATCCGCACCAATAATCTTAAACACCAAAGTCTTAGAACTTGTTTCTTTTAAAAAATATCCAAGTTTCTTCGATATCGGAGTTTTTCGCATTAAGTTCTTCGTTTTTCGTAATATAATTTCTTCAACAGTGCTCACTTAATATAAAAATACACTTAACATTTAAATATTCACTATAACAGTCACATTATTTTATACAAAATATTAAAAAAATATAAAATAGTTCATATTTTTAAATTACTCGAGTTACTCGAATAATCGGCCAAAATTATTCGAGTTATTCTTTACTCGAAATTGGCCACTTCGAATTACTCGAACAATTGTTCGACATCATTTCATCGATTAATCGAGTAACGGTTAGCCGATTGAATACCCTAATGCCATCTGAAAGACCTTTCAAAATAATAAGAGAAGCAGCAAGCCAATATTTGTTTTTGCGTTTTAAAAAACCGTTACAGCAAATTATTTGTGTTTTTGTTGGTGCATAATTATAGCCGCAGATTAAAAAAACAATTTACTCAGCTAACGGTTAAGCCAGTTTCAGTTTTTTTCTTTTATTCTTATTTGCTTTGAATAATTATTATTTGCTAATACATATTAATCTTATTTTCGAAATGCCACGCGGTTGTTATTTGTCCGATATTGAAAAAGGCAAAATTACTGCTGTTCAGGAAGAAGGTGTTAGTTTTCGAGAAATTTCTCTGAGAATAAACCGATCTGAAAAGGTGGTACGGAATTTTTTAAAAAGTCCTTTTAATTACGGACAACAGAAACAAAAAATGCTGGAAGAAAACCCAAACTTTCAGTTCGTAATAAACGCAAGATTATCAGATAGCACACAAATGTAATTTTAATATATCCCGCTGGACTGTAAATCGGGTGCTACAGCAGTCTTCAGTTATCCGCCACCAAAAATGAAAAATGCACCTCGATTACTGCCACGGCACAAAAGTGAACGTTTGGCTTTTGCCAAAAATAACATGAGTACGGAGGTAGGTAAGTCAAATTTAGCTATCTCTAGCCAACATAAATTTGAAAATTTATCTTAACAGATAATTTTTTCGGATGAGAGAAAGTTTAACTTGGACAGTCCAGATGAGTACAACTCTTACTGGAGAGATTTACGTAAGGAACCGCAATATTTTTAAAAAAGAAATTTTGGATCATTGATGGTTTGGGCCGATGACATGTTGGAGTTGGCTTTCCCAAGTACCAAAATGAATTCGCAGAGTACACAGCTCTTCTCCAGACAAACCTGATACCATTTTTCGATCGAAATCATGACAAAAATATAATTTTCCAGCAAGATAATGCTGCTGTTCACAAGAGTAACCATACTCGCATGGGGTTAGAGTCCCACAACATCCCTCAATTGCAATGGCCAGCCTGTTCTCCGGACCAGAACCCATTGAAAACATCTGGGGAATAATGGTACGAAAAATACTTGGTGGCAATAAGCAATATGATACGATTGAGGACCTGAAAGCTGTGGTAATTAAGGATTGGGAGAGGTTATTTTAAATCTTATCAATAACGAATCTTTGAGTTTATCTCCAACAAGGGAGGCCCCACACTCTATTAGTGTATAAAATCTTTTAAAATTTAATTCATATCTTTTTATTTTAATATTTTATATTAATGTTTATAAGTGCGGCTATAATTTTGCACCAAGAAAAAAATGACTTTGACTGTGTTAAAACTTTGAAGAAAACTAACTTATTTTAAGAAACTCTATAGAATCTTTACAGCGTTATTATGGCCAAAACATTGCAATTATTAGATTTTTTTAAATACCCCTCTAAAGGTGAAAATTGCTGAAAAATTGGGTGCGGCTATAATATTGCACCACAGTGTATATCCAACAAAAGTTTAATTGAAATTTTATTGACAATATTTCTTATAATCCCAGTCGAAATTAGTGCTTACCCAGAAACAGTTCTGGAAGACATTATTTAATTACCGAGCGCTTCCGCAACAATTCCAGAAAGCATGCTTTTTGTTTGCAATGTCCCACTTGGTATGTCTCTTATAAGCAGTTGAAAAGCGCTTCTTTCAGGTGCTCTAAGAAACAATAAATTCATGTCTTCGTAGGCAATAAAAAGCGGTTCTTTTGTGTGTTGACAACATTAATGTTTCATGATATGGATTCTTTACTGCTTCATTGTAAGTATTATTCACTGCTTCAAAGAAGGTACTTTGTGAAGCGCTGCAGAATGCCTTCCCTAAATGCTTTATTGTATGCAAGGCTAATAATAACTACATTTGTGTTCTTCCGAAAAGACGTTTAACCGTCTTGCGTACAATAAAGCAATTGGGAAGGCATTTTGCTGTACTTCTCTGAATGCACAATTTTGAAGCAGTAAATAATGCATACAATGAAGTATTAAATAATGCATACAATAAAAGATTAATATTGTCAATACACAAAAAAACGATTTTCATTTCCTACGAAGGCATGAATTTTGTGCTTCTTAGAGCCCATGAAGAAAGCACTGTCCACCTGCTAAAAAGAGTCAAACCAAGTGTGACATTACATGCCTTTGGAAATGTTTCGGAAGCGCTCGGCAATTAAATAATGACTTCCAGAACTGTTTCTGGGTAAGCACTATTTTTGACTGGGATTATAAAAAATATTGTCAACAAAATGTCAATTAAACTTTTGTTTGATATACTTTTCACTTTCAATTAAAAGCTTAATAATATCTATTAAATGTTTAATTAAAAATAACCCATAACCAAATTGAAAAAAATCATAACTTAAAAAAAAAAAATTCAATTTTCTTTCAAATATTAGCAATTTTTAATTTCTGGAAACTTTTTTAAATTTTAGCAATATTTTTAATATTGACGATCTTTTTCCAAATTTTTTAATTTTATTTTTTCCAATTTCGAATTTTTTTTCAATTTAGGCGTTTTTTCAGTTTTGGAGATGTTTAAAATTTTGATGATTTATCTAATATTTTGGTGATTTTATAATTTTGGATTTGCTCAATTTTTGGATTTGCTCAATTTTTGTGAATTTTTCTATTTTTAAAATTTTTTTAAAAATTTGTGGTGCTTTTTCTTTGCAATATTAATTGAAATTTTAATAGTATCTACTAATAATTTGTTTGATATGAAAAACAATATTCAATTATATTATTAATAGATATGAATAAAATCTGAATTGAATCAATTAAATAGTTACAAATTATTTTAATTGATAGTACAATTTTCTTAATAGGACCGATTTCAATTAAAATTCGATTTTAGTTTGTGTAAGTGAATATCTATTTGTAAAAATGTTTTTTATATTTATCAGGGACCGTAAATAATGATTATTGTTCGTTTTTTTAAATAAAAAATCAATCACTTAGAACAGACATAAAAAAAATTTATTGCACCATTATTATTATTATTATTTGACAATCTTTGCATATCTGTCATGATTTTTAAATTTTTGATTTTTAAAGTTTTCTTCAATGGTAATGATTTTTTTTTTTTGAGTAATAATAAAAATAATCAGCCATAATCATTATTTTTGAGCAAAAAAAATAAAACTCAAAAATAATCATTATTTATGATTTTTATTTTTTTCGCTCGTTATAAATTGAAAATAACATAAAAATAATCTCGATGTATATAAAAACAAAAAACTAATATAACTGTAAAAAATATTACTTGAGCCAGAGTACAAACTAAACATTTTTTATATAAATAGAACACTTTTGGTCATCAAAGTTTAGTAATGTCACGATGCTTGTTAGGAAAAGACCTAACCACGTGCTTGATTACTAAGAAGACAAGAATGGAGCAAAATTGATTATTAATAGGTTTTTTGTTAAAGTTCTGCCTATTATGGGGGCTCTAACTTTTCTAAAACTTCGGGTTCTGATGAGATCTTTAGCCAGATCGAAATACTAGTATCAACCTAGCTAATATGTTTGATTTGCTTTATTTTTGTAAATATACGGAGGTTGAAAGCTCGTTATAAATTGAAAAAAACTCACTTTCATTGACCAACTCGTGGTACTATGCCAAAAATTTGGTTATAGCCCTAATATGCATGTATACTGGGCATTAAGAATAGTAAAGCTGGTATGTAAATCTAAATCCAATTTAAAAAAAAAAAATAAAAAATCAATGTCACGAAGACTGCAAGCTGTTATAATTCAAATTGAAAGCAATCTAATACTAATTTTTTTCCATATCATTTTTAATTTTACGAATACTTAGTCTTTTGATAGATTGTTGTTTAAATTGGGTACGAGTAAAATACTATTACTAACTCGGTCAGTTATAAGAAATATTCCAAAGTGAGCACAATATTAAAATTATTAAAATTAATATTAATAATAAATATTAATAATAATAATAAATTACCGCAACCATTGCTTGATATTGCAACTCGTTGGAATTCAACATATCATATGTTGAACACACTCCAAAAATTCGAGGATTTTTGTGAAATACACCTTAAAAATTTTATGAAAGTGAGTTTTAATTTGAGCGAAAAAAATAAAAATCATAAATAATGATTATTTTTGAGTTGTATTTTTTTTGCTCAAAAATAATGATTATGGTTGATTTTTATTAATATTACTCAAAAATAATCATTACCATTGAAGAAAATCCTTAAAACTCATATATAATCATTATTGTGTAATTTTTATTATAAAACTCATAATGATTACGATCCCTGATATTTATACCAAGATTTGAAACATTACAGAATTTCAGGTCCTCTCTTGTACTATTGTGATATTGTATTTAACATTTCAATCAACCATATTCGTATTGTAAAGAATAGAAAAACATGTATGTAGTACTATTAACAATAAAATCAATTTTCTTGCAACTTAACACACTCAGCCAATATTCACGCCATTTGTAACAAGTGCTTTCAAGTTGGTCACATAATGGCAACCATTTTCTGTTAAGAAAATTGTTTATAATACATTTACAAAATGCCTATGTATGTGATGATGGTTGTGGGTGTAAGTAAGTTACCCAACAAAACTTTATATTACCCGGTAATAAGTTTGGAAATAAGAAATTAAGGTCGGTAACTGGTTACTATTATATTACAAACCCTATTATTTTACTCGTAACAAGGTCATGCTCATTCTGGTAACACCTTACAAAGCACATATTACCTCTAGTATAAATGTAATAAGATTTTTTTTAATTTGATTTTTTTTTATATTGGGTATTAAATTACAATTTAAATATTTTTTTAAATTTTTTGTAAGTTTTTGGTGGAAAAATTAACCTTTCGTAATAAAGAGGTAACCTGTTACTTTTCTATTACAAACCCTATTATTTTCACAAGGTCATGACCATCGACGTAACTACTTACCTCGGTAAAATGTTACTCCTCACTTACAGGTAAAGAGTTAAATAGTTTTTATTTAAATCTTTAGTTTTTAGATCGAATATTATTTAAAAAAATTGTAGTTACATGCAGAAAAATACTGGGGGAATATTATCGAAGTGCTTAGTAATTATACAACTATATAAGTTTTAAATTAGCTTTACCAAGTTCTGGTGAAATATTTACAAATTTTTGTAAAACTTATACAAGCCTAGTAAAAAATTTCTAAAAAAAATACATATTGGGTTTACAAGTTAATAACGTCGATTTGGACAACATATGGCATAACTATTACATATGGTTTATGTCAATAATAACAAATATGGTATTTTGGAGGGTAAACATCTGTCATTATAACTCAGTATTCGATAGACGACAAAAGATGTTTTGCGGGAAAGTCTGATAACCTTCATTAATTTGAAGAAAACGGCTGCTAAACGTTATCGATTGTTGGTAGAAACTTACGGGCAACATGCACCAACTCAAAAAACTTGTGTACGATGGTTTGCGCTATTCAAAAGTGGTGATTTCGACACAGAAGACAAGGAGAGGCCTGGTCAGCCGAAAAAGTTTGAAGATGAGGAATTGGAAGCATTACACCACGAAGATTGTTGTTAAACGCAAGAAGAACTTGTATTATCATTGGGAGTCACACAACAAGCCATTTCCCTACGCTTAAAAGTATTGAGATTCATTCAAAAGCGAGAGACATTGAAAGGCGATTTTGCATGTCGGAAATGCTGTTTGAACGCTACAAAAAGAAGTAATTTTTGCATCGTATTGTTACTGGTGATAACAAATGGTTACATTACGATAACCCCAAGCGCAAAAAGTCATATGTAAAGCCCGGCCAACCAGCCAAATCAACGCCGAAGCCGAATATCCATGGCGCCAAGGTAATGCTCTGTATTTGGTGCGATCAGAAGGGTGTTTTGTATTATGAGCTGTTAAAATCGGGTCAGACGATCACAGGGGACCTGTACCGAACCCAATTTAATTTGTTTGAAGAGAGCAATCAACAAAAAGCGACCAGAATATTCGACCAGACACGAGGCCATAATCTTACATCAACGCTCGGCCACATGTTGCAAGACCGGTAAAAAACTATTTGGAAAACAGTGGATGGGAAGTTTTGGCTCACCCTCCTTATAGTCCATACCTTGCCCCTTCTGACTATCATTTGTTTCGATCGATGCAGAACGCCCTTACTGGAATACACTTCAGAACAGGGTATCAGAAATTGGCTTGATTCATTCTTTACCTCAAAGCCGGAGCAGTTCTTTTGAAGCGGAGTCCATATGCTACCAGAAAGATAGAAAAAGTAATGGCTAACGATGGACAACACTTTGAGTAATGTATCAATTCATTTTGTTATTATAATAAATGCATTTTCCAACTAAAAAAATCGACATTGTTAACCTGTATACCCAATATGTTTTACAAGAAATTTGTAAACCTAAATTGAAACTTATGTAGTTGTATAATTAATAAGCACTACGATAATATTCATCCATTTTTTTTGCTGCGTGTAGTAAAAAATTAATTATATTTAATTTTATGTATAATCGAACTAATTATACCATAAGAACATTTAAACATGTGAATTTGGTGTTACTAATAACACAGTGCAACACATAAATTGGTTCCTCTTTCGTACCCGGTTTTTTTTGAAGTGTATATCGAAACTAAAAAAAATCCGCAAAGGACTTGGCCAGATTACATCGAATTTTTTTTTTTTGGACACCCTAAGTTTTTGCACCCAAACATGATTTTTTTAAAAAAGGAAAATTTTTATGGAATCCATATATCATAAACCGTTCGGAATTTTGTTTTTATGTCTTTGGCAAAGTTGTAGATCCAAACCAAAGCAACAAAATTCTCATATGGACCGACCCAAAAAATTCCATCCACTGCATCAAAATTGCAAAAAATTGGGGAAAAATGCTATTTTTTTATGATAATATGGAAATAGTTAAACTTTAAAATCCAATTTTAAAATCCTGTTTAGGAAGATGAGGTGTTGTAAAAACCCAGTTCCACCTAAAAACCGCAACACGAAGATAAAACACACATGACAATCACACCCACTCAGAAACATTTTTTAAGAAGTTTTTAAAAAAGGGTGTTGTAAAAACCCAGTTCAACCTGCAAAGTGCAACACGAAGATAAAACACACTTGACAATCAGACTAGCACGCAGTATAAATAACAGTTCAAGTATCGTTTCATTGTCATTCAACAAGTGTATTCGAAAGTGAAAAATCTGTGCAAAATTTTACAATTCAACTATTGCGCAATATGGAAAATAGCCGGTGTCCAAACATTGATTATTTTTGTTTAGTTTGTGGTCATATGGTGCCTACAAGTGTGCAAAGGAAAAGGTCTACTCCGGAATTTAAGCTAGCCTATGCCCAGATATCAGGAAGTTAATGAAAAACGATACATTTACAGCTGTGCTTACCAATGTAAATTTTAATCTCCGAAACGCATGGGACGCTCTCAAAGCTGTAATTCAGAATGTTTTAGGAAAGGATCGAGCAGAGCCAGATAAAGCAAAGAAATTAGTGGCAACAATGCTGCAATATTTTGAAAATATAAATGTATCGATGACGCTGAAATTGCATTTTTTGCATCATCATATTGATGTTTTTTTAAAACAATTGCCCACCGAATCAGATGAGCAAGGGGAGCGATTCCACCATGTCACAATGCCAATGGAAAAAAGATTCAAAGGCAAGAAGCTGGACGCAATGCTTGCAGAGGTTTGTTGGTGGAGCCACAAGGTGTGCCAGTGTGAGGATGGTGATATGGAAGACCCAGGAGACACTGGATTTAGAGATGTGCCTTTGGATCCTCTTTCTTCTTGTAGTAGTGCAGAGTCAGATCATGACCTTGAACCACCACCAAAAATATTTAAACCTTAACAGGCGTGAGTAGCAATGGTATGTTATTTATTTATTCTGTTAAAATTATATATTTTCTTATTTTAGTTCTGTTCGACAAACGTTACCTCGCGAACCCGCTTTGACTCCATCTTACCAAAAAGCGTTTTTATTAACAAAAATTCGGTAAATGAGAGCGTGATAAGAAAGTAATTGTGTTTCTCATTTTACCAGAAGTTACTATACTTTTTTCGGGTAAAATCGTAGCAGAATATAATCATCGGCAGTTAATAATACACATGTTTTGCATTTGTATAAATAAACAAAAAAACTTAAACAAAAAATAAAAAAAAATTATGAAATTGTTAATTGCGTTATAAAATAATTACTTTTTATTAATAAAATAAATATATTCATTTTTTCAAAAACATATCAGCATTACAACAATAAAATGTTTAAATAGTAAATTTGAAAACAAGTAACAACAAAAACGGCATTAACCTATATAGTCTTTCTTTGTCGAAACGACAAACATTGGCTATGCAAAATAAGTGTGAGCAAAAAGATGTGCTTTCTAGGGTTAAGGAATGTTCGTATTAAGATGACATGTACTAGAGAGTTGTTTATATTGTTGTTAGATATAATTTAGCTGAAGAAAGATTTCTTAAATTCCCAGTATTTAAGCCATTTCAGGACAAAATCATGAAAAAATCATAAAAAAATAGCATTTTTTCCCAATTTTTTGCAATTTTGATGCAGTGGATGGAATTTGTTTGGGTCGGTCCATATGAGATTTTTTTTGCTTTGGTTTGGATCTACAACTATGCCAAAGACATAAAAACAAAATTCCGAACGGTTTATGATATATGGATTCCATAAAAATTTTCCTTTTTTAAAAAAATCATGTTTGGGTGCAAAAACTTAGGGTGTCCAAAAAAAAAAATTTCGATGTAATCTGGCCAAGTCCTTTGCGGATTTTTTTTAGTTTCGATATACACTTCAAAAAAAAACGGGTATGAAGGAGGAACCAAACGATGACCTTAAAAATGCTACACTGTGTAATGAGCAGTCGGTAATACCAGCATTTGCGAAGTATTGCAAGAGTAAGACCTGGTTCACACACGGCAATTTTACTTGCGCAATTCTTAAGTTTATAGAAGACGGAGGGAAAGAGAATGATAGCGGGTACAGACTTGCCCGTACTCCAATTCCGGTTTGTTTTGTCATCCGCAATTTTCAACACTGCAGGTTGATATACGAAAATTGCTGAAACAAACTTTTCCTGTGTGAACACAAAAGCAATTTCAAAGAAGAATTGAAGAAAAATTGCGCAATTATAATTGCCGTGTGTGAGCCAGGACTAAGGAGTTTAACTTATTACCAGGTAACATGTTCCGTATTGCATGGGGTAGTTATTAGATTGTTTTTTTTTAACACATTTTGTGTTTAATTTCCAAAAATGAGTAGTTTAAATGTCATTATTTGAAATAAAACATTTAAAGTAAATTCGTTATATATGTTGAAATAGTTTAATAAATGTAAAAAGAAATTCAAATCCTATTACCAACCCTATATATAAAACGAAGACCAGTCCTAGGTGGTGACACGCAAGACTAGTCGTAAGTGGGACTTCCTTTAAGAAAAGGGTCGGCCACTTTAACATGACGGTGTCGTAGAATGGCAGATTGTGACGTGTTAGGTGACGTATCATAAAGTTAGTTAAAAAAACAAGCACTAAAAATTTACGTCGGCAGGGCTCGATCACAAAACATCGTTCTTACAAGGCGAACAATCTACAAAAACTCACTTACAGGTTTGTATGTATACCCAACTAAAAAAAATTAATATGATGCAACAAAGAAATGTATCAAATTTGATATATCTTTATATATAATAGAAATAGATAGATCGTATTGTATATAAATGGATTATATTACATTGAGTTTGATATAATTTGATACGTTTCAAACCAATGAAAATAAATTTGTTAAATTGAATACAGTGGCTAAATATTATATGTAATTATAATTTTGCAACGCAGCGTACAAACATGTATATCATTCCATGAAAGAACATTGAAAAATTGGTATTTTTTGACCTCATGTCACCTGACTTTTTTCATATTGTGAACGTGAAGATTGTATGGAGCAATTCCGGTTTTTAGATCTTAAAAATTTTTAAAACTCGCGATTTTATTCACATTTATTATTAAAAAAAAAACTTGCAAAAAAAACTGTAACTAAACTGGCTCCTTAAAGAATTAAAAATGCTTCTGAAAGATGCGATTACGATCTGTAATCCAAAAATAACTTGTTTCTAAAAAATTTATTTTTGCTGATGTTGCAATTTTGAAATCCATATATGGGCATATATAAAATACCGTTACCGAATACAACTCTCATATGTGGGCAGGGGCTCTATTCTGAAGCTTCTGGACCGTGTTCAGGGGTGGGCGGTGAAGCTTATCAATGACAGTAGTGTATCCAACTCTATTGATTCATTGGAGCATCGTCGGAATGTGGGTTGTGTGACACTTTTCTATCGATATTACCATGGGAGATGCTCATCTGAGATAAGTGAACTTATTCCACGATCCCGAGTTTTTATTCGTAATACTCGCTTATCTAGTAGAGCACATCCGTTTGTAGTTGATTGTCCTGTGTTTCGCACAACGCATTACAGAGAAAATTCGTTTTTTAGTCGAACGATTCGTATGTGGAACAAACTTCCCGCAGAAGTCTTCCCTGTTACTTACAATTTAGAAAAATTTAAATCAAATATCCACAAACACTACTCCCTCTTTCCTCCTTCCCATACCCTATTTTCCTGATCAATACAATGCACTGCATGAGTAGGGGGCATCCCCTGAGTATTGGTTAAATTAAAAAAATAAAAAATTACGCTAAATAATTTTAACCATAAAATAACCTAACGAAATAACTTAAATATTTTAACCTTAAAATACCCTAACAAAATATTCACAAAATGCCGTTATTGAATACCAATATCCGAATGAAACGTTTGCCAACCCTGGATATAACACAATTCAAAATTATATATATTATAACATACAGGTCTTTGGGAGACCTTTCAATTACAAAAAGTGAAATCGCCGAGATTCAGAGCTTTAAAAAAAAAAATTGGAAAAAAGACATATGAACATGCAAATAACCTCAATTTGCTCAACCAGATGGTAGGTAACTTATGTTTTTTTCTTTTAAAAGATAGCCCTACCTCTTACCTTTCCAAAATGCTCTAAACGAAGCCCATATGTCTTCCCGTTCCAAAGTTATGACAATTTGACTGAAATGCAAACATTTTGTTTTTTGAAGCGAAATTATAAAATTACAAAAACAAATAAATGTGTGCTGTTATTTCGCTTCCAAAAACAAAAAAAATCCGACCACTAGTCCGAAAATTTTCAAACCGCTGCCATTTCGCACACTTGCATTTTCGGGGATGGTCGTAGTGGACATATTTTCATGAAAAGAGCCATGAATTTCGGCGGGTCGTGACTGAATCACCCTGTATAGTATACTATTTAAAAAAATTTATTTCATTTGAGATAAAATGATGTCTTACCCCACTCATAGTTATATTTAAAGATACATCGTTCCATACCGCTGCCATTTCGCACACTTGCATTTTCGGGGATGGTCGTAGTGGACATATTTTCATGAAAAGAGCCATGAATTTCGGCGGGTCGTGACTGAATCACCCTGTATAGTATACTATTTAAAAAAAATGTATTTCATTTGAGATAAAATGATATCTTAAACCACTCATAGTTATATTTAAAGATACATCGTTCCATACCAGAAAAATGTAGATCTTCTTTTGAATTAAATATATATCTTGCCTGACTCGAATTTCAAAAATAATATCGTCACGTAAAGGCACTCGAACGATAGGTAACAATAACCTGATTATGACTAAAAACTAACAATATTGGATAAAAATTTCTTTATGGGAATTTTAAAAATATTTCCAAAAAATGATAATCACACTTTTAAGTCCAATTTTGTTCTAAAAGTCAAAAAGACGGGTAACGAACTATAATTATTCCCGAATTTCATAATACGCATCGTTTAAGCACTATTACGTTTTCCAGCAAATGAATGGATCAAATCGATTTTTGATAAAACTTCAAAAAGGTTAACGTGGGAACTTTTTTTAAAACCGCATGAAAGTAAACCGCATAAAAGATAAACATTAGGGTAATTACTTTTGACTTTTTTTTTTGGAAATATCAAATTTTACCTATCCTAGCCGTAAATTTCATTAAAAATATAAAGAAACACAATTTTATTTTTTCGCGGTATCTAAATAAGATCCCGCTTAAACTTTTTTGAAGTTTGATATATATTTTTTTTTGTTTAATTAAACCAGAAGTTTATATTTTGCTAAAATTTTAAAGTAATTCGACTATTACGACGCTATCAATCTTAAAGGACACTAACGTTTTCAAATTTGACCTGTTTCGCGGATTTTGATAAAAACAAAATATGGCGTTGTTTTGCGATATGGGTATTAAAATTCGCAAAACAACGAGTATATTACGTAAACATTTATTGAAAATATGTTACGTAGTAATTTTGGTTCACCAATGCAACTTTAATGGTAACAAGGTGCAAAAATAAATTTTTCGAAAATGCACTTTTTGCGGGAGGTTTTTGTTTCAGAATTATCCGAAAAAGCGATTTTTATTATTAATACAATATTGCAATATTGGTAAAAATTTTGCAAAAAAAATTTGTGTCCCTAATGAACATACATTTGTATGAAATTGTGTATACACAGAGAGAATATTCTTGGACGAGTGCTAATGAAATTGTTTACTAACCTAATAAAGTTTTCTTCACAAAGTGAATGGAAAATTTCTTAAACCGCCTGAAAAAGCTTCATTATTTTTATTAAACTGTTTTCATTGAATTTTTTCATAAAGTTTTATGAAAAATTTGCATCCATTTAAAATGAAAAGTTTCAATAGACAAGTTACAAAGACACTTCATAGATCTAATGCAAAAATTCATTGATATCATGCAATTCTCTCTGTATATTTTCTTACAATTATATATAAAAATATAACACTAAGTACAATTTTAATTGGCTAAAGCTCAGATCCAATTATATTTTTATGTGTCAGTTTATATTCAGTCGTATTCGGTTATGATACAGTCATACACAATTATATCAGATCAAAATCCGGATACAAACATATCTTATTTTCATATAATTGCAACTATTTGTATCGGTTTAGATATAAACTGATAAAATTGTATTGGGCATTTATCTAATTGCATCAGATTAGATCTAAACCCATACAAATTGATACAATTATATGGGTCCATATATCGGATGATATTAAATAAGATTACACATAGCGTCATATAGATATTGATATGACTACATACTCTATGGGGAATGGGACCGGTCCTGCGTGTGCCACAGGATCGCTCCCTTCGTGCCAGAGACCGGTCCTCTGCTAAACCCTACCCTATGTAAACAACTGGCAACTTTAACATGGGCTTGTAATAGGAGGGGTTCATTTGTTCTCCTTTAAACCACATAGTGGCGTGCCACAGGACTAACCAAAGATGGGCATAAAGATGGGCATAAAAATAAACTAAAACTTAACAGCTTCCAATGGGTAAAATTCTGGCCAACTGGCTTTTTCTTGTTAATACGCATTCTGGTTAAGTGGTATGTCCTCCCTTTACCAGTCCCAGAATTGGTAATTTTAGGACAACTGACACTGCTTAACCCACTTCAGTATTAAAACATACCAGTTCTGTGATAAGTCCTTCTTTAACCAGTCACTTTTAAGTCAATTGACTCCTCATTCCCCATAGGGTAAAGCTTCATATCAGTTTCCTTTTAATCAGGGTGTAACTTTACTTCCTTGCGTTCAAACAAATTTATTAAATAAAGGGTCCGCCATCTAACGTTTTTTTTTCCGATGCCGATTTTGCCAAAAAAAATCATCTTTTCAGATGAAGCTCATACTGCATGGCCAGCCGAGGCAGCCATTTGAATGAAATTATTTTCCATTATTAACCGGAAGGATTGTACTTTCAAATAAAAAAAAATTTGAGAAAATATTCAGTAGTTTTTTCTATAGCATTTTCAAAAAAAAAGTTATTTGGCGGACCCTTTATAACCTTGACTACTTCCATACAGTTTAAATGTTAATTAAGCCACAACATTTCTTAATATTTACCTTTCAACTCAACATTCCCAGGAAATAATATCTATAGAATACTTAAATTGACAAATTACCACCATTATAAGCAGGGCAACCAGAAATATGCTTTGTTTGTATAGTTTGTTTATTCCAGTGAGTCGTATTGAAAAATATATGAGATATTTATCCTTTTCAGAACAATTGACGAATTGTTAGCATATTTTGATCTTAAGGGCACATTTTTTATAAAAAGTCTGATTTTTGAGTATATTTTTGTACTTGTTAGAACAAAAGCATATTTTTAGAGCATATTTTACGTGTTTTTTTAATTTTTCGTTATCGAACAATTATATATTTCAATAAAAAAAAATTTCCAAAAACTTTTTTTCAATATTTTACGGGGTTTGCAAACCGATGGCGGAAATGAAGCCATTTTCTAAAATTAAAATTTAATCTTTTATTTCTTTTTTTGTTATCAATTGAAATAAAGTGCACAAAAGGTTTTCCAACTGTACTGAAAAATAAGACTTAAAATACGATTTTTTAATGAAAAATGTGTTTTAAGAGCATATTTTTTAAATTTTAAGAGCATATTTTCCGTTTTTATGGAATTTTTAATGGGCATAAAATCCATTTTTAGAGCATATTTCTGGTTGCCCTTATTATAAGTATTTGAAGCTACAAAGGAAAGTGAAAAATTCCTTATAAAAACATCATCATCAGTTAACAAATTGAGGTTAATCTTAAATATAATATAAAAAAAAAATATAGCAAAACTAAATTGGGTTTTATAACCTAATTGTAGGCAATAAATCTTAAATAATTTTTACAAAACATTCATCTCTACTAAATATGTTGAAGTCTTCAATTTTGTTATATTCAACAACGATTAAAGGAAGTCCTTACCAAAATCAAGTAGACATTTTTGTAGTCCAGGATATTAAAAGTTATGTTAGGATTATGTGTACTCGTATAATGGTGTCATAAGAATTGGTGGTATTTTCTATAGAAGAAATAAATTATAATTCATAAGAAATGGTGTAATATTAATAGAAGAGATGCTGTGGTTTTAAATTATTTGGAAAAAATAATGAGTAACAAAGGACTAAGGCTATTTTGTTAAGTGGTAACATGTGTAACACATTTATTTAAGAAAATTTGTTTAAAGTCAGCAAAATTTAATCAAAAACGCTTTAGTTTATTTAAAATTACATATTTCAAATGTTGAAAAGTTCGCTTAACTTGTTTTCCATAAGGATATTTGATTGTTTTCCATAAGGATATTTGATATCCTTTTTATTTTATTTTTTTTCTATATGTGTTATTATGACTATAACATATTAATGGTTGAATATAGCCAACCATAAGTCCCTTATGGTAAAAAATAAACGTTTTTTTTTTTTTTGTTTTATAACTTGTGAGTTGTAATAAAACAAATGGCAAAATATCGATTTCCGCCAAAAATATAATAAATATAATGAATTTGTGGTATGGTATGCATACATGAAACCCGTATATAGTATGCAGCAATAACAAGTGTTAGTATCTAAATGGGTATATATATCTATGTAAACACATGTAATCCTCAATTAACGCGGTTTTAGTCTTACGAGATTTGTATATAATTCAAGTTAAACTTTCTACCGGGTGGCTCTTAAAAAACGATTTGCCATTACACCCCGCAGTTTTAGTGCCAATAGTTCCAAATAAAAGAAATATATTTTTTTTTTGAAAACATTAATAGTGACGAATTTCGGCCGAAAATGGACCTTTTGTGAAAAAAAGAGTGTTTTCATTAAAATTTTTCAAAATTGTTAAAAATTTTCAAAATTTTTAACTTTTGATTTCATTTAATATTTTCTTATACTCAAAATTATTCAGATATATAATTTTGAATTCATCGAATATCATGAACCCACTTTAGCCTGGAATCAAAATTGACCCACGAATTTGATAAAAATGCAAAACAGTTTTTTTTTTTTTTTTTTAATTAATTCTAAAGATTTTTTAAAATGTCTAATATTGAGGTATCGATTTCTATTTTTATAAAAAATTAGTTGTAATTAAAGAAATAAAAATAAAAATAGATTGTTAAAATGTTAATTCCTGTTTGTGAGTATTGTGGAACGACTCCTTTCCACGATATTTTATGAAATTTGGTTATTTGGTGAATTTTGTATGTTAATGGTGAATTTTGTATTCATTTGGTGAATTTTGTATTGTAAAAAATTTTTGAAATTATAATTTGTATTTGTGAATAATGTTTATTTGGTGAATTTGGTGAATAGTGAATATTTGGTGAACTTTGTATGTATTGTTGCTCTTTCAAAATTGCATTTCATTTTGAATTGTCATGTTTGAGATTATAATTAATATTATATATAGAAAACACTAGTTGTTAATAAATGTAAGAGAAAGATGAAAAAAATCTTGTGAGGATCAGCGTTAGAGGGAGTATCGCACTTTCGATCTAACGGACTAGGTCATCATCAGCTTCATACTAATCCACCACCCACAAGAAAGTCGTTTTTTGATCAGGTATATCAGACTTGAGCGACGTCAATTACATTTCAAAATCATTCACTTGTGAAATTTTTCTATATCATTTAAAATTTCAGAACTACGCTCACACTTGTGGGCTTAAACGCTTCCTTGGTAAATTTTCAATTTTGTCAATACCAGACATGGGACATAATACCAATACCTCTGTATTTAATTACAGGCCAACTACTTTTTTAAGTTCAATTACATGTAATTGGGTGTAATTGAGTAATTGCCCTGTAATTAAATACCTAGATGTTTTTTACTAATCTATATGTTTGGTATTAAAATTTTTACAAATTTCCCCAGGAAGCGATTAAACTCACAAGTGTGAGCGTAGGTCTGATATTATTAACGATATGGAAAAATTTCACAAGTGAACGATTGTGAAATGTAATTTACGTCGCCCAAATCTAAGCAATATATATCAACTAACTTACTGAAAAAAAAACAATTTAATTGATTACCCGAGTAATATGAGTTATATTCGTCTTATCGTAAGCTTTTTAATTGGCAGGGTTGCCAGTCCAACTGATAATGTTACCATTACTGGGAACGAATTGGAAATCCGGCATGTATACTAATATTTAAACACATAGTATTCCAGTTGATTGTTTTTTCTATTAGATTTTTAAATTTCATTGTACGTGTATGTTTGGTTTGAGATTTTTGTACACTCACAATATTTTGTCCGTAAAGACTACTGAATATACACATTAAATTAACTGAAAATCAGTTAAAAACAGTACTACTTACTTTTCGTTTAAAACAATTGTATTTTTTAGTTTATTTTCAACTGTTGAAAAATTAATTGACAAAATCCATAAAAACAATAGATTGTTTTCGTTTATTTCAATATTCAATATAATAGGTATAACAACTTTTTGTCTTAAATAGAATATATAACTGGATATTTTTACTATTACCAATAACCCGTTTTTTTTTTTTTGTTTATTGAATAAAAGACAGAAAGTTAAAAAATATATTTCTTTGGTAATTTAGCTGTATATTCCATTGAAATAACCTTACCGATTACATTTTTAAACAACTGTTGAACTTTTACGGAAAAGTTCTTGTGAGTGTATGTATTGTTGATCTTTAAAAATTGCATTTTATTTTGAATAATCAGTAGTGTCCAACCGAACAGTTCGGCCAGAAAATGCATTAGGTCTGTATTCGGCATTTTAAAGCATTATGGACAAATTTGGCGGTTGTAAAAATGTTTATTGGGCTGATTAGGTGCTATTTTGAGTGTCAAATTTGAAGAAAAAGTCTGTAGTTAAGCAATGAGTTTACTGTTCGGCCTCAGAAAGTTCGGCCAAATTGAAAATAGTTTGGCGGCCGAACTTTTAAATTTATAGCTAAACTTCGGCTTTTCTCTTAAATTTTATGCACAAAATCGAATTAAATCGGCTCAACAAACATGTTTCCAATACCAAAATTTGTCATCATTGCCTCTAGATATAAAAAAACCGACAATATATAGTTTTTTGGCCGAACTGTTCGGTCGGACACTAATAATCAGGTTTGAGACCATAATTGAAATTTTATTATTATAAATAGATAATACTTATAAATATAAAGCTCTTTCGACCTAGCGCTGATCTTCACAAGATTTTTATCTCTATCTTACATTTATTAGCATTTAGGGCTTTACATAATTCTCAAACAAAACAGTTTAATAACTGTAGGCAAATTGGGTATCATATGAAAGCTATTTTAAAGACGCATATGGTATATAAAACATGTCCGTGCATGTTCTAACATTTTTGTAATTCAAAAAACCAAATTTTCGAATACCACATTTCTATGGGAATTTGGTTGTTGTTGGATTGAGGCCAAACTAACATACAGTAATGCTTATTTAATTTTTATCGAGGAGGTGTCTGGGCTTTTTTTAATTTTCGTAATCGTTCAGTTTTAACTCGACTTTTCCCGAAGAGCATTTATTAACCATATTTTAAATATTTCATATATGATGAATTTCATATCCAAACCTATAAAAAAGACACATTTTGAACCCGACCCTCTCAGAATTTGATGAAATTTTGCGTATAGCTACATTTTACCTATACAAACACATCCTCATATTTAGAAATTGCATTTTTAAAAATATGTGGGCGTGGCAAGGTATCGAAGTTTTTGAAAAATGACGATAATATATACTTTCAAGCTATGATGTACCATTAGAAACGTATTTAAATTAGCTTTCGAAAACACATACTGTAAAAATTATATACACTGAAATTTTTTTATGGCAAAAATAAAACTTTAAATTGGGAGAATACTTCCATGGCCAAGTGTTTTTTTTTCCAAAAAAAATTTGTTTTAGAAAGTCTCTTTAATATATATAACATATCTAAAAACTAAAATGGCGTTTTTTTTCTTTTTTTTTTTTAATTTTTTTAAGTAAATGCATCTCTTGTTAACTTCCTTATATTTTGATATCATTGTGTGACAAAAAAGAATAAAGTAGCTATACTTTGAAAGTTATACATATTTTTTTGTAATTCTAATAGATTAGCTAGCACAAGAATCGTATTATCAAATTTTTCAGACACCCCCAAAATATGGACTTACCCTTGGAAATTTTTTTTTTTTTGTATTTTTTTAGATTTGATATATAATTTTGCACAGCTCATACTGTGGACTTTCGGAATATTTGCTAACTTTTAGTGAAGTTTCATCTAAAAGTATAAGAGAATGGCATCTTTGAGTTCCTGTAATAGTTTTAGAATTTTTATATCTTGAAAATATGTCTTCTTTTGTTTTGTTATAGTCGTCAGCGTCTGCTTAAGCAACTTCTATGGAGGTCTTATAAGTTGGTGAAGCTTAATGATAAAGGTTTTTCGCCGTTTGAATTTGGTTTTTATTTGCAATGCTATAATTCCGAGCGCCATTTCCTCTCCTACAGACACATTTGTTAATGATTTTGTAAAACACATCAATAAGCTGGTGCCACATCATTTCATAGCTAAGCGCAAGTCCCGATTCGTAAGTGAAAAAAAAAATTACATTGATGACAGGAGAAATGCTAATTCAATTGGATTTCGCTGCAACCCTGGGCTCACAGCATAGACAATATGGGTATACAAATTTTTGTTGTCTCGAGTACTTTTTTGTTTTCTTAAATTTCTTAAATTTTAGGTTTAAGATACGTAAATCTTAAATTTTTTTTATCCTCAAGAACTTATCTAAGTTTCATTAAAATCTGAGGATTCACCCATGTGTAGTTCACTGTGTAGTTTCCTTGTTAGTTGAAATTATTGTCTGTTCTACGTATGTAGCTGTGGCAAATAAGACGACTCTTCAAATTAACGATTACTACAGTTTCATTGCCAGGGTTAGATTTTTTTTGTTTATTAATATATACAATTCAGAATGACCTTCAGTTATTAATGGGTCAATTGCCGATAGCAACCAAACTTTAGTTGCGTTGTCAGCTGGCAACGCAATGAATATTGCCATTAGGTAAGGCAACTTTCCTCAGTTGGCAAAAAGTTATTGATATTATTATTTTGACAGATCAGCAAAATCAAAATAAGTCAAAATAAATGTAAACAAATGTTAAAAATATTGATAAAAAAAAGTGTATTTGTGTAAAAATCTTAATAAAAATGAATTTATTAGAAAAAAATTTATTTATAAAAGAGAATTTGTGTAAAAAATTAGTTCATTTATTACATTGAGCTCAGTGGACATATTTTTAAACGACGATGAAGATGTCTTATACGTGGCATCAATTAGACGGCACTTGAGGAACTACTCTAATCCTCTAGTAAATAATTAAATTTTCTCCAAGTTTAATAAACACATGGCCAGTGCTTGCTCTTGTGTATCGAAAAGCCGGGATACCACAAGTAATGTGCTATCCATCTGTTGGATCAACAATTCGAATTGAAGGGCTTAAGTGGGGTAACATAATACCAATAACTTAAAATATATAGGAAAAAATAGTATTTTTGAAGCTGAAAAAAAGAAGATTGTTTGTCTGTGACGGCCCCTTACCGCTGTGCAAGGCATTAAAATTGAAAAATATTTTTTTTTGAAAATGAAAATTATTCAAGTTCGAGGCCATACTCTATATTTCTTCATTAGGATATTGTCCTAACAAATATTCTATAGAGTTTTTTGTTTTCAAATTTATTATTTGACCCTTTCAGGAATGTGTTGATAGATCCATTTCGGGAATTTTCTAGGTTCCCATCATCAGAACACGTTTTGAAAGCGGTAACAATCCCATGCCAAACATCAAACATACATATGAACTAGTTTACTCACTACATGAGAACTAATATACATATGAGTTTGAAGTTAAAGATTATAACCATTGATCAAAAAATAAATTGAAAACTTGTTTGATGTGCAAGATCCACCTCTGGTGGATATTCAATACACGTTTTTTTTTTGTTTCTCTCTCCTTTTTATATTTTGTTTACTTTGGGAACCTAGAAAATTCCCGAAATGGATCTATCAACACATTCCTGAAAGGGTCAAATAATAAATTTGAAAACAAAAAACTCTATAGATTATTTGTTAGGACAATATCCTAATGAAGAAATATAGAGTATGGCCTCGAACTTGAATAATTTTCATTTTCATTGCACAATTAAAGGTCGAAAAAAACATAATTTTTATTTTTAATAAAAATTAAAACAAACTTAATATTTTTTTTTAATTCTATCAAAAAGTACGTTTTCGATCACGACAATATGTACGAGGGCGGATCAATAAGTTTGTTACTTTTTGAATGAAACACAGTTTTTTTTTGCAAAAAAAAAATTATTTTTCAAGATAATCTCCTTTTAGCTCAATACACTTAGTCCAACGTTTCTCCAATTTTTGTATGCTTCCAAAAAATAGGATTTTTCGAGGTCCATAAAATAGACATTTCTTGGCCATATGGGGTCGGTTTTTTTTTTTAAATCCTCGTTAAATCGGTCCAATAAGCTGGCATAATATTTGCCGTTCATTGTTTTTCCCTTTTGAAGGTAATCGATGCATCCCGCGTGCATCCCAAAAAACTGTTGCCATCACCTTATTGGCCACGATTACGTTTATGGTCAATTGAGGGCAAACACGGCACTCATATTGCAGACAGCTTTCTTAAACCCAACTGATCATTTAAAATCGAAACCACACTGCCATATGAAATGACTATGGCATCGACAATCTCACGCACTGTTACTCTTCTATCGGCTAACACAATATCGTGTTTTTTTTTCAACATTTTCGGGTGTATTGACCTCAATTGGCCGTCCAGAACGTTCAGCTTCAATTGTACTTGTGCGACCACAACGAAAGTCAGTAAACAGTTGTCTATTAACAGGTGGTACTTGATGGGAGCAGTGTTGCATTTCATATAACTACGAGGGAAGTTCGAAAAGTCAAGGACTTATTGAGCCGCCCTCGTATATCATATAAAAGCTCTTTCAAATATAGAGGAACCATATGTCCCAATAAATTAACCCATCCATTACAGTCCAATTTTAAGTTTTTTGTATTTTTAACTCTAGGCTCCCCATTCTAAAAACATCTAGTTATGTAAGCCGAAAGCCGGTTAAACTTTGCTTACCAACCATTGTTCAACTTTAACCTTTACTAACTTTTATATTTCAGCAGATATTATTTTCAGCTTGTGGGATTGGCTATCAATTGTTATCCTTTTTTACATCTATTTGTATCAGTTTAGATATAAACTGATACAATTAGAAAAAACAAAACTGATACAACTCTAGCTGGCCATAATTCGAATAAAATTGTACTGGAAATTTATCTAATTGCATCAGATTAGATCTAAACCCATAAAAACAGATACAAATTTATTGGCCCATATTTCGGGTGAAATTTAATAAGATTACATGTAGCGTGGTATATAAAATGATATTACTACATTAAGATGCATATACATTTTTTTTTATTCGGGTTGGACGAAAACCAAATAAAGTTTTTCCGCGTATTTATGAAGTTTTATACATTTAAATATATAATTTTTAATACATTTTCGTACTGCCAAAATTCAGTTTATTTTCCGTAAGTATAAGTTTGTATAAGACGCTCCTCTCTTAAAAAAGTTGATCTTCGGGGACGATTTATATAACAAACATAAGTATAGAATAGATGTATTTTAAATAAAAACGTAAGATAGAAATCTAAAAAAAAAATAAAAGAAAAATTATAGAATAGAAACTTTTTAAACGTATATGACCAGTTACTTCAAAAGTTTTCGACACCTGTTGAGACTGAATTACATACTTCTTATTTCTCAAGGTTTTATGAATTGAGAGGAACGATGGACAGGGTTAGGTTGACTACCCGGATACACATTTTAATATGAAGTCTAATATAATTAATATATAATCTAATATAAATAATCATTTGAGAAGTGTCCAACACATACAATTTGATCAGAAGATTGGGTCCCCTAAATGAATATAATTATATCACATTAGATATAATTTGATACAATTTTATCCGAGATTGGTCCATTAAATTATATATAATTTTAGGAGACAGTAGGTATGCTTTTTGTGACTTGAAGTTATGCTTAAAAGTATTTAACTTGAAAATTAAAACTTCTAGAAATCCACAACTTTATAGACCCAATTTTTTTTAATGAAACAACGAAACCCAGAAAAACTTTGGTAATGGGTGCGATAAAGTAATACATTACCTTGTAATGTGCACTCCTTACATATATCATTAGCGGTAATAACAAACAAGTTTTCAATTTATTATTTGATCAATGGTAATAATCTTAAACTTCAAGCTCATATATTAGTTCTGATGTATTGAGTAAACTAGTTAATATGGATGTTTGATGTTTGTCATGGGATTGTTACCGCTTTCAAAACGTGTTCTGATGATGGAAACCTAGAAAAATACCGAAATAGATCTATCAACACACTCCTGAAAGGGTCAAATAATAAATTTAAACACAAAAACTCTATAGATTATTTGTTAGGACAATATCCTACACAGAAAAAATTATTGCCAATAAAATTTCAATTAAACTTTGTTTGATTTCAAACTCACTTTCAATTAAAAGTTTAATCATATATATTAAATGTTTAATTGAAAATGAATTTTGTGCACACAAAATTGCCTCTGTTTGTAGCCACTAATGACAACACATTAGAAACAAAAACCGCTTAATATGTTTTGAGTAAAATTATATTATTTTTTACTGTTTAAAGTTAAAATTGTGTTATATGTTTAAAAAGTGTAAAATTGTGCCCTAACTATCTAACTATTATAAAAAAATAAAAGAATTTGAATTAATAAGTAGTAGGGTATTCAATTTACTCGGGTTTGCTTTTGTTCGAGTAATCGAGTAACTCGATTTTGAGGTTTTTAATTTACTCGAGTAGGCGAGTAAGATTTTAAAATTGCTCGAATAACTCGAGTAACTCGAACAATTTTAATACTTTAATTTTATTTTCCAAAAACTCACATTTTTGTAAGTTTTAATAGTGAATTTTTATTGTTGATCTATATAAATTGTATGTGAGTTGTTGGTTAGTTCGGTTCAAGATCATGAAAAATTTTTTTTTTATTAGTACTAATAAAACATATATATAAAAATTAACAAATTAATTAAAAATTTTAGTAAAAAGTATATCTAAAAGAGAAAAACATTTGCTAAGATCATTTATTATTGCGACAGTTTTGTCTCAGTACACTCAAAGCAAAAGCGTTATTATATCAATGAAATTCTTTATAAATATGTTGAAATCTTCATTGATTTTCTTTCAATTTAACTGGTTCATAAATATGTATTAAACTGTTTTATAAAAATATTTGTAAGGTGATCCGTTTTGTAATTTCACTCAGACTTGACACAGTTTTGTTAAATTAGTGTGTTAGTACGAAACGAAAAAATAGTCCATTTTGTCCTATCATTTTGGGATTTTGAGATATGTAATTTTTCTAAAAAAATTATAAAGAAGTTTTGAAACAACTTTCATGAACATTTAAGAAGATTTTCATCATATTAATGAAAACTTCATTACTTCTATATGTAAATTTTAATATGTGGAAATTTTGCGTAGGACCGCTATGAATTTCCATATAGGGCTTCTAAAATTGGCTTGTTACAACGACATAAAAGGGACCAACAAAAAGTTTTTAGTAAATGACATTTAAAAATTCATTTTTGAAAATATAGTATTTATATGTAGTTTCTTAAGATCAAATGGCAACTAAATTAAAAAAAAAAATAATGTTTGATCCCACTTTTAACCCTCAAATCCGCACCAATAATCTTAAACACCAAAGTCTTAGAACTTGTTTCTTTAAAAAATATCCAAGTTTCTTCGATATCGGAGTTTTTCGCATTTAGTTCTTCGTTTTTCGTAATATAATTTCTTTAACAGTGCTCACTTAATATAAAAATACTTTTAACATTTAAATATTCGCTATAACAGTCACATTATTTTATACAAAATATTAAAAAAATATAAAATAGTTCATATTTTTAAATTACTCGAGTTACTCGATTAATCGACCAAAATTGTTCGAGTTATTCTTTACTCGAAATTGGCCACTTCGAATTACTCGAACAATTGTTCGACATCATTTCATCGATTAATCGAGTAACGGTTAACCGATTGAATACCCTAAAAAGTAGTAAAAAAAAAATCAATACTACGTTTTAAGAAAAAGCGTTATAACCTTTTTTTTTAAGTGAGAGTGCTACACTTGTGCAGAGTTTGTCAAAAAAACAAGATCAAGTGTTTAGTTTTGCTTGGAATTGAAGGTGAGAAGTCGTGAAGCGAGTGAAAAAAAATTTTATAAAAAATATAAAAGGAAGCGTCATAAATTTAAAAAGACTTTTTCCATAATTTTTTTAACAAATTATAGTGAACAATTTTGTATTTCATTTAAAATTGTTCGTGTTAAGAATTTGATTGTGAATTGTTAGTAAAACAATGAGTAAACAGTTTTTTAATGACGCTTCCTTTTTTTCCAGAACATTTTGTTTCGCTTTTATTTTTAGAACTTTTTTATTTAAAGAAAAAAAAATCTAAAATTTTTAGCAAACAAACGACAAAGGAATAAAATAAATAAAAAAAAATATATTTTTAATCACATTTTTAAGGAGTTGATGACTCCTAAGTATATTTTCCATAGTCGCAATATTGTTTTTTTTTCTTCATGGTTTCTAGGTTAGGAAAAAATCAAGTGTTTTTATTATTTTTTTCCTAGTTCGCGAAAAAAGAAATAATATTTTTTATAAAATCTATAATAAAAGAAAAATTTCTAAAAAACGAAGCATACAAATTTATTAAAGAAAATCTTTTAAATGGAGACTATGATTCTTTTCCATGATTTTAAAGGGTGCAAATCTTTTTTCATAAACTCATTGAAAAGAAGCATCTTCTTAGTGTGGTTATAGATCTTGTTAAGTTGATAACATTTACAAATTTAATATTTATAGTATCAATAAAAATACGTTTTAATGCATTTTATTAAAATTTTAATTGAATTTTTTTTTACGTTTCAATTTTTTATTTCGGATTTCAATTAAAATTTTAATTGATTTTTACATCGAGTTTCCATTAAAATTTTAATTGATTTTTTACATCCAATTTCAATTAATATTTTAATACGGTTTTGGTTAAAATTTCAATTAAAGTTTTAATAGTATCTATTAAAAATTTGTTTGAAATGGAAAACAACATTCAATTAAATTTTTAATATATATAATTAAAATGTTAATTGAAAATGAATTCAATTAAATAGTTACAAATTATTTTAATTGATACTACACTTTCTTTAATTGGACCGAATTCAATTAAACTTTTAATTGAATCAACAAATATTTTAATTGAAAGTCGATTTTAATTTTTTCTGTGTAATAAAGAAATATAGAGTATGGCCTCGAACTTGAATTTTCATTTTCATTGCACAATTAAAGGTCGAAAAAAACATAATTTTTTATTTTTTAATAAAAATTATATCAAACTTGTATAAATATTTTTTTTATTATAAAATCAATTTCTTTCTGGAAAAGCTTTTTATGACAGACTTTTTTTTTGTTTTCCCAACGTTGGCAAGTTGATTGCCAGGGTTGGCATATATGAGCAGCCAACTGTTACCCAGCAGTTATCTTTCACTTATGCCCGTAATTTTAAGCAATATTTACCTACCGGTGCTTAGATACCTACCCGATTTTGTTCCTGTAAACGGGTAGATATCTAAGCACCGGTAGGTATCTATTGCTTGAAATTACGGGCATTACAGTATTATATGTCTCGTTAGGTCAGTGTGTAGAGCTGTAGGCGGTAAATCATTTTGCGGTTGGGAAAGCACTTGTTGCCAGCACTTGTACCACCTGTTCAAGTTATTTGCCAGCGGTGGTCCGGTTTTTTCCTAACTGGGTACATATGAAGTAAGACATCTAAAGTAAGACATTTAATATTATCAAGTACCATATAAAAAAGTCTATCAATAAACATTATCAGATGTATTTGTATATAATGATATAAGCCGTAATGTGACTCCATTCAAAGTCAGATGTGATTAAATCATATTAAATATATTATATATATATTTAACAGCCATGATGTGCAAAGTTTTGCCTTGAAACGTCTTCAGCAACATAATTGATGGCCATTTAAAAAATGATTTGAAACTTACAAGAGTTTTTCATTCATTTTATTTTTTTGCTCATAGTGAAGTCAAACATTTCAGATCCAAACTAATACAAAATGCACTCACTAGACTTGGGAAAAACATTCACGGAAAAAGTAATTTCCATATCGCTGCTTGGTGAAAAGTTGTATTGTAATTTACAAATGAAACCAAAATGTTTCGATTTTTAAACCTTCGCAGTTTTTTCCATAGGGTTTTGCTCCGTTTAATGGAGTTTTTAGCAAAATTTGTGTCAAAAGTTGCCCAATGTTGTAGATTACTAAAAAATATTTATAATAAAAAATTTCTAGTTTTCAATATATGAAATGCTGTGGTGGACCAAAATTACTCTACAACAATTTTAGTAGTGTTCTTTACTTAATCTACTCCACATTGCGCAACTTTTGACACCAATTTTGCGAAAAAATTCAACATTTTTTTTTGGCCAAATACACTACGATCACCAACTTCAAACGTTGTTAGAGGATGGAAGATGACATCCAAAGACATTTTTTTAACCTGTAATTAATTTTTAATTACGCGTCGTTTGATACCTTACGCGAAGCTGAACAACAAAAATCGCTGAATTCGGGACATCCTAGTGGGTATCTCAAATTTTTTAATTTTTCTTATATTTTTTGGTGGTGTAATATACGAGGGCGGATCAATAAGTCCGTGACTTTTTGAATGAAACAAATTATATTTTTCAACATAATCTCCTTTTAGCTCAATACACTTAGTCCAACGTTCTCCAATTTTTGTATCCCTACCAATTTTTTGAGGTCCATAAAATAGGCATTTCTTGGCCATATGGTGTAATTTTTTTTAAATCCTCGTTAAATCGGTCTAATAAGTTGGCATAATATTCGCTGTTTATTGTTTTTTCCCTTCCGAAGGCAATCGATGTATTCCGCGTCCATCCCAAAAAAACTGTTGCCATCACCTTATTGGCCACGATTACGTTTATGGTCAATTGAGAGCAAACGCGGCACCCATCTTGCATACAGCTTTCTTAAACCCAACTGACCATTTAAAATCAAAACCACACCAACAATCTCACGTTTACTCTTCGATCGGCCAACACCATATCGTGCATTTTTTCGAAATTTTCGGGTGTATTGACCTCAATTGGCCGTCCAGAACGTTCAGCGTCATTTGTACTTGTGCGACCACAACGAAAGTCAGTAAACCACTTTTTTACCATTGAAATCAGTGCTGCAGAGTCCCCATAGTATTTATCAAGCTTTTCCTTGGTTTGATTGACAGTTTTTTTTTCTCAAAAAATAATGTTTAATGAGCACTCGAAATTCACTTTTTTCCATTTTTAAAAAAATCCACTTGGTTGTATGTTTTAAACAGCTGTTAAACGCAAAGTAAATGACGGAACATGCTCAAGATTTGACAGTAGTCTTTTAACAGGTGGTACTTGATGGGAGCAGTATATCATTTCATATAAATACGAGGGAAGTTCGAAAAGTCACGGACTTATTGAGCCGCCCTCGTATATTTTGTCATCTAAAGATGACAAAGCCAATTGTGATAATATTTTGTTGTTGTTTTTGCTTTTTTTTTTGATATTTTAAATTTTGAATTTCGCTCCTAGACGAGGACAAGAAATTCTCATTGAGTTTGTGATTTAACATAACAAATATCTCTAGAAATTCTAATAACAAAGTCCCCTGAAGATTTCCTTGGGCAGGAATGAAATCCGGATAGGGACACGCCTACATCAGATTTTTTTTTTCACAATTTGTTAAATAAGTTTTGGGACTTTAGCACATTTAATTACTATAAATGCAATTAATGTTTATCCCGATGAAAATAAATTTAAGATGCAACTTTCATTTAAGCGAAAATTGTAATTTTAATATTTTTAATTAGCTTGATAGCCGTCATATTTTTTGCGTCGTTAAAGATGCACGATTAACGCGAATGGACTTATCGTGCTTAAACATCGGCTATAATATACAACAAAAGGTTATTCATGTCATACAAAACATTTTTTTTTGAAAATATTTAACCTCCAAGTGTCGAAAATTTTTGAAGTTCTTCAGATAATAAACATTCACAGTTACTTATGGATTAGGTCATATATGATTCATTTTATGAGTAACAACTTTGTTTATTATCATATGACCTAATATGATGTAACTGTAAACCCTTTTAGGTGTAATTGTGGTCTTATATATTTAAATTTTAACCATATACTTAGTTACTTATAACATTTGTAGACTGTTTGACAAAATAACTTAAATCGTTTTATGTTGTTTGATAACAATAAGTCACTTTCTTGGGCAGAAATACAGATTCTTTAGTACACATTTTAAGAGATCTTAAAAGTTTTTAGTACTGCCTTTCTTGATCTCCTAAAAAATGTCCACAAATAGTTTATTGACAAAATCCTCGTTTAGACTGTTTGACAAAACAACTTAAATCGTTTTAAGTTGTTTGGTAACAATGTTGTTATAAGATACTTTCTTGTCAGAAATACAGCTTCTATAGTACAGTTTTTAAGAGATCTTAAAAGTTTTTAGTACTGTCTTTCTTGATATCCTAAAAAAATGCCCACAAATAGTTTTAATTCTACCAAAAAAAAAAAAAAAAACAGTTTATTGACAAAATCCTTAAATTTTTTCCAAAAATTTAAGCTCTTTTGCTAAAAGTTCTCATAATATAAACTTACATATAGTTAAGAATAAACACCAACTAAATCCAATTTTATATTGATTTCTAGCTTCTCTATCCATTTTGCAATCATAATTACACGTTTTTGTATATAAACAGAAACTTTGTAAACTAATCAGATACACAAATTGTATTATCCCACCGACATACCAAATGACCAAACAACTTTTGGAATACTTTGTAGTTATTACAAAAAAAAAAATGTAAACGAAAATATCGAAGAAATAGAAAAACGAAAATAAAAAAATATATCTATGTAAGTAAATCAATAATCCATTAATATTTACTATACCTTAACAAATATTTACCTACCCATATGGCTCCTAATAGTAGCGTAGTGTTAGTGAATAGACATAAAATTGCTATCAATAAGCCAGCCAAGGACCAATACACATCTCCTAGATTACATTCAAGAAAAGAACACGTGAAATGGATTATATTATTTGGTTAAGTTTCCAAGTAATTTAAGCTGTGTTCCTCAAAGAGTACTTACCATATTGTATTATCAGACTATAAAAACCATTATTCAATAGATTACATGGAAATTGTTGGCGTAATGAATAAGTAATTACGATAGATAAGTTTTGTATTATTAAGATAATGGCAATAATAATTGCAATCTTACGATAGGTTATACCTAAGATATTACATTTTGATGGTGGTTTGTTGTGTAGACGTTTGTTCATATTTCAAACAAAAATTTCAAATTGAATGTTTGTTTATGAAAATTTACAGAGTTTTGACATTTAATAAATATTATGTGTATTCATTAGGATGTCCCTTTAAAAACGATTTGACGATTTTCGTTCACTACACTTTTAACCATTTACTGCCTGAAACTCGGGATGTAAAAAAAGTTATTTATTTTGGTAGAAGATGCAAAAAAAATTATAACTTTTTCAGCGTTTTCATATATATAAATTTTTAAGGATTTTATTAAAGGATAACGATTTGATACATACTGGGTGATTCAGTCACAACCCGCCGAATTTCACCAGCGCATTCCTTGTCTCATTTCATGAAAATATGTCCACTACGACCATCCCCGAAAATGCAAGTGTGTGAACTGGCAGCGGTGTGAAAATTTTCGGATTGGTGGTCTGAACCAGTGGTCAGATTTTTTTGTTTTTGAGCTTGTTGGAAAGGTCTTTGGGAGACCTTTCAGAATTAATAAAAATAAATTTAAAAAAGTGAAATCGCCGAGATACAGAGCTTTAAAAAAAATGGATAAAACCATAAGAACGTGCACATAACCTCAATTTGTTCAACCAGATAGCAGGTAACTTATTTTTTTTGTTTTTGGAAGCGATATTACAAAATTACACAAACAAATGAATGTGTGTTCTTATTTCGCTTCCAAAAACAAAAAAAAAAAAAAATGTTTGCATTTCAGACAAGTGGTCATAACTTTGGAAAGGTAAGACCTCTGGGCTTCGTTTAGGGCATTTAGGAAAGGTAAGGGTAGGGCTATCTTAAGTTAACTGCCATCTGGCTAAGCAAATTGAGGTTATGTGACATTTCCAAAAAGCCCAAAAACAAAAAAAATCCGACCACTGGTTCAGAAGTTAGCAATTTTACCCGACTTCCCTCCGACCATCAATCCGAAAATTTTCAAACAGCTGCCATTTCGCACTCTTGCATTTTCGGGGATGCTCGTAGTGGACATATTTTCATGAAATGCGCCAAGGAATACTTTGGTGAAATTTGGCGGGTTTTTTCTGAATCACCCTGTATATGTAACAAGCTCGAATAAAGAAACAAAATGGGCCTTTTTCACTACACTCAGGGAACTTCTGCTTTAAAATTATGTAGTTGTTTGGGTTGCAATACAGTTTCTTTATTTTTAATGTAAATGTCAGTCATTTGTTGAACAAATTAAATTTTTTACTAACCTTGTAGTTCATTAAAAAAAAACAAACCACATCATATGACAGTTTTATGATTTTACATTCGTTGTTTACAGTCGTTTTTTTTTGTTATTTAAAAAAATAAAAAAAAAATAAATGTTAGTTTATTTTTTACTAACATATGTGGTTTATTTTTACTACAATTGTGGTTCAATTTTTGAACATTGAAAAACAAATGGCAATGTTAGTTGAATTTACTGTGGGCGTTGTGGTGTAATGGTTAGCGCGTTGGACTGTTACAGAGATGGTCCCGGGTTTATTTAGAAAAATTTAGAAAAATAATATGTATGAGTTTTCTATCACTTATATGTATTGCTGCGCCCACCTTCGGTGTTCCTTAACCCCACAGAAGTAAAATAATGAATCAGAGCTATGAAACAAAAAGCTTCAATAAAGTCGCCAACGCAACATCAGGTAGCGAGCAACAACTGTTCTAAGACTTATCATCTAGCGCAATTACAGTGTTGTCATGTTTGAAGACCTTTATCTTTCACCACCTTTCATCTTTCCACTATCCCCTTTCCAAAGAAAGCAACACATTAATTAATAGGAAGAATTATATATGAAATAATGGGGCTTTTCGCCCCTTTTGAAGCGTGTATCATTGCAAAATTAGTTAGCATTTGATGACAGAAGTTTTCCATCAAAAAGATTTTTTGTAATGAATTTCGTTATTCTATTAGCGGGTTTGGTTCATCATCTTCTACATTGGGCGCATAAGCGAGATCTTGCTAATTGGATGGCAAGGAGATAAAACTTTCGACTGCCCATGCGGACACAATCTCAGCACTCAGAGTTTTAGGTGGTTCAACACCATCAGAGCGTGGCACTGAAAGTGAGGCAGTATAAACTGCAACATATGCGTTTTTCTTTAACTTCCTTTTATTTGTTCTAACAGCATAATTAATGCATGCGTGGCACCTGGTTTCATCATGACCGTTTCGGTTTTCTACCCAGATTGCCGGCTTAGCAGAATACAAGAGTCGTCTTCGTCGATTAAACCAATACAAAATAGTGCAATAGCAATTACTGCACACTGTATTCGGCGTGAAATCTTCAGCATTTGTATCCACTTCATCGAAATATTGTGTATATGCAAAGTTTAATTCCGGAGTTAACAAATTTGTTCGATCCTTTTTTCCAACTTTGGGCACTATATGAATAGAAAAGTAACAAAATTCATTTATTATCCATATCGAATCATTTAATGTTTTTGCTGTTCAATTGTTATTAACTCAAATTGTCTTAACTCTATTGTCTTGTCACATTAATGACAGCATGCGGCTAAATGACATTTGTATTGATTGCTAGGGCTAGCTCAATCTTTATATGCACTTAAAACAACGCCATCTATGGAATGAAATTGCACATAGTTGATAAACTGAAATCTCAAATTTTCGATATAAAATACAATAAACAAACAACGATAGTTCTAAGCTGTGTTTTTATATAAACATAATATAATAATAAATTAATTTTTATTTTAACTACAACTGGCCTCGAGCTTTAACATTTTTATTTTGTTTAATTTGTATTTCAAGTTTAAGGCTAAATTTAAATAAACATTTTAATAAATTTTTCTTTTCTTTTTGTATCTTTGCAGGTGAGTGTCATTTTTTTTTTGCTACTTTTTGAACTCGATATATCATAGTAAGTAAATATGTACCTTTTTATGTCTATTAAAAGATAAATTCAAAATTTCTTTCTGTTCATATTAATTTGAAACTTTTTATAAAAAATAAAATTTTACAAGTTTAGTCATAGATGGCGTTAAATGTAGCCTTAACCAGCAACAACTTGTTACATTGATTCAGTTTCCTTTTCCAATAAAGTCAATTAAATATACACACACAAAATATCCTTTAGTGTTTTGGTAAGATTTTATTTCATGACGTCATAGTTTTAAACTGGAAATTAATGACGTCATACGCAAACGACCTTTGACAAAAGCTTTAACTTTATTTATTTACTAACATTAGTAAAACAGCTGTGTTGAAGCTTTTCCCTTATACACTCCTAATATTGTGTGTGTGTGTATGTGTGTGTGTAAACTTTCCCGCCAATTCTATTCAATGAAGTTTAATTTATATTTCTCTCTATGTCTCATATTATTTGGGTTACTGGGTCCTTTGTGTCTTTCTGGTTTGTTTTGATTTCCTATTCGTGATATTTTTCATATATTAGACTTTTTGTTATGTATGTATGTGTGTAAAATACACATTGTGTATTTTTGTATGCGCTGGCGTGTTATATAACCACGTGGTATTTTTATCTGTAACTGGAGTACGTTTCAAAATTTTTTTTTTATTATTTTTTTTTTGTTTTTGCAATAAAGGACTCTCAAGATTGTGTGTAAGCAGAATATTTTAATCAGGAGAGTTTATGTGAAAAAGAGCAGTTTTTCTTTAAGGGAAAAAAGCAGTTGTTTAAATAATGTAAGCAAAAGTTTTTTAATAAATCTGAACGAATCAGTCGAAAAATCTTTAAAAATGCTTGTAATTCAATTGAGGTAATTAAAAAAATAAATTGTTAAAATATTGTTTAAAAATTTATCGCCTTATTTTCATTTCAAAAAATATAAAAATTCATGAGTACTAGTGTCCTCCCACCTTGTCTGAACAAAAAACGTTATTGTCACATTTTTTACTGAAAGAATTAAAAAATCGTAATTTGCAGAAAATCATATTTTGAATAAAGCAATGAAATTTAAAATTTATTATAAAACGGTAAAGTTATTACAATATTGTAATCATAATCAATAAATTCGAACCTAAATTTTTGGCATTCATTGAAATAATCTACTACAAAAACATTTTTGTATTCTACAAGTTCCAAGAGACTCAGATAAAAAGTATTTTTATTTTGTATTTTGCTAACTTTTTTAAATTAATGCCAAATTAAAGTTTTCAGATCGCAAATTTTTTAAACAATTTAAAAAAAATTAACAATTGGACTTTAAGGTTTAATTAGGCACACCCCAGCAAAAACACATCTTAACAAGTAATGAGTCTAGTAATCTAAACTCGATGGTTTGGACATATATTATAATTCTAACTTTTTTTATATAAAATGTCCCAAAGATAACGAGTTATGCATTACTGGGATCCTTACGTAAATATGGATTATAATGCATACATGGATATGAATAATAAGCCATTAGCAGAAGAAAAAAAACATTGGGTCCAAAAAAAAGATTACACGAAAATACGAATTAAATAAAAATATCTTAATATTTTTTAAAACATGGTCAAGCCGTGAATCGATAACGGGTCGTCAGAATCACAGGTGACTGCTTCCGATCCACCGATGCATGTAACATTTGATAGTTTAAAACATAAATGAAGTTTTCTTCCATGTAAATTTGTTAAAGATATGCCAAAACTACACCTTACCCTTTGGCTTACAAAAATAAGAATTACAATGAGTCTAAAAATAGAATCTGGAAAAATGTTGTATCATTATATTTTGCCTGAAAGTAATAAGATGAATAACCTATTGTTGTTCACCAATTATTTTTTGTATAAAAGTAGTGAGTCGTCTTTTATATGCAAGTGACCATTCACTTTCACATGACGTTTTTCAACTTTTATACACCTTATGACATGTTAGAATATGTGTCTAAAAATAAATTTTTAAATTATTTAAGAATTCAAAGTTTTTTTTTTTGTTCAGAGAACGTTCTGTTTATAAGGCAAACCGGTCAACAGTCTGAAATGATGCTGTTTGGGCATATTGGCTAGCTAACAGGGAGGTTATGTTTTTTGCCTACTAAAAAAAAAAATTATGTTGTCTTATGTTTATCATCGTTAAAATATATTATAATATGATATTATCATATATAGGCATATATTATTATATGTTTCATATCCGACGTTATATTATTATATCTTGACCTTCATAAGATAAGCTATTAAGCATATATAGCATACATATATAATAAGATATGATAGATATATTGTCATATATAATAATACATTTTCATATTCATATATATGGTGACACATGAGCTACATATATATTAATATATGCTGTCTTATAAGAGATATTTTTTTGTGAGATATAAGAAGTGCTTATTAGGGTGTGCCTTAAAAAGCAATTCCAAATGGCGTATGATTGACATTACTAAAGGGTGGTTTTTTAAGACCTTTCTTATTTGATTTAAAAAAAAAAAAAACACATAAAATTTAGAGCAACGTATGAAATCTTTATAAGAGTCGATAGAACGATCTTTATAATTCAATGTTTAAGGATGATTTTATGTATATGTTGAACGCCTACTCCTCAAATGGTTCATACGCATGGTCCAATTTTGACATACTCTCACCAACATTTCGGCCGGTATCTTACGAATAAATTCTTCAATATTGGCTTCCAGTGCGTCAACCGTTGAGGGCTTGTCCCTATAGACATGAGCCTTAACATATCCTCACAACAAATAGTCTAAAGGCGTTAAATCGCACGATCTAGGCGGCCAATTGACCCAAACGTGAAATAAGCTGTTCAACAAACTCGCCTCTCAATTGGGCCATTGTTTCGGGTGCTGTGTTGCATCTTCACACAAAATAAGGCAATTTTGCTTGTTCACGTATCCATTCAACCAGAAATGAGCTTCGTCGCTGAACACAATTTTCCGAAAAAAAGGGGATCTTCATCCAACTTTACTAGCTCCCATTCACCAAAAGTTAGCCGTTGTGGTAGGTCGGGTGGCTTCAATTCTTGCACCAGCTGTATTTTAAAAGGTTTTACACCCAAATCCTTCCGCAAAATTTGTCACGTAGTGGAGCAACAGAGGCCCAATTGCTGCGAACGGCGCCGAGTCCACAATTCACGGTCATTATCAACACTGACTGCGATATTTTCCACTGTCCGCACTCTGCGTATGCGTGTTGGTGATTTAATGTCCAATAATGTAAATTTCGTGGGAAATTTATTCACAAGTGCACGATGCACTTTCTTAACCAAGCATGAATTTTGATAATAAAATTCAATAATCTGCAAGCGTTGTTCGTTTGTTAGTCGATTCATTGCTAAATTATAGACCAAACTGCACATGTTTAACAGGAACATGTTACACGAACAGCTGAGCTGCCAAAAACAGTGTTGCCAAAAAGAAAGTTGCTAAAAATCACCCTTTATAATCAAAAGTTATTGCATTTAAGAATTGATATTGTTGTCGTATTCAAATTGATGTCAAAATTCATAAAATTTTTGGATTATACGGTAAAAGATTTTAATTATTTATGTATTTTTTAAATTATTTTTATTCGTGATTTGTCTGATTAATCGAATCATTTTTAAAAGTTAATGGTTCGATCAAAAAATTATTTGATAGTTTATTCGAATAAAATAAAAACCCGAATAAATGCCAACCCTAGTTCTGATATATGACAAAAAAATAGTTTGAGTGTATTTTTATAGGGCCCCAGGGCCCCCCCCCTGGGTACGCCACTGTGCTTGTCATAGAAACAATTAATATTTGTAAATATTTTACCTCAAAGTGTCGAAAAATTTTGAAATTCGTGATATATACATACTAATATTGCCTGCATCCAAGCATATTGTTTATAATAATTAAATTTAATTTGGAAAATGCAAAAGTTTTGAGTTTTATTAGTTTTGTTTTTAAAAAAAGCTTATATTTTCATCTAACGATCCAGAATGTTTCACCATGAAACGCGAATTCGTTCTATTCGTTGAATATTGTCTATCTAACATACTACAATATTTGTATATTAGAACTACATGGCGTATGATGAATCATATAATACATATGACGAAATATCTCATACGTAATCTAGTTTTAACATACAAATATTGAAATCTCTTGAAAGGACAATATTCAACAAATATTTTCCCTAAAACTAATCTGAGTCACATGCCCAGCAAAAAACAACCTAGATTTGGTAAGCAGTAACTATACTCATAATAATCCATATATAAAAATATGAAATTAATGTAAAAAAAAACGGAAAACTTTCGTAAAATGAACAAAATTTTGTTTTTATTCCGAAAGTTTTTGTTATTTTAACATTTTTTTTCGTATTTTCAAACATGGATTATTATGAGTGTACATTTGTATGCTTCTAAAATATCGCTTAACTGTCTTGTATACAATAAAGCAATAAGGAAGCTATATTGTTGTGCTTTCTTGAATACATTCTTTTGAAGCAGTAAATACTAAAGAATACATACAAAGGAACATTAATGTTGTCAGCACAGAAAAAAAAAATTGCGCCAAGTAAACATTTTGTTGAATAAAAAAAAAAATAATCAATTACTTTTTTAATTGGTAATCAATATTATTTAAAATATTGATTACTTTTTAATTGAGACAATTAAAAAAGTAATTGAGTAAATTAAAAAAGTAATTGATTATGTTTTTTTTATTCAACAAAATGTTTACTTGGCGCAATTTAAGAAATATTTTTTTATGTGAGTACACAAAAACAGCGCTTTTCATTTCCTACGACGGCATGAATTTATTGCTTCTTAGAGCATATGAAAGAAGCGATTTTCACACGACTGAAAGAGACATACCAAGTGGGGCATTGCGAGCGAACAAATATCTTGCCTTCTGGAATTGTTTCGGAAATATTCGGTTATTATATAATGCCTTCCAGAATTGCCTCTAGGTAAGCACTATTTTTTTGCGGGGTGGTGAATCTTTCTGAATCGTTGGGAAAACGTCTAGCCTTTTATTAAGGGAATATGTGATAATGTGGCCTGTTCACAAATATAGTCCTTTCGTTTTTTTAGGAAAGGGCGGAGAACAAGCGGAATTGGTTAGAACGGGGTGCGATTAGAATTGAGAAGCTATGAAGGGCGAATGAAATGGAATATAATGCATGTATTTTAATGAAATTTACCAATTTTTTTTTACATATTTTGAAACTTTTTTGTTTTTATTCAGCGATTTTTCTCCCGCATGGATTTAACATTTTATATCCATTTTACAATTAAAAGTTTTTGGAATTGTTACAAAGTATTTTTTTTTTCATCTGGCAATACCACAAATGAATGAAAACTTACGCACTCCATTGACTATAAACAACAAATTATATTTTTTCATCCTTATATTTGAGAGCAAAAATGAGAGAGGATTTTCCTAATATGTTGCCAGTATGTTTTTTGGAAAACATTTATTTATGTTAAACTCTAATAGGGAACTCTATACTCTTATAAGAGGAAAAATCACTATAAAAAAAATAAAAAATGTAACGTTTCTGTTATCAATGTCAAACCAAGTGGATGCCAAATAAATCCAAAAGAAAAAATTTAAACAACACACACAATTTCCCAAGTCAGTTAAGTGGCGAATGGCAAACGCGCGAGTTAGTTCATGGTAAAATTAAATTTAAAGTTGCAATTTAAAATTATTGTGGAAAATTAAAAATGTAGCCAAAATAAAATAGATTTAAACCACTTCAATATAAAAAAGTTCTAAAAATAATAAATTAAATTAAATTTTTTTAAAAGATTATTAAAAAAAAGTTCTAAAAGAAAAATAAAGTGCATAAAAGTTTATTAAATATAAAATGTTGCAATTTTTTTCTTACTAGATTTATGCGTGATACAACAAATGTCATGATTTTATGTCCTTGAAGGATTTTGAAAGTTGTTTAACCAATTTTTCAAAGGGAAAGAAAAAAAATGTGAAAAATATTTAAGAAGGAATGTTTAAATAAAAGGTTTTAAATTAAAAAATTTGTAAAAAAAATATTAAAAGAATAAAACTAAATAAAAAAATTTATAAAAAAAAAAATATTTAAAAAAAAACTTAATAAATCAATAAGAAAAATATTTATAAATTAATTTAAATTAATTACAATTAAAAAAAAAATAATTAAAAAAATTTGCATTAGTTTAATATAACAACGAAAATACTTTTGCAACAAAATTGAACTTTTGCTGCCCTAAAACAACTTGAAAATATTTACTTTAGCTTTACATTATAAATGTTTATTTTAACTCAATTTTTTTTTTACGATATCTTTGGCTTTTTCTTTAAGATAATATTTTCGCAATACTTTTTTAAGATAATATTTTTAAAATGTAAAAAAAACAATATTTTTCTTTTTTTTTTTAAATTTGTATTTTGGAATTTTAAATTGACTTGCACTTTAAGTCAATATTACGCATTATTTCTTCAATATCCCGAGGAAATAATAACAATATTCATATACTTCAATGAACTAGAAATATTTTTTAACACTAGTCAGGCCATTGATAGTTAGGGTTGTACTAGAAATATAAATTGAAGATAAAGTAATAACATTTTATTTTTTATTCAATGGAGTTACGATAGAAAACACGCAGAAAGTATATACTTTTAAATATGTTTGCGGGCAATTAGACGGTTTTCACTTTTTCCAAACATATATATGTTTACAGGCAAACATAATTATATTTGCAACCCAGATATGTTATATGAGAAGCATGTTTTGTAAACAAAAGTATATTACCAGCATTTATATTTGCAGTATGGCGTTTTTTATTCGGCGTGTATAAGAAAAATGCTGGCAATTATTTTATAATTTTTAATATTTATGATTAGCTGACAACTTTTCGCAATGAACACTATAGTTGAATTACACGGTGATACAGTGCAAACATACATACTTCAAAAGTAACCTAGTATATAACCTACTCTGTATATGGCAGGTCTGGTTGAGTAGATCCATTACTAATCTTTCTACACGCCCGGCTGGAAGAGGATTTAACCTGAATAAAAATCATCGATGGAGCACTTTTATCAAAAAAAAGGTTTTCAATTTTTGAAAATTTGATTTTACAATTTTTTAGAAAACTATGCTATATTCGAAAAAAAATTTATGACCAAAATTATTCCTGAGGACAAATCAAATTGATATGTAATACTTTGGAATTTGCATAGCAATATTATAGCTTTCAAAAAACATGCGTTGCCAATATCGAAAGTATTGACAAACCACGTTTTTTTTAAAGTCCGATGGTCTTCAAAGGTTTTGTACGCAAAGGTTTTGTACTATTACCTAAATAAAGTGCGTGTTGGATCCGTATAAAATGGGCATCGTTGAAAAGTTTGTTTAAGTACCTTTAAAATTATGTGTAACATTATACTACATCCACATGGGGGGATATTAACAATTTGTTTTATTTCAAAACTATGAAAATTTCTACAAAAATTAGTTTTTATCAATCCAAGGATATACATTTTTTTGAACCAAGTAAAACCTAAGCTTTCGTCCTTTCGAATGATGTTTCATAATATAAAACCAATATTTTCATAAAAAAGCCGTAAAACAAAATATTTCATACGAAAAGAAAATTTTAAAGTTGAATAAATAATCATACACTTTTTTTAAATGGAAAGCTTTTTATTTCCATTTTAATATACATTTCACCACAATCTAACTTTTAATACATTACAGACTAAAAAACTTTAAAGTTTATCAATTTATACGCGATTTTTTATTTTTAAATGGATTTAGGCAGACATATAGTAGAGTTTTCTAAGTGTATACATTATAACATCCCTATGGGGAATGGGACCGGTTCTGCGTGTGCCACAGGATCGGTCCCTTTGTACCAGAGACCGGTCCTCTGCTAAACCCTACCATATGTAAACAACTGGCAACTTTAACATTGGCTTGTCATAGGAGGGGGTCATTTGTCCTGCTTTAAACCACATAGTGGCATGCCACATGACTACCGTAAGACTGTCGCAAAAGGGCCATGTCGTATAAAATAAACGAAAACAAAACAGCTTCCAATGGGTAAAATTTTGGCCAACTGGCTTTTTCTTGTTAATAAGCATTCTGGTTAAGTGGTATGTCCTCCCTTTACCAGTCACAGTATTGGTAATTTTAAGACAATTGACACTGCTTAACCCACTTCATTATTAAATTATACCAGTCCTGTGATAAGTCCATCTTTAACCAGTCACTTTTAGGTCAATTGACTCCTCATCCCCATAGAGTTCCCTTAAAATACAATTTGTCGATTTTGATTTCTAAATTAAAGAATTCTAAATCCGAATTTCGGCCTAAAATGTCGCATTTTTTAAAAAAATGTATTTTTATTAACAATTCCTAAAATTCGAAATATTTAAAACTTGAATTTTGTATTTCATTTATTCAATTATTATACTGAAACTTATTCAATTATGGAATTCTGACTTAATCGGATATCTTTAACCCATTTTAGCCTAAAATCAAAAATGACCCACAACTTTGATAGAAATGCCTAATATTTACTTTAATTTAATAAAACCCATAAATAAAATTAAATTGTATTGTCTTTACAAAATTATAAAGCTCTTAAATTGATAAGAAAAATGTCCAATTGATAGTAATAATTGTATGTTAAAATGTTGATCGTTGAAATTTATATTTTATTGTTCAATTTGGTTATTTGTTTGGCATGAATGGACCTCATGCTAAAACTAAAAATATCTTTTTAATAAAGGGTCCGCCATCTAACGTTTTTTTTTCAACTAGTGCTTATTTCGTGAATGGTAACACTTAGCTCATGTCTGATTTGAAAGATAATTAGCTTTATCCTTCCGCTGAACGAATATGGTTGTGTATATGCTTGAACAACGCTGGGAAATATTGCGACATTACTTTGAAAATCATGGTAATGTTGCAGAATGTGTGCGAAAATTGCGTACGGATTTTGGAAGAAGAGAAGCACCGACAGCTCCGTATGTTTGTTATCTTGTGAAAAAACTGAAAGAAACTGGCATCCTCATCGATAAACCAAAGCGTGAAAAGCCAAAAACAGTGCGTACACCCGAGAATATTGCTGCTGTGGCAGAAAGTGTGCGTGAATCGCCATCAACATCATTTCACCGTCGTTCTCAACAATTGAACATTTCGGAGACATCATTGAGACGAATTTTGCATAAAGACCTTGGTATGACGCCATACAAAGTCCAATTGGTTCAGGAGTCAAAGATAAGTGTTACTCCAACAAGCCAGAGACAATTGACGCTTTAAAGGACAATATTCTTGAAGCCATTGGTGAAATATAGCTGCACACAATCGATAATGTGCTTAAAAAATTGGACCGATCATGTAGGCTACTGCATGGCCAGCCGAGGCAGCCATTTGAATGAAATTATTTTCCATTATTAACCGGAAGGATTGTACTTTCAAACAAAAAAAGAAATTTGAGAAAATATTGAGTAGTTTTTTTTTATAGCATTTTCAAAAAAAAAAGTTATTTGGCGGACCCTTTATTATTATTTCTTTATTTAATTAATCTCTATATTTCGACTCAACTTTGTTATGTCATCTTCTGTAGAAATATTTTTCTTAAACAAATTTGAATAAATATTCAAGGCTATTATCGCAGTTGGACAAAAGCTTTCTCGGTGACAATAACCTTGAGTATTTATCAAAAATTTGTTTTAGAAAAATATTTCTCCAGAAGATGACCAACAAAGTTAAGTCGAAATATCGAGATTAATTAAATAAAGAAATAATAATTTTTTTTAGTTTTATTTGTTATTATATGGACCTCATGCCGAACAAATAACCAAATTCAGAAATAATTATATTACGTAGACCATCGCGGATCCAGGGGAAGGGAACATGTGACATTTTCGCCAAAATGGTAAAAAATATCAAAAAAGTTAATCAAAAATACTCAAACTTCCCTCTCCAAAACATTTTCCTGCATCCGCTCCTCTACGTAGATAATTAGATCCATAAACATTAGAACGATTCACTTTGTATGGTGGGCTAAAAAGAAAAAAAAGTGATCCTATGAAAATGTGTTTTAGTTTGTTCTATGACGATTAACAAAAAAAAAAAAAAAATTGGGTCTAGCGGCTCGATTCATGAGCTGGACCATTTTTAAAAAGATATTTTTTTTTAGTTTTGTTGACTACTTTTCCACATCATATGAAAGTTTTTTTGAAGACTGATCCAACGGTGTATATGACATGTAAGAGCATGCAGTATACACTTGTGATATTCGGTGAAATATGTATTTTCTACGGTTTTCGCATAGAAATTTAATAATTTTGTAATTAACGTCGGTGTGATAACCGAATTTGTCGCCAACCGAATTAAGGTAGTCACATGCACTACCACATTATTCGGTTACAGCTATCTTCATTGGCAGTTATGTCTACTATATTAGGACAGCATATTCAGTACACTCGATCGAAATTTTTATAAAATTACTTACGAAATAAATAAAACACTGTTTCCAACAGTACATACACGTGTAAAACACGTTAGATATGATCATATATGACCATATATATTTATGTCTCAATTTCTGTCCAATTATATCTGAGTCCATATATATTTATATATAACTGCATTTATATGCATATATAACTTAACATATATTTATATATAAACAAGTCTGAAATGATATATAATTATATCTGATTATATCTGAAGGTATATATAAATATATCGGAACTCTTATATAATTGGATGAACTTAAATTTTGGATATAATTATATATGGTCATATCTAATCATATTTAAACCTTTTTACTAGCGAATGCAAAAATTATTAACGTTAAAAATACAAAAACAAAAATTAAAACCACAAATGACCATTCTAAATATGCCGCCTTAAAATTTTAAGCTGCAAGTTATATTAGTTACCTCTGATAAAGTCTTGCTACTGAGATTCCAAGAGTACATAAATGTATTCTTCATGGATTCTTTCAAATATCTGCGAGCTCTGAATTGTATTCTACTTGCAGACGATATTTAATGCCATGCAGGTTTTTTACACAGATTGTTTAGACTAAAACAAAATATACTAACATTTTTTTTAGAAAACTAGAATTATATTTATTTTTATATTGGCACTAACCTGAACAATATTTTCTTTAAATTTCTTAAGTAGTTTAGATTTTTTCCGTGTTGATTAACATTATTGTTATAAATTTTGTTTTATATTAAAATTAAATTTCCATAATTTTATTGACATTTTATTAAGAAGTGAGTATTGAACAGCTGTTCGTACTAAACATTGGTAGTTCCAAGTAATAGTATTTATTTTCCAGCAAAACCACTCATTACTAAATAATGGGTAAAGTAAATTTATGAAAAAAAAAAAAAAATATTACAAATATTTTTTTAATTAAATGACGTGGTAACGCAGAGATTCGAACCTGGGTTTTCTGGTTGTTAGGCGAGCACTCTACCAACTGAGCTGTCGTCACATATAATAATAGGCTGCTTGAAATGTAAATGAATTATTGTGCTTCGAGTTATAGTTTGTGATGTTAAAAATATATAAAGGGAGTTTTTTTTATAGAAGTATAGAACTTTGAAATGGAATAAAACAAAGATAAATTTTTTAAATTGACATGAAGTTTATTTTTTTCGAAAGATAATTTAAATACGACTTCTGGCATATGACCGCCACGGCTGGCTCGGACGTAGTCTAATCTGGAGGTCAAACTTTCGATGACTTTTTCCAACACAATGTGGAAGTATATTGGCAATAACGCGGCGAATGTTGTCCTCCTAGTGGTCAATCGTTTCGCGCTTTTCGGCGTAGACTATCGACTTCGCATATCCCCACAGAAAATAGTCCAGCGGCGTTAAATCGCACGATCTTGGAGGCCAATTCCCGGGTACGAAACGTAAAACTATGCGGTTACCAAACGTTTCCTTCAATAAATCAATTATGGCACGAGCTGTGTGACATGTTGCGCCGTCTTGTTGAAATCACAGCTCCTGCACATCATGGTTGTTTAATTGATGAACGAAAAAGTCAGTAATCATGGCTCTATAGCGGTCACCATTGACTGTATCATTCTGACCAGCATTGTTTTTAAAGAAGTACGGAGCAATGATTCCCCCTGCCCATAAAGCACACCAAACAGTCAGTTTTTCTGGATGTAACGGCGTCTCAACGTACACTTTAGGATTATCATCACTCCAAATACGGCAGTTTTGTTTTTTGACGTATCCATTTAACCAAAAGTGAGCTTCATCGCTAAACAAAATTCGTGCGCGATACGTATTTCAAACAGAACCACGATTTTTAAAATAAATTTGCACAATTTGGAAGCGTTGTTCAGTCGTCAGTCTATTCCTGTTGAAATGCCAAACCAAACTAAACATAAACTAAACTTGACAGCTGATAAAATGGCCGCTAGTTAAAAAAGTGTTGCCAACTTAAAGTTATATACTTGTATAAAAAACACCCATTATATGTTAGAGTATCCACAACCGCTTCTACTAGCTAATTGGAACAGCTGAATCAAGTTGATATTTTCCTTAAAAATATGGCTGTGTGGGGCTGGGGCGAAATGTATATACAAATCAAACGCTTTTCTTAATAGATTTCGCTTTTGAGTGAAAAAAGTTTCAGAGTAATATTCATACTTTACATGTTTTTAAAGAAAATATTTAAAACCAAAAAATACAAAATTTTTTTTTAATTATTACTTTAAGCGAACGTATTTTTTGAGTGCAACAAGATATTGCATTAGTTTTTTTTGTTATTTAATCAAGAATATATTTGATTAAATAAATAATATTTTAAACAAAAATTGGCCTCGTTTTCGTTCCGCTATTCGCAACATTCTGGACATGAATCGGACCGAATTTGGAATTTCACATTTTCAAATGGGAATATCTCCGAAACTATAGGATAAGAAGACAGATGTAACAATGTTTTTGTCTCTACTAGCAGATTGCCAATCTGTTAATTTGTTGCAATCGGACAAGAAAACAAAAATGGCGAGTATTAAAAATTTTTTATTCGAAAAGTGTTTTACTTTGTGGGGTCATATTGCCACCCCCGAGGGTTCGGGTAGGTTGTGGCGATGTTGTGTAATTGTTTTACCCGGGTTAGATTCCCGGTGACGACAAAATCTATTTTTAAAAATAATATATATGAGTTATATATTTCTCATATATATCGCAGCTTCCACCATCAGTATTCCCATATCACTTAACCCCACCGAAGTAAAATAATGAATCGGGGCTATGAACCTAAAAAGCTTCAATAAGTTCGCCAAGTCTCCATCAGGTGGCGAGGAACAACTGTTGTATGACTTATTATCTCGGCAATTATAGTGTTGCCATGTTTGAAGCCCTTCATCTTTCCCCACCTTTCATCTTTCCACTATCCCATTCCCAAAGAAAGCAACATATTGATAAATAGGAAGAATTTCCTGAGTGTTGCTTCACTTTTTAAAAAATAAAAAATGTATATATGTATATATATTTGGTTTTCTTAACAAATATTTGAACTTTAAAAGTTTTAATTTAAAACAATACTTGTAGCATTTTTTACACAGGGCCCCTTATGGTATCAACAGTGTTAAATTTAAAGTTTTTTTTGCTACTTTTGCTTCAATGCAGTGTCTTTAAAATCGATTTCGTGGAAAACCCCCTTAAAAAGAAAGTCACTTCATACTATTAGAAAATAAATATTTCTTCTTCTACTTCATCTAAATCGCTGGTGTTGAGAGCAAAAAATTTCTTATATTTCATGTTATTAAATTGCTTTCTTTAAAGTCTACTATTACTTTGATGTTTTTGTAGATCATGTTATTTAAAATAAAATAAGAAACTTTTATTTTTTGCTTTATTTTTGTAAATATTTAAGTTAAATATTATATGGACATTTTTTGCAATTGCGGCTTCTTAGTAAAGCCCCCCTGAGGTAATTGTGCTTTGTGGTTGTTTTATATTATTCATGATTCTGGTCGTTTATTGTTCTTGTATGATATTATTTCGTCCTAAGACATTTCTTCATTTCATTTTTCTTATTGTCAGTTGTATGTTTTTTTTTTTTTGTGGAAATAATGATACACTCATAAAAATAAACCTGTAACCATAGCAGAAAAATACTAAAAATTTGATAAAAATTATGTTGCAGAAAAAATTGCTAAAATTAGAAAGTTTTTTTGCTAGATATTAGTAAAATAAGAAACTGTTAAATGTACAAAATTTTAATTATATTCGACTTAATTTTTCGAAATATTTGTAAACTAAAAACAGCAAACAAAAAATGTAATATCAACAAATTATTTGCTATAAAGCAGGCGCGGTTTCATGGGGTGGGGGGAATGGGAAAATCTTACCCCTCACCAAATGGTATTTTTCAAAGAGAAATAAAATGCTAATCGATTTGAAAAGTGTATTTTAATGGCATCAACTTATAAATTCAGTTAGTACAACGACATTTACATTAGATTTCTGAATATTTTGATTGTTCCAACTACAATTCAGTTGAATTAACCGAACTTTGCTCTGAAAACTAATGTTAAGTTGTGCCAACTGACTAAAATTATCCTAATTTTAGTCGTATTAACCAAATTTCAGTTAGCATATAGCAAAATTTTTCTCTGTGTGTAGTATTAATGAATCGTATTTTTTAAAACGTATTAACTTAATGAAAATTCTTTAATATTATTAATTTTTTCATTAACTTTTTTTTATCATTTTCTCATAACTTTATTAAAAATTTCATTAAACATTTTTCGAAATATTTCAATAATATTATGCAAAATTAAATTGTTCAGTGTGATTTTTTGATTTTCCATATAGTTCATTTAGAAATAAAACGCTGATGTTAAACTCCTATTTTTTTATTTTTTTGTAAATATTTTTGTTAAACAGAATTAACCAAAACTTTGATAGAAATTGATTTCAGGCGGTCTCATATCATTAAGTGTTTAAGTCGACATAAGTACTTTTGTAAAAAGTCAACAATTTTTTATTTTATTGTTTTATTTTAAAGAAAAAATAGTTTTTGGCTAATATCTCAACCTAAATACAAGGTGGCGCAAAAATAACCTTCCGATGTTTTTTGGCTGTAATTTAAAAAAAAATGAAAAACTTTGATTCTTCTTGTGGATTATTTTCATTTGGTATTTTAATTTTTTTTACATCAAGTCGAGAATATGATGTCATGTAAATGGCCGCCGCCACAGTTGATTGTCATTTGAGCCCTTTTTATGGCATTTTCCATCACTTTGGCCAAAACTTCCGGCGATAGGTCCTCACATTCTTGACGGATATTGTCTTTAAGAGCTGCAAGAGTCTGAGGCTTGTTGACATAAACCCGCGACTTCAAAAAGCCCCACAAAAAGAAGTCTGGAGCGGTCAAATCAGGCGATCTTGCTGGCCAGTGCAAATCGCCAAAACGGGAAATTAGGCGCCCGGGAAATGCATCCTTCAGCATATCGGTTGTGGCACGTGCAGTGTGTGCCGTTGCACCGTCCTGTTGGAACCACATGTTTTCCAATCCCAATTCATCAAGTTGCGGCACAAAGAACTCGTTGATCATTGCTCTGTAGCGCTCACAGCAACCGTTTGGCCCGCGACGTCTTCGAAGAAAAAAGGTCCGATGACTCCTCCAGCGAAAACAGCACACCATACAGTGACTTTGAGCGGGTGTAATGGCTCTTCGTGGGTTACACGCGGATTTTCAGTGCCCCAGAAGCGTAAATTTTGCTTATTTACGTAACCGCTAAGATGGAAATGGGCCTCATTACTCATGATTATTTTTGATGAAAAATCATCTTCCTCTTGGTGATGATTAAGGATGGCTTGAGCGTATGTTTAACGCGATTGGCGGTCAGCAGCTAACAGCTGATGCACCGTCTGGACTTTGTACGGAAACATCTTCAAATCTTGTACCAAAATTCGCTGTAAAGACCGTCGACTGATACCCATTTGCCTGGCACGTCATCTGGTCGATGGCGACGGCGCTTCCATGACATCCTCGGCTACAGCAGCAATATTCTCTGCAGAACGGCTACTCCGGGGTCTGCCACGCCTGGCAGCATCTCGTGTTGTGCCAGTCTCTTCGAGGCGAGCGGCTAAAAGTCGCAGTGTTTCACCAGTAGGCGTTGGACGGCCAGGAAATCTGCGACGAAATTCACGTTGTGCCAAAGTCACCGACCGATTATTGGTCAAATAAATAGTCACCAATATTCCGCGTTCTGGAGCAGTGTAGCGTAACATTGTTTATTAACGTGTATTTCGCATGTGTTTACTACACAAACGTCAAAACAGAACTGACATTAGGGGCCAATCGCAAAATTTATAGCATTTTCTGATAGGAGGATTACTTTTGCGCCACCTTGTATATAAATTTTTGTTTTGTAAAAAAAAAATAATGAAAATATTACATAAGTACAAACTATGAATTTGCTTCATTTAACACATGAAACTTCTATAAATTTTATGTTAGAATTAAGAAAAAAAAAAATTTATATACTTTATGAAATGTTCATTGGGTCAATGAAACCATTCATTAAAACTAATTTAATGTAATATGTTTCATTGACTCAATGGAACATTTCTTTGGGGATATTTTTATGAAAAAATTCATTGTATTAACGAAGAAATTCATTAATACTACGCACGTATTTCTATCAGTGTAGGATGTCCCTTAAAATAAAGATTTGTGAATTTTCGTTTATTTCACCCCCCAGTTTTATTGCAAATGGTTTCAAATGAAGGAAATCATTTTTTTTTGGAAAACGTTAACCCGTGCTGCAAGATCAACGAAAATTACCCATTTTGAAAAAAAGTGTATTATTAAAAATTCTCAAAATTTGAAATTTCGAAACAATTTATTTTTTATTTCATTTATTCATTTAATAGACTCAAAATTATTAAGATATTGAATTCTTACTTCATCGAATATCATTAACTCACTTTAGACTGCAATCCAAAATGACCCACGAAAACAAAAAATACAAAAACGGCTTTTTTAAAAACTAATTTTAAAGATTTTTTGAAATGCCAAATTTGGAGATATCGATTGCAATTTTTATTTCATTTATTCATTTAATAGATTCAAAATTATTCAGATTTTTAATTCTGCAGTCGGCATCTCCAAATTTAGCATTTTAAAAAATCTTTAAAATTAGTTTTTAAAAAATCCGTTTTTGTATTTTTTATGAAATTTGTGTGTAATTTTGGGTTCCAGGCTAAAGTGGGTTAATGTTATCCGATGAAGTCAGAATTCAATATCTGAATAAATTTAAGTATATTTAATGAATAAATGAAATAAAAACAAAATTTTTTCGAAACTTCGAATTTTGGGAGCTTTTAATAATAATTAATTCACTTATTTCCCAAAATGGGCCATTTTTGGCCAAATTTCGGTACGGGTTAACGTTTTCCAAATAAAAACCGATTTCGTGCATTTGGACACATTCATAATAAAACTGGAGGGTGTAAAGACAAATCCATTTTTTAAGGGACACCCTAGTGTACATATAAAAGATATTGTCGCAGTAAAAATGTTGCTATTATTGTAAGGAGTTTGTGGGTTTTGTTTTCTTTATTTTCTTATGAACTTTCTCGTTGTGACCACCTTATTATCTTTGTTGGTAATATCTGAAGGATACGAAAAGGAATACAGTGTTTAATAGTGAATTTTATACAAAATTTAAATTTTTGCGGTTTTTTAAATATCACTAAAATGTTTTTTAATTATATTTGTATGTGGTTATAATTTTGTTGTTTTAATATTTATGTGTTTTTTTTAATATATTTAAAATTATTTAATTAAAGGGTCCGCCAAATAACTTTTTTTTTTTTAAATGCTATAAAAAAAAACTACTGAATATTTTCTCAAATTTCATTTTTATTTGAAAGTACAATCCTTCCGGTTAATAATGGAAAATAATTTCATTCAAATGGCTGCCTCGGCTGGCCATGTAGTATGAGCTTCATCTGAAAAGATGATTTTTATTGGCAAAATCGGCATCGGGGAAAAAAAACGTTATATGGCGGACCTTTTATATTCAAATATGCCGCAAATATCATGCTTTGACGAATTAATGTATTATCGTTATGTCACGACCAATGACCCGAAGTTCATGCAAATGCATGCTCTTTTCCTTAAGTCTGAGAACGTGATAAATAAAATATCTTTGCGAATCAAAGTATTTGCCTTAAAATGGCATCGATTCGTTAGTGCATATTTTTTGCATATTTTGCTATAAAAGCATATTTTTTGTATATTTTGCTTAAATGTATATTTATTATTTATTGAATATTTTCACTTAATTTGCTTTAACTAAATGCATATTTTTACTTAGTTTGCTTTAAATGCATATATTTATTGCAATTTTCTTAGTTTCTCGTAAATAAAATATTATTATTTCTATATATAAATTTTGTACGAAAATTGGGATTAAGAGAAACGTTCTAAATGCATTTTTAAATGCATATTTTTGAATATAAATTATTAAAATTGTTTGTTAGTTGTATGTATGCAGAGAATATATTAAGCAATAAAGATAATCTTAGTTTTTGCTTTATGACCAATTTAAAAAAAAAAATTATTTAAAATGTTCTTTTATCGGACTATTTATGGTCTGCTATTATACGAGGGCGGATCAATGAGTCCGTGACTTTTCGAACTTCCCTCCTAGTTATATGAAATGCAACACTGCTCCCATCAAGTACCACCTGTTAATAGACTTCTGTCAAATTTTGAACAAGATCCGTCATTTACTTTGCGTTTAACAGCTGTTCAAAACATACAACCTCGTGGATTTTTTAAAAATGGAAAAAAGTGAATTTCGAGTGCTCTTTAAACATTATTTTTTGCGAAAAAAAAACCGTCAATCAAATTAAGGAAAAGCTTGATAAATACTATGTGGAATCTGCACAATCGATTTCAATGGTAAAAAACTGGAACGTTGTGGTCGCACAAGTACAAATGACGCTGAACGTTCTGGATGGCCAATTGAGGTCAATACTCCCGAAAATGTCAAAAAATCCACTATATGGTGTTGGCCGATCAAAGAGTAAAAGTGCGTGAGATTGTTGATGCCATAGGCATTTCATATGGCAGTGTGGTTTTGATTTTATATGATCAGTTGGGTTTAAGAAAGCTGTCTGCAAGATGGGTGCCGCGTTTGCTCTCAATTGACCATAAACGTAATAGTGGCCAATAAGGTGATGGCAACAGTTTTTTGGGATGCACGCGGGATGCATCGATTACCTTCAAAAGAGAAAAACAATAAACGGCGAATATTATGCCAACTTATTGGACAGATTTAACGAGAAAAATCCTACTTTTTGGAAGGGATACAAAAATTGGCGAAACGTTGGACTAAGTGTATTGAGCTAAAAGAAGATTATGTTGAAAAATAATTTTTTTTTTTTTGCAAAAAAATTGTGTTTCATTGAAAAAGTCACGGACTTATTGAGCCGCCCTTGTATGTTTTGATGTAAATAAAAATTAAATTATTCCATCGCTCCGCTCGACGTTTCGTTGGTTTAATTCCAATTTTTTCAAAGAGTGTTGAATTTATTTATTTGAGTTATTTATTCACATTTGTCAAGTATTTTAAAGTTGTAAATTATAAAAATTGGACAGCACGACACAAAATTTAATCAAATAAATTTTTATAAATAAAAATAAAATCACAGTTTAAACTACTAACTAATATCACAGATCTTATGTTTTGAACTAACTTATTATTTTTAAAATTTAATTAATATTGCTGAAAAACATTAAAATTAATTAAACTAAAGAGGCGAGATTACGATGCATAGCTTGATGCTAAGGCAGTGAGTTCAAATCACATATAGAGCAAATTAACAATATAAAATACTTTGTTCAATTGACACATAAATTAACCACTGACGAGTCCCAGGAGGGGGACGAAACTGCGGCAGTCTGGTGTATCCCTTGTGTCCGTAAAATTTTTCAATAAAAATGTTTTCTTCTTCTTCTTCCTGTAAAGAGACTAACTAAAGTAATATTCTACAGTAATTAATATAAAAAATTAATTACGATTGTCATTATCTGACGGTTGCAAAACACTTTCTAACAAAGTTTCTTTCCTCTCGTGGTTTTTGTTAATTTTCTTCGAAACTGTGAAAATCCCATTTCAGCTATTTAGAAGTGAGATGTGATATAAACTTCGAAAATCAAAATACGTTGACGTTTGAGAACAAATATGTTAAATTACACGTTTGAAAATTTATAAAAAATAACTTATTTATACTTTATACCGACCTGACCTCGATGATTTTAATGAAATTTTGATGTGTTGTTAAGAAGCAACAAAAAAAAAAGAGAGATACTCATTTGTTTTAGCTGCCCAATCTCACGATTAAGGGTTATAAATTGGGGTTAAACATGTTTTTTTTTTTTTTTTTTTTTTTTTAAAGAGAAGCAACACTTCAGGAAATTCTTCATATTAATTAATGTGTTGCTTTCTATGGAAAGGGGATAATGGAGAGATGAAAGGTGGTGAAAGATGAAGGGCTTCAAACATGGCAACACTGTAATTGCGCGAGATGATAAGTCTTAGAACAGTTGTTGGTCGCCACCTGATGTAGATTTGGCGAATTTATTGAAGCTTTGTGTTTCATAGCCCTGATTCATTATTTTACTTCGGTGGGGTTAAGTGCTATGGGAACACCGAAGGTGGGCGCAGCGATACATATAAGTGATAGAAAACTCATACATATTAGTTTTCTAAATTGATGTTGTCGTCACCGGGAATCGAACCCGGGACCATTTGTGTAACAGTCCAACGCGCTAACCATTATACCACAACGTTTCTTTATTTTACGAAAACTATATTTGTTTGTACGCAGGGTTAAAGTACTAAAGAAAGCAAATGATACCCATATTGGCTATATAGTGGACCCAGATTTTCCAATTATTTGAAATACAAGGGAAAAATGCTCTTCGAAAAAAAATTGCATAAAAACCGAACAGTTTCGAATATCGGTAAAAGCTTAGCAACCCGCTCTATTAAAATAAATAGGCAGTGTTATGCATTATTTTTAGCTTAATACAATTAAAATTCCTTAATAAAACGCCAGATTTAATGTTACACAAAACATATTTTTTTGAATAACAAAAATACTTGATAGTCTTTGGGCATAGTTTGTACACCAGTGAATGTGTCTTCAAAAAACTTTTCATTTGATACAAAATTTGTCTATTTTGTTTGTCTATTATTATATTATTTCGTGCTGTTAGAAGTAACTCTAATATAACGAAATAAACCGATATTAGGCAGCTAAAAAAAAACACGGATCACTTAAATTTATATGTTCTTCAACATATCCGAAGTTCATTAAGATCTGCCGGTCCGGATCGAGATACCTCCCTTGAAAGATTATAGGAAAACAATGAGACTTATTTTTTTTTATGTTTCAAATAAAATTAAAAAAAAAATTTTTAGTGGATAATTTTTTAAAAAATTTTCGTGTACATTTTAAGAATTTTCTTGCATATTATAGGCGCCTACAATACACTCTTTAAGTGCCTGAGGTTTAATAATATCTATTAATTATTTAATTGAAAATGAATTTGGTACACAAAATTTCCAGTTTTTTTTACCCATAAAGACAACGAAGTGAAGAAAGCCAAAAATTTCAAAATCACCAAAATTTAAACAGAAAATAGCTAATATTTGAAAAAAAAATGAAAAAAATTAAACCAAATTAATAAAATTGGTAAAAAATAAAAAAAAAAATTGTTAAAATTTATAAAACGGTATTTTAAATTTTATTCAGACGACTTTTTAAAATTTGGCGATTTTTATTTTTATATTTTGAGAATTTTTTTCCAATTTATGGTGATTTTTTCCCAATTTTGGCGTTTAATAAATCTGTTGATTTTTCAGTTTCGGCATTTTTAACGATTTTTATTAAATTTTGGTGTTTTTCAGTTTTGAGGATTTATTTAAATTTTGGCGATTTTTATTTTTTTACTTTGAGAATTTTTTTTCCAATTTTGGCGTTTATAAAATTTGGCTATTATTCAGTTTTGGCAATTTAAAAGATTTTTATTAAATTTTGGCGTTTTGTCAGTTTTGAGGATTTATTTAAAATTTGGCGATTTTTTTTAATTATTATAAAATTATTTTTTCCAGTTTTTCGTGGATTTTTTTGTTTCTGCAAATTTTATTTAACATTTAGTAGTATCTAATAAAAATTTATTTGAATTTAGCAACTAAAAGTCAATGTTTTCTAATGTGGCCCCACATCTGGTTTTTGGGCTAGATAAAAAACTTGATATATTCCAAATCCAAATACATCAGCTTATAACTTGGGATTGTTTTGCTATAGATCATTTTTTCGAGGCTAATATTATAAAAAAGTTATATAATTTTCAAAACAACTCAAAAGATCCACATTACAGAACATGTACTTAGAGTAAAATAGAAAACTCTCTAAAAGCATATCAAATTGTTAGGTAATTAAGTAAAATTTACCGAAATTAGTTTTTAAATTAAAATTAATTTTACTTTCGTTTATTAAAACTAAAACGTATTATGTATCGTTTAAAACTGCTTAAGGCTTTACCATATGCAATAGTGACTTTTTTAATTGCGGTAAACAAACGATCCTGTTTTTGTTGTGAAATATTATTCAACATATTTGTCCAAAATAGAAAGGAACAAGTAAAAAATGAGTAAATCAACTAAGAAAATATATCAAAGGTCCACTTTAGCTTACATTATGAAAACAAAATTTTTCACTTAGAAAGATTGAGGTTATGAAGAAAAATAAACGTTTTTTTCTAAAAATTATAAACACTATTAATTTTTAAATCAGACTCGACTAGTTTCTGCCTTTTTTATGGGCAGGCGTCATCTGTGATTTTCCATTTAAATTGTATTATTATTTGTGTAAAATTTTTTATAGTTATTAAATTTTTTGAAGGAATAAGTTGGTTTTATTAAAGTTGTGAATAAAATTTTAATCCTTTGCAAAAATCCATATTGGAAAATTGGTCTAAAACTGGCTGGGTATTCATTCACTTTTGATGTTAATGAAAGATTTAACTTTATGTTGTGCTATTTTGCAACGACTCTATAAAATCTGGAAAAACTTTTGAATTCACGTATAGACTTTTTTAAAATAGAGATAGCGGAAATTAAAATTGATGGCAGTTGACATTTTGGACATGTTTTTGAAACAGCAGGAACAAAACAAAATGTCCACCTTCAAAAACAGGTTATGACAGGGAGCATTACCTTATATAATTGAAATTTTAATAGATATGATTAAAATCTTAATTGAAAACAAAATAGTTTAAATAGTTACACATTATTTCCATTGCTACTAGAATTTCTTTTATAGGACTGAATTAAATTAAACTTTTAATTGAATGAACAAACATTTGAATTGAAGCTCGATTTTAGTTCAGGCTGTGTAAGGTTAGTTCATTATATCGGGTTTGTTAATTTGATTACCTTTCCTATTGGTTGCTTATTAAAGTACTCGGGCAGCAAACGTTTGATTTGCAATAAAAAAGTTTTTTGTTAAAATCTAATTGATAAATACATACAAGTTAGGTATCCCGACCTGATCTCTCAGATTTTATGAACTTTGGATATGTTGTAGAGGAGCAAAAAACATAGAAATTTTTTTTTTTAGCTGCCCAATCTTACATTTATGCGTTAAAAAGTACTTTCATACTAAAAATGAATTTGCTTTTGTATAAAAACGTGCCTTTACTTTGCGTAAACTAGATTTATTTTTAGACAGAATAAAAGTACTCACGAAAACAAACTTTTTGATACCCATATTGCCTATATAGTGGACACAGAGTTGCCACATTTTTGGATTATTTGAAATATAAGGGAGGACGGCCCTTCGATAAAAGTAGTATAACCGAACGAATATCGGAAAAAGCTCGGACACCCCCTCGATTAAATGAAATTTGCATTACTATGTATTAGTTTTAGCTTAATGCAACTACAATTCCTTGAAACAATTCCAGATTTAATGTTACTCGAAACATTTTTCTTTGAATAAAAAAAAAACCTTGAAAGTCGTTAGACATTATTTGCACACCAGTAAATGTGTCTTCGTTTTTTTCGAAACAAACTAAAAAAAAAAAAAACAAACGTTAAATGTGGTAATTTTTGACCCGAATTAACTATGAGATTGGGCAACTAAAACAAAAGACAAGAGTCCCTTAAATTTTTATTCTCTACAACATATCAGAAGTTCATTAACACCTGCCGGTTCGGGTCTGGATTCCTCCCTTCTTAGTTTGATTAAGTTTTACTAAAAAATATAATTTTCATACAAAGTGTCAAACAAATATATAACTTAAAACTAATATGTATGTGCTAATTAACCAAAATGTGTTAAATAAATTAAACAGTATATGTGGAAAATAAACGAAATATATTGAAAATTAAATAAAATTTGTAGAAAAATAAACAAATATTTATGTCAATTGATCGCTGTTTTAAAATCGATGCAAACATGCTAAAAATTAAACAAAATATGTTAAATACTAAACAAAATATGTTGAATACTAAACAAAATATGTTGACAATTAAACAAAAAAGTGTTTATTTTATTGATGTTGTTCCATTTTCATTACATTGAGGTGTTTTATAATATAAACCCTACAGTTAATTCATTTATTTACATAACATATAATAAAAGAAAATATGTTGAAATTTAAACAATGTATGTTAACTGCATGTTGAGTCAGTAAAAACTACTCGTGAAAATATATTGAAAAGCAAACAAACTGCATAGAAAATTAAACAAACTATTTTGAAATTTAAACAAAATATTTTGAAAATTAAACAAAATTTGTTGAAAATTAAACAAAATTTGTTGAAAACTAAACCAAAATGAGTATATAATCTGCATTGTTCCAATTTCACTGTATATCAGTGAAACACAATATAAAACCTGCATTTAATCCCTAAAAATATTGAAAGACCATAAAGAAAAGTTAAAACATAGGTTCATTTAGTCATGAGCCATAACTTTCAAGTTAGCTATACAGCCCTTGGAATGTCTGATGATAATCAAACTAGCTATTCGATGCCCTCTGTGGCATCGTCTAGTCGTGCAGCACGTATTGTTAATTTTAATGAAGATCACAATGATTTAGCCGGTTATCCACCCCAACAATTGCCACCACAACCAAGACGCAGTTCAAAGCTGTTTTTCCAAAGACCACGTTCAATGTCAGCATGGAGTGATATCAGTCGTAATAGTATGAAACTAGATGAAAGGTAAGCTAAAGAAATGCTAAAGTAAAATTTAAATTTAAAAATATATAAAATTGAAGTAGATTGTTTCAATACTTTGAAACCTACTAATTCCAAAGCTGTAAAAACAATGAAACAGCCAACAAATTTAATTTCAAATACACTCAAATAAAAAAGTTAGTAAAGTCAGCAAAAAATTTTGCTGATTTTAAATTTTTTTTTTGCAAAAAATTGCTAATGTCAGCAAAATCTCTTAAGTAGTAGATTCAGCAAAAGTTTTGCTAAAACTTAGTGGATTAGAAATTAAAAAACCCTTGCTAAACATTAATAAAATTTTTGCTGAATATTAGTAGACTGAAAAAACACTCAAACAATTTGTAGAAAATTTTTACTTTAGTTAATTTATTTTGCTGAAAATCATTAAGCATATTTTTGTGATTCTTTTTAAAATAATTTACAATACGTTACAAAATATAAACATTTTCATACGCCCATATTGACGACGTGAATTAATGTAATATCTGCAAATATATAGAAATAGTTATATATAACATAAACAAAATTATCTTTCAACTACTTACATCAATGGTTGTCTCAATGATGCTATCTTTTAAATGAACGCTAATGCCGCGGAGAATTATAGAAACGAAACTAAAAAATAACAAAATGTAACATATACAACCCTTTTTTGCAATAAGAAAAAGAAAACATAAAAATTTACATATATGTCTTTGTCTTTCGCTTTAGTCTGTCTACCTGCTGCATATTTGTTATCAACTGACTACTCAATTTGACTACAAATACACATTTAATCTTTTTTAAATTTAAATTTAAATATTTTATTTTGTCTTTTATTTAAGTAATAGACAATTACTTTCACAAACCGGTGAAAACGCAAAATTTCAATCCACGATTTTGTTTTATGTATGAAAAACAGATACAAAATCTTCCATGGTTGATTTTTTTTATGTGTTTTACTAGAGTTGTACTTTTTAGTATAATTTTCCTCGTCACTACTACATCTTGACATCTAATTCATTCTGCGTATAACTTTAAATTTGGTTGTCGTTCACACTATTGATGTGTTAATCAGCACATTTTTTTTAGCAAAATAAATTAGTAAAATATTAGTGAAACATTAGTTCAAAACAGTTAAGTGCTGACTAAGTATAACTAAAATTTTAGTTTAAAACATAATTTTAGCAAAAAATTTGCTGAAAAATAGTATACCTGATATACAAGATGTTTTACTAACTTTTCTACTAACTTATTTCTTTGAGTGTAAAAATCTATATAAAAAATTTTCATAACACGGTTGTATATTATTAAAAAATTTATCTTGCTTAAACCACTGTTGCTAAGAGGTGCTCTACCACGAGTTCTTGAATAACTTGTTTTTCTTTCCTTTTTTTTTTGTCTTGGAACAACATTTCTTTTTTTTTAATATAGTAGACTTCTATTGTTCATGCTCAAACTCCATTTGAAATGTCCTGATATGAATGGTTTTTGTGTACATACACACAGAGAAAAATGTGGACATTTGCCAAATAAAATCTGGTTAGTACGACAGAAGCCGACTGGTACATCTGAATATTGGGTTTCCACAACAAAATTCGGTTAATACAACAGATTTTTACTAGCAACACCAAAACTATTTACATTATTTGGTTGTACCAACCGAACTTATTGGATGTAGCCACCAAAAAAACACTTTTGAATTCGGTTGGCATTTTACTTTTCTGTGTGTACACACAGAGAATATATTCTTTAAAGCAAACGAATTTTAGTGGCTACATGTAACATCACATTTTTCGGTTGCAGCTACCGATATTTTCTAATCGAATTATTTTTGGTAAATATGACCGATTTGGAAATTTAGTAGATCCAATCGAATTTTTAATTTATTTCTATCAGATAAAATAGAACACCGTTTCCAATATTGTTTTAATGGTTTTGAAAAATATATAAAAAGTTGCATAAATATTACAAAAAATTACAAAACTACTCAATTAAGTAACACAAAAATCAAAAGAGCCTTATTACTTGCCTAAGAGAAAACCTACTCAAAATCTGCCACCAGAAAAGGTTATTAAAACTTGAGCTTTTTTAAGGAAAAATCTTCAGAATCTAACGGGGTTTCTATAGAAAAAAATTCCTTAGAATCTAAAGGTTCTTAAATAGAAAAGAACACAATAGAAATTTTTTTTGCGCAAAAGTATTTAGGCTCTGGGACATTTTTGCGTTGAAATGTCCTTAAAATCTAAGAGCTGTTCAGCAATATTTTCTTACAGAAAAACTTTCAAATTTAAAGAAATTTTTTTCTTTAAAAAAGTAATTAGATTCAAATGAATTTTTCATAAAGAAAAATCTGTATATTCGGTAAAATGTTATTGTTATAGAAAAGCTGTATGTTTTCAGGATGTTTGCCTATACAAAATCCCGAAGATTGTAATGGTTTTACAATTTAAAATAAACAGAAGTTTAAAAAAATTTTGAACATGTCGTAATAACCCTTCGGGAAATGGACCAGTCACTGGTATGGTCACGTGACTAGAACTTTGTGTGTATGAACCTGTCATAGTTTCGGTTCTGTTATATGAAAGTGACCGGTACTTTTAACATGGGCTTGTCATAGGAGGTGACAACTGTCACCTGTGGAGCACTGTGTGACGTGGCGAATAACTTGATCAAGGTAACCTATCATCGTACCGACTGAAATGCATATGCTACGGGGCAAGCTAGAAGTAGGTATTCTCAAAGTATGACCATTTTAGGATTTATGTGATATGCAACAGAACCAGTGGAACAAAATTTATCACGTATCATAGAACTGGAGAAACATTTTTGAAGGAAAACTAGTCACATATTAAGCGCAATGTGTTCTGTGATAGGGATAGTTTGACAGGAATAGTTTGGCGACGTACCACTGCACTGCTCTAAGGGGTACATGTCGCCGGGCTTTCGAAAAATAATTAGCAATGAACCTGTCACTTTTTATTCAGCGTGTGTCATATTATGTACGGGTTGCGAAATAGCCCATTCGGAACCAGTCACTGCACTTATCCAAAACAGTGTGTCATGTCACCTGTTCAAAAAACCTTCAAAAGGCACAACAAAAATCAATTTTAAAATAAGATTATTTCAGTGTTATATCCGATTTGTAGCAGTCAAGGGACTGAATCCTTTGGCACTAATTGTCATGTTTTCATCAACTGCTAACGGTATTGAACCAGTTCAATGATCAGTAAGAACTTCAACTGCATCGGCCCTAGTTGCTTCAGTACACTATAATGTTATGTTACTTTTCTCCAGTTACATGATATACCTGATACCAACTTGTCAATGTTTTGTCACCATTACTATAGTCACGTGATTGGTCATTTCACACAAATTAACACTTTTTGGTACACCACAATTTCGGTTTCGCCAGTTTCGTGACGTGCCACCCAATCATATATCACAAAACCGTCACTTTGGATCAGTCGACCCTTCATTTACCGCAGGGAATTTATATGTTGCAGCTAAATCTCTTATAATAGCATATAGTTCGAACTGGAAGATCCACAATTTCGAATCTAATGATTTTTATATGTCTCATTTTGAAGTTGTTTCACACGTTGATGCTATTTATATGCATTTGATAAATTGTCACATAAGGTTTTGGTGGAAAAGTTATTCAGTTTTCTGGTTTTCCTCCTAATTACAGAATAGAAAAAGTGTTGTGAAAATGTTATATACAAATTTCTGGGGTACCTCGGGGGAATGTATTGGGTCCGTTATTGTTCAATATCTTCATAAATGATGTATTTACATGTTGTAAATATTCTCAGTTTCTAATATACACTGAGAGAACTATCTTCACTGCAGTAATGAATTTCAGCATAGCTTTAATGAAAATATACACTGGAACTCCTCCATTGAACTTTTTCATAGAATCTTTGAAACAGGTTTCATTAAAGTGAAGTTTTATAAAATGTTTGTAGAATTAATGAAAATCGTCATTAAACTAATAAATAATTCCGACACTGAGACGCTTATAGAATTTATAAAACAGTTTCATTAAGTTTTTTTTATATTAAGAAGATCTTTGAATTAAAACTCTTCATTAATGTCTTGAAAAATGCATTGGAACTAAGCCAATGAACCGTTTCATATAATTTTTTAAACAATTTCGTAGAAGTCCAAAATTAATACAAGGCTACATTGAAATAATAAAGTACTTTTTAAAATATGTTGAACACTAGAGAATTAAATCTTCAAACTAAAGTTTGAAATGTATGACAACTAATGAAATGAAATTTTATGAAAAAAACAAAAAAATAAGATTGAAATAATTTCATAACTCTAAAGAAAATTTTCATTAAATTTATGAAGATTTTTTTTTTTTTGTAGAAAAACTTAGAGATCTAAAGTTAATACTTTAATGATCAAAAATAACTCCGCAAAACGTAACGGTGTTAAATATAAAAGAAGTTTTAATACTTCAAATGTATTCTACAGTAAAAACTCCTCGAAAATAGAAATAAACAGAACCTTGGATTTTATAATTATTTTTTTTTTTATTCACAACACAAAAAGTCTATAGACAAAGAACGCCTCTGAGAAAGAGGAATTTTGGTTATGAAAAATACATAGAATTTGGGTGTTCTTCTGAGGAAACAATTTTAGACTACCTCAATTTTTCTCTTCAGACATTTTTTGGATACATACTATTTAGGCCCCCATAAATTTTTGAAAACAAATAGCCTTATGTCTGGTGAAGATTATGTTTGGACAGCCGATATTACTTTAAATAAAAATCGTAATGCAAGTTCTGGTGTTCCTTGAAGTTTATTTTATTTACTGTTTTTTACTGATTCCAATTCCAATTTTAAGCTAATTCAAAATTTACTTTTATTTTAAAGTCAATGGATGGAACTCTTGTGCGGAATTGTCGTTTTTGAAAAAAACATAACAATTGGTAAAAAAAACGTGCAAATAAAAATAATAAATAAGTAATTCAATAAAATTACATTCTAATTTCCAGAACTTCTCGTTTATTTTAATGGCGAACAATTTATATTTTTCCTCTTAACCTATGCCAACTAAGTAAATGGACAAAATTCAAATATAAATTATTGCTAAGTAGGCATGTTTTTTTTTTTTTTCAAATACATGTCAATGAAATTTTATATTATAAGCATTATTGTAAATATTCACAAGTGAAAAAATACAAAATGAAAGTGGTTGAACAAAATAGTTTCAGAAAAAATGTCTATGACATGCTTGGACGGTATCCTAAAAACGAATGTTGCATCATTTACTTAAGGAACAAGTACCACGTAGCACAAATGTGTTTTGATTAACGTGGATGCATGCCGTTTGGCTTAACTCCACGGTGAATTCAAACACTAGTTGAATACAGGCGTCCAACCTACGCCCCTTTTATGCTGCACACTGAGCATCCAGTTTGGGTTCCAGTTTTGGAGTATGTTGATGGGTCGAGGCCCATCTAAACCTCTGCTTGATCTTTGGGTCACTGCACCCGGTTGAGAGTGCAACTCCACACCGAACACCGAAGTGTTCTTCCTGCTTAGGCATAACCATAGCCACCACGAAACTCCCCGAAAGGCCTTTCCCAATAGCCATTACCGTTATGGTCCATAGCAGGATCATGTAAACCATACGAACACATTGACATGTCACTGTATATATAATTACCAGACAAAAGACCAACCAACATCCTTCGTGTATCACCCTTTTTTATGCCTTCAGATCCGACATCACTACTTTTTAAGAACCTATTGCGTACCCAGATCCAACTCAAATTTCATCAGAACATTCTGTTCTGATATCCATCCAACATCAAGATAAAGAAACCATTCTTCAAACAGTAAAACAGCCAGACAAGAACCACCCAAACAACGCCTGCCGCCAGCTCGACATCACAACAGCACACTCTAGATCCTTTCTGTCTTTCTACGACGGTATTAAGACTAAGGAATCTAGAGCTTTTTCACCTTTTCACCTTTTCACAACATCACTCCTTTTTGGTTCATTTCATCTGGTCCATCTGTCCACTGAGATTATCGTCCGGCTTCACACCTTTCCGTCATTTTTTCCATCTTCTGGTATCACATGTATACCTTGGACATGTCTTAGCTCGTATTGATTTACAACAGAGGATCCCTCTAGGTAACTTCACGGCGGGCCAATGGCTCCCGTGGTACCAATTTAAAGTCTTTGGTAAGACCTTGTAGCCGAAGCTATTTCCACTATAGCTCCGAATAACTCGGCAGTGGTATACCATTGAATATGCGTAACGAGAAATCAGTGAACTATCTACCAAAGTAGATAGAACCAGAGGTAACCCGTTACAATAGCCACGATCGTTAGCCGCCTAGAACGTACCTCTATTGTAAACCAATAGAGGCCTCGAACTTGTCGTTGCCCAGGTGAAACCAACGTGGAGGTAATCGCTTGTTGCTAGCAGGCTAGACAACTTTACACCCAATAACATATTCAAATGGTCTGAAAATGGAGTGGCATCAACCGGGATAAAAAAGAAAGTCCAAAAAATTGACCGCAGCTGAGATCATTAAAATGAAAATATCGGCGACTTATCAGATTGGGTTGGCCAGAAAATTTCTCGTTAGATAAAGACAATATCCAAAATACTTTTTCAAAAAACTAAATAGTTTTTTAATTACAAGCGTTTTGAAATTGCCCATTTACTAAATTGGCATAGAATATTATTAAGACATTTTTTTTTATTTATTTTCTTTTTAAATTTTTGTACAAGTTCTGCTTTTTATATTTTTATTTTTGACAAAACATTTAAGTATTTTTATTACGTTTGGTATAGGAAGTGCAAATCTTTTAGAATGTATTTTAAAAATTAGTTTCCGTAACCATTATTCAGTAGAAAAGCTTTAGTATGGCATTAGTTAATAATAATTTTTAAAATTTGTTTGGCTCAACTATCATACAATTGTTATTGCTAATTCATGGGGGGAAATTGTAATATTTTTGGTTTTTTAAATAGTTATCACAATCTGATTGTTTTAAACGAATTTTATTTTGTCTGCATTGGTCTGGAGCTCTGAAATATATATTAAAAAAAATCGTTAAATCAGTTATGAGATCAAACTAACAGGCATCTATGTCAACTTTTTACTAATTATTGTATAAATTTTACTAAACTTTTGGAGTAGAATCCAATTTATTGTAATTGGAACAGTTTTGAAACAAATCTTTTCCCTGTGTGTATTTGTGAGTGGCTAGGTATTTGTGTGCACGTTTTTTTGTGTGCAGAATAAGTTGGATTTTTTTTATAGTAATTTGTATTTGCCAAAGTGTGCGTGCCATTTTTTTATATACTCATTTATTATTTTTTGTTATTGTGACTGGTGTTGGGTATTTGTAGGGGTTTTGTTGGATTTTTTCTTAATTTAGGATTTGAAATTTAATATGGGTGTGCTGGATTTTTAAACACTGTATACAATTTGATTAAAGAATAATTGATGATTAAAACCAGGACCCCCCGTTTTCGAATAGTCGAGTAGCTCAAGCTAATCGATTAGTTGACGAGTAGCTCGACCCCATCGAGTAGCTCGAGTACTGAAATTGCACTTTTTGTTGTTTTGAACTCATGTATAGCGGTGAATATGTTTACTTCTTGGTAAGCTGCCAAAGAATATTTCTAGCAAAACTCAAATCAGATCACAAAACAAATTTAAAGTTTTTTTTATTATTTTTTTTTTTTAACTTAGCACTTGTTTGAACTGACTATATTCATAGAAAGCGCGTTAAAAGTTTTTAAGTGTTTCGATAAAAATTCTGCAGTTAGCGAGCAATTACTCGAAAAAACTTGATCATTTCCATACAAAATTTTGAAATATGCTATTTTAAAAAGTTTAATAACATTTTATAAAAAAAAAATTAAAAAACTTGTTACAAACTTATATAAAGGGTCCGCCAAATAACTTTTTTTTTGAAAATGCTATAGAAAAAAACTACTGAATATTTTCTCAAATTTCTTTTTTTATTTGAAAGTACAATCCTTCCTGTTAATAATGAAAAATAATTTCATTCAAATGGCTGCCTCGGCTGGCCATGCAGTTGCCTACACGATCGGTCCAATTTTTAAGCACATTATCGAATTAGCGATTATGTGCAGCTGTATTTCACTAATGGCTTCACGAATATTGTCCTTTAAAACGTCAATTGTCTCTGGCTTGTTGGCGTAACACTTATCTTTGACGGCACCCCACAAATAATAGCCCAACGGTGTCAAATCGCAGCTCCGAGGTGGCCAAACGACATCAGCTCTGCGGCTGATAATGCGATCTTCAAAAACAGAGCGCAAAACATCGAGTGTAGCTTCGGCTGTGTGGCACGTAGCGCCGTCCTGTTGAAACCAAATGTTGCCAATATCCTCCTCTTCAATTTTTGTGAACAAAAATTCGTTCAACATGGCCCGATAGCGATCGCCATTGACTGTAACGGCCACTCCTAGCTCATTACCATGATTTTCAAAGTAATGTCGCCATATTTCACAGCGTTGTTCAAGCGTATACACAACCATATTCGTTCAGCGGAAGGATAAAACTAATTATCTGTCAAATCAGACATGAGCTAAGTGTTACCATTCACGAAATAAGCACTAGTTGAAAAAAACAAACGTTAGATGGCGGACCCTTTATTTTGGAGTGGCATACTTTAGAAGAATCTATGTGTCAAATTGCTTGGCAATCCGACTCATATTGTTTTGGGTATGCCAACTACTAATCGAAAAAACTCTATGACTTCCATACAAATGTGTCAAAATATTCATATTTTACCGTGCTCCCCGGTAGGCTAGTTGGTAGCGTGCTAGCTTATCAGTGCGGGGGTCGTGGGTTCGATTCCGACTAGATGTACTGGTCTGTTTTCGCTACAACGCGCCGAAGGCCATAGTAGCTAGTGCTCGGTTATGGTAATAGTATATAATTTGTAATTTATGATTATTAAATTAATAAAAAAAAAAAATATTGATTTTTTAAAAATGTGATGGAATTTTTTAATTTTTTTTTTTTTAAGTATTGGTAAAGATAAATTTTTAAAATTATTGGAGTCGCTTGCATCAATAGATTGCATATTCAAAAAACCAAAGGCATTTGATTAAAATTGTGTCCATGGCGAACAACTACTCGAAAAAAAGTCGAGGAAACTCGGCCACCTCCATGCAAATATGTGAAAATATGCCTAATTTAGAAAATTTTATACAATGAAATAAATGAAAAATATCTTAAACTATTTTTAATAAAACTTGTTCATAAGTCTTATGAAATATTTAATAACTAAAATAAAATTTTTCGTTAAATTTGATAAAAAAAAACTTCATTAATTTAATTAAAAGCTTTAATGGTCTAGTTCCAGTCACATTTTACAGATATAATGCAAAAACTCAGTGATATCATGCAGATAATTCTCACAGTGTTGTACCAATTTTTGTTTGTATTATCACTAAATGAATGGTTGCTTCTAAAATATACAATTACTAACCGAGTTTTATTAAAAAAGTTGTTTGGAAATACTAATAATTGTATAATATGATTGCATTTTTAGTTTCTTTTCCCTCCTTTTAATTGCAAATACAGTATTTTGCTTTAATCATCGATTATAGGTAATTGCTAATGAAACAACATCCTATCAAGTCAATTTTAATGATTGTGATCGAATTCCAACTAATCTCATTTCTGTGTTTATAGACTTATAAAAATCTTGGTTAAACTTCCAATTTCAATTCTCTTCTGGCGGCAATTAAAAGACAATTCAACACGTATGTTGAAATTTTGAAGTTCGTATATATTTGGTCAAACCAAAATAAAATTTTTTCGAAAGTCCACACCTTTACTAACCACATAATATATGTTTATAGAAAATCCGTGGATAAATTACAAAGTTATAAGAAATTATATTTTTATTATATTAGAAAAATCAACACTTTACATACTTCCATTTGGACTACACTGCGTATGAGTAATAAGCATCTTAAATTTATACAACGCCACGTATGAGTAATATTATTATTTTCATTAGTAAATCTTAATTTTGTTCCAAACAATTGGTTTAAATAAGAACTTTTTTGTACAATTACGATTTTTTTTTACGAATTTTTTGATTTGTAGAAACAATAGTTTTTTATATACACTCAAAAAAAAGTTAGTAAAGTCAGAAAAAAATTTATCTGAATCAGCAAAATTTTAGTGAGGAGGGTTCTTGCAAACAAATTGCTAATGTCTGCAAAGTCTTTTGCTGAAAATTAGCAAGCTGATTTTAGCAACAAAATTAGTAGATTCAGCAAAAGTTTTGCTAACACTTAGCTGATTAAAAATTAAAAAGTTCTTGATAAAAGTTTGTAAATGTATTGCTGAATATTAGTAGACTGAACAACAAAACTTAAAAAATTTGAAGAAAAATTATACTTTAGTTGTTTTTTTTTTTTTTTTTTTTTTTAAAGAGAATCAACACTCAGGAAATTCTTCCTATTAATTAATATGTTGCTTTCTTTGGAAAGGGGATAGTGGAGAGATGGAAGGTGGTAAAGGATAAAGGGCTTCAAACATGGCACCACTGCAATTGCGCGAGATGATAAGTCTTAGAACAGATGTTGCTCGCCACCTGATGTAGAGTTGGCGAATTTATTGAAGCTTTTAGTTTCATAGCCCTGATTCATTATTTTACTTCGGTGGGGTTAAGTGCTATGGGAACACCGAAGGTGGGCGCAGCGATACATATGAGTGATAGAAAATTCACACATATTATTTTTCTAAATTGATGTTGTCTTGTCGTCACCGGGAATCGAACCCGGGACCATATCTGTAACAGTCCAACGCGCTAACCATACACATCAAATCAAAATCAAAAAATCTCAAAATCTCAAAATCTTAAAATTTTTTTGTTATTCTTTTAAAAATAATTTGCAATATGTTGGAAAATATAATCCCACATTGACGACACGAAATAATTTAACATCTCAAAATATATAAAAATAATAATATATAATATAAACAAATTATCTTTTCACTACTTTATCAATGGTTGTCATTCATCTAGATGGCATCTTTCTGGAAACGAAACAAAAGGGAATAACAAAATATGAAATATAGAACCATTTTTTTTTTTTTTTATAGAAAAAGGAAACATACGAAATTACGTAAGGTGTGTGTCTCTGTCTTTCGCTTTAGTCTGTCTACCTGAACGAATGTTTGTTTACAATTTGACCATACTACATTAATAGTCCCTGTAATCATTTAGTTTAGGAATACACATTAAATCTTTATTAAATTTAAATATTTTATTTTCTCTTTAATTTAATTAATTGACAATTATTTTGACAAGCCGGTGCCAACACAAAATTTAAATTTTTTAATCCGCAATTTATATGCATACGTTACACATTGTTGTCGTGATTTTGTTTTATTATGTATGAAAAACAGATACAAAAATCTTTCATGCTGTATTTTTGTATATGTCTTACAAGAGTTGAACTTTTTAGTATCATTTTCGTCGTCTCTACTACATCTTGACATGCCGCTACTTCTACTTCATTCTGCGTATATCTGTAAACCTCGTTGTCATCCACACTTTTAATGTGCTTATTAGCACATTTTTTTTAGTAAAATAAATTAGTAAAATAATTTAGCAAAATTAATTAGTAAAATAACTTAGCAAAATAAATTAGTAAAATATTACTACAACATTAGTTCAAAATAGCTAAGTGCTGAATAAGCATAACTGAAATTTTAGCTGAGAAAACAATTTGGGGAAAACATTTTCTGGAAAATATTATACAGTAGTCGCTCGGTTATATGAATATGCAGTTATGTAAACTTCCAGAATAGTGAACAAAAAAATTTAAACACAGGAGGTTCTAAAGAGTGAACACAGCCTATCTCTATTATGTGAACAGCTTTCTAAAATTGATTTTTTTAATGTTTGTCTTAATAGAAGTATGTTTTTTTCCGAAATAAGTGAAGATCCTGCAACCGTTGATTTTTTTTAATGTTTTGAGTGTTGAGTTGTTGAATTTTGAGTAATTGTCTTTTGAGGACAATGCACTAAAGAAATCCCTTGAGGCAAAAAAAGTACAAAAAAATATAACCGACTACTTTCATGTACATTAATTATTAAAAAACTTATTAAAAATAAAAACTTAATGTAATAAAAATAATTTGAATTACTTATTTTATATTCACTCGATTATGTGAACTTCTCCATTTAGTGAACAGGCTCTTTTTGAATTAGTTCATATAACCGAGCGACTACTGTACTTGATTTAGAAGACGTTGTACTAACTTTTCTACTAACTTATTTTTTTTTGTTTGTAAAAGACGCAGATGACGAATATGGCCTTAGGTTTGGAAAGTTAGCTGTAGTTAAAGAATCATTTGCAAAACACCATTTTATTAAATTAAAATTTTTGGATAAACTTTTTATAAAAAAAAAAAATACAAAATTTAAAAGTATCAACTGTGCTCTTTAATTTAATTAGTACACGTTTTGAAAGGTGTTATAATATTCTCTATGCATCCATTTAAAGTTGAAATTTCTCATTTTTCACGATTTCGTTAATAAAATATCTAAAACGAAATGGAGATCACAGGTTACTTAATATATGAAAAAGCTCGAGTATTTTCTCTTTTAGTTTAAGAAAAAAAAAAAAATAGCTTAAACTTCAAGAATTTTATATATTTGTATGCCTTAAAAATATGCACTCTGTGACAAATCTTAATTAATAAAATTAAATTCTATTTAAATTTATCCTATTTTATAATGTTAGTAAATTTACTCTATGTTCGTATATTGGGAATGATAGACACATTGTGTGTATTAATTATACACGTAATGTGTGTAGATTTAGCTCTTCTGGACGAGTAAATATATAGGCAAAAAATTCCTTACAACGCCTGTATAAATGCTTCTGAATACAAAGAAATGAATATCATTATTAAAGGCGGAATGCGTTTATAAAATTTTTATTGTATTAAAAATTTACCATACAAAATGAATGTTTATCAGAAAAGAAATTGTTTTCGCAATTGTCAGTAAATGTCACACTGGCAATAGCAGTTCAACCGGATCTAGAAGCAGATATAACCAGCGAAATTAACTTCAATCTTTGAAAAGGCAGGACACATGACACATGTATTTATTGAAAAAAGTCTTTAAAAACTAATATTAAAATTACCGCGATTTAACTGCATTCCACTTTTATATTCGATTTTGCAGAAATCAAAATTAAGTCCATATGGTTTCTCGGCAGCAAGAGTAGTTGAATCCCGAGTTTTTCTCGTTCTTTTAGATTTTTTTAATTTTTTAAATATATATTTATTTTTTTTTTTTATTTATATGTAAATGTTGACTTGACAAATTCATAACTAGTCTAAAATGTTCGTACATTTACATTGTGCCTAAAATTTTTTTATTAACACAATATGTGTAAATATAAATTAAATCTGACTATTAAGACATTTATTGTCTATTTTTGCAGACAAAAATGTGCATTCAGAATCAAACATGCGGCTGTAAGAAGCAAACCTGCGCTCTTCTTACATTACAAACGTAACAATACCAAGTCATGACCGTTTAGCGATCACACCCAAGTATGGCCTCGAATGTAATGCAGCTGTCTTTCCTATTGGCTTTTCTTTTATTGTATATTATACTCAGAAATATTCTATTTTTAGATTTTTGTTTATTTTTCTAATATAATTTTTATTAAAAATAAAAATTATGTTTTTTATTTGTTAGGACAATATCCTAATAAAGAAATATAGAGTATTGCCTCGAATTTGAATAATTTTCATTTTCATTAAAAAAAAAATTATCTTGAACTTAAATAATCTTGCTCACATCAAATTTTGTTCATTTTAAAATAGTTTTTGTCATTCAGACATTTTTTTTATAATCTTATGCATGGATTATTATCAGTTTAACCACCTACGTAGAAATTGGCAACCGTACGAAAAAAAAATAAAAATAGTACTGCCAAACCACTGCAATTTTTGTAATACCCAACGTGCTAAAAATTAGCAAAGGTATTGCGTATTTAAATACCCAAAAAAGAGCCACCTTAAAAAAATATATCTAGAGCCAGGTAAGAGGTGCATCCAATTGATTTTCATAGGTAGGTACAAAAAGGATAAAACTACTATAAGAAAATGAGTTACTTGCACTGACATCTAATGTCAAAGAGTTTGAGATCTATGTACCCTATGATTGACTTGTGTATGCGTTCTGTTTTGTAATTAAAAAATAGTTTTTTTACGTTTTGTCCTTTAAATAATAAGTATGCTTTAAAAGACTCTCTGTTGTTTCTACTACTTTTATCGGTTTTTTTTTGTATAGGTATACCACCTATGTCCAAAACATCCTAATGAGTTACGTGCACTGACAGCAAATGTCAAAGGGTTTGAGATCTATGTAATCTATGTAATCTATGATACAAACATTGACTTGTGTACAGTCAAGGAATAAAGTCTACATACACCCTACGGATTTGAAGTTCTAGTGAATTAGTAGCGATAATTGAAAAACATTTTTTTTTAAAAAAAAAAAAAAAAAAAAAAAAAAAAATATGGAAAATATAAAACATAGAAATTTTTAGGGAAAAACATAATTATTAGCGGGCAAAAGTCTACATACAGCGTGGCAACTCCTTACATCTTATGGTGAAATTGCTAAGACAGTTAAATTAAGTCGTGCTACTGTACAGACGATCATTAGAAATTATAATACATAATACCAATAGTACCGAAAGTAAGCCACGACCTGGCAGACCTAAGAAGCTTTCGAGACGCGATGTTAGCAGTATTATTAAAGAAGTCAACCAGACTCCGAAAATAAGTGCCCCAAAATTGGCGGAACACATCGAAACATGTTCCAATATAATTGGAACAATAACAAATGTTTTACATGACAATGGATTTAATAGCAGAGCGGCACGCAAGAAACCACTAATTTCTGCGAAGAATCGTAAACTTCGCCTTGAGTTTGCTAAAGCCCATCTAGACAATGATATGGATTTTTGAAAGCGTGTTATATTTACCGACGAAAGTAAGTATAACATTTTTGGAAGTAATGGTCGATCCAAAGTTTGGCGAAAACCAATCACAGCACTTGATCCAAAGAATATAATACCTACTGTCAAACATGGTGGTGGTAACGTTATGATTTGGGGCGCCATTGAGTCATCTGGAGTTTGTCGTTTGGTTTTTGTCTAGGGTAATATGGACCGCTATAAATATAAGAACATATTGGAACGTAAACTGTTGATAGGCCTGGGAAATCAAAGGATTTTCCAACAAGATAACGACCCAAAGCATACACTCAAAAAAAAAAAGTTTGTAAAGTCAGCAAAAAATTTTGCTTTGTCAGCAAAATTTTAATCAGGAGGATGCTAGCAAAAAAATTGCTAATGTCAGCAAAATCTTTTGCTGAAAATCAGCGAGCTGATTTTTAGCAAAAAAATTAGTAGATTCAGCAAAAGTTTTGCTAACACTTAGTAGATTAGAAATAAAAAAGCGTTGGTAAATATTAATAAATTTTTTGCTGAATTTTAGTAGACTGAAAAAAACGCAAAAAAATTGTAAAAAAATTGTAATTTAGTTAATATATTTGCTGAAAATCATAAAACATATTTTTGTGATTCTTTTAAAAATAATTTACAATAATTACGAAATATAAAAATTTTTATTTTCCCACATTGATGTCATGAAGTAATTTAATATCTGAAAATATATAGAAATAAATATATATAACATAACAAAAATTTTCTTTCAACTACTTACATCAATGGTTGTCTAAATGATGCTATCTTTTAAGGACGCAACTGCCGAAGATAATTATAGAAACGAAATGAAAAAATAAACAAAAACAAACGAAACGAAAAAAACAACCCTTTTTTTTGCAATAAGAAAAAGGAACTGTACTAGGATGTGTGTCTTTGTCTTTCGCTTTACTCTGTCTACATGTCTGTATATGTTTGTTTGCAATTTGACCACACTAGATTATTAATCTATTAACATTTATTATAGAAATACATATTAAAATTAAATATTTTCTTTTGTCTTTTATTTTATTAATAGACAATTATTTTCACAAGCCGGTGACAACGTAAAATTTAAGTTGTTTTAATCCTCAATTTTGTTTTATGTATGAAAAACAGATACAAAAGTCTTCCATGGTTGATTTTTTTATATGTCTTATTAGAGTTGTACTTTTTAGTATCATTTTCCTCTTCTATACTACATCTTGACATGCCGCGACATCTGCTTATCAGCACAATTTTTTTTAGCAAAATTAATTAGTAAAACATTAGTATATTAGTAAAGCATTAGTATAAAACAGTTAAGTGCTGAATAAGTATAACAAAAATTTTTGCTGAAAACACGATTTTAGCAAAAAATTTGCTAAAAAATAGTATACCTGATTTACAAGACGTTTTACTAACTGTTCTACTAACTTATTTTTTTGAGTGTACTGTACAAGTTGTTCGAGACTATCTTCTATACTATGCCCCAAGACAGCTCAATTCACCACCCCAGTCTCCAGACTTAAACCCTATAGAGGACATATGGGACGTTTTAGAAAAATCGGTACGAAAATATAACCTTAGTAGCCGTGAAACTTTGAAAACCGCCCTTATTCGTGCATGGGCCGAAATAACACCCGATATTACGGAAAATTTGGTGAGATCAATGCCCCGTCGTCTTCAAGCAGTTATTGATGCTCAAGGTGGACCGACCAAATACTAAAAGTTAACATTTTTTTATTTTTTTTTATATAATATTTTGAAATAATGTTTAATTTTTGTAGCTGTATGTAGTTTTTTCCAATGAATTTTTAATGTTTTTGTTATTATTGTTTTTATTATGTAAATATTGACATAAATATATTTTTTAATTTTCTTCACAAACTCTATAAAACCCCTAAATCAAAGGGTGTATGTAGACTTTTTTCCTTGACTTTATGTATTCTGTTTTGTAATCACAAAAAAAAAAACTTTTAAATATCATAATCAAACTTAAAAATCGTTTTTTTTACGTTTTGTCAGTCAAATATTAAAGATTGTTTTTACTACTTTTATCAGTCATTTAAACTATATTTAAAAAAAATATTAAATTGGTTTGAATATAATGGAAAGGCAGTCGTCCTTTATTAATTGTGTTTTCAGTTAATGTAATAGATATTTTAGGTAGTTTTCAACGTAATAATATTGTGAGTGTACCTAATCGCACTTTAACGTCATCAAAATCGAATTTCGGGTTTCGAAAATTGCAAAAAAAGCACAAGACATCAGATTTTTTAACATAGGTATAATTAAGAAGGCTTCCTCTTTTCAACCATATCAATATCTGGTGTCAAAACTCAACGTTTTTATTGATGCCAGCTATACCAGGCGTTTGCCCCAAAGTGCAATGCCTTTAAGTACGAGAATTTATGCTCCTTGTGAAATATTTTAGAATTTTAGAATTTTTTGTGGAGAAAAGTTCAACAATATATGTAATATCGCGAATATAAAATATTGAGTTAAAAATGGTCCCATTTTAAAAAAATATTATAGAGTTCTAGAAGTTTTTTATTGATTTGATTAATAGGACAATATCTAAGAACTACACACAGAGAAAAATTTAGCTATTTCCCAACTGAAATTCGGTTACACAGAAAAAACTAAAAACGGGTTTAAATTAAAAAATTTATTGAATCAATTAATATTTTAATAGATTTTGTACGTATCACGGCAATGATACTATCAATTAAACCTTTTATTAAAATTAAGAAGGAAAAAAAAGTTATAAATAACTTCTACAAAAAAAAAAATATGGTACTCATAAAAAAAGTGTGTGATCTATACGTTGGTATGTGTGTTTTTTGCAATGCTGAGTCTGTTTGTGTGTGTGCTTATTTTGTTTGTTAACTTCAAATGTATTTGGTATTTTATACTGAAAATTTTCTATTTATGCATACAGTGTATGAAAAAATAATATGATAATTTCTAAAATAAAATATATATTTATATATTTAAAAGTCAATTAAAATATTAATTGATTCAATTAAATATTTGTTTAGAAACAAATTAAATTCAAATCAAATCTTTAATTAGATAGTTTAGGTTGATAATTTTTTCTGTGTACTAGGACTCAAATTCGGTTATTATGAATTTCAGTCGTTTGGTACAACTGAACATTAGTTTTCACAGTTCGGTTAATTCGACTGAATTTTAGTTCTAACACACAAAATATTCAGAAGTCTAATATCAATATCGTTGTACTAAGTCAGTTAGTTACAAGTTGTTACCATTAAAATACACTTTTCAATTTGTTGGTTGACTCTTTATTTCTCTGTGTGTATGAAAGCATTTAATAACGAAATTGGCAATGGTGTCATATGTGACATTTCGTCATTATGACATTTTCTATTGTATATTTTATTCTATATTTCTACTTCATTTGTTGGGTGTTTGCTTTTTTTTGTTTGCGAGGAACATTTTTTTCTAACATTTTTTAAACTCAATTTGTTATTTGACTTTTTACAACTAAACAACAAAACAACAATCCCTAATAAAGGTGTATTATAACAATTTGTTTTTATTTCTTTAATAATACTAATATTACCTGGTGTCATTGTGTGTTTATTTTTATTTGTTTTGTATTTGTTTTGTTTAGGATTTAACAAATTAAATTTTTGTTAAAATCAACAAATACAATATTATGTAAATTTTTATATATTTGGTAGTATGTACAAGAGTAGATGAATATTTCGCTTCTATCATTGTGTGTGTGTGTTTCAAGTACTGGAGAAAATTTTCATAGAAGAAGATTTTTGTTTTTGTTGCTAGACTTTTATTGTTCATCTCTTTGGTTAGCAAATATTTTAATATAGTATAAACAAAAGTTGCCTACATTAAATTTATAGGTATACACCAAGAAAATAGTCTGTAATAGTTACTGGAAATTTTGCTATAATATTATGGGAAATTTAACTATTTTGAGGCTTGTGGTATTTTTTTTGCTAAATTTAGCAACCCAATGTCTGTTGAACTGTATAGCACAATGATATTAGTAGAATAAATTATTAGCCGCTACTAAATTTTAGTAAACCTATTTTAAAATACAATTTAAAACCGTTTTGCTAAAGTCAGCAAAAAAAAAAAAATTACTAAATTTTAATAAAATTAGTACCATAAAATTAGTAATAAAATTTAGTAACAGCTACTAATTTTTAGTAAAATTGTTGTTAACTGCAATACAAAACCGTTTTGCTAAAATCAGCAAAAAATATTACTAAATTTTAAAATTTATTAAGCTCTACTAAATTTTAGTAAAATGTTTGTAACTTTCACTTTTAACAATTATTTATTTAATAAACACAATTTATTAATATTTTTTATATAATTTTATTCTCATATATATTACACAATTTTAAAACACAATATAAATACACTTTCTACTTGTGAAGGTTGTATGTGTTATTGCTTGTTTCGTTTTTCTTCATTGATGCCATGTATATATGTATGAAAATATTTAAGGACTGAAAGCAAAAAAAAAAAAAATAGTAATACCCAGTAAAACTGCTTACCAAATTGAGGTTATTTTTTGCTGTGTACTCTCATAAATAAATATATATTTTATTATAAAGCTTACATAACTATTTTATTATATTAATAAGATTTAAAGCAGCAATTTTTTTGTTCGCTTACATATTCATCGGCTTCTATTTTACTATTGCGCCAACAAGCATAAATTAATATGTTTTTTTTTCTATAAATTACTTAACCCTAGTCGGACGGAAGAATTTTACCACGTTATAAGACGGTACAGGTACAATTGTATCTACATAGAATTTTCACTATAAATTAGTCTTTTCACGGTTAACAAGTTAATTCATTGTACACAAAAATTCTTAATTACTGAAAGTACAGATAATTGTCTAAAATAAAGTCATAATTTACTTTAATAGTTAAATTTTTTAAAGCACACATTTTGGAAATACTTTTCAATTTGAATTTAGTAACGTCTACTTCTAATTATGTTAAAACGAGATGTCAGTACAATAAACCTGTGACGCAAAAATGTTGTGTTTTGTTTGTACAACTCACTTTCTAAAAAGGGGGATACCCAAAAAATCTTCAGTCATTGCAAAAACACACAAATAAACATACATACGATATACAATATACGACATTGACATATTTTCCTGAAATTTTAAAAATATAAATCGTAATCAAAATTTGAAGATGTCACAGAACTTCAGGTATGTTTTATTGGTAGAAAAAAAGTTATTGCAATTCAAAAACGAAAAGGTACAATTGTACCTGTTCCGTCCGACTAAGGTTAATGGGGGTACCAAGCTGCATACTTACTAATTGTGCTGAAGTTCTCTCTATTCTTTTATCGATCATGTTTAATTTATCTATTAAATACGGTTATTTTCCCAAATACTGGAAAGATTCTTATATTATTCCTTTATTTAAATCAGGAAATAAGTCTCTTGTAACTAATTATAGAGGTATTGCCAAACTTAGTTCAATACCCAAACTGTTTGAAAAATGCTTAACTGATAATTTTTGTTATACAATATCATCGATATTATCACCTTCTCAACATGGTTTCCGTAAAGGATGCTCTACAACCACAAATCTACTAAATCTCACAACAATAGTTAACCGCGGATTTACAAATGGTCAACTTACTGATGCTATCTACACAGACTTTAGCAAAGCCTTTGACAAAGTTAATCATAATCTTCTTTTACAAAAATTATATTTGATGGGATTTACTAAAAATTGTATAAACTGGATAGGATCTTACTTGAGTGGCAGAAAACAACGTGTGTTATTTAACGATTCTAAATCATAAAATATCGATGTAAAATCTGGAGTACCGCAAGGAAGCCACCTTGGGCCAATTTTATTCTCCCTCTTCATAAATGACTTACCACTTTCGATTAAGTTTTCCAACGTCCTAATGTATGCTAACGACGTTAAAATTTTCTTAAGTTTTGATAAAATTTCTTATCATACACATCTTCAACAAGATTTAAATAACCTCTACGTATGTTGCAATGCAAACTTAATGGAATTAAACTTGAAAAAATGCAAACATATGCGCTTCTCCAGAAAAAACTTCGTTCCTTTTTACTACTCTTTGGGTGAAGACCAATTAGAGTTAGTGGATTCATTTTATGAACTTGGTGTTTTATTAGACCCCAAACTAAGTTTTTCACAACACATCACTCTGGCCGTTAATAAAGCTCGTGGAGTTCTTTCTTTTATTAAACGATGGGCTAAAGAATTTACTGATCCTAATATAACTAAACATCTTTATACTTCCCTAGTACGGCCAATCTTGGAATATGGTTCCGTAATTTGGGATCTTCAACATAATGTCCGTATTCAAATGATTGAATCAGTTAAAAAACAGTTTTTACTTTTCTGTTTACCAAATTTCTACCTGGGATCTATTGTTAATCTTCCATCAAACTCTATTAGACTTGCTCGTATCAAACTACCAACTTTGGAAAGCCGAAGAAAAATGCTAAATGTTACTTTTGTAGTCAAGCTGATTAATGGTGCCTTATGCTCTGAATTTCTAATCAATAACCTGTCATTTAATATTCCTCAGCGCTCAACGAGAAACTTCAATTTGTTATATGTTCCATTTTTTCGTCAAAATTATGCTGATGCTGATCCTCTTATTAGAATGTGTAATGATTTTAATGAATTTTATAGTTTTATTGATTTTTATATTAATGTTAGGATTATTAAACGCAATATTATTTTATTTCTAAACACATAAATTTATATCCATGTTATTTGTATTAATGCAATTTGATGTTATTGTCTGTAAGGATTTCTTTCATAGACTAAAATAAATAAATAAAAAAAGCGCTTGTTGTAGTGTTTTTTGCGTAGAAAACCAAAAACACATATACACTGGCGAGCTATCGTTTTCTAAAACATAGCCAGTGTTACCATATAGCCAGTTTTAACAGTCTTTATCAGTTTTTCCTCAGTTTATCTCATGAAAGAAAAATGTTTGTTATAAATTCATGCAGGTTTTAAAATGTTTCATGTTAAATCAGCAAATTTGTTTTATTAGCTATTTATTTTTACTGAAATTAAAGGTTTCAATACAAAACTAATATAGCTTTTCTATTTTGAAAAAAAGTAGAAAACAAATTCAAAAAGTAAGATATATTATCATAAATAAAATAATTATACTTTTTTATTTAAAAACTTTTTAAATGCTGTTTTTTTCTTCGATTGCCATATAAAAATTATATAATAATGACTATAAAAATGCGTTATAATAGAATATGTGAATATATTTTGGATAAGAAAACCATGTGTAATTTGTAATCGAGAGATCAACGGCATCGTTCCGTTGCATATTTTTAAACAACATTTTGCAAATAAAAAGGCCTTCACTTGTACTACTCGTTATGCATGTAAAGACCGCTGCAAATGTAGTTAAAAACAAATAAAATTTCACTTGTCAAAAAAAAACGACTAACATTTCATTAAATTCAACTAACATTGTCATTTGTTTTTGACTGCTGATAAAATTAGCCATTAATAAAGTAAAAACTAACCACAAATGTATCAAAAAAATTTACTAACGTTTATTTGTTTAATTTTTTTTTAAATCAAAACAAAAAAAAGTTCAAATGATTAGAAACAGAGTAAAGTTATTTGATGTGTGTGTTTTTTTTTAATTAAACTACAAATGTAGTCAAAACTGAAATTACTTCTACAAATTACTGCTTTTTCATTTAAAAATAAAGGTGCCTTATTACTACTAAAACAACTACAAATTGCTACAGCAGAAGTTTCCCGAGTTGTTTTTACCTCAATTGTGTTTAAATTGAAAACGTTATAAAAATAAGCATATTTTCGATTTTATGTAATTGGAAAACACATATTTCGATCGATCAGATTTTGATAATATATACAATTTTTAACACAGAATTTAAGCCCTGTATTTTTTTTTATCAAACTTTGAATATTTTACAAAGAGTATGAAAAAAGGCCAGCATGAGTTTTGCAAATAAATATTTGGCTACGCTTATGAAATGATGTAGATCTATAAATTATTTTACTTCAATTTTTATAAAACTCTTCTTCGTATTTATGAAAACTTCGTAAATATGATTAATTTATTAATATGATGAAAATTTTTTCTTGAATGTAGCTTGGCTATGAAAAACTTATAGTATGTTTGGCCAATTTGTTTTGTATAGATTTTAATTAATATGAATAAATTTTTTTTGAATATAAATTTTTTTTTTCAATTAACAATTTTTTTTTGCTAATTTGAACATTTGTTTTGAAAAATTAGTAAAAGGTATTTCCGAAATCAGCATCAAAAACTCGTAGGAAATTCCGTAATTTGTATAATGAGAATATTAAAAATTGTTACTAAAAACATATATTGTACTAAAAATTAGTACAAAAATAGTAGAGTGGAATTGAAAACCGTTTACAGATTTTTCTACTAACTTTTTTGCGTGAGTGTATGCTTTTATCCTATAAACATATAATTTATTACTCTAATTTTATAAAACGTTCACATTTGGATTATATAGTTCTATTCAAACATATGATGCTTTCCAAATTTGCTGTTCACTTAAAAAAAAAACCTCCAAAATGCAGCATGTGTTCTTCTAATTTTTTTTTGTGTTCTTTATTTAACCAATATCCAAAAAGTACACTCAAAAAAAAAAGTTTGTAAAGTCAGCAAAAAATTTTGCTGAGTCAGCAAAATTTTAGTCAGGAGGATGCTTGCAAAAAAGTTGCTAATGTCAGCAAAATCTTTTGCTGAAAATCAGCGAGCTGATTTTTAGCAACAAAATTTGTAGATTCAGCAAAAGTTTTACTAACACTTAGTAGATTAGAAATACAAAAGACTTGATAAAAATTAATAAATTTTTTGCTGAATTTTAGTAGACAGAAAAAACGCAAAAAATTTGTAGAAAAATTGTAATTTAGTTAATTTATTTGCTGAAAATCATAAAAGATATTTTTGTGATTCCTTTACAAATAATTTACTATAATAACGAAATATAAACATTTTCATTTTTAAACATTGACGACATGAATTAATTTAATATCTGAAAATATATAGAAATAAATATATATAACATAACAAAAATTGTCTTTCAATTACTTACATCAATGGATGTCTAAATGATGCTATCGCAACTGCCGAAGATAATTATAGAAACGAAAAAATAAACAAAAACAAACGAAACGAAAAAAACAACCCTTTTTGCAATAAGAAAAAGGAACCATACAAATCTACCTAAGATGTGTGTCTTTGTCTTTCACTTTACTCTGTCTACATTTCTGTATATGTTTGTTTGCAATTTGACCACACATATAAACATTTAGTTTAAATAAATAAATATTTTATTTTGTCTTTTATTTAATTAATAGACAATTATTTTCACAAGCCGGTGACAACGCAAAATTTAAGTTATTTTAATCCTCAATTTCGTTTTATGTATGAAAAAGAGATACAAAAACTTCCATGGTTGATTTTTTTATATGTCTTATTAGAGTTGTACTTTTTAGTATCATTTTCCTCTTCTCTACTACATCTTGACATGCCGCGACATCTACTTCATTCTGCGTATATCTTTCAATGTGGTTGTCGTCCACACTATTAATGTGCTTATCAGCACAATTTTTTTTTAGCAAAATTAATTAGTAAAACATTAGTATATTAGTAAAGCATTAGTATAAAACAGTTAAGTGCTGAATAAGTATAACAAAAATTTTAGCTCAAAACACGATTTTAGCAAAAAATTTTGCTAAAAAATAGTATACCTGATTTACAAGACGTTTTACTAACTTTTCTACTAACTTATCTTTTTGGGTGTAATACAGTTTAAGGTTGTACTACGACTAGTCTCTATAGACTAACTATTAGTTTATTTCTAATTGCTAAATTAACAATAATCAGGTTCATAAAAAGTACAGATGTAAAAGTTTAGTTATTAATCTTAATCTGGTGCAAATCGATTAAGCCTTCTAGGTAATCCCGAGATGTTTAATATATTCGGAATTCCTTCGTTGGGATGACTCAATAATCGAAGATTATGAGCCTCAGCGTTACGCCTTATCTCTTCATTTATTGTACTTATTTTTAAGGCACGATGAATGTCGGCATTTCGAACATACCATGGGGCATTAACAATATTTCTAAGGACTTTATTTTGGAATTTTTCAATTTGTTGTATTGTATAATTTTTTGCGCATCCCCAGACTTGGATTCCATAAGTCCACACTGGTTTTAAAAGCTGTTTGTACAGCATAAGTTTGTTGTTTATAGAGAGTTTGGCTCTTCTTCCTAATAGCCAACTCATTTTTCTGTAGTTTATTTCTAGTTAATTTTTTTTTTTTTAATTTTGACGTTTTCCTTCCGATGAAAAATGGTCTCCAAATGAAAAATGGAACAATTTTTCTAAAAAGTGGGAGAGGTAGGCGTATTGAAAAATGTTGCATTACTTTTTAGGTATAATATTTATTATTATTTAACTGATTTTATTAAATACTACACCATTTTCAACTGAAATTGAGAAATTTTAAGAAAATTTTATTTTAAAATGTGATTTTGTATTTAAAATTAAGAATATTATAAATTACACAGAGAGAATTCATTGCACGCGTTTTAATGACATTTTTTCACTAACCTAATAAAGTTTTCTTCACAATGTGAATTAAAAATTTCTAAAACTTCATGAAAAAACTTTCCAGTTTTAATGAAACTATTTTGGATGAAACTTTTTTGTTAGTGGTATAAAATTTTTAATAAATAATATATAATTTTTCATTAAATTTTATGAAAAACTGCATTAATTTAATGAAAATTTCAATGGACGAGTTTCAGTGACAATTCATAGCTATAATGCCAACATTCATTGATATCATGCACATTAGGGCGGGTCGATTTAAAAATCGCTCAACGTTCAAGGAAAATCGTATTCTAGGGATCAAAATAAGAAACTTTGCCGAAGGAACCATACCTCTAAAACGAATTCTGATGTCCCGACTTTTGACCCGTAGGTTCAAATTTTAAAAAATCCCACACTTTGATATTTCAGAAAGTAGGAGGAATCTCTCCAAGATTATGGAAGCTACTTCTTCTCCGGGAGACGTGCTAGCAGATTAATGCATAAATCATCATTCTAGGTGACCGTTAAGGGGTTAAAATTTAAGTTGAAAGAGGGCCTTTTTAGCCGTGTTTTTATAGCAAAATGTACAAATCTCGGGATAGATTAGATTAGGGTCTCTATTTCTTCTCCGGAAGGCGCTCTAACAGATGAATGCATAAATTATATTCGATTGGGTTGGATTCGATTTGGGGCACTCTAAATGGGTCAAAGTGGAGTTTTTCAAAATTTCACCCTACGAGTCAAAAGTCGGGACATCAGAATTCGTTTTAGAGGTATGGTTCCTTCGGCAAAGTTTCTTAGTTTGATCCTTAGACTACGATTTTCCTTGAACGTTGAGCGTTTTTTTTGCCTCCCTACAAATCAACCCGGCCTAATGCACATAATGCTCTCAGTGGTAATTGACATTTATCAATTGACATTAAGGAAATTAGAATTGAAGTTTTTACTTTGCATTTTAAATTTAGACTTTACATTTGAAATTAGGCTTTTATAAATAAAATTGAGATTTTTCTTCTAAAATTGAGAAAGTTCTAAATAAAATTTAGAAAATTCCAAATAAACTTGAGAACTCTAAGTTTAATTATAAAAATGAAACAGAAAAACTTGATACAAGAAAAAGAGAAATTAAATAAAATTGTTTTTTTTTTAAATATTTAGCAAATACTAATTTAGTGTTTTTAATGCCGAAAAAATCGCCTATAAAAAATTTCTTTTAAAATTTTGAATTTTTTCAAATCTTATTTTCTATATTTTTCACTTAAAACTTGTACACATACACTAAATTAAAAAATTCAGTAAAGTCAGCAACATTTTTGCTGACTTTTGAAAATTGGTCCGTCTTTTCGAGATATAACGTTCTAATGTTTTACTTTTAAAGCAAATGTACTATTTATATAATTTTGTACTTCATTTGCAATTTTCGCATTCTTATATAGATTTTTTTTTGAAAGCGAAGCAACACAGGAAATTCTTTCTATATATTAATGTGTTGCCTATTTATTAATGTGTTGCTTTCTTTGGAAAGGATATAGAGGAGAGATGAAAGGTGGGGAAAGTTGAAGGGCTTCAAACATGGCAACACTGTTGCTCGCCACCTGATGGAGAGTTGGCGAAGTTATTGAATGTTTTTGGTTCATAGCCCTGATTCATTATTTTACTTCGGTGGTGTTAAGTGCTATGGGAACACCAAAGGTGGGCGGTGCGATATGAGGAATAGAAAACTCATATATATTATTTTTTTAAACTGATGTTGTCGTCACCGGGAATTGAACCCGGGATCATCTGTGTAACTGTCGAACTCACTAACCATTACATCACCACTTCCAATTTACAAACGTAACAACACCAAGTCCATACCAAATTCGATTTTCTTTTCTCTAAAATCTTGTTTTGTCCATCTGTGCAAATTTGGGGATTTGGATGCGGACGCATGCGTGGTTTGTCCGATGTCGTATCGCATGATTTGTCCGATGTTGATTGCATCTCCTAAATTTAGACATTCCTAGTGCTTCTTGTCTTAAAGATCACACCCAAGTATGGTCACGAATGCAATGCAGCTAAATTGCAGTTTTCTTTCCTATTAGTTTTTCTATTATTGTATATTTTACTCAGAAGTGACAAACACTAACAAACACATCAATTATATTTTTAGATTTTTGTTTATTTTCTAATCTCCTCCGTCTCTATTTCACAACGTTACCAGATTGATGTATGGTTTTTACGTTCAGGGTAGCCAACTTTGCGTTTATGTTGAGACATCACCACAGTTCAGATTTTGTAATGTATTTGACGTCAATTAATTCTCAATTAATATGCACTTGGAAAATTTAATTTAAAAGGATGGAGGTTAAGAAGTATAATAAACGTTTCAAGCAAAAGAAAAGTGTTTTTCATCATTCCAAAATTATTTGAAAATTTTTTTTCATGAAGTTTTTTCTCAGTTGTCGGCATTTAATTGTTTTTTTTTTGCTATCTTTTGGTACTGTCTCCCTCTGATATTGTTTCACGTTCATATTGAGTAAGTTTTTGAGAAATGTTTCCTTGGAAATGCAAAAGTATCTGGCCAACTTACGATTTGCTACCCTAATTTGATTAACCGCCGATTTTTTTTCAATTTAGCATGCTCAGCTGTGTTAAATTTTTTTGGACTCCTTTCTTTTTTATCCCAGTGGATGTCAATCCATTTTCAAACCGTTTGACTATGGAATATATTGTGCTACTTGGTACTTGTTCCTTAACGAAATTATGTAACACTTCGTTTTTAGGATACCGTCTAAGCATGTCATAGAAATTTTTTCCTAAACTATTTTGTTCAACCACTTTCATTTTGATTTTTTTTTACTTTTGAATATTTACAATAATACTTAGAATATAAAATTTTATTGACATGCATTTAAGAAAAAAAAACATGCAGTAATTTCTATTTGAATTTTGTCCATTTACTTAGTTGGCATAGGTTAGGGCAACAAATGCTGAAAGTTTGACATTGATACGATTTACTCGTTCCTGTAGCGTGGCAGTTGGCTTGGAAAGCCTCATATGTTTGTATACTTAGATGTGTTACATTGTTACATAAAATATTAGGATAATAATTTGCAAAATTTACATTCAAAATTTAAATTATGTGTAAATATGTATGAGCTGACTAATTTGTTGTAATAAATTAATATTGTAATATTGTTACTATTAAATTTCTTTAAATTTTCTCGGAAACAATTTAATTTAATTTTTGTAATTTATATAAAGGGTCCGCCATCTAACGTTTTTTTTTCAACTAGTGCTTATTTCGTGAATGGTAACACTTAGCTCATGTCTGATTTGACAGATAATTAGTTTTATCCTTCCGCTGAACGAATATGGTTGTGTATACGCTTGAACAACGCTGGGAAATATTGCGACATTACTTTGAAAATCATGGTAATGTTGCAGAATGTGTGCCGATACACCCAAAACGAGTCACTGTTTAGTGCGGATTTTGGTCCAGAGGCATAATTGGGCCATTTTTCTTCGAAAATGAGCAAGGAGTGGCCGTTACAGTCAATGGCGATCGTTATCGGGCCATGTTGAACGAATTTTTGTTCACAAAAATTGAAGAGGAGGAAATACAGCTGCACACAATCGATAATGTGCTTAAAAATTGGACCGATCGTGTAGGCTACTGCATGGCCAGCCGAGGCAGCCATTTGAATGAAATTATTTTCCATTATTAACCGGAAGGATTGTACTTTTAAATAAAAAAAGAAATTTGAGAAAATATTCAGTAGTTTTTTTTTATAGCATTTTCAAAAAAAAAAGTTATTTGGCGGACCCTTTATTATAAATTTAACGCTTTTACTTCTCTTGGCTCTAAAATTCATACCAACTATTTAAGATAAATGCTTAAAATTGCGTTTATTTTAAATTTAATTTTATCGCTTATATTTGGCGAAAACTGTTTAACTGTTACGAAATTTCGACCTTAATTATTTTGCGGAATATCCACCAGAGGTGGACCTTGCACATCAAACAAGTTTTCAATTTATTTTTTGATCAATGGTTATAATCTTTAACTTCAATCTCATATGTATATTAGTTCTCATGTAGTGAGTAAACTAGTTCATATGAATGTTTGATGTTTGGCATGGGATTGTTACCGATTTCAAAACGTGTTCTGATGATGGGAACCTAGAAAATTCCCGAAATAGATCTATCAACACATACCTGAAAGGGTCAAGTAATAAATTTGAAAACAAAAAACTCTATATATTATTTGTTAAGACAATATCCTAATGAAGAAATATAGAGTATGGCCTCGAACTTGAATAATTTTCATTTTCATTGGTTTTTGATTATTATTGTACATATTAATAATAATAAAAAAAAATTAGTGTAAACCTCCCGTATAAATTGCATTTTCAAAAAATTCTTTTTTATCACCTTTTTACCCTTAAAGTTGCACTAGTAGACCAAAAGTACTGCACAACATATTTTAAATTTCTTTGCGACGATATAATCTTTTTTTTATCAAAATCCGTGAAACACGTCAAATTGCAAAACATTTGTGCCTTTAAGACCAATAGTCATCGTAATAGTCTAATTAACTACTTCAAAATTTTAGCGAAATATTAGTTTTTAGTTGAATTAAACAAAAATAAATTGTGTCGAACGAACTATAAAAAGGATTAAGCGGAAACTTTTTTTGAAAATAGCGAAAAAATAAAAAACGCGTTTCTTTATATTCTTTTATGGACTATACGACTAGGATAGCTAAAATTTGATAATTGACACAAAAAAGTCAGAAGTTATAACCCTATTGTGCATACAAAATTTTTCACTAAAAATGTAAAATGTTTCCTATCGAAACATTTTAAATCTTTAAAAATAAAAATTATATTTAAAAATCTCACATTTTAAAAATACAGCCCTAAAGAAGTGATGCCAACTTGATGATTTCAGCACTATTTATGGTGCTTTTCAATGTCACAAAACTCCAAAAAAAAAATCATGGCGCCAAAACATAAAAGATCATTAAATTGGTGCTTTTGTAATTTATCGTTGCTGTTTTTTAACCAATTTCGTGTTAGAGATATGTAGTTTCTGCAAAAAGCCCTAAAACTACAGTAAAAACTATTGAAAACTCCAATTTTTTACAGTCTTAACGAAATTACAATCAAATGTCACTTTTTTAATACATTTTAAATGGGCTTGTCTATGAAATTGATAAGAAAATCTTATTTTTGTATATAGAGATTGACAGATATTTTTGCAAAAGTACGATCAAAATACTATGCTAAACACTGAAGTTATCGCGGAAGAAATGTAATAACTCAAATTGTTTACAGTCTTAAGAAAATTACAATCAAATATCACTTTTCGCTAAATTTTAAATGGCCTTGTCTTTTAAATTTAAAAATACGAACCAAATTCGAGACCAAACATGCACGAAATCCAATTATAATATAACATTGGTTAGTGGTCAACTTTAATTCATTGCTTTAACTTTGTAAACAAGTTGAACAAAATTAAGTTATATGGACAATATTTTTTCGGAATCTTAATGAATTTCGAGCGGAATATCGTGTCACTTGATGTAAAAAATTAAAAAAAAATTGGAGAATGTCGAATAACTATTTAACATACCCCAAAGAGGTCAAAGGTCAGATTTAAGATAATTCAATGTATCATAAGACAACAAAAAAAAAAGTTTACCTTTCTGTGCCCAGTTGGTCATAAAGTTTTATATTTTTAACCCTTTCTCTTTACTTTCGGTTATTTTAAGGGGTCCTTAAATTAAAAAGAGAAATGTTTACATGTGGTCCCCTTTCCTGGAGCAGGAGGGCTGAGAAGTTTAACATTTTTAAAATTTTACCGCTAGAACTTTCGAATAACCAAAAATACTTTATTTAATTTTGTTCTGGTCATTAGATTAAGCTACATGCTAAATTTCGTGATTATAACTTTCTTAGTTTACGGGCTACACTAAACGCCCCTTTTTTTCGAATATAAAGGTTAATTAAAACAATCGGCCTTTCTTAATAAATATCTCGACTATATTGCCCTGATGAGCAGTTTATCCATATATTGATTTTTTTTTTCAAAGACTAGTATCCTAATGAACATTAGGCATATAACTTTTTTTTGACTAAAATTTAACAGGCACTACGATAAAATTTAACAGGCACTACGACTATGTTAATGATATTTCAACGTTTTGTATTTCTCGACATTTTACCAAACTCTTGGTCCAAACTTTGGAATTTTTTTTAACCGCGATTTAACTTTTTTTGAATTTCATTTTAGTTTTAAAAATACATATGGGAAATAATCAATAACAATAGAATTCAATAAATCACAATCGAAAAATTATAAAAGGTATAAAAACGATGTACATTTCAATACCTCCCTAGATAATAAAGTCAAAATTTCATTCAGGTTATAAATTCTATTTCCCGGTATTGAAACAAAGAGTAACTAAAATCAGAAGAATTATTTTAAATAGTGCCATCAAAAAAATTCTAATTCCAAACTTCATCGCAATTATTCATATTTTTCCATGGAGTAATTAAAATATATGTAACTTAATATTTGTTAATCTATAACTATATAAGAGTGGCGTGACTGAGTGACTGAGTGACTGAGTGACTGAGGGCTGAGTGACTCAACATCGCCCAGCCAAGACTTCTGGACCTAGGAACTTGAAAGTTGGTACATATGTTCCTCCTCCGAGTTAGACCTCCACTAAGAAGCGATTTTTTGATATTCCAACGGACAAGACCACAAAGTGGAAAAACTCCTCCTTTTCTGCAAAATAATGTCCCTTTTCCCCAGCCAAGACCTCTGGACCTAGGAACTTGAAATTTAGTACATATGTTCCTCCTCCGGCTTAGACCTCCACTAAGAAGCGATTTTTGGATAGTCCCACGGAGAAGGCCAAAAAGTGGAAAACTCCTCCTTTTTCGGAAAATAGTGTCCATTTTTCCAAAAAAAATACCTTTTTCCAAAAAAAAATGTACCGAAAACGAAGTCCAAAAAAAGTACCTTCTTCCAAAAAAAGTACCTTCTACCAAAAAAAGTACCTTCTTCCAGAAAAAGTACCAAGAGAAAAAGTACCAAGAGAAAAAGTACCGAAAACGTTAATTTTCAAAAAAAAAAAGTACCAAAAATTTTTATTTTTACCAAAAAAAAAAGTACCAAAACTATTAACAAAAAAGTACCAAAAAAATTAAATTTTATAAAAAAGTACCAATTTCAAAAATGTCCCTTTCCAAAAAAAAAAAGTACTGAAATTTTCAAAGAAAATAATTACCAAAAAAAGCCCCTTTCCTAAAAAAAGTACCAAAAAATGTACCCTTTCCAGAAAAAAGTACCAAAAAAAAATAAAATTTCAAAGAGAAAAAGTTCCGAAAATGTTCATTTTCAAAAAAAGTACCAAAAAAATTTTTCTTTTTACCAAAAAAAAAAGTACCAAAACTATTGGCTAAAAGGTACCAAAAAAAATATATATTCTAAAAAAGTACTGATTTCAAAAATATCCCTTTCCAAAAAAAGTACCGAAATTTTCAAAAAAATAATTACCGAAAAAGTCCCTTATCCAAAATAAAAGTACCAAAAAATGAGAAAAAGTACCGGAAATGTTCATTTTCAAAAAAAAAGTACCAAAAAATTTTTCTTTTTACCAAAAAAAAGTACCAAATCTATTGCAAAAATGTACCAAAAAAATTGAATATTCTAAAAATGTCCCTTTCCAAAAAAAAGTACCGAAATTTTCAAAAAAAAATAATTACCGAAAAAGTTCCTTATTCAAAATAAAAGTACCAAAAAAATTTTATTTTCTAAAAATGTATCAATTTCAAAATGTCCCTTTTCAAAAAAAAGTACCGAAGTTTTCAAAAAAAAAATTACCGAAAAAGCCTATTCCAAAAAAAGTACCAAAAAATGTACCCTTTTCAGAAAAAAGTACAAAAAACTATTGTAAAAAAGTACCAAAAAAATTTTCTTTTTCAAAAAAAGTACCAATTTCAAAATAGTACTTTTTTCAAAAGAAGTACCTTCTTCAAAAAATTACATTTTCCAAGACAAAAGTACCGAAAACGTTAATTTTCGAAAAAAAAGTACCAAAACTATTGGCAAAAAAAGTACCAAAAAAATTAAATTTTATAAAAAAGTACCAATTTCAAAAATGTTCCTATCCCAAAAAAAGTACCGAAATTTTCAAAAAAAAATACTTACCGAAAATAGTCCCTTTTCCAAAAAAAAAAGTACCAACAATTTTACCCTTTTCAGAAAAAAGTACATTTTCCAGAGAAAAAGTACCGAAAAATTTTTATTTTTACCAAAAAAAAGTACCAAAACTATTGACAAAAAAGTACCAAACAAATAAAATTTTCTAAAAAAGCACCAATTTCAAAAATGTCCCTTTCCAAAAAAAAGTACTGAAATTTTCAAAGCAAATAATTACCGAAAAAAGTCCCTTTACCAAAAAAGTACCTGTACCCTTTTCAGAAAAAAGTACAATTTCCAAGAGAAAAAGTACCGAATATGTTCATTTTCAAAAATAAGTACCAAAAAATTTTTGTTTTTACCAAAAAAAAGTACCAAAACTATTGGCAAAAAAGTACCAAAAAAATTAAATATTCTAAAAAAGTACTGATTTCAAAAATGTCCCTTTCCAAAAACAAGTACCGAAATTTTCAAAAAAAAATAATTACCGAAAAAGTCCCTTATCCAAAATAAAAGTACCAAAAAAAGAGAAAAAGTACAGAAAATGTTCATTTTCCAGAAAAAATACCAAAAAATTTTTCTTTCTACCAAAAAAAAAATACCAAAACTATTGGCAAAAAAGTACCAAAAAAAATTAAATATTCGAAGAAAGTACTGATTTCAAAAATGTCCCTTTCCAAAAAAAGTACCGAAATTAAAAAAAAAAATAATTGCCGAAAAAGTCCCTTATTCAAAATAAAAGAACCAAAAAAATTTAATTTTCTAAAAATGTATCAATTTCAAAATGTCCCTTTCCAAAAAAAAATACCGAAATTTTCAAAAAAAAATTTCCAAAAAAAAGTACACAAAAAATAAACATTTCTAAAAAAAAAAGTACCAATTTCAAATATGCACTCTTTCCAAAAAAAATATTAAATTTTTCTAAAAATGTGGCAATTTTAAAAAGTACTTTCTGAATCTTCCAAAAAAGAGTACCAAAAAAAGTACCTTTTAAAAAAAAAATATACCGAAAAAGTACCTTTTCCAAAAAATAATCTACCAACAAAATTTAATTTTCAAAATGAGTATCAATTTCAAAAAAGTGCTTCTTCCCAAAAAAAACTTTTCCAAAAAAAGATACAATTTCCAAACAAAAAAGAAAATAAATAAATTTTTCTAAAAAAATACCAATTTCAAAAACGATACATAAAAGATACTAAGAACTGTAATTTTTCCGCAAAAAATACTTTTTCCTAAAAAAATTTCCATTTTCCACCTAAAGTATCTTCCACAAAAAAAAAAAAAAGTGTCTTCCAAAAAAAGTACCCAAAAAATGTAATTTTTCTAAAAAAGTACCAATTTCCAAACAATACTTTTTCCAAAAATAGTACATTTTCAAAAAATAAACATCCATTTTTCAAAAAAAAAATAAAATAGCGAAAATTTTTTAGCTTTTCTAAAAAAAAAGTACCAAAAAAATTTACTTTTTCTAAAAAAGTACCATCTTCAAAAAAATACCGAAAAAATACATTTTATCAAAAATTAAATTACAGTTTGAAAAAATTTCTTTTTCCAAAAAAATTTATAATTTTTGAAGTGCAATTTTTTTCCAATTTTTTTTTTTTGTATTTAAAATTTAAAAAAAAATTAAAAAACAACACTCAGTGAAAAAAGTTCCCGGTTCAACGAATGTCAAACTTTTCACACTGAAGTAACGCTTTAACGGACAAGTCGAACGAAAATAAAAAATATATCAATTTAAAAAATATAAATAATAATTGCATAGTTTTGTTTTTTATTCGTTTTGTTGTTTAACGAATATCTCGATTTAACGAACACCCCTGACGTCCTGTAATTCGTTTAACCAGAATGCTACAAAATTTTCTACAAATATAATTTTGTTATAATTACGTTCTAATTTTCTACACTTTTTCCCGTCAAAACTTAATTTTAATGGTTTTTTACACTTATCGTGTTAAAATCTTAGACTACAAATAGAGGTTAAAATATTTCGTGTATATTTTTTTTTTTCATATTAATGTATGTAAATAATCTATATATATAAAGAAGTGGTGTGAGTGACTGACTCAAAATCGCCCAGCCTAGACCCCTGGACCTGGGAACTTGAAATTTACAACGGAGAGTGCGAAAAAGTGGAAAAAGTCCTCCGTTTTTGCAAAATAAGTAACGGCATTTTTAAAAAAGTAACCGTTACTTTTGTATCAAATAAAAGTAACGTTTTTTTAAAGTAACGACTTAGACAAAAACTAACGGTTTTTAAAGTAGTTTTTTTTCAAAAATTAACGGTTTTTTTTATAAGTAATGGTACTTTTCAAAAGAATGACGGGTTTAAAAAAAGTTTTTTTCACAATATGGAACTTTTTTTTTTTAAAGTAACAGAAGTTTTCACATGTCTATCTATTTATATAAAAGAGTAGTGTGAGAGACTGAGTGACTCAACATCGCCCATCCTAGCACCTGCTCCTAGAAACTTTAAATTTGGCATATAGGTTCCTCCTGGGAAGGTGACCTCCACTAAGACGGGATTTTTTATATTGCATCGGAGATGTCCAAAAAGTTAGAAACTGTGCCAAATAACCGAAAAATTGGTATACAGTTTCCTCCTGGAAAGAAGAATTCGAATAAGACGGAATTTTTTGATATTCCAACGGAGATGGCCAAAAAGTATTCAGAAAATAAATATCTTATTCCAAAAAAATATCGTTTTCCAAAAAAAAATACTTTTTCAAAAAAAAATATTTTTTCCACAAAAAAATACTTTTTTAAAAACAAGTGCTTTTACCAAAAAAAGGACTTTTCCCGCACAAGGTGCGTTTACCAGAAAAAAGACTTTTTTCAAAAAAAAAAAATGCTTTTACCAAAAAAAAGTACTTTTGACAAAAAAAAAATACTTTTTCAAAAAAAAGTTAAGTGTTTTTCCGAAAAAGTCCTTTTTTAAAAAAAAAATACATTTTTCAAAAACAAAGGTCTTTTTCCAAATAGCAAATTTTCCATAAAAAACTGATTTTACCAACAAAAACAATAATGCTTTTTTCAAAAAAAACTACATACTATTCTAAAAAGTAATTTTATTTTTTTTGATAACAAATTTTTAAAAAAATCTAAAAAGCTGTAAGGTTGTAAAAGTTTGAAGAATACATATAACAATTTTCATGTTATATTAATTTTCATGATCATGGCACTATGGGTTATTTCCAAACAGTTCTTCAAACAAAAAAGTATTTACTAATTAAACATGGCAAAAATGAAGACCTCCACTAAAATGTGATCTTTAATATATTACTGGAAGACGTAGAAACGAGTAAAGAGTCCAATTTTACGATCATTGGCCAAAAAGTAGAAATATAGGTTTTCTGTGATGTGGGCTAATACACTGAAAATGCACTTATTGAATTTTCCACTAAAAACGTGGTATTACGGGGATTTAAAATTTTAAGAAGTGCTCATCTTAATCAAAATGTTAAGCTAAATCTGAAACTTAAAACGTAAGTTGTTTCAAACCTTATTTTTCGTAAAGCAATTTTAATCTAAGTTGAAAAAAAAAAACAAAATTATACTTTTCGAAAAACAGGTTAAGGAAAATTTTATTCAGATTTAAAAGCACATACAACTTCACTGACGTTTTGGAGTTCAAAAACCTATACTCAATCTCAATATATCTGTTCGCTCAACAGAAAAATTTATTACGTTTAACAAAATGTATTTCTTTTTTTTGGCTCAGAAAAAGTATTTTTGTTAATTTTTAAATTTTTAATTAAAGTACAAAATAAGTACATCTACAGTCTTATTTCTAATTCTAATTTACACACAATTTGTATTCAAGCTAAAAACAATGCTACATTGATGTGAAATATAATAATAAAATATAAAATTATTTGCGTCATTACATTTTAGTTTTGGGCTCTTTGTAGGAGGTTAAGGGTAGCGGAAGCTTTCCCAGACCTGGTTCATATTTATTGAGAACATTTGTGGATACTCCGAAGAAACGAAAATTTTGTCCGTTTTATAAAATAGAATATTTTTGGAAAAAATTACGAGGTTATGGTCCCCACCAAAGTCCAATTTCGGACAGAGATGTCATTGGCACTGGCGTATGGTGAAGCTAGGAGTAATACAAATCCATTTTGCTTCAACTTTCTCAGTTTTCAAGCTATGGGTCATATTCTTAAATCAGAAAAGAAAAAAATAGCGCCGTCATGAAAACTTCAGATAACCTGATGGCGCCATACCATATTTTAACAATAAATTTTAACAAATAAATTCTGGAAAATAGTTTTGAAAAATAACACTCAAAAATGGTGAAAAATAACACTCAAAAATGGTTAAACCACTGGAAATTTTTACTATTTTGACTATTTTGTTAAATAAAATTAACTTAAATCTATGCTTAAGTCAGTTTTTAAATACAAAATGGGTTCAAAAATAGTCAACTCGATTTAAAACACATTTAATAGATTTTTTATGTTTATTGTTTTGGAAATACATGGAATTTTGTTCTGAAATTTTAGTATAACAGTTTTTGTGAAAAAGTTTCTACTATCGATTTACGCAAAAAAAAAATCGAAATCTAGAAGGCTCAGTATGAAGATGTCCTCTTAAAATTGAAAAGTGATAAAAATCGTCTAGGACCAAATTTTGTTTACAGATTCCAAAATTTCGTGCTTTTGTGTTCATTGGTTGCCCAGGACCAAATATTTTTTAAAGTTTCCCAATTTCATGATTTTGTGTTCATTTGTTTAAAAGAGTAAATAATTTTGCTGCAGTTGAAACCTACAAGTTTTAAGTGAATATGTAAATTTCTTTCAGAGTTGTATAGAGTACCACTTACCACCTTTTGCTCTTTTTTATACAAATATTTATATTTCTGAATATTTAAAATCTTCTATATCTTAAAATCCTAGACGCCGTTAACTGTAGTTTTTAATATCGGAATATATTAAGATTTCTTCTTTTAATAATTAAACATTAAAATAGTTTGCTTTATTCCAAGTTCCTAGCTCCAGTGGTTTGAACTTTGTGATTAATGGCCATTTATCCCTTTTGAGCTCTATATTACCATGGTTTTATGTAAAATTCCAAAAAGTTTTTCTTCAGTGAATTACCTGAAGTGTTTTGGACAAAAGGAGACTTTTTCCCGTAAACATTTCCAAAAAGCCCATCTTAGGGGATGTATATGCGAGGGGATGAACCTACATGCCAAATTTCAAGTTCCTAGCTGCAGCGGCTTGGTCATGGTGATTGAGGGGACATTTATTTCTTTGTACCACATTTTCATTGAGTTTTTTAAGAAGAACTTTAAGCAAAACACTTTTTATTTTTTTTGTGCAACCTTATAATTATTTCCAAAAATCATGTTTCCGAGAATTGTGTCTACACCGGAGACGGAACCTTCATACCAAATTTGAAGTTCCAAGCCCATGCGGTTAAAGCTGGGAGATTAGGCGGCACTTATTAACATTTGAACCACACTTTAACTATGTTATTATTTTAAAAAGTAGTTAATTAGTCTGTACATCAAGGAACACATATTTTATACTAGCGGACAATGCCCACAAGGTTGTTAGTGTAGATAAGACGTTTTTTTTTTCGTTAAAGTTCAAAATGTAATTTTTATTGGACAATACAATAAAGTATTACCTATTTTGTTTTACAGATTTGCAGAAATTTTTTACTCAGCGAAGCCTGCTTCGGACATACCACAGAGTAAAAAACCCCTAAGTCCGGACGCAGGCCGGCTACGCAGAAAAACTTTAATATTCACTATTTTTTACTGGGGACTATTCGCATAATCATGTTAGGCATAGTTGCCATGTTGTTTTGATGTTATGATAGATACATTTTAATCCATAATCCCCAAATCGGAAATCGGGATAATGTCATGTCATTCCTGCCTAAAAAGTTAGATCCCCAAAAGATTAACTTCTTATAAAAATCGTCCAGGACCAAATATTTCTTTTTACCAATTTTGTGCATTTGTGTTCATTTGTCAAAAAGAGTATATAATTTTGCAGCACTTGGAATCTAAAAATTTCAAGAGAATACGAAAATGTATTTAAATTTTAAACGTTATGAATTAGTACAAACTTTTACCCCTTTTTATACAGTTAACTTCTAAATATCCAAAATATTTTATAATTTAATTTTTATAATTACTCGACTAGCTTATATATCCAATATATCGTTACCAATACTTTTTAATGTCGGAATACATTAAAAAGAAAATGATTTCCTGTTTTAATTATTTTGTTTAACTATTGCGAAAAGATGTTTTAAATTTTAAGCATAAAGCAATTGTACATGTCATTAAGAGAACACTTTTTCCCTTTAAATCTCTATTTATGACAAGTTTTGATCAGAAAAGCAAAAAATATATCTTAAGTGAACTACGATATAATTACCTAATGGTTTTGGTTATGAGATTGACCGTTTTTGGTCCTCTATTGGTTGATGTCTACGCTTAAGGAAGTACCTACATGTCAAATCTCAAGTACCTAGCTCCTACGATTTGAGCCGGGCTATTAACGGACACTTTTCATTTTTTAAACCCCATTTTTACAAGTTTTAATTAGAAGTTCAAAGAAACACATATTTTAAAGGTCAGATTTGTAGCCAAATGTTAGTTGGCAGAATATTAGAAGGGAGATTTTGCCACCCACCTTATGGTATTTCAAAATATAAATTTCTTCTTAGATAATATCTGTGCCGGACGAGGAACCTTCAAGCCAAATTTTAAGTTCCTTACTCCAGCGGTTTAAGCTTTGTGATTAATCCCAATTTTTCTTATTTAACCCCAGTGATTTTGGTGAGTTCCAAAAAATTTTTGGAACAGAAGGAGACTTCATCCTTTTTGTCCGTCCCCTGAAAAGTTTACAAAAACCCCTCCTTAGTGGATGTCTAATTTAATCCAAATTTCAAGTTCAAGTTCAATATTTTTTACAATGTTTACCACGAGATTATTTGAAATTCTCTCCGATAAGTTAGTCTACACCTCAGGACATACATATTATAAAATTTAGATTTCTGGACAAAAGGGTTTGGGCAGTAAATCAAGACGAAACCTTTTCACTGTTTCCTCCAGTACGTAAACATTTCCAATAATCCCATATTTGTGGATATCTACGCCAGAGCAGGAACATACATGCCAAATTTCAAAATCAAGCGGTTTGGGCTGAGTGACTAAGCGAACATTTGTTTTTGTGCCACATTTTTATCAAGTTTTATTTTAAATTCCTAAAGGTATATTTTAAGTGCTTTAGCCCATAAAATATTGGCTAATACACTTGACATTTCAGATTTTTCTGATCAAATCATATACTCTTATATGTGCGGAAAATATCTCATGCTATATAATTTTATATCAACTTTTTTACACGGATAATTTATTAATCATAAATTTGAATAACTAAAAACTTGAATAATTGAACCATTTTTGTAATTTGTATTTTTCCTTTTTGTTTATTTTTTTTATTTTCCCATACTTTTTTTAAGCCGAAATTTAAAAAAAAAAATAAGAAAAGTTGTGTAGGCATTTATGACTTAAAATCGCGCTACAAAATTTTGCTTTGAAATAACAGCGAAATAGTATCTCTTGGATTTTAATTTATGATATTTTAATTTAAGAGTAAAATATATTTTATATCACCGAAGATAATGGCATTCAAACTTCAGTGATCCTTATTTATTGTCATTATTATTAGTTATATGCACGTACAACTAAAAAATGTTTGAACTGTCAAAATATGAAAATATCTTAAAGCCAACACTTCGTGAAATAATTAATTTCTTACTTATTAGCTATTGATATATGAGTCATTCCATGTCAGACCGAACACCTTTTTTACAACACCTCTTCCGATTTACTTCAAATTTGCCAGACGTATTAAAAATTAAAAAAATATTTTACCCGTGTTTCCAGAAAAAACTTAAAATATTTTTTGAAAAGGTTATGGGCATTTGAAAATAGTCAAAATCACAAAGTCACCCTGCACGACAACTTTTGAACTGGTGTTTTTCTAAAACTAGTGAATGAATTTTTACGTTTAATACCTTATTTTAACGGTATTTGAACTTTCTTTTTAAAATATTTTTTTTTTTAAATTATTTTTATTTTTATTTTTTAAATTTGGTTTTTTACTTAATTTCTGTTTTCCACCATCTTCGAAAAAGTCGAAAAATCTGCAGAAAATATTTTCTTAAAGCTCAATATAACCTTAATATTCCCTGTAAATTTCAGAATGGAAGTCGAGTGGATTCTTTTTTTGCCGAGTTTTTTTCTATTGTAGTACCACGAAAAATTACATTTTCAAGTAAAACATACAAACAAACAGCCCATAGAAAGAGCAAAACAAATAATGCTCAAGAACAATAAGTATATGTTAGCGTGTGTTTTTGCATACATGCATGCATTAACATGCATTTACATTTTCGTTAACAGGCTTGAAAATATAATGTTCACATACAAAATGTAATTTTTTGTGGTACTACAATGGAAAAAAATCGGAAAAAATAGAATCCATTCGACTTCCATTCTGAAATTTACAGGGAATATGAAGATTATATTGAGCTTTAAGAAAATATTTTCTTTAGATTTTTCGAGTTTTTCGAAAATGGTGGAAAACAGAAATTAAGTAAAAAAAAAACAAATTTTTAAAAAAATAAAATAAATTAAAAAAAAAAAAATTAAAAAGAAGGTTCAAATACCTTTAAAATAACGCATCCATTCACTAGTTTTAGAAAAACATCAGTTTAAAAGTTGTCGTGTCGGGTGACTTTTCACGATTTTGACGATTTTCAAATGCCCATTACTTTTTGAAAAAAAAATGTTTTTTTTTTCTGGAAACGCGTGTAAAATATTTTTTAATGAAGAATGCGTACTTAAATTTTGAAAGACATCGGAGACATCAAAGTCAATTTTTAGCAAAAATCTTACAGTCTGACATGGAATGACTTATATGCGTTCAGTGCGGAAAGTTCAGAGGTGTTGTTTACTCCGGTTTGGATGAAGTTTAAATATATATTTTAGAGCGGACAGAAAAAAAAAAAAATTAAAGGTGCTTTAAATCTCTATCTAAGCAAGTCTTAAAACATTAAACATTTTTGGAATAACCTTGAGCCGTATATTAAATATCAACTTGGGTCGATATGTTTATAACCGAAAGTTTCATAATTATGCTTCCTCTTTCACATATCCAAATTTCATCGAAATCTGAAGGATTCCCCAAACAAAATCTCCTTTTCAGATCTGACAGTGTCATATTATTTAAAAAATCTAACGGTCATGGAATGTACCGAACTAGCACTTGATTTTCTTTTACGGATCATTAAATAACCAAAATTATGTGCGTTTTGTTATAAAATACTTATTGTACAAAAAAACTCAAACATCCACGAGTATTAAATATTGACTATTACCACACTCAATTAAATATCAAACAAAAGAAAAACAAAAAAAAAAAAAAAAAACGGAACGATATTATCACAACCACAAGACTTACCAAAATGTTTCCAATATAATCAAATAATAGAAATAAAATAAATTTCCTGAATTTGTTTAAAACGTGTCAACCATTTAGTGTAGTACGCTTGTATGTGCTACACACAACAGCGAACCACTTCAAACATCCTTGTACATGTTTGCATGATGAAATGTTTCAATTTTAATTTTATTATAAAATAAATGCAAAATTTGACAAGACAGCCCATGTGTCTCAACTTTTTGTACAATCAAAAACATTTGCGATTTGGGACGATGTATTGCAAAATTTAGCTTTTTCGACTTAAATGAACCCAATTAGTTTCGTATTCTTATACTCGTATTAGAAAAGTTTTCGCAAATTCTATGGGATAAATTACGGTTGTATTCAGCTTTATTATAAAAGGTGATTTTTTAAGAGCTTTCGGATTTGATTAAAAAAAAAAAAAATAACGCATAAAATTTAGAGAAATGTATGTATTTGATATTTTAAATTTTGAATATCGCTCCTAGACGAGGACAAGAAATTCTCATTGAGTTTGTGATTTAACATAACAAATATCTCTAGAAATTCTAATAACAAAGTCCCCTGAAGATTTCCTTAGGCAGGAATGAAATCCGGATAGGGACACGCCTACATCAGATTGCTTTTCACAATTTGTTAAATAAGTTTTGGGACTTTAGCACATTTAATTACTATAAATGCAATTAATGTTTATCCCGATGAAAATAAATTTAAATAACAAATATGCAGGTGCTTGTGCAAATTTAAATGTAACTGACACTAATAGAAAACATATGATTTTCTATTGTTGATTTACTTGAATAAACGTCACTACATTGCTAGGTCTGTCAAAAAAACAGAGTAGTATTTGGAAGATGACAAAGCCAATTGTGACAATTTTTTGTTGTTGTTTTTGTTTTTTCTTTGATATTTTAAATTTTGAATCTCGCTCCTAGACGAGGACAAGAAATTCTCATTGAGTTTGTGATTTAACATAACAAATATCTCTAGAAATTCTAATAACAAAGTCCCCTGAAGATTTCCTTAGGCAGGAATGAAATCCGGATAGGGACACGCCTACATCAGATTGCTTTTCACAATTTGTTAAATAAGTTTTGGGACTTTAGCACATTTAATTACTATAAATGCAATTAATGTTTATCCCGATGAAAATAAATTTAAATAACAAATATGCAGGTGCTTGTGCAAATTTAAATGTAACTGACACTAATAGAAAACATATGATTTTCTATTGTTGATTTACTTGAATAAACGTCACTACATTGCTAGGTCTGTCAAAAAAACAGAGTAGTATTTGGAAGATGACAAAGCCAATTGTGACAATTTTTTGTTGTTGTTTTTGTTTTTTCTTTGATATTTTAAATTTTGAATCTCGCTCCTAGACGAGGACAAGAAATTCTCATTGAGTTTGTGATTTAACATAACAAATATCTCTAGAAATTCTAATAACAAAGTCCCCTGAAGATTTCCTTAGGCAGGAATGAAATCCGGATAGGGACACGCCTACATCAGATTGCTTTTCACAATTTGTTAAATAAGTTTTGGGACTTTAGCACATTTAATTACTATAAATGTATGAAATCTTTATTTGAGTCGATAGAACGATCTATATAATTCAATGTTTTTGAGATGTTTTATTCAACATTAGATATAAAAATTGAAAAACTACAAGAAAAAATATAACATAAAGATGATGTATTATGTAACAGTGTCTTGTGGAAAGTGGAATGAATCATTTCCAAATATCTCAAAAGTTTGCGGTCACTCTATTAGGCTCTGAGATCATATTGGTCCAAGTATTTGATCTAATCTGAAAGATACATATAGCCCTTGTCGATACACACCACACTCGAAAAATTTAGTTGGAAAATGTAGCTAATACAACAAAAACTAAAAATGCGACATATATCAATCATTCGTCGTCAAATTATTAAAATTTGCCATATCTCGAAAATTAGAAATTGGATAAAAAATCTTCACCAGATTCGTGTTCAGCATGCCAAATACAATAAGATATGCTGTAGATTTATAATAAATTATTTTTTTTTAAATATTGAAAACTTACTATTTTCACCAAAAAAATGTGCTTTGAGATAACATAATAACAAAAGTTGATATTTTTATTTATTTTTTTACGTTGAACCAACACTCAGGGGATGCCCCCTACTAATGCATTGCATTGTGTTGATATCAGGAAAATAGGTTATGCGGAGGAGGAAAGAGGGAGTAGTGTTTGTGGGCATTTGACTTGAATTTTTCTAAATTGTAATTTGCAGGGAAGACTTCCGCAGGGAGACAATTCCACATACGGCTAGTGCGACGATTTTTCTCTGTAATTCGTTGTGCGATTTGCCGGGCTATAGACAACAAACGAATGAGATCTACTTGACAAGCGGGTAGTACGAACAGAGACCCGGTCTCTCGGGATGAGTCGTTTATCTCAACAGAACACTTCCCATGGTAATATCTATACAACAAAGTCACACATTCCGACGATGTTCCAACGAGTCAATAGAGTTCGAAACCCTACTGTCGTTGATAAGCATCAACGCTCTCCGTTGCACACGATCCAGAAGCCGCAAAATAGACTTTGATGCACCTGCCCATATATGGGAGTTACATTCCATCTTCGGCCGGATGTAGGTGGTATATATAGTTAGGAGATCAGATGAAGTGAGTATTTCTTACACCGGTTTAGAAAATCAAGACACTTGAAAGCTTCTTTCGATACTTGAATTATGTGATCTGTCCAAAGGACATCACACTGTATTCTCATGCCCAGAACATCAAGAGTATCTGAATCCTCATTAACGATCCCATCCATATACACAGATGACATAGTTAAGTCGACAGACATATGGGTCAACATACAACATTGGGTCTTACGATCATTAAAATCGACCCTGTTCGCACGAACCCACTCTGAGATTGTCGAAAGGTCATGATTAAGTGTGTCATTCATAATCTATCTTTTGCCCCCAACATCCATAAGGCTTGGCCTACGATCGAAGGAAAAAGAATGACAAATGTTGTTGTTATCTGCAGAGGAGTAAATATGATTGATAGTTCGACCAAATAGGTCATTAAGAGAGATGAGAAAAAGAGATGGAGAAAGAACAGAGCCATGTGGTACCCCTGAACATAACTGAAACTAGTCGGATGAGACCCCACCTATAACAACACGTATAGTACGATTTCTTAGAAAACTCGAGATAAATCGAGAGAAATCATTACCGACACCAAAGGCAATTAGTTTTGATAACAGCGGAACAAATTATTTGTTTCTTTAAATTTTTGTCACAGATGGATATTGCATAGGGAATCTATTTACCATCGGAAACTCATATTCCAAAAACTTAAGATGACATATTTTGAATATACAAAGATTTTTTTTTTTTGATTGGTATTGAAGTTTTATGAAAAACTGAAAAACTTCTTAAAAATGTATATTTTTAAAAATAAGACCAAAAAGTAGTAGAAAACAGGAAGTTTGCGATAAAATTTAAATCAGCTTTTATTACTTTTACTTAGTTATAAATTTGGGGCAATTTAAATACCAAAAAACAGTATTAATGTTAACTTATTGTAAAGTTTTTCTATGTTACATTTCTTAGACGAATTTATAGACAAATATTTAACAACAAAAAATTTGCTTATGTAAAGTTTTAAAAGTGCTTAAAATGTGTCGTTGAGGCCCTAAGAACACAGACGGGATAATTTTTAAAAAAATTTTACAGGAAATTTTTAACAAACGAGATAGAACCAAATTGTAAAAGAGTCCAATAACAAATTAACAAATTTTAATACACGAATACTAAAATCTGACCCTTGATCTCTTTAGGTCAGGGCTTAAAGTTGTCCGATTTTGCGCAAATTTTGACCATAACCGTTTTATAACAACTGTTGCAATATGCCGCTCGAAAATTACCGTAAATCCAAAGTTGATTTTTTTATTGCGACCCTACTGGCTTATTCATAAGAGAATATAACCGGTGTCGTATACTTTTTATGAACTTATATTAAAATTAATCATACGCTTAGGTGAATTTCAATGGAATTTATTTTAAATCATATCTTTTGAGATTTTTTGTTCTCAAATATTCATACACATTTTTTTTTCAATTTAAATTTTTTGTAATTTCACCAACCTGACGACAAAAAAAATTATTCTGATTTTTTAAACAAAAATTGTCCTGTTTTATCCTTTTATCTTTACAAAAATTAGCTTATAGCATTGGGAATTGTTACATTCAAGTTGTGGCCAACAGCATTTTATAGCATGCTTTAAGTCAGTGTTTCTAAACATGTAAATATTTAATCTCTTCAATTCAATTGTAAATCAATTCAATTCTTTATTTTTGTATAATATAAGTAAGTACAATTATTTAACAGACTTTCTTAAAGAGTTTAGGATTTTAATCCTCTTCTGCTTAGATATATAATAACAATAATTTTATAATTTAGTATTTATTTAAATATTATTAATAAGTTAAGGAGAAAATTTTCAAAAAACCTTTATGAACATTTTTTTGGTTTAGATTTTAGATAAAATGGTTAAAATAAAAAATAAAATTATGATGGGACAAGCTCATTGATGTGCGTGTACTCAGAATGTAAACATCTGTAGTTGAAGTTAGTCGTCAATCGTTGGATTTTATTATTTACAAGTTCAACCTTGGCTAAGGTGTGTAATCGTTGAGTAGAGTAATGCCAAGGCAGATTGTGAATCATTTTTAATAATTTATTCTGCGCAATCTGCAGCTTCTTTACATGACACTGCGCTGTTGTGGACCAAACTGGGGCAGCATAAAACATTATTGCATGAAAAATTGATTTAAATACTAAAGTTTTGTTGTGAACGTTTAGTTTTGAGTTTCTGTTAATTAAAGAATATAACAATCTCGTTATAATATTGACTTTATCTATCATATAAGGGATGTGGTGTTTGAATTTGAGTTTTGGATCCAATATGACACCTAGATATTTCACTTTATCCATCCAGGGGATAGTACTATTATTGAAGTATATAGGACTTTGTGGTAAATAGCAGGGTTTAAACCTCCTGGAGAAATAAATAGCCTGAGTTTTCTGTGGGTTTATGAGAATTTTCCATTTCGTAAAGTATGTATGAACTTCACTTAGTGCTGCTTGTAAATTGGCTAATACATCGGTTGATAATATTTCTGAGCTGAGAATCGCAGTGTCATCTGCAAAAATGGATGTTACACAACCATCTAATATAGGAAAGTCTGCTGTGTATAAATTATGTAATACAGGTGAGAGACAGGAACCCTGGGGACACCCTGCTAATATTGGTTTTTGTGTTGAGTGGTTGGAGCCTATGAACACACTAAAACTACGCTCTGAAAGAAAACTAAGTATTAGTTTAACTAAAGATGTTGGAAAATTTAATCTTATCATTTTATATATAACACCATTATGCCAAACCGAGTCAAATGCAGCCTTGATGTCTAGTAAGACCATACCAGTTGATTTTCCTTGTGCAAAGTTTGAGTTTACAAGGTTTCGGATTCTAATAAGTGGCTGGACAGTGTTGTGCTCCTTACGGAAGCCAAATTGTTGTGCTGGCAATATACGTTCTGCATCAATATAATCAGTCATTTTTTCCTTTATGACCTTTTCCAGTATTTTGCTTAAAGATGATAAGAGACTAATCGGTCTATAGGAACAAGGACAATCTGCTGGTTTGTTTGGTTTCTTTATCGGCACAACTTTTGAGTGTTTCCATATTTTAGGGAAGTATTGTAGTCGTAAGCATGAGTTTATAATTACTGTGATAAACTTTAATCCTCTTTTTGGTAAGGCTTTGAGGCATTTATTAGTTATTCCGTCAGTACCAGGACTTTTTTTTGACTTAAGTCTCTTTATTATCAATGATATCTTGTCTGCTGAAACTAATATATCGTTATCAGGAATAGTTTCGACGGCTCTAAGTTGATTAATAGCGTTGTTAACATCTGTTGTGGTTAATTGATCGCTGAGATTTGATGAAATTGAATGGTTTAAACTGAACATTTGAGCCAGTATTTCACATTTCTCTAGCTGCGTGTTGTAAGTTGCATTATTATGTTTAAGTATTGGGATGTTTGTAGGTTTCTTCTTTAAAATTTTTGAAATGTTCCAAAAAGGAGAGGAACCTTTTTCCAAAGTTGCCAGCTTATTGCTCCACGAAATGTTTTTATATTTCTTTATCTCTTCTGATATTCTATAATTATATTCCTTTGTTCGGGTATGGTCATTAACGTCTCTATATCTTTTCCAATTTCTCCTATACATATTTCTGATCTGTATCATATGTTTAATGTGTTGTGGTAGAGTTTGAGTAGTAAATGTGCTTACTTTTTTAGGAACACTATAATTTACAGCAGCTAATAATGTGTTATTAAATGTCGTTATGAAATAATCTATTTCTTCAGAATTATTAGCATTTTCATTAGGAATTACTAGATTTCGTTTAATAAATGAAGTGTATCTAGACCAGTTCGCTCTTTTAAAATCGTAAAAAGTTCTGTAGATAGGAGTAAATTCACTATTTATAGTTATTTTGACAGGATGATGGTCAGAACTCAAGTCATTTATAACACTGGCTGGAGTAAGGCTGCTCTCTAAATTGGATAAAAAGAAATCAAGGGTAGATGCTCGTCTTCTTGGATCAGATGGAATATATGTGTGATCATTTGGATATAATAAATAAAAGTTTTCGGAATTTAGTTTTTCGTACAGAATATTTCCCCAGCAGTTTGATCTTTGGCAGCCCCATAAGCTATGCCTACTGTTAAAATCGCCACCAAGAATAAATTTTTCATTACTACTATGAAATTTTCGTAGATCGGATTTAAATTGCAATTTTTTGGTGCTATATCTGCCAGCAGAGCCGCCTGGAAAATAGCAGGAATAAATGTTTATATAGTTTCCGTTGGTTGTTCGTAATTTAACGCCAATATTTTCAATAAGGAATGTATTTAGAGGTGGTAAGAGTGTGTGTTCCACATTTTTTCTAATCAATACTGCTACACCTCCCCCTCTATTATCTTCACGGTCTTTTCTATAGCAATAAAAGTCTGTGTGTTTTATAGAAATGGAGTTGTTTAGTAATGTTTCTGTTATTAAACATATGTGAATATTTCTACTTAGTAGAAAATTGAAAAGTTCTTCTTTTTTATGGCGGATGCCTCTGGCGTTCCATGTTACTACACTGATAGAATTTTCCTTTTTTTTTTTTTTTTTTTTTTTTTTATATATATATATATATTTTATTCATCACAATATTAAGTTTAACAATATGTTGTGCCCCAGCGTCGTTAGACATTATTGAGGCGAGTTGGCAATAAATAATATAAAAATTTAACAATATAATATATATAATTCAAAAATATAAAATAAAAAAAAAAAAAGTTTATTTTATGTTATATTTAAAGGAAAAGAGAGAGAAAAAGAAAAAAAAATAAATAAATATTTACATACAAATATGTATTACAGTAGAAGCATTTCCAAATCTTGAAATATATGTTTTTTTAAGTTTATCTTAAATACAGAAATTCGCTCAATATTTTTAAGATATTGGGGAAGATTATTATATTCCAAACTACCAGTGTATTCAACTCTTTGCTTTGTTTTCTCCAATCTACATCTAGCAATTCTCAAGTTCATATTATTTCTCGTGTTAAAAACTGTTTGATTTCTTGAAAAGCGAATTGTATGATGGCCAATATTATTTAACGATTTAAAAACGTAAAGTATAAGTTGCATTTTATATAAGCCATATATTGGAAGAACTGTCAACGATACATTTTTATACAGAGATACCGTTGAATAAGTCAAAGGCAGATTAAAAACCGTTTTCAATGCTCTGTTTTGAGCTCTTTGCAACGATTTAAACTCATTTGATTTTCTGTGACCATATATAATTGGCAAATAGTTAAGGTGACTATGTATTAAGGCTTGATAGATAACTAACTTGGTTTTTGTGTTGAACTTATTTTTAAATTTGTATAAAATTCCAACAACCGATAATACTTTCGACCTTAGTTTTTCAATATGAACATCCCATGAAAGATTACTTTGTAGGTGTATACCAAGATATTTTATCGAATGACTTTCACGTACTAGCTTTCCATCTACCCAAATGCTGAATTCCTGGTTGTGTATTAAGTACGGCCTGAATCGCAATAACTTTGTTTTTTCTGCATTTAATACCAATTTATTTAACCTTGCATACTCCATAATCATTGCAGCATCGTACTCCATGTGAGCTCTTAAGGCAACTTCGTGTTTATAAGGATAAAAAAGACTTATGTCATCCGCATACATAAATATTTTCCCAAATAAATTGAGATTTATTATATCGTTAAGATAAATTTTAAATAACAATGGGCCCAATACACTTCCTTGTGGAACTCCATATTCAACATGACCTATAAAACTTCTTTTGGTATTAAGCTCAACATACTGTTTCCTATTGGTCAAGTAGCTCTTTAATAAAACTAAACTTCCTCCATTTACACCATAATATTTTAATTTCTGAATCAATATATCATGATCAACCAGATCAAACGCTTTGGAGAAGTCATAAAATATGCCAGCTACACCACTAAAACCATCATCCAAACCTTTGCATATACTATTTACGACGTTTATTACAGCTTCTTCTGTGCCACATCCCTTTTTAAAGCCATATTGGCAATCGTATAGCAAATTGTTTGCATCTAAATATGTCGACAATTGCTTATGTAGTATTTTTTCAAATATCTTGTCAATTATTGGTAATAAAGCTATTGGCCTAAATTTTTCTATGAGTGTAGTATTGGATTCTTTCGGTACTGGAACAATTTTTGCTATTTTCAGAATATTAGGATACGTTGAAGTATCAATCATTTGGTTAAAAAGTCTGGATAAATATGAAGTAATGACGTCCTTACATACTATCATCATTTTAGGTGAAATTCCATCATGCCCACAACTTTTCGTAGCATCAAGTTGTGAAATTATATCACCTATTTCCAATTCAGTTGTGTACGAAAAATTAAATGAGCTATGACATTGTAGTAAAGTTCTTAAACTATTAAACGAGTCACCTGGCAAGCAATCAATTCTTTGTTTCAACGTTTTAGGAATCTCAATAAAATACTTATTGAAAATATCACTTTTATGTTGGTCATCTAAAATAAATATTCCATTACTATCTTTAATATTAATTTGACTTTTGTTTTTCCTACCAAGATTTTCATTTAAAAATTTCCAACATTTCTTTGGTTCCTGTTGAATTTGGCTTAACTTATCATAATAATAGTTGTTTCTAGATTCCCTGCAAGCTTTCTTAATTATATTACTGATTCTTTTTAATCTACTTTCAACATCAGAATTACGTCTTTTTCTAATTTTTAACAATGTTTTTTATAAATTATAAGTGCTTGTAAGTTTTTATTAATCCAAGGAGTTAGCTCGGCTTTAATAATTATTTTATCACGTTTTTCCACTGTTGCATCACGAGTAGCATTTGAAATATATGTTATTATTTGCGACATATCCATAGAAGGATCACCAGTTTCTTGAAATGCTTGTAAATAATAAGTAAGTCTATCCTTAGCACGATCATAATTGCAAACTCGATAAAAAGTTTCCATATGTTCTGAGTATGTAACATTACTTTTTAGTTTACAAGATATTAAGTTATGATCTGTTAATCTACACTCAATGGTATCTATAAAAAGTTCATCAGAAATGTTACTGAACACATTATCAATACATGTTCCTGATTCAGGACGTGTTATTAATGAATGACAGTTTCTATAATTAAAGCTTGATAAAATATTCATCAAATCTGCTGATACTGAATTATTTAAGAAATCAATATTGGAATCCCCAACTATTATACTTGGTAATCGACCGTGTTCAGCAACTAAGGATTCCATAAAACTGCAGAAATCATCAATCTTACACTTTTGAGATCTATAAAAAGTTGTTATCTTTAAAAATGTACCATTTATCTTGTGGTTTTGTAACGACAGCGTGATTGTTTCAATAAAGTTATTGCTTTTACATGTTTCAACACTATACTGAAAGTTGTTATGTATATAAATAGACGTTCCTCCATACCCATCTGATCTAGAGCAATGCACGGCATTGTATCCTGTAATATTATAAATCTGGACTAAAGAGGAATTAAACCAAGTCTCTTGGACAGCTATAATACTTGGTAGTTTTGGGAGTTTGGAAATCATAGATTTAAATTTATTAAATTTATTAACAGACGAAATGCTTCTCATGTTTACAGAAATAATATTTAAAAAAGGAAAATTCAATTTATCAATATAGTTTTTAAAAGTTTCAAAATTAATAAAATGATTATTTCTCATAAAAAGAATTAAAATTTATAAAGTTTTAACAAAATATAATATTTGTACTTAAGTTTTTAAGCCGGTGATAAATAAGCTGCATGGTTTTCATCATTTGTATCTTCAACAGTTACTGGTGGCTGAAGGTTTGATCTGCGCCTCTGCATCTTAGTTGTTGTATTTTCCAAAAGAATATCATCCACATCCTCCTCACTTCTTATCAATTTTGGCCTAGAAATCTCACTTTTTTTCACAAAGACTTTTCCCTTATAAGTATACACCGACTGATATCCAACTTTCTTGAGAGTTTTAGCATGATTAAAAACGTTATGGGTTTCTTTACTGAGAAAATCATTTACATAAATAGTCTTAGTTTCTTCTTTTTCCTTTAATTTAGGCTTTGCCAACATAAGTTTTTCTTTGGATTTTTTTGAGTCAAACTTTACGACCATAGTGTGAGTCTCGTTTTGACGTGAACCACTTCTTTTTTTGATAAAAAATGCTTCCTCAACATCATCCTTTTTCAGATTTACACCAACGTCATTAGAAATTTCCAGCAACTTATCAACAGCTGTTACACCATCCTTTGCTTTAACACCACTAATAATACAATTATTCTTTACTCGTTCATCATTTAATATCTTAACAGACTCTTTCAAAACATTTACTTCATTTTTTAACAATCGATTTTCTTTTTGTACAATCTCAATTTTCTTTTTATTTTCAACCACCCCTCGTAGTATATCATCGTATTGTTTTGACATAAAAGTCATTGCATCTTGTAACGAAGACAGCTGATCAAGTTTACTTAATTGTTTTTTTATTTCACTTAGTTCTCCTTTTATTGTTCCATCACATTCGTTACACACATTGCATATATATTCTTTGCTCTCATCGTTCATGAAGTACTCATACTGACGTTTATCTAAACTTGTACATATTGCATGGTATGTTTTGGCGCACTTGTCGCAGTCAATACAATCTTCATTCTCCTTTGCCTCCATTCTGCATTGACTGCAAACAATTTTTGGGGTTTTAATACTTCTACGGGCTTTACTAGCCATACTTCAACGATTTAATATTCTTTGCAGTCTGTTTTATAAAGTAATGCACAGTTTATGTATATATAAACGGATTTACCACGTATTTTAAATAAAAAACAAATCTTTAATTCGGACTTTAAAAATTTTGACGTTTACTCGAAAAGGGTTGCCAATTCATAGTATGAATGAAACGATTTCATTAAAATTGATTCATTGGTTTAATAAAACATTTCATTAACTGAATGAAAATTCATTTATATTGGTATTGTTTTCATTAACATTTTTTATGATTTTTTCATAATTTCATAAAAAAAATTCATTAAATCAATGAAAAATTTTCAAATTTTTTTCACAAAAACGTTTTTTAACAACATTGTTAACAATATTTAACATTTTTATCTAATATGGTCATAATTTAACTACAAAAAGTGGACTATAATCGGCAATCGTTCTACAGAATTCCAAGCCAGATCGATACAAAATTACATATTTTGTAATTTATGTATTTATGTAAAATATGTAATTTTTTAACACAAATTATCTTACATGTCATAATATTCCAAGTAACGAAAATTTGCTGAATCAGGCTGAGTTTAATAAAAATCTGCCATCGCTTTTGCAGAACAGCTTGTGATGTTAACTTTCGAACTTTTAGAACTTTTTTTTATAAACATATTTTATAGATCCTATAAAGACCAGACCGTATAAATAATAACAACGAATGGTAATTTCTCAATAACCACCAAATTAATGCTATGCTAAAATAATCATAAAAAGTGCAAATTATTAAATATCAACGAAAATGTTTCATACAAACTATGAATTTTATTCATTAAACACATGAAACTTTCTTTATGAAATTTTCATTGGGTCAATGGAACCATTCATAAATATTGATTTAATGAAACACCTTTCATTGACTCAATGAAACGTTTCTTTGGGGACTTTTTTATGAAAAAAATCATTGGATTAATGAATGAATTCATTAATACTACGCACAAATTTCTATCAGTGTATATTTAAATTACTCATACAAAAATTTACATGCGAGTGATGTTATCACTTCGAATTGATCGGCTTTACAGTTACATCTGTTTAAGTTCGAGATTAATTCAAGTGTAAGATTTTTAATTTCTTCAACGGAAAATAAGTTATTATTTTTGGGCTGTTGATTCCAGCCTCGATTATTATTAATATTAGCACCTTGATTCAGACTATTAGGAAAATCAGTACTATAGTTGGTATTATTGTTGTTATTAAAGCGAATATTATTTGAATGTTGTTGCCTGGGTTTAAAAGATTTAGGCTGAGAATTTTGTCGCATTTGTTGGTATTTTGCTCTATTTGGGCAATCGGGCGATAAAGATTTGTGGGGTCCTTTACAGTTCGCACACATAATAGTGTCAGACTTACAGTCTGATGTTTTGTGATTGCCTGCACAGTTGGCGCAGAAAGTTTTCACGTTACACCGACTAGAGCCATGTCCTAGCATTTGGCAATTATGACACTGAGTAATTCTGGAAGACCTATTTCGTTGGAAATCCCATTTAACTTTGATGTAGTCGATAACTGAATAGTTTTGCCTCAGTTCCTTAATTGTTATTGACTTTCTTTGAAAGTAAACGATATATATGGACTGCTCATTATGAGGACCGCCTTTTGTGACTAATTTCACATCTAAGCATGACAGTTTCATATCATTCAACTTCTTTTTTATTATATTTGTATCAAACTTATCGAGTCCAAGAAGAACTGCTTTATATGGTTTTTCATGTTTTGCTCCATATGTAAAAAATTCATATTTAGATACTAAATATTTGCATATTAATTCATAGTCTTCTTTACTAGTGCAGAATAGTTTGAGGCCGATTGAAATTTTTCTAATAGAAAAATCTGAAATTTTTAAATGAAGGCACATATCTTGTATTTCCAAAATTTTGCACTTTAATATTGTTATTGGAGGTATATGTTCTTTTTTTGAATTATTAATTATAATTTCATTATCATCTTCATCATCAAGTGTTTGAAGTGGTGCAAAAAAATTACTGCTAGAGGCAGTGTTTTTTTGTTGTTTAGGTTTTTTCTTCATTATGTTATGCCTACTAGAGGCAGTAACATCTTCAATATATGACCGTTTTATGTTGTTGTTTTTTTTTTTTTTTATATTTTTTATTTTTTTATACTGTTAGTATAGGGATTAACTAATCCCTTTTTAGTCTCTAATCAGTTTGTTTTTAATAATATTTTGTTTGATATTTGAAACTTATTAACACAATGTACGTCTATTTATGATCACGGTTTACTTGAGACTGATTTAATCTCTTAAATTTTTATATATTATACCTAGCCCAATGTTGCTAGTACATTTTGATCTGCTGCTGTAAATTTAATATTATCAATCTAATGTTTTCGCATGCATTAAAGTTATAAAATTTAGAAAGACTTTTTTCGCTTTTGCTTCAATGGTTGCTTTTTTTAATGGTGAACAAGAGATACTTATTAACTACGTGATTGTAAGACCAGCTGTACTAAATGTAGTTTTAGTAAGTATGAATATAGAGAGTGGAAGTTAAGTGCATTCCATAAAATGTATTATTAATATTTCTTACCAACATGATATATGATTTATGAATAATAATAAAATTCTAACATTAAGTATATTTATGCCAATGATATAATATGACCTTAAACTTTAAGAGCATACAAATCTTCACACTCGGTTAAGAAATATTTTAATTAAATTTCGAATTATGTTGTTAAATGTACTATATTAGGGAATTTAACCCTCTAACCGGCAATAAGAATTTAAGCTATTTCCATAGAAATACAAAATATTTTGTGAAGTAATTTTTTGTGTGCATATAAAGGTTTGGAAGCAAAAAAATGTCAAAGTTAAAATGTCGTAAAATTTAAAAAATATTTAAGGTGACTAGAAACAGTTGATACTAGGGTATTCAATTAATCGGGTTTTTAGTTTAATCGGTTAATCGAGCAAATAATTAATCGCGACTGAGATTTAATCGGTTAATTATCGGTTAATTAAGAATTAGTCGGTTAACCGAATAATTCAAATTTGAATAAATAGAATGGTTAATAATAAAAAAACACTTTTTTACTGTTTTGATTTTATGTTTTATTAATAAAAAAAACAAATAAGACATAACAATTTATAAGTAATAAAAAAATAAAGTAAATGGGGTCCTTCTTTGTAGACATATATGTGTTAATTAAAGGTTTTAAAGAGATCTTGTGAAATAATATTTTAAAAAAAGAATGTAATTTAAATGTTTAGCTTTTAAACGGTTCTTTTCTTTAATTTTTATAAAACTTGACTTGGAGAAAACTCTTTCGAAATCGAAAGTAGGACATGATAAAGAATGTCCAACTTCTCAGTTCTTCTCTTGTTTTTTCTAAACATTTAACATCCTCCATTATGCCATTAAAGTCCATTTTAGAATTTTTTATATTTTTAAAACTATTAATAGTATCATTTAATTCTTATAAAAAGATTATTTTCATTAATATGAGAAGTTTCTTCTATTATCATGTCGTCATCCGAATCATGATAAAGTTCATCACTAAACATTCTAGAAAAAAATTGATTTCCAAGCTCCTTAGTTTCAGTTTTTGAGCTATAAAGGGTATCCCAAGAAGAGCGCAATTTTTAAATTTTAAATAAAACACAGATATTTAAAAAAAAAATCGTGAAACTTTATTATATCGTAAAGTAGACAGAATGAGGTTATGTATGGAACAATATATCGTGCAGATGGCCGCCGCGGCTTTGTTGGCATGCACGCGATCTTTTAATGAAATTTTCAATGACCGTTTTGCATGAATGCTGCGGTATTTCATTAATGCAGCGTCCAATTTCCTCTTTTAAGGCTTGAGTCGTCGTCGGCTTATTCGCGTAAACCATCGACTTCAAAAAACCCCAAAGAAAAAAATCTAATCGTGTTAAATCGCACGATCTAGGCGGCCAATTCTGATCTCCAAAACGCGAAATAACACTACCGGGAAATGACTGATGCAGCAATTGAATTGTTTCTCTGGCTGTATGACATGTGGCGCCGTCTTGTTGGAACCACATGCCCTCCACATTCATTTCTTGAATTCTAGGCAAGAAAAAACTGGTTATCATTTCACGATACCGAACACCATTGACTGTTTGCGCTTGACCTGCCTCATTTTCATAAAAATAGGTCCAATGATTCCTCCAGCCCAAAAACCACACCACACAGTGACACGTTGAGGATGCACTTGCTTCTCGTGAATCACTCGAGGATTTTCCTCACCCCAAATGCGACAATTCTGCCTATTGACGAAGCCATCAAGATGAAAATGGGCCTCGTCACTGAAGGTGATTTTATCGGCAAAATCGGCATTTTCATGTTGTCTCTCCAATACCCAATTAACACAAGGAGAATGCGTTGTTCATTCGTGTAGCGCTCCATTTTTACTAACCTCGTACCTTTTACTAGCAAACAATAACAATTGTTCAAATGTCAAACAATGACACTTCGAATGTTGCCAGATTTAAAAATTGCGTTCTTCTTGGGACACCCTTTATTTTAAAAATGTATTGCTAGAAGGCAATGTTCCTGAGTTAAGGGATAAATAAAATAAGCGTATAAAAATATAAAATAAAATAGTCATATATAAAAAATACATAAAAATACAAAAAAAAAATAAATTTCGGTTGATCGCTTAATCGACACAAATTAATCGGTTTATTTGTTATTTGAAAATCGTCAATTTTAAATTATCCGAACAGTTAACCGACAAAAATTAATCGGTTAACCGATTAACGGTTAACCGATTGAATACCCTAGTTGATACTAAACATAAATTAATATTGGAAATAAAAGCTCTAATTTTGGTCCAATGAAGAATAGCATTCCAAAACGATTCCTGTAAACGACATCGTCTTAACTTGAAAACGAATGTACGGATTTTTATGAAAGTTGCCAAAAAGATTATATTAACCCAGCAAAAAATAACCTCGATTTGGTAATCAGTAACTACAGTTGTATGCTTCTAAGAAAGCGCTTAACCGTCTTGCATACAATAAAGCAATTGGGAAGGCATTTTACTGTGCTTAACTTCATGTATTCTTTTGAAGCAGTAAAGAATGCATACAATGAAGCAGTAAAGAATGCATACAATGAAGCACTAATGTTCACAATATACACAAAAAGCGCTTCTCATATCCTACGAAGGCATGAATTTATTGATTCTTAGAGCACATGAAGGAAGCGCTTTTGACCTGCTAGATAGAGACATACCAAGTAGAACATCGCGAACAAAAATCATGCCTTCTGGAATTGTTTCGGAAGCGCTTGGTAATAAAAGAATGCCTTCCAGAATTGCTTCTGCTAAGCACTATTTTTGCTGGAAAGTACACTCAAAAAATTAAATTAGTCAAAAGATAGTAAAACGTCTTGTAAATCCGTTGTACTATTTTACAGCAAATTTTTTGCTAAAATTAAGTTTTCAGCTAAAATTTTAGTTAAACTTATTCATCACTTAACTGTTTTGAACTAATGGCCATATCAGAACCATATCATACGTGAATCACGAAAAATTCTGCTCACGTGCCCATCTCTAGCTGAAACCATGTAGAAATGTGAAACCATGTAGAAATTGAATTTCGAAAGAATTTGATAACAGAAAAATTTAAAATTGGCCCGGGCGCCGTGACATTTCCTAGCAACGGGCCTGGTTGTTGTATGTAACATTTCTACCATTAAATTATTTAAATATTTAAGCACTGTAACAAAAAATTTCTGTAAATTCACCATCTTTAAATATGTCAAATTTGATATAACATTACACAAAATACCTTAATTTAAAAATCAAATGTACTTATACACATTTGATTTTTAAATAAAGCACTTATTATTCCGATTAAGCACAAAATGTGTAAATCTACATAAAAAAAATAAATGTTAATACATTATAAATGTATATTTACATAGTTTAGGGACACGCCCAAAATTGTCGCCGAAATATGCGGTGTATAGACAAAATTGTCCTCATCTTATACGCTAGATGTATGAAAAGGCGCGAAAATTTTGGGGACAGTCCCCAAAGTAAGCAAATGTCCCTAAACTATGCGGGGGAACGAATAAATGTCTCTAGACTATGCGCTGTGCATACATATATATATGTATGCGTAGCGCATACTTTAGGGACATGGCCAAAATTGTACCCGAAATATGCGGTGTATCGAAAAAATTGTCCTCATCTTAAACGCTAGATGTATGAAAAGGCGCGAAAACTTTGGGGACAGTCCCCAAAGTAAGCAAATGTCCCTAAACTATGCGGGGGAGCGAATAAATGTCTCTTAACTATATATATATATATATATATATATATATATGTATGCACAGCGCATAGTTTAGAGACATTTATTCGTTCCCCCGCATAGTTGAGGGATATATATATATATATATATATATATATGCACAGCGCATACTTTGGGGACCGTAAAAATTCATACGTTTTTTCATTGAATTTTGTAAATTATCAATCGTATTACTATTTTCAAATGATATTTTTTCTAAAATTTCAACAAATCCATAAAATAATTCAAATTAGTAAACACTGTATACTTTGAGGACACTCATATACGTTCAGTTTATTTTGGGGACATGTCCTCAAAATATACGGGACGTATATGGCAAAAGAAATTACCAGATTGTACCGTTTTTTTACGCGCGTTACATTACAAAAGCGAATCGACTTGGATGTCGTTATACATTTATTTATAGTGATGCTAATAACTTTGTTTAACAAAATAAACTCATTTTTCGTTGTTTACGGTCAGTTTTAATAAATAAAGCGCTAAAATCCACAAAATAGTGGCGTAACAGCAACACCAAGTAATAGTGAAATTAATTTCTGGTTTTGTTATATCTTGGTTTTTTATTAAAATTACTATTTTTAATTAAAAAATGGAAAGTATTAAAAAAGTAATTGTTTTAAATATAAATTAAATTAATACTTTTATATTTTTTAGCGAAAAATACGTTTATTTACTATATAGAATGAAGATTTTGTTTGGTCAAACTGCATCACTCTTACAACAATGAAAGGAACTTCATCCATTGCATTTTCCCCACTTAAAAATGTTGGTGTAAAACTCCATAAGTTATAAGTATATTAGGAACTTATGGAAACATAAAGCAATATGCTGTGTGATTTGCTTTGGCTGTGTGTTAAAGTGTAACAAAGATTTTTTGGAGCAAAAGTTAAAAAAAGTCTGCAACCAACAAGTTTTTCTACAAAAATTTTAGAAACTAAATGAACTTTTTCTTAAACCTCAGAAACCCAAATTTTATATCTAGCCGGTTTCAGAAGCTGAGATATATTGTATTCCTGTAAAAGTATCAGCAAACAAAGAATTTTATTGTACAAAAAAAGTCTAACTACCAGATATATTTTGAAATGTAAATGTTTATGAAACTGACATTTTTCCTACAGAAAAGGTCCACAAGCTGAAAATGCACTCTTTTTTTTCTTTTAAAGAGTTTTTCATAAAGAAAAAATTCGCTTACAAAGTAGTTTTAAAGGCCCAAACGTTTTCCTATAGAAAAACTCCCGATAAGACTTTTCTTAAAGAAAAACATAAGCTAGTTAATACTTTTTCTATAAAAACACATTCTCAGGTAGTAAGACATTTCAATAAGCAAAAGTTCTCAGCTTCTAAAACTTTTTCTATAAGAAAAAGGTTTTGCTTTTAAGACAAAAATCTGAACTAAGACTTTTCTATAGCCTAAAGTTCTTAGCTCCAGTGCCACATTCTAAGAATTTTTCTATAAGATCAATTTAAATTGATAATGCATTTTTTACCTTAGAATAAATTATTTGCTTCCAAGATTCTTTCTATAGGAAACCGTTTCAATAGAAAATGTTTCAGAAGCTATAAAGTTTGCTTCAATAAGTAATTCAGAAGCTGTGAAAAGTATTGGAAGCTAAAAACCTTCCACAGAAGAAATAGGCTCAAAAGCTGAAAACTTAATCGTATACAAAGTCTCTAGAACTGAAAACTTTATCCTATAGGAAAAGCCTCGGTACCTGAGTACTTTTTCGTATATAAAAGCTTTCATAATTAATGAATAACTGCCCTAGAGAAAACTTGGAGCTCAAATAAAATTCAGAAACTAAATATTTTTTAAAAAAAGCCTCAAAAACTAATTTTTTTTTTGTGTAGAAAAAGTCTCTGATACTGTATTTTTTTTTTTCATATAAAAACCTCAAAAACATATTTTTTCATATAGAAAACTCTTAGAAGCGTAGAACTTTTCCCATATAATATTTTCCATTATGTATAAAGAACTGTTTCTGAGAACTAGACTGGTTCTTTGTATTTGAGAAATTTTATATAGGAAAAGTTCTCAGCTTTTGAGACTATTTCCTAGCTTTTGAAATTTTTAGTTCCGAAGAAAGCATTCAACAAAAAAATATTCAGCTTTAGAAGACTTTTCTTAGCCTTAAATAATTTTTTTTTGAAAAAAGTATTCATCATCTGAACTTTTTTCTATCGAAAAAAGTACTCAGCGTCAGACGCATTTTCTATAGAAAAAAACATTTAGATTTTGCGACCTTTACCATAGGAAAGAGTTTTAAGCTTACAAAATATTTTCTGTAGGAAATTGCTCAGCTTCTGACCTTTCTTTGTAGGAAAAAGTTCTAGGTCGCTGAAATTTTGTATAGCTTCTAAGACTTTTTCTATAAAAAAAAATTTGCTTTTCAGAGTTTTATGTTTTTAGCTTTTAAGATTTTTTTTTTTTAATTTCTCAGTTTCTGAAACCTTTTCAATAGAAAAAAGTTCTTACTTTCTGAGACTTTTTATAGGAAAAGATTTTCAGATTTTCCAATTGAAAAAGTCTCAGAAACAGAACTTTTTCCTATAGACAAGTCTCAGAAACTAAGCACTTTTTCCTATAGACAATTCTCAGAAACGGAGAGCTTTTTCCTATAGAAAAAATCTCAGATACTGAGAGCTTTTTCCTATAGAAAAAGTCTCCGATACTGAGAGCTTTTTCCTATAGAAAAAGTCTCAGATACTGAGAACTTTTTCCTATAGAAAAAGTCTCAGATACTGAGAAATTTTTCCTATAGAAAAAGTCTCAGATACTGAGAAATTTTTCCTATAGAAAAAGTCTCAGATACTGAGAACTTATTCCTATAGAAAAAGTCTCAGATACTGAGAAATTTTTCCTATAGAAAAAGTCTCAGATACTGAGAAATTTTTCCTATAGAAAAAGTCTCAGATACTGAGAAATTTTTCCTATAGAAAAAGTCTCAGATACTAAGAAATTTTTCCTATAGAAAAAGTCTCAGATACTGAGAAATTTTTCCTATAGAAAAAGTCTCAGATACTGAGAAATTTTTCCTATAGAAAAAGTCTCAGATACTGAGAAATTTTTCCTATAGAAAAAGTCTCAGATACTGAGAAATTTTTCCTATAGAAAAAGTCTCAGATACTGAGAAATTTTTCCTATAGAAAAAGTCTCAGATACTGAGAAATTTTTCCTATAGAAAAAGTCTCAGATACTGAGAAATTTTTCCTATAGAAAAAGTCTCAGATACTGAGAAATTATTCCTATAGAAAAAGTCTCACATACTGAGAAATATTTCCTATAGAAAAAGTCTCAGATACTGAGAAATTTTTCCTATAGAAAAAGTCTCAGATACTGAGAAATTTTTCATATAGTAAAAGTCTCAGATACTGAGAAATTTTTCCTACAGAAAAAGTCTCAGATACTGAGAAATTTTTCCTACAGAAAAAGTCTCAGATACTGAGAACTTTTTCCTATAGAAATAGTCTCAGATACTGATAACTTTTTTCTATAGAAAAAGTCTCAGATACTGCGAAATTTTTCCTATAGAAAAAGTCTCAGATACTGAGAAATTTTTCCTCAGATACTGAGAAATTTTTCCTATAGAAAAAGTCTCAGATACTGAGAAATTTTTCATATAGAAAAAGTCTCAGATACTGAGAAACTTTTCCTAAAGAAAAAGTCTCAGATACTGAGAAATTTTTCCTATAGAAAAAGTCTCAGATACTGAGAAATTTTTCCTATAGAAAAAGTCTCAGATACTGAGAAATTTTTCCTATAGAAAAAGTCTCAGATACTGAGAAATTTTTCCTATAGAAAAAGTCTCAGATACTGAGAAATTTTTCCTATAGAAAAAGTCTCAGATACTGAGAAATTTTTCCTATAGAAAGTCTCAGATACTGATAACTTTTTCCTATAGAAAAAGTCTCAGATACTTTGAACTTTTTCCTATAGAAAAAGTCTCAGATACTTTGAACTTTTTCCTATAGAAAAAGTCTCAGATACTGAGAACTTTTTCCTATAGAAAAAGTCTCAGATACTGAGAACTTTTTCCAATAGAAAAAGTCTCTGATACTGAGAACTTTTTCCAATAGAAAAAGTGTCAGATACTGAGAACTTTTTCCAATTGAAAAAGTCTCTGATACTGAGAACTTTTTCCAATAGAAAAAGTGTCAGATACTGAGTACTTTTTCCAACAGAAAAAGTCTCAGATACTGAGAACTTTTTCCTATAGAAAAAGTCTCAGATACTGAGAACTTTTTCCTATGGAAAAAGTCTCAGATACTGAGAACTTTTTCCTATAGAAAAAGTCTCAGATAATGAGAACTTTTTCCTATAGAAAAAGTCTCAGATAATGAGAACTTTTTCCTATAGAAAAAGTCTCTGATACTGAGAACTTTTTCCAATAGAAAAAGTGTCAGATACTGAGAACTTTTTCCAATAGAAAAAGTCTCAGATACTGAGAACTTTTTCCAATAGAAAAAGTCTCAGATACTGAGAACGTTTTCCAATAGAAAAAGTCTCAGATACTGAGTACTTTTTCCAATAGAAAAAGTCTCAGATACTGAGAACTTTTTCCAATAGAAAAAGTCTCAGATACTGAGAACTTTTTCCAATAGAAAAAGTCTCAGATACTGAGAACTTTTTCCAATAGAAAAAGTCTCAGATACTGAGAACTTTTTCCAATAGAAAAAGTCTCAGATACTGAGAACTTTTTCCAATAGAAAAAGTCTCAGATACTGAGAACTTTTTCCAATAGAAAAAGTCTCAGATACTGAGAACTTTTTCCAATAGAAAAGTCTCAGATACTGAGAACTATTTCCAATAGAAAAGTCTCAGATACTGAGAACTTTTTCCAATAGAAAAAGTCTCAGATACTGAGAACTTTTTCCAATAGAAAAAGTCTCAGATACTGAGAACTTTTTCCAATAGAAAAAGTCTCAGATACTGAGAACTTTTTCCAATAGAAAAAGTCTCAGATACTGAGAACTTTTTCCAATAGAAAAAGTCTCAGATACTGAGAACTTTTTCCAATAGAAAAAGTCTCAGATACTGAGAACTTTTTCCAATAGAAAAAGTCTCAGATACTGAGTACTTTTTCCAATAGAAAAAGTCTCAGATACTGAGAACTTTTTCCAATAGAAAAAGTCTCAGATACTGAGAACTTTTTCCAATAGAAAGTCTCAGATACTGAGAACTTTTTCCAATAGAAAAAGTCTCAGATACTGAGAACTTTTTCCAATAGAAAAAGTCTCAGATACTGAGAACTTTTTCCAATAGAAAAAGTCTCAGATACTGAGAACTTTTTCCAATAGAAAAAGTCTCAGATACTGAAAACTTTTTCCAATAGAAAAAGTCTCAGATACTGAGAACTTTTTCCAATAGAAAAAGTCTCAGATACTGAGAACTTTTTCCAATAGAAAAAGTCTCAGATACTGAGAACTTTTTCCAATAGAAAAAGTCTCAGATACTGAGAACTTTTTCCAATAGAAAAAGTCTCAGATACTGAGAACTTTTTCCAATAGAAAAAGTCTCAGATACTGAGAACTTTTTCCAATAGAAAGTCTCAGATACTAAACTTTTTCCTATAGAAAAACTGTTAAGACATTTTCTGTTAATTAAGTTTATTAACAAACAATTTTGTAGATATCAGGGTTTACACAATAGGATTTAACAATTTGAAGTTGATAAGGTGTTGTAGTCTTAATGGCTGGTACTGTTTGAGAAAAGCAATTGATGACTGGGAAGAGATATTTACAAGACTTTGTTAAACCAAACTTGAGTTAAATTACAATTTTTCTTTTTAATAGATTTGTGCACTTTTGTTTCTAAACTATCAACCTTAAATAGATTAACGAGTAAAAAGATTGTAGTTTTTTTTATATTTAAAATTAAAAGATTACATTTTTTGACCAAAGAATGCACAACCCACAGGTGTGTCAAAGATTAAAACAAAACCACAGAACAATGTTTGTAAGGGAGCACTAGATTTGCGAAGAAACCGTCTTTTTCCAATTGAGCAACATCGGAATAAATTCTATAATGAAGAAAACATTAACTCATTTCATATTTTAAAAACTTATTTAAATTACCCATCCCAGGTGTAGCTATAGCTTTTCTGCTGGCCACTACAGCTGATAGCACCTGCCTTTAAATTACCTCAATAGGAACTATATGAACCACTCACTGGTTCATTATTGATTTCAACGAAATCATTGAAAGCGTCCCGAGAAAACTGAACTTTAGTATTTGTGAAATTAATATTTAAAAAATACGCACAAAACTACACTTGTGCAGTTCGTGAACGAACTAGTTCAATCCAACTACTCACTCGAATGAACGATATGACCTAGATCACTATTACTAGCTTTTCTAGTTCAATTAGAATATCGTTAGGGCACAAGTTTTTTATTTCAACAGATACCTAATTTGTAAAGTAATATTTAAAATTCCAGTAATGGAAATGCATACCTATAAAGTATTTTTACCACACTTATATTTCTATATTTTTATTAAAGTTTTTTATAGTTACAGTAGGTGGCAAAAATAAGTTGTCAACAGCAACATTTTATTAGCATTCATTTTTTATTAGTACAGACACAGTTCTTTTAAAAAATTTTTGTACAGATAATGTATTCTTAAACTAGACAAAAACTTATTTAAATTAACACATTTTCTCTTAGTTAAAATAAAACACTAAATTTGCAAAACAAATTTAGGTTGACAAAGTAAGTTGTCAAAACTTTAGTAGCCAGTGTGTCCATTGTCACAAGCTGGTAATTTACCTAGTATATCTAGCATAGAGTCCACTAATGTTAAGCACTCTGCTTTAGATATATTGGTCCATTTTTATAAATGCAGATTTTGGGGGTTTTCTTCGGATATGCGTATTTTTAGTAGCCACATAAATTTTGGTTTTGAACGTATTCGGAAATTTTTTGCAGTTTGAATTGGTGTATTATCCTGCTGAAGGATAAAATTTGGTCCTATAAGACGTCTACCCTCAGGAATAGCATGGTCTTCTAATATTTGTAAGTACACCGCGGCAGTAATTTTTTCTTGTAACACTACTATATTACCAGTGCCTTTTGATGATAAACATCCACAAACCGTTGAACACTTTTCTACAGACTTAACAGTGGGTAAAGTGCATTTGTATGACAGTTGTTCTTTCGGGTTGCCCCATACGTGTACCATGCGGTGCGAATATCTTAATCGAATCGTAGACTCATCAGTCATAACACATTATGCCAAAATTCTTTAGGTTTTGTAATATGTTCTTTATAAAAGTAACGTCTTTTCTTCCTATAAATTTTACTTACGGGCAACACGACCATGTTTATTATTTTGACGTAACCTGTTTCGAATGGTGTACACTGAAGACGCCTCTTTGCCTTTATTAAGCAGTTGGGCTCTAATTTATGGGACTGATTTGAATGGATCGGAGTTTCAAATTTCCAATATTTGTTTGTCGACTCATACTGCAGTTATTTTGGGCCATCCATGGAGTGATTTTCTAGAAACTCTGTTCTCATTTTTATGCGCTTTAATGATTTTCCATATAGAAGCTTGTGATTTTTTTAATTTTTCTGCATTGTATCTTTGAGAATGACCATTAGCGCGTCCCGAAAAATTTTTTTTTTAGCTTGCCCTCCCAAATGATGGGGAATTAAGAGACTTTTACGGGAAAAATAGCAAAAAAAAATTTGAACAAAAAACCAGATGGCTACCGGATCCTAAAGATTGCAATCCTAGTGTATTTTGAAAAAAAATAATTGTTTCAAAAAACTGACGCCAAAAGTTGCACAATACAGAGTACATTCCGTGAAAAATATTAATAAAATTTCCGTAGAGCAATTTTGGTGCAGCGTTGCATCTTTAAGATTGAAATGTGAGTATATAAAAAAAAAAAAAAATCAATCTCGTCCCACAGAGCGCTTTCGTTGTTAAAAGTATTTAAAAAATGTGATAGAGCTATTCTGGTCCAGCGCACAGTGGGACGAGATGGATTTTTTTTTTTATATGCTCACTTTCCATCTTTAAGATGCAACGCTGCACCAAAATTGCTCTACGGAAATCTGGTTTTTTGTCCAAAAATTTTTTTGTTATTTTTCTCGTAAAAGGGTCCTAAATCCCCATCATTTGGGGGCAAGCATTTTCAAATTCGAAAAAAAGCCAAATTCGGGACGCGCTAACGACCATCCTAGAATAGATTTATTATTATTTTACGCTCTTCATTGTTGATAAATTAAAGAAATTTACAATTAATTGCAACAACAATACACATAAAATCTCTTTAATAACAATTCTTTTAAACTATTTGTATGCAATGTACAGTGTAGTACAAAAAATTGTATATATTTATTGAGAAATATAAATTTTCTACCTGACAACTTACTTTTCCACCAACTATATTATTAATACATTTAGTTTTATTGAATTTTTTATCGTTATTAATTAATAGCAGTAAAAAAAGTGTTTAGCATTAATAGTTTGCTTGAAAATTATCAAACAAACGATTGAAAGAAATTGTCAAACATTGAATGAACTAGAAGATCGACTTAGTTCATTAAGATCAATTTACCTAGAAAGAACGCTCACTCAAAGGAACTAGATTGCCCAAGTCTACACAAGCTGATTATCATCAGTGATGACAACGTGCTTTGTAATATAAACCGTGTGAAATACATGTCTAATTGTAAGATCTGTAGAGAGTATTCACAAATAAAGCTGAAACTACAAAACGAAAAAATTTTCCCATACATTTTGAAAGAAATGCTTAATTTTACCAGTAGCAAATTTTTTCTTAGAACTCAGTTATGATACATGTTTTTCAACTAATTTTGGCATGCTGAACACAAATACGTAAAAATAGTTGTAATCGGTTGAAGCGATTGCGAAATATCGCTAAAAATTAAAAAAAACGCTTAAGGGTAAAATGACTATTTTTGATTAAATTCACTTATAATACATGTTTTTTAACTAATTTTTGTATGCTGAACACACATATTTCGAAATATTCAAAATCGCTCGAAGGAATTGCGAAATATCGAAAAACTTAAAAAAATTGCTTGAAAGCACATATACCCAGAGTTCGAATTAAAACACAATCAAACGTTTTTCTATCGTTCTGTTTTGCTTTTTGCTGAAACTCAACAAAACTATTCGTAAACCGTTCTTAGTGTTTATGTCATATTACAAGTGAAAAAAAATTGCATTGAATTTTATAATTAATTGCATTAGTTTAATAAAAAGATTCAACGGAGGAGTTCCAGTGAAATTTCATAAAACTAATGCAAAAAAACATTGATAACATGCAAAAAAAGCATTTCTTTATTTTGGCAACCACAACGTTAAAAACGCGTTTTAATGTTTAAGTTGAATGAACACTAAAAATAACCACTACGAAATAATAATGTTTGACGAAAGGAACATTTTCGTTTTGTTCCGTTTGTTATATTACAAACAACGATTTGAGCACTTGTGTTGTGTTTATAAATACGAACGAAACAATAGAGATCGTTGTATTGGGGTTTTTTGATAGCAACGTTATGTTAGTGGTACATAAATTTTCGAACTCTGCATATACCTTTTTTTCTTCCGATTCAAAATTCCCATATAGTACAAGTTTTTTAATTAATTTTGGAACACCAATATGACAAAATATTTGGAATCGTTGAAGCAATTGCGAAATATTGCTAAATATTAAAAAAAAACTAAAATGACTATCTTTTCTTAAAATCCACTTATGATTCATGTGTTTAAACTAATTTCAGTATTCTGAAGACGAATATATCAAAATATTTGGAATCGTTTGAATCGCTTGCAAAATATCGCTAAAAATTAAAAAACGATTAATAGTACAAAACTTATTTTTTATTAAAATTCACTTATGATATACGTTTTTTTTAACTATTTCTGAAAATATTTGAAATCGCTTGAAGGGATGGCGAAATATCGCTTAAAATATTAAAAAAAAGCTTAAGTATAGACCATTTTTTTTTTCTTAAAATTCACTTATAATATATGTTTTTTAACTAATTTTGGTATGCTGACCACGAATATGTAAATCGCTTGAAGGAATTGCGAAATATCCTTAAAAACGACAAAATCACTTAAAAGTAAAATGAATAGTTTTTTCATAAAATTCAATCATAATTTGGTATGCTGAACATAAGTATTTCAAAATATTTGAAATCGCTTGAAAGGATTGTGAAATATAGCTAAAAATTAAAAAAAAAACGCTTAAAAGGACAAAGACTATTTTTCTCTTAAAATTCGGTAGTGCTACATGTTTTAATTAATTAATTAATTTTTGTATGGTGAATACGAATATGTGAAAATACCGAAATCTCTTGAAGGGATTGCGAAGTATCGCTAAAAATTAAATAAAAAAAACGCTTAAAAGTACAAAGAACTTATTCACAAGTACTGGCAAAGCACATTTTTATAAACTTTGCAAAGCGATCTAAGCCAGGGCTGTACCAGTGCATTTATTATTTTTACTTTTATTATTTATTGTTGGCAGAGGGTTGTAAATCAGTGCTTTGCCAGGTAATTTTAGTATGCTGAATATGAATAGGTCAAAATATTTGAAATCGCTTGAAGAGATGGCGAAATATATTTCCTGTTTTCTTTCAAAACACGTGCAGTGGAAACGTTGTATAGATTTTTTTCTTCTTAAAATTCACATTTGATACATGTTTTTTAACTAATTGGTATACTGAACACGAATATGTTAAAATATTTAAAATCGGTATGTTGAACACGAATATGTGAGAATATATGAAATCGCTTGTTACCAATTAAAAGCGCTAAAATGTGTTTTTGCCTTGTAGCTTAATAAAACTCTTGAAATAAATTTTTAATGAAATTAAATAAAACCAATAAACAAAATCTCAACAATTGAAAGTGCATTATCTATGGATGTTGTCCGCCAATTGCGTTTATTTGTACATACAGAATATGTTACGGATTGTTCCATAGCCAACATTTTTAAAAGTTCTGTTTCTTTCGGGTTTGGAGAAAATGTTGGTCGCTGATATATGCGATGTTATTGTTACTAATGATGGCGGCAGCATTTTAAATAATTGGAAGTTTGAAATCGTTCTGTCTAAGTTGAGCTTTCTTAATTAAAGATGATAAAGTGGGTGCTGTGTTGTGATACTTTGATTAACATCGCCAAAACCTCTAAAAATTACAAAATTATTGGTGGTGATGATAGTTTCTTCTCAGCCATGGAGGTAGATTCTGTGCAAGCTGCCAAAATCAGTGATTCTAGAGGCAGAGCTGCCTATTCTATTAAAGCACATTTAATGTTTTAAAGGTTCATGGCAAGTCAGCACGCAACAGATGCTCAAGAAAATTGTCAATACTAAGATTGCCTGCTTAGATTTTAAATTGTTAACAAATATTAAAAATCAAAAATATATTTGAATAAAAGACGTGTTTTTTTTTCAAAAGCTTGGAAGTGTAGTAACATTATTTTTACCCTTAGTAAAAAAGTATTTTTTTTTGTCGGCTACGTCCCCTCTCGGCTGGGTAGAGCATTAAAGTTTGAACAACTTTTTTCAATTATCTAAAAAATACAGTTCCGATCACTATCTTCATTCGGCTACAATAGTCTTTATTTATTAGCCCATTGCAGTCCAGTTCTAGTTATTTCTGTTCTTTACACCATTTTTTTAGAGCAAAAGCGTATAAAAATGTATATCCAATTCCTTAAGCTATCATTAATGGTATAAAATGCCACTGGAGTAAAAAATAAATAATTCGAAACTGGGCTGCAATCGGTTAATTTATTACATTGTATCTCATTTTAAAAATATTTTAGAGAGCTTTCATATGGTACTTTTTAAGGTTATTAAAAAAAAAAATGTTCCACCAATGGTGAAATTGTTTCTCCTCTCTACCTGGAAAAACTTAAAAAAAAAAAAACGGCCTTAGTGGAGTTTAGTGCCATAACTCCAATCATTAGTAAAATTTTACTTTAAATATCATTTTTAAAGCTGATTCAAAAAAAGGAACGTTTTGTTATTTCCGATCAGGACAATATGTGTAACATATGTTACACATATTGTCCTGATCTCTTTAATATATCTTTCCATTTATCCCCATAACTTAATCCAATACAGCCCAATTTTAAGTTTTTGTATTTTTTACTCTTAAGTTTTTTTTGAAGAAAATTGCTTCCCATTAAAAAAAACGTCTATACGTCTCAGTTATTTACAACTGAGTCTCAGGTAAAATAGCCCTTACTGAGGCTCAGTAATTTAAATTAATTGTATATAACTAAATTGTTAGTTGAAAATTATGCCAACATATTTAACTAAAAGTCAGTTAATAAGAACGATTATTTGGTTAAAATTCCGGAATAAATATATAGCAATTATTAACCGAGAAAATTATTTGTGGAAAACACATATAATGGCAGCGATTCCTATTCTCACCTTCACCATTCACCTCAGTTTGCGAACTTCATTTTCTCTCAAATAATACAAATTTGGAAATTTTTTATTGTTCAATCGTCTTTACAATTAACAAATATTAAAAAATCACAAATCAAATTGGGACATATAATCAACACACGGGAAATGAGATTTGAAAATTGAGGTGAATGGTGAAAGTGAGAATAGGAATAGCTATCATTATTTATTTTAGTGTAATTATTAAAAAATTTGACATCAATTTTTATAAATTTTCTATTAAAACCAAGAACACGAACACAAACCCGTATTTTAAATTCTTCTCATAGCTTCTAATATTTTCTTCTCATGATTTCAAGCCTCTTATTTAACTGTATCACTCATCCATAGATTTCCTCATCATCTTTAAAAACTAACAAAAAAAATTTTAATTTTCTCAAAAGAAAAACTCAAAAACTAAAACTAATCTTTAATTTTTTTCTTTATCAGCACTTTGTTCAAACCAAGAAAAATTCAATTAAATGTAAAATGGATTTGTTCATTTAAAACCTTTTATTGAAAAATACTTGAAAATTTCAAATTTCTTTATTTCAATTTACACGGTAACCGAACAAAAGTTTTTCTTTACTAAAACATTAGTTGATGGCATTTATTGCAGTTATTTTTATTGCATTTAACTGGAAAATTTTTTATGTTTTCATTGTGTAAGTAGGTAAGAAGTTGCAAGCAATTGATAGCCAATTCCTGAAGCTTTCAATAAGTGTATAATATGCTGAAATAAAAACGTTATTAACATATATTATTTGTAAATTGAATGCTGCTTCTAAAATGTGATTTATTTTATAATAAAGTCCACAATTCTAAACAAAATTAAGTGGTTCCGAAAATTTTATGTTAGTAAACTTGGACTTTGGCCTAAGTGGCATACAAAATTCGTTGTCGGTTTAACTAAACCGTGGTAAAAAAGTCGTGGCTGTGCCACTAAACTCCACTTATTCCAAAAAAAACGTTGCTTGGTTGTTATATTCAAATATATTTTTTATTTAATTTTTAATATTAACAATTAAAAATCTGAAAATAACCAGTGATCGATAAATATTCGTGTGCTGACTTGCCATGGGCCTTTAGAACACCAACCTATTTAAAAGACTAAGTAGCATTGACTTTAGGAGCAGTGATTTTGGAAGCTTAAGCAGCATCTACCACTATGTCTAAGAATGATTTATGCTTAGTTTTTAGGATGTAGATTACCTTTAATCTTAGTTTAACGCAGTTTGTAACTGGAATACTGCTATTGGAATTTTGTTTATTTTGCTTTATTTCAGAAAATTCTAAACTAGAAAAAGTTCTTAAAATATTTGTTAATAACATTGGAAATGGTGGACAAAATTCGTTGTCGGTTTAGCTAAACGAAGTTTAACTGACATCCCAAAAAAAACTACGCCTCAGAATCATCAATAATTTTAGAATTCATGAAGGTTTTGGCAGTGTTAATCAAAGTAACTCTTAAGTGCTTAGTTCTTCAAGTGCAGCAGTCAAATATTCCGAGATATTTGTAGGCTTCTTTCCAAGCCAAAATATAACAAGAAATGATAGTTTTTTAATTTTAGAAGTGGTACCAGCACCAATTTCATCATCTTGTAATTAAGCCAGTTCACCTAAGACTTTGGTAGCACGATGGTAAACTTCCAAACTTAAAATGCTGGCGTTATCGTTCTTAACAGTAACATCGCCAATATCAGAACTCAACATTTTGTCCAAACCCAAAGGACTTTTCGTAATGTTGGCTATGGAACTACCTATAACTTTTTGTGTACGCACACGTTAATCCGATTGACGGTACCAGACGTAGATATTGAATTTATAATTAATGTTTATTGGTGTTATTTAATTTTATAAAAAATGTTTTAATAAAGTTTTACAGGCAATTTTGATCAGCTGCTAAAACACAAAAACGCATTTTAGCTCTTTTAGTAAAGTACAAGCTGTTTTTATGAAGAACTCATTTACATAATTTTTTTAGAGGTTTTTTAATTTTTTCGCTAAAAATAACAAAAAAAAAAACGCTTAAAAGTAAAACAAAAATTTTTTCTTAAAATTCACTTATGATACATGTTTTTCAAGTAATTTGTGTATGCTGAACACGAATAATTTAAAATCACATGAACGAATTGCGAATATCGCTAAAAACTAAAAAAAACGCTTAAAATTAAAAAGACTATTTTTTTTAATTCAGTTGCGATACATGATTTTCAACTAATTTTTGTATGCTGAACACGAATATAGCAAAATATTTTAAATCGCTTGAAGGAATCGCGAAATGTCGCCAAAAATTAAAAAAAACGCATGAAAGCACAAAAAATTTTTTTCTTAAAATTCAAAATTACAATTTAATACAAGTTTTTTAACTAATTTTGAAACACGAGTATGCCAAAATATTGGAAATGGCTTGAAGGAATTGCGAAATATCACTAATAAAAAAAACGCTTAAAAGTACAGACTATTTTTCTTCTTAAAATTCACTTGTGAGACATGTTTTTAAAGTAATTTTAGTATTCTGAACACGAATATGTCAAAATATTAGAAATCGGTTGAAGCAATTTCGAAATATCGCTAAAAAATTAAAAAAAACGCTTAAAATTAAAAAAAAAACGCTTAAATTTAAAAAGGCTATTTTTTTCTTAATATTCAGTTGTTATACATGATTTTCAACTAATTTTTGTATGCTGAACACGAATATAGCAAAATATTTGAAATCGCTTGAATGAATTGGGAAACATCGCTAAAAATTATAAAATTGCTTGAAAGCACAAAGACTATTTTTTTTCTTAAAATTTAAAATTCCCATATAATACAAGTTTTTTACCTAATTTTGAAATCGTTTGCAAGGAATTGCAAATATAGTTAAATAACACTTATAAGTACATAGATTATTTTTTCTTAAAACTTATTTATAATACATGTTTTTTTTTACTAATTTTGGTATGTTGAACACGGAAATGTCAAAATATTTAAAATTGTTTAAGCGATTGCGAACTATCGCTGAAAATTTAATAAAATACACGAATTTACCTTTAAAATTCTCTTTTGATACATGTTTTTTTAACTAATTTTGGTATGCAAAACACAACTATGTCAAAATATTTGAAATCGCTTGAAATATAGCTAAAAATTAAAAAATCACTTTAAAATAAAAAGAATATTTTTTCATAAAATTCACTTATGATACATGCTTTTCTACTTATTCTTAAATGCGAAACACGAATATGTCAAAATGTTTGAAATCGTTTGAACATATTGCGAAATATCGCTAAAAATGCAAAAACCACTTTAAAGTAAAGAGAATATTTTTTCATAAAATTCACTTATGATACATGTTTATCAAGTTATTCTCGTATGCGATCGCTTGAATCGCTTAAAAGTACGTACAAACATTTTTTTTTAATTCACTTATGATAGATGTTTTTTAACTAATAATGCTGAACGCGAAAATGTCAAAATATTTTAAATCTCTTGAAGAGATTGCGAATATAACACTTAAAGGTACATAGATTATATTTTTCTTAAAATGTAGTAATGATACATGTTTTTAACTAGTTTTGGTATGCTGAATACAAATAAGTCAAAACATATGAAATTGCTTGAAGGGATTGCGAAATAGAAACAAAAATGCGCATACGAGGAAAAATCGATGTTGTATGCGAAAAATATATTAGAGATTTTGGTGTCATTTCAATGTCGTGTGTCGTCACAAAGATACATCATTAATATCCCGAAGTTTGGAAACATGTATCAAAAGTGAATTTTAAGGAAGTGCTTTTTTATTTTTCAGCGATTTTGTAAGTCCTTCAAGTGTTTTCAAAATAATCGTGTTAAGCGTACCAAAATTATTTTGAAAACAAGTATCAAAAGTTAATTTAATCAAGCACTTTTAAATTTATTATATTACACTTGTACATTGTATTAAATGTACAATTTATTATGTATGCAAATAACTCAGCGCTTTTAAATAAAGAATTGATGTCATCACTTATTCAATGTGAACATAATTTGGCGCAATTTTTTTTTGTTTTGGCGCGCACAATTAACTTGTATGCCAATCATAATTTTGACGGCGTCAACGACGGATATGAATGAACTAGTATGGCAGCACTGCGAAGATGCGGTCAACCTTAAAACGTGAAAATAATACCTTTAAAGAGTGTATATAACAAAAATGTTTGTTTTATTGGATAAAATAATAAAGTAGGAGTGATATTTAATTAAAATCTACAAATATACAAAAATGTCCCCAAACTATCACTGTCCTCAAAGTATCCGCAAGGTATATGAATAGTTTGAGGACAGTCCCCAAAGTATGCAAATGTCCCCAAAATATACGCTAGATCGAAAAAATGTCCTCAAAGTATGCGCTATGCATATATATATATATATATATATATATATATATATATATATATGTATATGTATGCACAGCGCATACTTTAGAGACATTTATTCGTTCCCCGCATAGTTTAGGGACATTTGCTTACTTTGGGGACTGTCCCCAAAGTTTTCGCGCCTTTTCACACATCTAGCTTTTAAGATGAGGACAATTTTTTCTATACACCGCATATTCCGGCAACAATTAGAGACACGCCCAAAATTGTCACCGAAATATGCGATGTATAGAAAAAATTGTCCTCATCTAATACGCTAGATGTATGAAAAAGGCGCGAAAAACTTTGGGGACAGTCCCCAAAGTAAGCAAATGTCCCTAAACTATATATAGATATGTATGCACAGCGCATACTTTAGGGACATGCCCAAAATTGTCGCCGGAAACTGCGGTGTATAGAAAAAATTGTCCTCATCTTAAACGCTAGATGTGTGAAAAGGTGCGAAAACTTTGGGGACTGTCCCCAAAGTAAGCAAATGTCGCTTAACTATGCGGGGGAACGATTAAATGTCTCTAGAGTATGCGCTGTGCATACATATATATATGCATGCACAGCGCATAGTTTAGGGACACGCCCAAAATTGTCGCCGGAATATGCGGTGTATGGAAAAAATTGTCCTCATATAATACGCTAGATGTATGAAAAGGCGCGAAAACTTTGGGGACAGTCCCCAAAGTAAGCAAATGTCCCTTAACTATGCGGGGGAACGAATAAATGTCTCTAGAGTATGCGCTGTGCATACATATATATATGCATGCACAGCGCATAGTTAAGGGACACGCCCAAAATTGTCGCCGGAATATGCGGTGTATGGAAAAAATTGTCCTCATCTAATACGCTAGATGTATGAAAAGGCGCGAAAACTTTGGGGACAGTCCCCAAAGTAAGCAAATGTCCCTAAACTATGGGGGGGGACCGAATAAATGTCTCTAGACTATGCGCTGTGCATTAGCTTGTCCCGTTAAACAGCGTTTTTGCGATTTCGTTGTAGTAACAGCACTCGAACGACGCTTATTAAAGCCCTTAACAATAATAGTTCAGCATAAAAATTTTTGAAGTTGATCTTCAGTTCCCTACCAGCGATTTAAATTTGCGGTTCTAGTACATTTTGCCTAAAAAAAAGTTTCGACGATTTTTTTCAAATGTGTCTCAAAAGTTTCGTATTTTAGCCCTTTTTAAGAAAAAAATAATTTAAAATTTTTGGTAGAGTAATTTTGGACCACTGGAAGATGTTTTAGTTTTCATCAAGCTAATTTTCTTACAATATTTTCTTTAAATTTTTGCATTAAAACACTCAAAATCTTTTCATATATGACCTGTATTTCAAAAACATGTATTGTAAGATTAAAAATGTAATATCTTGAAAAAAAAAGGTAATATCTTGAATTTTACAGATTTTTCTCGCGTTTAGCGAAAAAAAAAACATTTTTAATCTTACAATAAACGTTTTGGAAATACAGGTCATATATGAAAAGATTTTTAGTGTTTTAATGCAAAAAGTTAAAGAAAATATTGTAAGGAAATTTACTTGATAAAAATTAAAACATCTTCCAGTGGACCAAAATTACTCTATCAAAAACTTTAAATTATTTTTTTCTTAAAAAGGACTAAAATACGAAACGTTTGAGCCACATTTGAAACAAATCGTCGAAACTTTTTTTTTGTCAAAATGTACTAGAATCGCTAATTTTAATCGCTGGTAGGGAACTGAAGATCAACTTAAAAAGTTTTGATGCTGAACTTTTATTGTTCAGGGCGTTAATACGCATCGTTTGAGTGCTATTACCGAAAAATTTTTTCTATCGGGACACGCTACTGTGCATACATATATATATACATATATACATATATATATATATATGTATGCACAGCGCATACTCTAGAGACATTTATTCGTTCCCCCGCATAGTTAAGGGACATTTGCTTACTTTGGGGACTGTCCTCAAAGTTTTCGCGCCTTTTCACACATCTAGCGACCTACACTCAAAAAAAAAAGTTTGTAAAGTCAGCAAAAAATTTTGCTGAGTCAGCAAAATTTTAGTCAGGAGGATGCTTGCAAAAAAGTTGCTAATGTCAGCTCGCTGATTTTTAGCAACAAAATTTTTAGTTTCAGCAAAAGTTTTGCTAACACTTAGTAGATTAGAAATAAAAAAGCCTTGCTAAAAATTAATAAATTTTTTGCTGAATTTTAGTAGACTGAAAAAAACGCAAAAAATTTGTAGACAAATTGTAATTTAGTTAAACATATTTTTGTGATTCTTTTAAAAATAATTTACTATAATAACGCAATATAAAAATTTTTATTTTCCCACATTGACGACATGAACTAATTTAATATCTGAAAATATATAGAAATAAATATATATAACATAACAAAAATTTTCTTTCAATTACTTACATCAATGGTTGTCTAAATGATGCTATCGTTTAAAGGACGCAACTGCCGAAGATAATTATAGAAACGAAACGAAAAAATAAACAAAAACAAACGAAACGAAAATAACAACCCTGTTTTGCAATAAGAAAAAGGAACCATAAAAATCTACCTAAGATGTGTGTCTTTGTCTTTCGCTTTACTCTGTCTACATGTCTGTATATGTTTGTTTGCAATTTGACCACACTATTATTATTCTATAAACATTTAGTTTAAATAAATAAATATTTTATTTTGTCTTTTATTTAATTAATAGACAATTATTTTCACAAGCCGGTGACAACGCAAAATTTAAGTTGTTTTAATCCTCAATTTTGTTTTATGTATGAAAAAGAGATACAAAAACTTCCATGGTTGATTTTTTTATATGTCTTATTAGAGTTATACTTTTTAGTATCATTTTCCTCTTCTCCACTACATCTTGACATGCCGCGACATCTACTTCATTCTGCGTATATCTTTCAATCTGGTTGTCGTCCACACTATTAATGTGCTTGTCAGCACAATTTTTTTTTAGCAAAATAAATTAGTAAAACATTAGTATATTAGTAAAGCATTAGTATAAAACAGTTAAGTGCTGAATAAGTATAACAAAAATTTTAGCTGAAAACACGATTTTAGCAAAAAAATTTGCTAAAAAATAGTATACCTGATTTATAAGACGTTTTACTAAATTTTCTACTAACTTATTTTTTTGAGTGTAGCGTAGATGGTAAGTATAGCTGAGTGTACCGGTAAAAGAGTATTTTTTGTGACTGGCATTTGTAACATAACATTTGTAACTCAATAAGTTATCAACCGATTTTTAACTTATAACTTTGTAATTTTTACACTGATTTTAATAAATGAAGGGGCAATGTAGTTAGGAAAACGCTAACTTTAAGAATATTTGTTGTTTTAAAAGAAGATTCGATAAAAACCCTCGTAGAAGTTGAGGCGCTACGAAATAACCCCCAATGAAATAACACCCAAACGACAAAATGAAATAACCCCCAATGAAATAAATCCCAAAAAAATGAAATAAGTCCCAACAAAAAAAAATTAAATAATACCCAAAAGATATCAAATATTCCCCAAAGGTGAAAATGAAATAACACCCAAAATTTGGGGTTTGTTTCGTAATGAAATAACTCCCAAAGGAAGAAATGAAATAACACCCAATGAAATAAGCTCCAAAGAAATGAAATATGTCCCAAATTTTTTTTATTTTTTGTTTTTATATATTTTTATATACCTATAAAATTAAATAATTTTATAAAGCAGTTTTTTTTAATTAAGAATTCCTCGAACAGACTAGAAAACTTGAAATTTATTCTTCTGTAAGAAACTAAATGAAAAAAGCGCCGCAGTCGAAAATTTGAAACCGAATTAAAAATTTTAAATTCATAATTTTGGTAAGTAACATGTTGAAAAAAGCGCCGCAGGCGAACATTTGGTTTGGTTTCAAAAATCGCGCAATTTTCGCCTGCGGCGCTTTTTTCATTTAGTTTCTTACAGAAGAATAAATTTTAAATTCCATTTTTCATTATTTAATTACCTTTTCCAGGTATTTGATATTGATGATCAGCAGTTGGTTAAAACATCCAATTGGTACAACAGCAAACGTGCCATCAATTAATGTGCGTCTTCTTTCATTTTGGGGAATATTTTCCCTTATCAAATTTATTTAGAGCTTTGAGTTCTTCAAAAAGCGATTTATGGCTATCGTGATTATGTTCACTAAAGTTTGAACTTTTTGAAAGTTCACCATTCTCCAAATTAACACGCGACATGCAACTTTCCACATAGCATTCATAAAAAATTTTATTTTTATACGTAGATCGTTTTGCGTATAGAATACAGCAATTTGCTGTTTCTTCTTTTTCCACTAATAATTTCAAAATTCATTTTTAATACCACGTTTAAATTAGTTGTCACTTGCAAGAAACTATTTGCAGAACTGATTATGATTTCCAAAAATCATTAAAGAATTGCATCGTTGAATGAATGAATATCCTAACGGTATAATTTCATTGTAAAAATTATTAAAACCTGTTTTATTTGTAACAAATATTAAAAAAATTTCACTTTTAGCAAAATGAAATAACCACCAAAAAATATGAAAAAACCCCCAAAATAATTGCAAATGAAATAATCTCCAAAGAATTTAAAGTTTGGGCTTTATTTCATTGGGGGTTGCTTCATAATGAAATAATCTCCAAACCGTAAGATGAAATAATCCCAAAAAAAAATGAAAAAACCCCCAAACAATTTTACACAATTTTTTTGGGGGTTATTTCATTTTTGGCCGTTGGGGGTTATTTCATTGGGGGTTGAATTTAAAATTTGAATTATTCTTAAAATGTTTTTTATCGACCTATTTCTATTTTAAGTTTCAGTTTATTAAATAAAATAAAAAATTATGTCATTTAATGGTCTATCCTTATTGTTATTAAAAAAATCTCTATCTATTTGTACTAATAATAGTAAAAAAGTATATATTTTTGGAAAGGCCTGGTAATTTTCCTTAAAAATTAAAAATCGGATAATAAATGACTGAGTTAGAAATGTTTAAATACGCCAATCGCAAAAAATTCTCTTTTACCGTTATCTCGAAAATTTGAAGGTATATTGCAACTTCTCAAACTGGGTTTGTAATACAATCAGCTAGACTTACACAGTGTAATTATTTTTAAATAAGTTGTAAAATAAATCGAAAATAAATATGACGCAAGTTACTATTTTATATTTCAGCAATTTGTTTTCAAATTCTGCGATTTTTTTTTTTTGTAAGTTTTGCGATTTTACTCTTATTTTAAAGACATTAAATTTTCGCGATTGCTTTATTTTTTATTTAAAAATTTGAATTTTTTTTTATTTCATCCATGTTTTACTTATAGTAACTTTTTAAATTTTTAGAAATTTGTATTTAATTGGTATTTTGATGTATTCTTAAATTAGCGATGACATCATAATCCACAGCCTGCCTAAGGTTAAATTCGATTCACCCTTTGTACAATAAAAAATATCTAAAAATAATATTTGTTAAAGGTTGAGAGAGTACATGAAATGCTTCTGATATGGTCCAGATATGAGTTTGCTACTTATATGTTAATTTGTTGTATAAAAAACCCTCAATATTTCTTTTTGAGAAACCCTGTTTTTAAAAGGCCCTTGTTTTACCAACAAATTTTTTCATTACATTTTTTTTTGGGTTTGTTAAAAAAATAAACAATGATACACATTTTATTTTACCACAAAAATATTAATTTTCGACAAAACTCTGCCACAACATTAATGGCAAAACAAATAGGTACACCTATCCCCCGAGTAACAAGGTATTTTAATATATACTAAAACAACAAATTACCACACCGCAAATCATTTTTATAAAAAAATTCAAATTTGAGTGGTGAATGTAGATTGTGGGGCACATGAGCAGAAGGTGGTAAAACTTGTGTGAATATTAACAATATTGGGCTTTTATTAAAAAACTTGTTGGAATAATAGTATATGATATTTTTTTGTTGGGGTACACCCAAAAGCTTTTAAATATTTGTCTTGCTTTAAAGTTTGTTTTAGAAATATATGATGGGTTTTGTAAATAGAACTGAATTTTTTAATATTTAAAAATGTATGAATAGAAAGGTGTGAAATGGAGGTGTATAATATAAAAAAAATAAGGCAAGTAGAAAAATTTTGAGTTCGAAGATAAATAAAAGTTTTATAAAAATTTATTTTAAAATTTTTCTTTGGAATTTGTTGAGTGTTCTCGTACTTAAATAAAACAAGTCTGTAAAAGTTACAGAAAAATCTGTAATTTGTGAAGATTTTTCCTTTTTTGCTAATATTAGGCGAGCAGTTCGTTTTGCTAATTTGAGCAAAACGTGACTGTATTTTTTTGAGTAAAGTAAAAGTTCGTAAAATTTCCGTGTTAAAAATCCACATATATGGATATATATATATATGGTATTCAATCGGTTTACCGTTACTCGATTAATCGATGAATTTTAATCGAACAATTGTTCGAGTAAATTAAAATGGCCAATTTCGAGTAACGAATAACTCGAATAATTTTTTTTCGAGTAATCAAGTTAATCGAGTAAATACAAATTTATTCTATTTCAGTTAATACTTTCTAAAAAAAAAATTAAATTGTTCGTATTAAAAAAAAAAAAAAAAAAAAATATATATATATAAAATATGTAGCCATGTGGCAGTTACCGTTTTAATTTAAATGTAATACTTTTTTTAGTAGGGGTATAACTTTTTTTACGTGGCACCACGATATGGGTGCCACTGTACTGATTCAAAAATATTTGTCTTTAGTTATTTTGGAGAAAAAACCGTTCCCCACCGATAAATATGCCTAACATATCACACTTTAATATTTTTATTTTAAATATCCTTGAACAATTATAGACATTAAGATCAGAGAAGCCAAAATATGACAAAATCTGTTGTGTTTATGACCAAAAAAGCTTAGAGAAAAGTAAAAAAAATATGAAATCTGCAAAGAGGTAAAAAATGGACTTTTTAAAAGAAAAAGTAAAATTGAAGAAAATATCATTTATAGCAAAGAATATCTAAAAAGTCAATTTTAAAGCTTAAAAATCTTAAAAAAAAATCATATATGGGTAAAAATGGCGAAAAAAGCATATTTGTTTTCTGGGATTATGATACTCAAATAAAGGGTCAGTTTATGTAGACATCGAAACTAAAAAAAATATGTAAGACCAAAAGGTTCGATTTGAAGAAAAAAAAAAAAATGCAACAGTCTATTAGATTGTAATGACTTTTTTTTTGTGCAAGATCAAATAAACTGAATTCATCATATTTTGGGGTTACAGGTCGGATTTAGCCGACACTCTTTTCTTTCTTTCGGATCATTATACAACTTAATCACATATAGTAAAAATTATATTTTGCAAACAAAATGAAATTGAACAAAACTCTTTCGTTTATTAATGGCGTCGAAAAAGTAATATAATTTTTCTTTATATTTTTAATATTTGCAAAAAATGCTTAACCCTCCGATGAGTGAGAAGGTCCCTAGGGACCTTTTTGCTTTTTCAAACTGAAATTACTCCTACTTCGGCCACTACATATTGAAAAAATTATTTTTGTATGTAGAATTTAGTTATAAACAATAAAAACAAAAAACAAAAAAATCAAAAAAAAATTTTTATATGAAAAAAACATGATTTACAAAAAAGGTCCGTAGTGACCTTTTCACACGGCCGTGAAGTTCAGAACTGTCACTCATCGGAGGGAAAAAAAGTAAAATATATTAATTGTATATTATTTAAGAACTTATTTTTAGTTTAAATTAATTAATTTTGATAAAAATATTTTTCAGAACTCCTAATTTTGTATTTTTTTGTGTGGTTTTATGTGTTTTAAGGAAAATTTAATAAAATAAAATTATTAAAATTAATCGAGTTACTCGAGTAATTATAAAATCTTACTCGATTAATCGAGTAAGTTAAAAACCTCAAAATCGAGTTACTCGTTTACTCGAACAAAACAAAACCCGAGTAATTTGAATACCCTAGTGGATCCTTACACACCTTACAGTCCACATGTTCATGTATGGATGTCCACATGCATCCATACGTGATTCATAAGTGCTCATAAACCATTCTTATACGTTCATATACGGAATCTTAAATGTTGATCTGTGTGCAATTACGCAATTTGAGGTAATATTTACATATACAATCATATATAGCGATACATTTCCATACATGGTGGTATGTGTACATTAGAGTGTTCCATAGGTTTAAATGTTGGAAGCCTTAGTACGGTACCCTCTATTTTTTCTTTGTTTGACTTGAATATAACTCATGTGTAATTATAGGCCTCTACGACAACGCCTACCCTAAGCGACTAGGCCTTAATGAGCGAAACATGCGTTTGTATGGGAAAAAATTACTTTTTCAGTTTTTTCAAATTTTTTTAAATATTGTAACAGTTTTTATTCTACATGAAGAATAATTCGACATAATGATAATAACTAGCCCGGTAATAAATACTGCCCCAGACCACTAATGTGCCAATTATTGCTTGACCGAAAAATTCGATCACACATCTTAAACATTTTTGAAATTGATTGCTACAATATAATTTTTTATTCAAAAGACTCAAAATTGTGAGATATGGACGAAGTTTTTATTTTTGGATGTCGTTAACCTGTCTTAAGGTGATGTCAAAAACGGACAACATTTTTGGGGTGCTTGTCAAATCTCTATTTTCAATTTTTAAAATGTTTTCTTCAACAAACGCGAAAAAATTGATATTTGTACTCCAGGGTCTTGTTTTAAGCATCTTAGAGAATAACAATAAAAACATTTAAAATTATCCCCCAGTACATTAGGGTAACAAGGCTTATTTGTTGTCATAAAATATTGAAAATCGAAAATTAGCTACTTTAGTAACTTTTGTTGTTTTATTTTATAACAGTAACTCAAGGTTGAAAAAATTTTTTTGCAACATCATTAACAAACGTGGTCATGTGGCCCCAAATGACCCCACACTTATTTATTTCAATTTACAAAAAAGGTCAGAGCGTTGCTTACTACTATTGGATTTTAAGAAACGTAGTCTAAAATATTATAACACAATATCTGAAGATTCTGTGGCAATAATTTTGAGCAAATTGAACAACGTTAACCCGTGCCGTGCCTCATTTAGATCAAGGGAGATATTGCGGGAATTTATATACATTTAAACAAAAAATATTTCAGTCCTGCTTTTTTCAAACCTTGCTACAGTCATTTTTTAAATTCCTAAACAAATATTCTAAAATTACAAATATTAGATGCTTTTGGTGCTTAAGTGACCCTCTGTTAAAAAAACTTCAAAAATACATTTTATGCAGCAGATATATATTATTTTTAACCAGAAAGAAAATTTTACCATAACTATTGTAAAAAGCAGACAAACATCACAAGTAATCTTTTGAGAATACTTGACCTGTTATTTAAGGAGCTGTTTCCTATTCAGAAATTGATTCTTCTGTTAATAAAGAACTATTAAAGAAATGGCACCAGAATATATGGTATTTATCAGCAGAAGATATTTCTATTAAGTGATGCTAAATTAAATCAATAAAATATTGAAAGCCCCATATACTCTATAATCCTTTAAATTGTTTTGCGGCCCCTTAGCGGTTGGATAAACTTAATAAAGATTTAACATTTTTTTTTTGACAATGTGCGCCCCGGTAGGATAGTTGGTAGCGTGCTGGCTTATCAGTGCGGTGGTCGAGGGTTCAATTCCCACCAGAGGCACTGGTCGGTTTTCTTTACAACGCGCTGAAAGCCATGGTAGCTAGTGCTCGGTTAGGGTAATAGTATACATATAATTTGTAATTATATGATTATTAATTAATAAAATAAAAAAATAAAAATATTTACTTCGGTATTGCCATCAGTGATTTGCGTGTGCGAAGGCAAAATCTCTTAAATTAAAAGTGACGCGTAATTCACTCACGATGACTTATGATCAAAATGTCTTCACACTAAAGTGTATAATAGGCATCAACACAAATGTGTACATATAGAAACATTAACAAAAAGACTCTGTTCTGCTAAAAAAAATGCAAAATTAAAAAAAAAAATCTATTTTAGTAAAATTTATGGACAAATCCGAAAAAAACAAAAAATTAAGATCAGTTTTTAATTTTTGTGGAGCTCTTACTCTTTGTGTATATTTATGGTACATCATCCCGATTTACATCCAACTGCGCACAAATTTAAGGTTTTTTCTTGACACTTTCCAAAAACTCGCTACATAAACGGTAGCATATTTTCTGGCCAAAAAACTGGAAACAGTTAAAATTTAGAAATGTTGGTTTCAAATCATTAACACTCTAACTGGCAAACGATGTTTTGCAACGAAATTCATACTATGTGCGCCACTCGAAAAACAAATAATAAATTCTTCAATAAAATTTTTTATCTTTTTTTTTAGTTAGTCTCTTTACAGGAAGAAGAAGAAGTAAACATTTTTATTGAAAAATTTTACGGACACAAGGGATACACCAGACTGCCGCAGTTTCGTCCCCCTCCTGGGACTCGTCAGTGGTTAATTTATGTGTCAATTGAACAAAGTATTTTATATTGTTAATTTGCTCTATATGAAAAACTTTTTATTTTTTGGTGTCGTACTGTGATTTGAACTCACTGCCTTAGCATCAAGCTATGCATCGTAATCTCACCTCTTAACGAGTTGAGCCACGGTCGACACAGCGATGACTGTGGCTAAAGTGGAGTTTGGTCACACTACATACAAACAAGTATTGTTTCGATCAGAAGAGACAGAATTAACTAATACCAATGCACAATTCATTTCTCAACTAGAATGCTTTTTCTTCTTATCGTTGCCTAATTTAGGCGATATGAGCCAAAATATTTTAGGGTGCATTGTGAAAACTAAAGCATATAAATGTGAAGTTTTGAACAAAAATTATTTCTCTTACCAAGATATAACCACACTCCAAAAACTATTTTTTTTCTGCTTCTATTTAAGAAGATATCACGATTTTCGCCTTTTGGAAACAGCGAAATTAGGCGAAAAAGTATCGAAACTTCAATTTATATTGTTCAAACTTCAACGCTTTGGTATTAATACTTAATGTCTTCTTCCAAATTTTATAAAAATCCGTCTATTAGTTTATAAGTTAAGATGATGTGCTTTAGAAGAATCCTGATAAAATACTGTGAGTCCTTGGGCCAAAGTAAGGACTTATTATTAAAGATAAAGCTTCAATCTTACTTATATTTTATTATAAAGAATTTTTGGTCAAATTAATTTGGTTTTTTAGATTTTTGAAAACTATGTTTTTTCAAAAATAATTACTTTTTGAAATTTTACGAAATTTTGATTTTGAAGCTTTCTCGCTTCCAAACCGGGGAATGCACACGAAAAATTACTTCGCAAAATATTTAGCAAATTTAGTTTTCTATCGGAATATATTGATCTCTAAGTATAAAACGCTTATTTGGCGATTTGTGGTAAATTTTATGAACACTGCCCTGAGGCAGCCTTACCCGTTAGAGGGTTAACAGACATGTTGCTTTCCAAGCCAAATGTCCCGCTACAGGAAAAAGTATATCAGAACAATGCCAAACTAACAATATTTGATCTTCTATAGCGATAAAAATAGTGTAAGAACTTTTTCAATTATGTCTTTCTTTATGTTTCAATTTGTATAAAGTTGCAAATATTTTTTTCGATTTCTGAAAAATTAAAAATTTTGAGTTGAGTCACTTTTGTACTAGGTGTGCGATATGTATTATTTATTGCTCATACGCCACGTAAACCTAGCAATTGTTTTAACAAGCAAATATTGAAATATATATGAAGGACAATATTCCACGAATATTTTCTCCAAAACTAATACTAGTTACACTATGAAACTGCCTGTGTCGATAAAAAAACGTACACTAAAAAAAAAAAATCTGTGATGGCTACAGCAAATGTTGCTGTTATTACTGGAAATTTAACTATTTTAAGCCTTGCAGTATTTTTTTTTGCTAAATTTAGCATAACACATGTCTGCTGAAGTGTGGTAAAATGAAAGTAGTAGAAAAAATGAGTAGAAACTATTAAATCTTAGTAAATTGTTGCACTATGAAATTTAAAAATATTTTGATAAAAATCAACTACGTTACTACACTCACAATATTTTTTCCGTAATGACTACTGAAAACAATTGTATTTTTTAGTTTATTTTCGACTATTGAATATTAATTGACAAAATTCATAAAAACAATAGATTGTTTTCGTTTATTTCAATACTCAATATAATATAACAACTTTTTGTTTTGAATAGAAAATTTTAACTGAATATTTTAACTATTACGGAAAGTCCGTTTGTTTGTTAATTTTTTTTTTTTGCTGAATAACAGACAGAACGTTAAAAAATATATTTCTTTGGTAATTTAACTGCATATTCTATTGAAACAACTTTACCGATTAAACTTTTAAATAACTGTTGATTTTTTACGGAAAAGTTCTTGTGAGTGTAATTTTTAGTAAAATAGTTGTTAACTGCAATTTAAAACCATTTTGCTAAAATCAGCAAAAAAATTACTAAATTTTAGTGATATTAGTACAATGAAATTAGTAGAAAAAAATACTAAATTTTAGTAATACTTTTTTAACTATCTCTTTTATCAATTATTTATTTAATAAACACAACCCAAGCATTTTAAAAGCACTTTTAAAAGCACAACAAGCTACAACAACAAACTACAAGCCTGCTTTTGGAGCACAAGCAATGTCCCTACAAAAATTAGTGGAAAACCATACTTGGGATTTTTTCATTAGCTTTGGAATTTCAATAGTTAACTAATGCTAATGCCAAAAAATTTCATTACCATTTAATTGTAATGAAATTTTTTTGGCATTAGCACTTGTCCTACTAATGCTAATGAAATCACACTAATGCCTGAAAAACTAATTACAATTGAGCAAAAAAGCATTTGTTTACAACAAAAAAATGGAGTGTTAATTATAACACTGGATACAGGAAACGAAATGGAACTAGGAACTTACTTTCTACTATCCGATAAAATATGTTTATGTTTGTATTATCACGTAAATAAGTAAAATAACGAAATCACCCTGTGGCTGTTTTTAAAAAAATTATCACTCGGGATCTCTCTCGGACCTAGCTTATTTATATTATAGGAGTATTTTTGTCCGTTTTGCTCTATCTCGCTTAGTTTTGGAGATACTGGAGATTTTAAAATATCGCCATTTTGTAAAATGGCTTGTATCTCGAAAACTAAGCAAGATATCGCAAAACGGACAAAATTTTTTATAAACTTTAGCAAAAGGCGATGCTTCCGACAACACAAATGTCGTTCCATTTTGGGCCAATGCTCAATTCTATTATCGGAGTGATAAAATTTTTATTTTCACGTACGTTTTTGGGTAAACAAATAATTGAGACACCCTGTGGTTTTTTTCATAAAAAAATTGATCTATCGGAATCTTTCCCAGACCTAGCATATTTGCATTCAGTCAATTGCAATTTGCTTTCTTTAATTAATTCATTACTAATGGTTATGAAATTTAAAATCATTATCTTTAATCAATGCAATTCATTACCATTAATTAAAAATAAGCTAATGAAAATAATTTCATTACAATAGACATCATTGAAATAGTAATGAAAACATCAATTAATTAGGCCGTTCAATTAATTAGTCTCATGTAATGCGAAAACCTATTTTGACTTGTTGGAGAACAATGTAATTGACATTGTTGCCAAACTATATGGGGTTAATGGGACGTTCCAACAAGACAACGCTCCCATCCATGTCGTTCGTTTCACAAAAAACTTGTTCAATGAGTACAAGATACCGGTATTGGAATGTCCAGCCTTAAGTCCAGAACTAAGTCACATTGAAGACCTCTGGCGGAACCTTTCCGCCAATGTCTTTTCAAAGTCAAAGCTATAAACGACGCTTAAAGAATTTAAACTAGCAATATTCATAGAATGCGAAAATATTGATATTGGCACTTTGAGAAACTGTTTGGGTTATATGCTCTGTTTTCTTATTAATTACTTATTTGTCTTATTAATTACTTATTTATAGTATTAATCAATATGAATAAATATAAATTTTCTTTTATGTACATATAACTATTTGCTATAAAGCATTTACGTTTTTATTTTTGCTATATTAAAAAATAATAATTTAAATGTTTTAAAGACCACATTATATATTAATGTGTAAAAAAATGTAAAATAAAAAAAAATACAAAAAATATTTTTTTTATTATCTATAACTCAATATAATACATTGCACATATAATTATTTTACTTAGGCAGTTTTTAACCCTGCACGCAGAAGAAATACACTTTTGAATATGTTTGCAATTTATATATTTACAATGATTCAAATTTTCAAACTTAAACAAAGATATATTTGCAATTCTAAAGTGTTTAGATACTATGTTTGGGATATGCAAATATACTAGGGCGGGTCAAATTGTATGGAACGAGAAATTTTGCTTAAGAGACCATAGCTATAAGTCGGATTTGGAGCCCCCCAAAATTTCAAAATAGATATTTTTCCATATATATATAGAATAATTTAATTAAATTCGTCATAAAATCGGATAGAATTATAGTAGATTTCTCAATCGGGGCTTGTTTGAAAGGTATTTTTATCACCTTTCAGAATCTGTATTGATACCAATATTTTATTTTTAGTAGAGATATTAGTAGAGATATTTTTAGTAGAGATATTAGGAATGTGTTGTCGAAAAATAGCCTAAAATGAACTTTTAACTAATAAATTCTGAATTTTCTTCGATTTTTTTGGATTTTTTTTTTTTGCAGATTATGAAAGTTCAGATAATTTCCAACAACTTTTATTACGATAAATTTTTTTGTTTTCGAACTCCTTTTTGTAGGAAAATCGATCTGAAATAATCAACATTTTCAAGGTTTCAACAAAAAAAAACACTATTTTTACATTTTTAATTCAATTTATTTTTAAATATTAGTCTCGACCTACATTTTAATGTTTTAACGTGGTAATATTATTTTTTAAGGTCCTTTTTACTTTCCATTCGAGGAGGTTTCCTACGACTTTCTAATGTCACTGCCATAACTCCTTCACGATTCTTTTCTATAACTCGTTTTGAAACACTCGTTAATAATTGTACATGTCTTTCTGTTCCTTGTATGTGCATTGGAATTAGTGGATCAGCCAGTGGTGGTTCATCGAATCTAAGTATTCTACCAAGTGATCATATGGAATCTGTCGAGTAAATGCTGGTTCAAATAATATATCGTCGTTATTCATATGAACCATATTGACATAATCGGTAGCATCGAAATTTAATATATATTTTTTTTGTAAACTCTGAGTTTTGTTGGATCGTACAATTTTTCTCGATAGTGTAAAATCTTTTTGAAAGCTCTATCCCGTATTGCTTTTCGATCATCAAATAACAGTGTTAACAAGATATTTTCTGGATGTGCGTAATATGAGTTGTTTTGAATTACACCATCTACAATATTACGTAAGTTTGGTTGTAAGTATCGTGTCCAAGAGTTTACAAAAAATATATATTAAATTTCGATGCTACCGATTATGTCAATATAGTTGATATGAATAACTACGATATATTATTTGAACCAGCATTTACTCGACAGATTCCATACGATCACTTGGTAGAATACTTAGATTTCGTTAATAATTCTATCCGATTTTATGACGAATTTAATTAAATTATTCTATGTATATATGGAAAAATATCTGTTTTGAAGTTTTGGGCGGCTCCAAATCCGACTTAGAGCTATGGTCTCTTCAGCTAAATTTCTCAGAATCACCTATAGATTACATTTTTGCTATACGCTTCATCAAAAAAAAAAAATGAACCCGCCCTAAAATATACATATATTAAACATATATATTTGCAGCCAAACATATATATGTTTGGCGGTATATGGTTTTCACTTTTTCCAAACATATATATATGTACAGGCAAACATAATTATAGTTTCAAGCAAACATATTATATTAGAAACATGGGAAACGGAAACGTTTTCTAAACAAAATTATACTACCAGCATTTATATTTCCCGGACGGGGTGTTTTTTTTTTCCGCGAGTGTCCATCGTTTTAGTTGCAACAGGTGTCGAACATTTTTGAAATTGTTCATATATATTTCATATCTAAAAGTACATTATTGTATTTTGTGTACTCAAATTCAAAATTGTCTCTATATTTGTTTGTAATTTTAAAAAAACCTTGACTTTATTGTGGTTTGCGTGTTTAGTTTAATTATGAGTTTGCAAGTGTGTGTTTGTCTAATCATAATCATCATCAACATTACCGTCATCATAAACATGAACACTTTACACAGACTAAACATTTCTGACACAACAAAAAGTAAAAGTCATCAACAAATGAAATGTGTGAGCGAAAGTGTCCTTTGTTTTTGTATGTAGTTGTAAAAATAATACAAAAGTAGACAATGCCATTCATGTTAAATCTATGATGGCTTATATGTGGTCTTTCCTACTTGATATTTATAAAACATATATGACAGACATACGTATAAATAGAAAAAAACAGAAAATGTAAAAAGTATAATAAACATTTCTATACCAAAAGTATAGAGGATTTTCCGAACTAATTCTGTGACCTTTACATTATACAATGTTGACGATTTATTATCAAAATGTTAAGGTATTTTCGGGATACAATCTTTGTTTGACACAATAAGAAGGATCATTTTTTTAAATAAAATGAGCCAAATTGAAACTTAAATTAATCTTTATACATGTTCTTCGATAATTTATATTAAGAAGACTTGTTTGTTAGAACAAAAACTTTTTCTATTAACCTTTAAAGGAGCAGGAATAAACAGTAGACAGAAATTGGGGTTTATAATATAAATTAAGATACTCCGATAAAGCAAAGTTCAAAAGTTATTGTTCCAATTCCACTTGTTTCCTGTTCTTCATGTTTAGTTTTAAATTCCACTTATTCTCCGTTATTTTGTTCCCAATATGAAGCACACAAATTCCACTCATTGCTTGTTTTGTTCCATATCACTTTAAAATAAAAAAAAAAAAAAATCCAACTCAGGATTTTTTTTGTAAACAAATGATTTTTTTTTTAACAATTGAAGGGCTTATTGTAAAAACTTGATAAGCCACATTTTTTTTATTGCTGATGTTAGCTCGTTTCTACTTATAATTTGATGAATATTTTATAAAAGTCTAGCTTACACATTAATAACAAGTGCCAAGGATACAAAAGTCTTTCAAAAGTTCTACTTTCTACATTTAATCAAAACTTTAAAGGCAAAAAACCAGCAAAAATTTAAATGTGTCTTATCAAGTTTTTACAATAAGCCCTTCAATTGTAATTGGTTTGTTATGCATTAGTGTGATTTCATTATCATTAATAATAATTTTTCTAAAGGAAAATATTTCATTATCATTCAATGGTAATGAAATTTCAATTGTAATAAAAAATTCCCATGTATGGTATTAATGAATTCATTCATAAAACTGATAAAGTTTTGTGATAATTGATACATTTCTTTAAGTTAAGGACATTTTTCTTAACATTTTAATATAATTTTTCTGACAACCAAAACCTTCAAATTATGTTCAATTGAGGGTTAATTTATCCTCCCTACTCCTTGTTGTATTGTTCTGGGGTTGTTCTCTTCTTTTTATTGCCCTTTTGTCATTTACTGTGATTTTTTTCCCATTATCGTTTTGTTTCACATTTTTCCAATCTTTGTTGTTGTAACTATTGTTGGATTTTATATTGTTTTTATTACACTTTTGTATTGTGTTTTGTTGCTTTTAACGATTTATTATTGTCATTTGTTTTTACATTACATGTGTGGGTTTTACTGAGGTTGTGTGTGTGCGAAAACGTACATTTATCTGATTTTCAAGTGTTAAGCAGATTTTTATATACAATTATGTGTCAATAGGCTGGAGGTTTTGTTTTCAGTAGCATTTTTTTACGATTTGGTTGATTTGGTTTATCACATCATTCTAGAGTGTTATACATATAAATTAGTTTTTAAAATTTTCTTTAAATATTGATTATATTGTAACATGCGAATAATGGTGGATAAAGAGGGAGTTACAAGGACTCAATATAAGTTTGTTATTTTATTTATGTCGTATGACAGTCAACAGGTTAAAGGATTTGCATATTTAGATTATTTTATTTTATTAAAAATGTTACTCCATTTTTGGATATAAAAGACAAGTTGTGATTTATTTTAGGTATATATTCCATACGAGCATTTCCATAGTGACATACGTAACCGGTCGGTCGTACGGTTCAATGAGGTGAAAAACAAGGAAAATTGATTTTTTTTTTGTAAAGGGTCATTTGTTAGCGACTTTCTTTTTGGCAACACTGTTTTTTTCAGCTCAGCTGTCTTCGTGTAACATGTTCAGTTTGGTCTATATTTTAACCATGAATCGACTTACAAACGAACACTTGCAGATTATTGTATATTCTTATCAAAATTCATGCTCGGTTTAGAAAGTGCATAGTGCACTTCTTGCAATTTATGGTCAGTTTGGGCGACCTTCTGAGGCGGCTATTCGAAATCTTGTGACTAAATTTCGCACCCAATTTACATTATTGGACAGAGGGAAATATCACAGCTGTATTCGCCAGTGAATTACGAAAAAGATCCACTTTTTTATCGGAAATTGTGTTCAGCGACGAAGCTCATTTCTGGTTGAATGGTTACGTGAACAAGCAAAATTGCTTGAAGAGCAGCCAGATGCATTGCTTTAACTGCAAATGCATTCCGAAAAATGCACTGTTTGGTGTGGATTATTGGCCGGTGGCATCATTGGACCGTACTTTTTCAAAGATGGTGAAGGCAGGAACATAACTGTGCATGGAGAGCGCTACCGTGCGATGATTACAATCTTTTTTTTTTGCCCAAAATGGAAGAGCTGTACTTGGGTGACATGTGGTTTCAATAAGACGGTGCCACATACCACACATCATTCAAAACAATGACAAAATTGAGAGGCGAGTTCGGTGAACAGTTTATTTCACGTTTGGGGCCGGTCAATTGGCTGCCGAGATCGTGTGATTTAACGCCTTCAAAATATATTTTTTGTGGGGCTATGTTAAGGCTCATGTCTATAGGGACAATCCCGCACGGTTGATGCACTGGAAGCCAATATTGAAGAATTTATTCGTGAGATACCGGCCGATATGTTGGAGAGAGTATGCAAAAATTGGACCCAGCGTATGAACCATTTAAGGCGTAGTCGCGGTCAACGATGAACGTTCTATCGACTGAAATAAAGATTTCATACATTTCTCTAAATTTTATGTGTTTTTTTTATCAAATCCGAAAGCCATTAAAAAATCAGCCTTTACTTCTTTATATTTTTGTGTAGATCTTTAGAAACTCGAAATTTAGTAAATAATCGAACTGCTTGGTCCTAAAATAAAAGCAATTGACGACGTTGACATGACGTGACAAAAATAGATGTTCATTTTTTGTCCCTTACAAAAACGAAAAAAATCTGCGAATTGCGCCGACCTTTTTTAATAAAACTTTTTTTTGTAATATAATTTGGAATACTGTAAGTATTTTTTTTATTTTATTAATTAATAATCATATAGTTACAAATTATATACTATTACCCTAACCGAGCACTAGCTACTATGGCCTTCGGCGCGTTGTAGCGAAAACATACCAGTGGCTCTGGTGGGAATCGAACCCACGACCCCCGCACAGATAAGCCAGCATGCTACCAACTAGCCTACCGGGGCGCACTACTGTAAGTATGTTTTACAATTTATTGAACAAATAAAAATTTTTTAATTTTCTGTTGCAATCCATAGAGTGAAGCGTTACGTAGCGACATAAATTTTATATAAGGTAAATGCAAATACAAAATATGGTGAATTTATTTTTATGTGGTGAATTTATTTTTGATAAATACAATGGATAGCATGTAAATTAAATTAATTCTATTACACAGCAAAACGACTACAAGTTTTCCAACGCTGCTACTAGAGTATACTTTTCAAAAGGTTTGATATCAGCACAAATCAGAACAGATAGGACTTTCAAATGACATAAAAAGTTTTGTGAATAAATGTCAATTCTCCATATTTTAACGTCCCGAATATACCGAAAAAGCGATTTTTTTAAGACTTTAGTTTAAGATATCACAAAAATCTTTCAAAATTATACTCTTATCCCAGGGTCTTGACGTTTCCAGATGCTTATGGCCTGTGTTTTTAGTAGAATATGTGAAACTTTTCTTTGTAATTTAAAAGGTCTACTAGAGAAGGGGTCTTTGGAGAAAAAATCTCAGAAATAAAAAAGTTACAGCTTGTTATTTTACATAGGCAATATTTACTAAAATTTACTTAATGCCTTTTTCTCAAAGAAAATTTATTGAAAATTGGCTGCCACCAAAGACTATATACAAATAGAGAAGCTACGGTACACAGCGTTTGTTATGCTTACCAACTTAACTCGGTCGAATAATGAAAACATTTTTTTACACTAAAAAAGAATTGCAACATGTTTATAGAAAACTGTTGCTTAAAACGCTCACTTTTGTTTTCCTTATATTTTGTTATTTTCTATTAAAAAATAATATATATTTTAATTTTATCTCGCTTATTTAACGGTTAAAATTTGAAAGTACTGACAAAAAGCCATGAAATTATTCTGGAGGATTTTGGCCGCTGTGACCAAATGGAGCTAGGTGCACATATAACCTATATGCCATTTTAAAATTCTCACTATGATTAGTTCAAATTTAAATACTGAACCAGTTTTTTTATACAGTTTTTCAAGTTGTTTTCCCTATAACTTAAGGACAACTTTTTTTTATAAAGCTTCTTTTCATTTAAAACATCAACAAATGAATTAAAATGGTCTCAAATCGATTAAAAATTATTCATTTACCCATTTAAGGATCAACTAAACATACACTTCACTAATTCGAAACATTTTTTTATTTTTATTTAAAAATTTATTTTAAAAAAACGAACACCAAAGAGATTTGTTTGAGAAAAAAAAATCTAAAAGTGTTAAATTTTCAATATTTTAAACCACTTCGCTTCAAAAACACTGATTAAGGAGTTACACGTTGTTGATTCTTTCTTAATGAATATTTTTCTAGATTGCTATTTTCTGTATGCCCCAATTTTGCAAAACAAAATATCGTAACAAAAATTAACTTTTTGTCATAGAATTTTGCAGATTTTAAAATTGAGCGGTCACTTTTAAATTCTATTTCGCGTTTTGAGTAGTTGTTAGGCAGTTGAGGAGTTGTTTTGTTAAGACTCGGAGGCGACGGAACGAGTAAAATAATTACAAACAAATTGATCTAAACAAGGTTTTTATTGAAATATAAGGAGTTTTGGAAATGACGAATTCTCTTTCTCAAAATGACGATTTCGAGGATTGATTTCGGACTTAAACTTTGATAAAGGTTAAAGTATAAATAAAAATATAATAAAAAGTGATTATGGCACCTTTAATTTTTGTATGCGTATTGTGAATGCTTAAATAATGGTTATAATTGAAATCGTCAGAAAATGTTACTTATTTGAGAAGGTTTATTTGCTATTTTAGACTCCCAGAGGGTCTAAAATAAATCTTATGGATCTTAAAATAAAATGAATTTCTGAAATCGTGAGAGTACCCAAATTATATATTACTAGGCGTAAAGTTTATGGGGGAAAGGGGGCCTCATCCCCTTAAGCGATAACAGAAAACATTTACTTTTTTAATTCTAGAGGGGGGTCACATACACTCAGAGGAAAATTTTGCTATTTGCCAACTGAAATTCGGTCACTAGGACTCAAATTCGGTTATTGCGAATTTCAGTCGGTTGGTACAACTGACCGTTAGTTTCACCAAAGAAGTTCGGTTAATTTTAGTTGCAACTCCCACAATATTCAGAAATCTAATGTAGATATCGTTGTACTAACTGAATTCATAAGTTGTTATCATTAAAATACACGTTTGAGTTCGCTTGGAACATTATTTCTGTGTGCACTTTTTGTTTTGAAGGCTGCCCAAAAAAGTAAACTTTAGGCGAATTTTTAGTTCTTACTTATATAAATTGTTATTTTTATGTACGGAATTTTATGAATTTTTTAAAAGTAAAAATGTGTTCTTTTTTTCATAATTGTCCTACTTCTTTTCCCTCGATGGCCTTTTTTTTGTCGATTTCATATCCGGCAACCCTAGTTCATCCTAACAAGGTCCATTCAACATTCGAATGAACTGGATATCTTGGCTTAAACTTTCGTTCAAATTTTTATTTTCCAAATCTTGGAGTACCTCATAATTTGAATGTGGGTTGGGTGAGGTTTAGTTAAGGGTATTGGACCTGTAAACTTCGGCTTCGATGGGTGGTGAGGGTAAATTTTATTTTTCGATTACATCAGAATTAACCAAAAAGTTCGATGTCGATACAAGAAAAGCCTCTGGTAGGGTGGGTTTCACAGCAAAAGTTGCGAACCATGAACAAAAAAAAATTCATCACTTCAAACATCCGTGTTTGTGTGGGTGGCGTTCCTTTGGGAGGGTGATGCCAACAGAGCTTCTTTTAACTGGACTCTTTTACTTAATTAAAAGCTCTTGGCCTTAATATATTCGCTGGTGACTGCATCAAGAGTTTTGACTCAAGCTTCCTTTGGGTCTTCCGGGAGTGCACATTCTCATATCTTCACGGGTGAAACATTGTTACAACCGGTTTTGCGTTGAACTCGAAGTTGCTCTATTAAGCGAATTTGCTGTATCTTCTCCTATTAAGTTATCAACATACGTTCAATGTCCAAATTCGAACAAATTCGAACAAAAACGTTTTAAAAGCTTTTTTTTCAATTAAATCTCAAATTTTAATAATTTTTTTGTTCATTTAAAATATTCAAGATTTATCATGATTTTTATATGTAGAAATTTAATACATTTTTTATGATTTTTTAATTAATTTCCCTCTTTTTTTATTTGAGTGCTCATTTTAATGGACTTTTATTGTACAGACATTGTTAACCCCTATAAAGTTTAAAATTTAATGATTTTTTAATTATGTTTTTAATTACACAATAATTTTTTTGTACAAATACAGATAAAATAAAATGAAACAACAATGAATACTTAAATACATATAAGGAAATTTATTGTTATGAAAATAATGAAAATAAGGGGGAATATATTGTTAGGATGGGGGGAAAAAGTGTTTTATCTGGCAATTCGGACTTATGCTAATAGGGCAATAAGTAGAGAGACATTTTAAATAGACATGGAATATTAAAATTTAAATTAATATTTATATATGACAATAATTACAGTTACATTTCAATGGAATATACTTTCTTTTTTTTTAAAGAGAAGCGACACTCAGGAAATTCTTCCTATTTATTAATGTGTTGCTTTCTTTGGAAAGGGGATAGTGGAGAAATGAAAGGTGGTGAAGGATGAAGGGCTTCAAACATGACATCACTGTAATTGCTGCGCGAAATAAGTCCTATAACAGTTGTTGCTCGCTACCTGATGTAGAGTTGGCAAATTTATTGAAGCTTTTTTTTTTGTGTGATAGCCCTGATTCGTTATTTTACTTCGGTGGGGTTAAGTGCTATGGGAACACCGAAGGCGGGCGCTGCGATACTTATGAGGGATAGAAAACTCATACATATTATTTTTCTAAATTGATGTTGTCGTCACAGGGATTCGAACCCGGGACCATCTGTGTAACAGTCCAACTTGAAAAATCAAAGATTTAAGAGAAATCAAAGCAGTTGATTTACATTTCTGTCCTGTTTAAAATTATACCCCATCTGTTATGTTTGTTGGGTCAAATTGACCCCATTTGAAATCATTAAGAATTATACTAAAAAGTTGTTGTAATTATTTTTTTTTTTTCATAATTACAATTTAAGGACACTTTGAAGTGAGTATATGTAGTAAAAATAGTTACACATAGAGAAATAAAGTGCCAACCGAATTGAAAAGTGTATTTTGGTGGTAACAACCAATAAATTCGATTAGCACAACCATATTCAAATTTGCTATCTAAATATTTTGGGTGGTGCAACTAAAATTCAGTTGTATTAATCGAACTTTGAAACCCAATATTTAATTTTACCAACCAAGTTTTAAAGCTGTTACCGAATTTGAGTCGTAGTAACGGAATTTCAGTTGACAAATGGCAATTGTTTTTTTGTGTGTACATAAAACATAAAACAAAAAACATATATTTTTAATTCTTGGGATTACAGAAATTTGTCACAAAATTTCTGTTGGTTTTGTATTTAAAAAAAAAAAACTTAATAATTTTTAAAAGACTCATGGTATTTGGATCAGCCTTAAACCAAGTAATGTGAAATCTTCAACAAAATTATAAAATGCTTAAAATAGTTTTTTTTTTATCCAATTTCAAAATTTTTTACACACATCGATTATTCTTAACAAACTTAACAAAAAAAAATATATTCAAACTTTATTAAAACCTCTTATAGTTTAACAGCCGTATTTATAAAAAAGTCTTATTGTAAGTTTACAGAGTGCAATAGCTATTATAGACTTTTTGTCTTATTAATCACTCATAAAAGTGTTAATTCATAAAGAAACAATAACAGCTCCATAACTATTGAACATTTGTAGTAATTTTTTGCTTATGTATGGCAACTCTCTTTTTATTTACTTGTCATTTAGTTGTTAGTGACGCTTTAAACCACTGATTAATAAACCCGGTAATCAATTATATGTTTATTTGTCCATAATTTTTGTTCAACATTCGACCGTAAAAAGTATGTTTTAAAAATAAAAAACGTATAAAATGAGTTCTGAAAAAAATTTAAACAAAAATATTGCAAAACTGTTTTGAGTTTTCTATTTTAGTAGTATATGATAAGAAAAATAATCGAATAAAGAGTTTGTTTACATCTGATTTACATCACTAACATATTTTGTCAAGTTTTTATTTTATTTCTGTGATTTGTTAACCAAAAATAGACTGATTTGTGCCAAAAAAAAAAATAAAAAATGGATTTAGATTTCCAAAAACAAATAAAACCAACAAAAGAAGTGGAAAACAACCCAGCCAGAAAAATACGAACGGCAAAGCATTGGCCCATTGCTTTCAACGGTGGTATGAGCGTTGACAGAGCGTTGGATATCTGAAGATTTAAGTGCTTTGCCAACCCCAAAATGATAACACCGGGCAGAGCTTGGCCGTTCCTTTTTTAAAACGTTGGCAAAGCACTGGCAATGAGCGCTTTGCCAGTACCAAAACCATAATTTTAAAACGTTGGCAAAGCATTGGTAGAACAACCAATAAAGTGATTTTTTAATAATATAATAAGTGCTTTGCCAACCCCAAAATGATAACACCGGGCAGGGCTTGGCCGTTTCTTTTTTAAAAGGTTGGCAAAACATTGACAATAAGCGCTTTGCCAGTACCAAAACCAAAAACGACCAATAAAGTCCTACTTAGTAATTCACTTCAGTATAGAGTTGTATTATTTCTTATTGAATGATTTTGGTAATTTGAACAGAACTAACAATAGGCTTGCTTCAGCTAAGTTAATTACAAAATACCTGAATATTTTTTTTATCAAATTATTTTTGTGATAAGTTAGCACGAATTTTTGCTACAATTTTACTAAAGAAAGAAATTTGAAAATAAATTTATTAAGTAAAATTTTAGTACAAAAACTATACTTTGTGCTGACTATAATAGGAGACCTCAATATTCTTAACTTCAAATCATAAATTGCAATTTAGTTTTGAATTTTTCCACTCTTCTTGTGAACAAGGGATGTGTCACTGTTTTTATTAAGTTAACAGTTGTAAATTTTGTAAATAAGTACTGGCAATGCACTTTTTGCCAATGTTGGGAAAGCGTTTTAAGTCTGTACTGTAGCAGTGCTTTTTTATTTTTACGGTTGTAAATTTTGTAAATCAAGTACTGGCAAAGCACTTTTTACTAACGTTGGCAGAGCGTTGTAAATCAGTGCTTTGCCAGCACTTTTTTTGTTGGATCATTGGCAAATAGTGCTCTGCCAGTGCTTGATTTTTCAGACCATTGGCAATTTCTGGCTGGGAAGGTATGTGTGTTAATAAATACTATGAATGGACATACCAAAATAATTTTAATTGTATATTTTCTATTTTTTGAAGGAAACAAAAAAGAGGCAAAGGTCTGAAAACTGGTGTGAAGAGGATAAGGTAAGAGCTTCGTGAGCTGGTTCTAAAAGATCATTCAATATATTTAAAAATGTCTATTACACATACTTATAATTTTTTTCCATTTTACAATTTCTTATAGGAGCTGTTAAAGGATTTAATAAAAAAAAGAGTTAAAGATATTGAAAATAAAAATACAGACACAAACACCAACCAGTTAAAGAAAAAAGCTTGGATGGATCTTGAGAAAGAGTAAGTAACAGTGTTTGTTTGTAGATTATTTTTAAAGGGACTACATTTTTGAATTTGTAGCTTTAACAGTTTGTGTTCCGGCAAAAAACGCTTGATCGGACAGTTAAAGTCCCAGTGGACCACAATAAAAATGAACTCTAAGAAAGAAATGGCAGAATACCGTGCTAAAAGCAAGCAAACTGGGGGAGGGCAACCGCCGCCAGAAGTCCAATTATCAGCAAATGATATATCCGTATGGCTGCCGAACGAATTTGTGGTGGATACAAACCAGTATGACTGCGACTTTGAAAACGATTTTGCATATGTAAGCATTTCATTTTTATTGCAAGTCACTTAAAGAATTGAGTTTACATGTTTTCTAGGAAGAAGAAAAAATATGTGAAGTATCTGTTGCTCTTGCAAATCCTCCCTTATAAAGGGAAGAATTACAGGCAAAGGAAGTTGAAGCAAACGCCAAATGCAACGATAAAGTTACTCTTAGCAAAAAAAAAGGTTTGTATAAAAGTAAATTTCTTTCAACCCCTAATACAATATGTTTATATTTTCAACTATTTTTACATAGACTGCTTCTCAGAAAAACAGAGCGCCGGAAGAAAGCATTTTTAAAATCACGCAAAATGAATTAGAATGCCGGCACGAACTCCACCTTCTTCAAATTGAAGTAGAAAAGATGAGAATAACAAACCTTAAAGTGGAATTTGAAATTCTTCAAACAAAACTGCTCTTTCATAAAAAAAGTTAACTTCTTTAGATACTACTGATATATGAACATTACGTATGAATTTATTTACTACTATTGGAAGTATTTTTATTTTATGTTTTTTTCTTATTTTAAAGTTCGCAATATTGATTGTAATTGAAATTTTTTTGTTTAAAGTTTTTAGTTATGCCTTTTTATATACATATGTATGTATGTATGTACTCGTACCTGAGTAAAGTACAAAATAAAATGAATAAATGTTTTTTTTAATTGTTACCATTGCTATTATTATTATTATTATTTTCTGGTGAATTTTTTAATAGGTACATATCGTCACCTAAAATGCAAAAGGGCGCAACAACACTTTATTTTTTTACAGGAGAAGCAAAAACCTCGTATAATTCAATATATTTTAGATTGAAATTGAGTTTGAATTTCGTTCATAAAATTGTTATCTGTTCACGTTTAAGTTCAAAATTTTATAAGGACATGTAATTTATAATTACTATGAATAAAAAACCATATGTATGTATCTATGAACTTTTAAAGAAACATTTTAAAAAGAGACGGTAAACAATTTAATTTATACAAAATGAAATTTATTAAAAATTATTTTGGATAAATGTTTTTAAAATGAATTTTGCTCTTCCTTCTGACGTTGAGGGGTAATTTGGATTTTGAATCGCTTCCATGGCAAACTGTGTATTTTCATCTAGGTCATCTGAAAATTTTTTAAGATGTTAATTGTATGCATCGGTAAAGATAGAAATTTTATGGGTTTTTACACAAGTAAAACCACAAAAACATATTGAAATTTTTGAATAAGTAAAAATGGGTTTTTGTATTAAAAGTTATTGTATCAAAAAATTTTTTTTTTTGTTAAAAATGTATTTAAATATAGTATGAAAAAAGTCGATTCGTTTTACTTTCACCAACCCTTTACTACTCTAATTCAAAACGAATAAAAACATGTTAATGTGAATTGTAGAACACCAAAAATGCTTAAGTAATCCACTTTCGAGGGAATTCGGATTCTAGAACACACACGATTTCTATTATTTTTAAATCATAAGAAAAAATTCTATTACAAACCTGAACTTTACTAAACTAGCTTCTTACCCGGAGCTGAATCATTTTCATCAATTGCAATGTTCTGGAGTACGGCGAGAGCAACAATTACAATTTTTGAATTTTTAAGGCTTACAGTCATACCGCGCAATAAACAACGAAATCGTTGCTTCCATACTCCAAAACATCGTTCCACCGAATTTCGAGTGGCGATGTGACCAGCATTATATATTATCTCTTTTTCATTTTGAGGTTGGTGTAAAGGAGTAAACAGATAACTTGTTAATTTGTAGCCCGAGTCACCAAGTAATCTACCTTTAAATTCGCCTTCTTCGAATCGCCGTTTAATAGTGGACTCGTTAAAAATCCGACAGTCGTGGGTACTACCTCTCCATCGTGCCACAATGTCTCGTATTTTTAAAGTTGCATCACATATTACCTGCGTAAAAGTAACATGTGGAAATAAAAATAAGTTCTTATATTTTTTTGATATAAAAAAAAGAGTTCTTACTTGCACATTAAGGGAGTAATATCCTTTTCTATTAATGTAATATTGAGCAAGGTCACCTCCTGTTTTTCTTATTTTTATATGGGTACCATCAACGGCCCCAATTACTCCCGGAAAATTTCGGATTCCTTTGAAATCTCTCATTAACAACGCCTCCTCCTCCAAAGATGTTGGCATTTTGATTTTATTTCGGCTATAAGAAGCTAAAGCACGAGCAACTCTTTCACAAATTCGTGACACTGTGGTTTGTGGTAGACCATGAAGGTCGGCCGCATCGTCTTGTTTCTAAAAAATATATATGTATATACATACATAGTTATATTCTTACAAATTCTTTTAACACTTTTGTGATGGTAACATATATTACCTCTCCGCGCCCCCAACAACGTAAGGCAATCATTACTTGCAGCTCGGCAGACGTTCCACAGCCTCTACTATCCATTGCGATATTATCTTTGACTAAATCCACAATTTTAAGTAAACAATAGTCATATGTAGATTTAAACAAAATGTCTAAATGCAAAATGTCTTCTTATTTTTGGTTTAAAGAAGGGTAAATCCAACAATAAAATTTCTAACTTTATGAATGGTTTATTAAAGGTTTAAAAGACTATTTTTCCTTTATAAATACAACTATAGCAAATTTTTGTTAAAAACGGTTAATAAATCAAAAATACATTTTTATAACTACGGCTGTAAAACTTTTAAGCGAACAAAATTGAAAGCGCTATATGATGAATTTCATTTAAAAATCGAGATAAAACTGAAATTTTGAACCCGAGCAACTCAGATATCGATGAAATTTTGTTCATAGCTGATCAATACAAACAAACTCTCATTTTTAGAAATGATTGTTTTGCGATTTTTTGGGCGTGACACAGTGGGAACGTTTTCGAAAAAACGCGAAAATGGTCGAATAGAGCTCCATTTAAACTACAATAACTCAGAATCGGCTAAACCGATTTCCATGATCTTGGTATCATTAAAAAGATATTTTAACATATTTTATTTATGACACGTTAAAAAAAAAGAAATACACTGTAAAAAAATGTATAGCAAAAAAAAAATTTTAACTGACGAAAAAACCAAAAAGATCAAGGGTTTTTTTACAGTGTATTAATTTTATAGAAAGGTTTATCCTTTATCTATACCATATCAAAAAATAAAAATGGGTTCTTTTTTAGTTTTTTTTATATAATTTTTTAAGTAGTGTCGCTTCTAGTAATTGCCCTTATATTTTATAACAAAAAAAAATTTTAGGTAAAACCAAAAAAGATCAAGGATTTTTTACAGTGTATTACTTTTTTAGAAAGGTATTTCCTTCACCTATAACATATCCAAAAAGTAAAATGGGTTCTTTTTTATTTTTTTTTAAATAATTTTTTTAGTGTCACTTCTAGTAATACGTACCGAAAATTTTCGAAATAATTCGAATAACAGCGAAAATATCTGGTCACATTCACAAAATAGTTCAACCATTCTAACATTTTTTAAATGTTTACAAATAAAAAACCATCAACAATTGTTTATATTATTTGCCATGTTTTTATTAATTTGTGTTTTATTTTATTTAAATTTTTTTTAAGTTAATTATTTGTAAGAAATTTTGCGCTGCTCAAATTTGGCACAGTCAGAATATCTGCGCACATGCACAAAAGTTTCATTTATCGGAATGAATGAATGAAAGCCTTGAGTTCCTGTTATAGTTTTAGCTTCTTTATATCTTGAAAATAGCTTTTCTTTAACGTTGTTGTATTCGTCAGCATCTGCGTAAGCAACTTGTATGGTGGTCTTATATGTTTCTGATGCCCAGTGATAGAGTTGCCTCGTTGTCTGGATTTCATTTTTATTTGCAATACTATAATTTCGAGCACCTCTCTTCAATGTTCCTCCGATTCCATCACATACAGATTTTCCGTGACTGGTAGCATAAAAGTGCCATTCAGCGTCAATCCCAAAATCAGATTTGTGATGGCATAAATTAATGAAGTTATATTTATTTTTATATTGTGCTCCTGCACCATCTGATACGTAAATGATTTTATTAATATTGTTGGTTATATTGACCTTCACGAACTGTATCATTTTTGAAATATATAGATGAACTGCTATACTATCATGGGTATTGCAATCAGATATTATGGCAAAGCTTTTATGAGTTAATTTATCGTTATCTGAAAATAAACACACAAAGGAAAAAACAAATAAATAAAAATTATTAAATATTTTGATGAGTGTGGATGGATGTGTTTACTAATACCAAAATATTAAAATAATTACCTTTGTAATAAATAACGAACGGATGTATTGTAGCCTGATCATTATTCCAATGGTATCCTTGCACGGCATCTTGTACAAGAAATGCATAATTTTGAATTAACATTTCTCCTGATAACAGCGCCGCTCTTTTATTGCTGATAAATTCAGATTGTCGCTTTGCTATGAAATGATGCGGAATCAGAACTTTGATGTGTTCAGTAAAATCGTTGACAAATGATTCTGGGTTGGTGGTTAACGTTTCCAGAACACATCTAATCGTTGTATTCCACTTTTTGTATATTATTTCTTCAGTTTGGTTATTTTCAAAATGTTTTAGCATATGCGTTTTTAGATTATTTAAATTTTTAAAGCAGTGACCACACATTGAAACGCAACACTCGCTTTTTTCTATGTCACCATTACAAACAACGAATTTGAGAACATCTTTGTAGTCGGTAAATGTGCATTCTCCTTCAATACAAATTGATTTTAAGCCACTTTTTTTCAAACATCAATTTCATATTCTGATGCAATGTGCATACACAGATATTTTGCTGGTTTCCAACTCTAAGTTTCATACAATTTTTTGGCCTTAACATTGTAAATTTTGTAAAACCCACTTTGGCCAAGGGATGTTTTTTTTTTTTTAAATTCGTAGTAAGATTCGCGTAGTGAAGATAACATCAGTCTTTTTTGAACTTTTTCACGTAAGTTTCCTTGTTTAACAGTAATTGAATCTTGCGATCCAGGCATCATTCGGCTAATTTCATCATCTTCATAAAATAACTTGACTGTGCTTGGTAAACTACGTCTGCTCATTTTAAAAAGATTGATATCTGCAAACTTCGTTTTATTCCTTTGGATATCTTTACTTTTTTTGATACAATCGTGAGATATATCATCCCCAAAACGATCTTTAATTTCTGCGTGACTGATATTGATTGGTAAGAGAGATAAAAGTTTTTGCTTTTCCAAAAGATTTGAGCTGTTCTCTATTTGATATTTGATGTTTTCCAAAATTTCTTCGTAAACGGCTTTGACGTTTTCAAGTTGCGCTGACAAATCAGATAATGGATCAGCTCCAAATGAATCTGCTATATTTTCGAAAATTTGCAGTGATTTTCTATTTCTGTATGCATCTCGTTTCATATATTTCCTTTTAAGAGGCGACATTTGGTTTGGTAGATGAGGAATAATATGATCATTTATATTTTCAATGACTTCCGTCCTTTCGATGTTTGCATTACGGCTGGTACAAGTTGGAAGTTCATTCAATTCTTCCCTAATTTCATCGCTGGGCGTTGTTGGTAAATAATTTTAGACTCCATTCTGCTCCACGTTGGATTCATTACGACTGCGCGCTTTTCTCAGTGTATTCCGGCAAGTTTCGCAAATACGGCTACAATGAATGTTGGCGACAGCTGGAAAATATTCAATTATATTTGCAGCCTCGTTTTCACTTATTTTACGAAGCGAAGCGCAACACTTATTAGATATTTTTATGCATCTGTACTTATTGTTTGAATTCATATTCACTCAAATTTTTAAAATATACGCGTAAAAATTGTAATGGGATATCTTGGCTTCTCGAAACTGTTTATAATTATGAATTTCGGTGCGTTCATCAGGTGCAATTATATAGCATTTTTTAAGGCAAGCAAGAACTTTTTGCGGTTAAAACATATTCATAATTTTCCTGGGACAATGTTTATTTATTTTACCTGTTAACCCTTCGTCAGGTACATATTTTGAGCCCTTAGTTCTGGCACATGGTGTCTACCTGAGGAAGAAAAAATAGACATGAAAAAATCTTTGGAATGAAAAGGGCAACAATTTTTTTTTTGTTCTATATATATTTCTCTTTATCATGGGTAAAGTAATAAATGTTTATGACAAAATAGAAAATTATTATGAAGAATACATTGATTTTTTTATTCAGAATTTTGCGGAATTACTAGAAGTGACACTACTTAAAAAATTATATAAAAAAAACTAAAAAAGAACCCATTTTTATTTTTTGATATGGTATAGATGAAGGATAAACCTTTCTAAAAAATTAATACACTGTAAAAAAACCCTTGATCTTTTTGGTTTTTTCGTCAGTTAAAATTTTTTTGTTGTTATAAATTTTTTTACAGTGTATTTCTTTTTTTTTTTTAAACGTGTCATAAAGCCTATTAAAATATCTTTTTAATGATACCAAGATCATGGAAGTCGGTTTAGCCGATTCTGAGTTATTGTAGTTTAAATGGAGCTCTTTTCGACCATTTTCGCGTTTTTTTCGAAAACGTTCCCACTGTGTCACGCCCAAAAAATCACAAAACAGTCATTTCTAAAAATGAGAGTTTGTTTGTAATGATCAAATTTAGCTATGAACAAAATTTCATCGATATCTGAGGGGGTCGGGTTCAATGCATCTCGATTTTTACATGAAATTCATCATATAGGAGTAAAAAGACGCTCGTTGAAAATTGGACTTTTCTACAGATAAGAAATTGTAATGTGAATATTATGACATAAATTTACAACAATTTATCTAAACTCATCCAAAAACTTAAAATCAAAGCAAGCTAAAAAAAAATATGAAAATTGGAAAACTGATTCTTACTGGAAACCACCAGTTTTGAGTACAGTTTTTTAAGTTAGTTTTTTAAAATTGGGTCATTTTGCCTCAAACAGCACAGAAGAGTTAAACTTTTAGTCCGCTTGCAATGAAATTTGGAACAGGCATTAGTGACGTAATACCGAGCTTAAGTTTCGATTTTGAATCTTCCAGGAAGTTTTTGCATATAAAATTTTGAGTGCTCGCCATTTATTTGTTTCTAATTCGATATCCGATAAACCCGATATATATGAAATATGCTTTCATGTGTGGGTTATCTCGAGATAAACCCATTTGAAAATGTGAAATTCCTAATTTGGGACGACGAATAGCGGGACGAAATAGGGGCAATTTTTTTTTTTAAATATCGGTTATTTAACGAAATAAATTCTTGATTAAATAAAAGAAAATATATTCATTTAAAGTAGAAATTAAATCAAAGTTTTTGCGATTTTTTCCCCAAATGGAACCATCAGTCTCTTACCTTAAGATAAATATTTTCTTTCTGAACATATAAAGTGTACATACACTTAGAATACTATGTTGGTAAAGACCACTGCAATTGTAGTTGAAAACAAATGAAATTTCACTTAAAGAAAGGACGACTTACATTTCAGTAAATTTAACTAACATTGTTATATGAACCACAATTGTTGTAAAAATTAACCACATATGCAGTAAAAAATAAACAAACAATTATTTGTTTTATTTTTTTAAATAAAAAAAAATCTACTGCATAAAATGAATTATAAATCATAATACAGTAATTTGATGTGGTTTGTTTTTTAAATGAACTACATATGCAGTCAAAAATTAAATTTCTTCTACAAATGACTGTTTTATCACTTAAAAATAAAGATTTCTGTATTACAACTCAAACAACTACACATATTTACAGCAGAAGTTTCCAGCGTGTATATATATTCCATATTCAAACGGTTTGAAAATGGAGTGGCATTAACCGGAATGAAAAAGAAAGGAAGTAAAAAAAATTTACCCCAGCTGAACTTGTTAAATTAAAAAAATTGGCGGTTAACCGAATTAGGGCTTTAAATCGTTTGTTGGCAGGAAAATTTCGCGTTTCCAAGGAAACAATTTGCAAAAACTAACTCCAAATGAACGTGAAACACAAATATAGTGAAATACCAATAAAATGCCGACAACTGAGAAAAAACTTCATGCATAAAATGTTCAAATAATATTGGACGATGAAAAATTGTTTTGTTTTTGCGTGGAACAACGGAAGTATTTATTCTGGATTTTATTCTGATAACTTGAAAAAACTCCCGGCAAGATACTGTATTCAGGCAAAGCGAAGTTTGAGCCAAAATTACTAGTGTGGGCAGTCATTTCAGCAAAATATATATCACAACTTTACATCCAGGATTCAAAGCTATGTCTGTAAACTCGGATGTTTACATCAAAAAATGTTTAGTGAAACTGGAAAAATTTATCAAAGATAGATACTCTAAACGCAGATCAATACAATGTTATGGTGCACAAGTTTGGGGTAATCTGTGGTTCGATGAAATTGATAAGTTGCAACGGTTTTTTACCAAAGGCATATTGAATCTCCCGGACAATACTCCCAACTATGTGATAGCCTTAGAAACCAATCAAGAAGAAGGACACTTTTACGCGTATGCTTTACATTTGAAGTACATTTCAAAAACAATATTTGACTATGACAATAGAAGACTGCCTCACAAACTATCAGAGAAAATTATAGCAAAGAATATTTACTGGTACAATGATTTTAAAAGCAAATTACAAGAGTTCAATCTAAACCACGAGCTAAATAACACAGAGTGGAATACAGCTTGCATAAATCTCATAAATAAAATGAAGCTAAGAACTTACCAAAGCCACGTAACAAAAGCACAAACTAGTAATGAACGCATTTACAAGGATTTAGATTACTCCATGGGACAAGCCTATTGCAATGAAAACTACAGCAGAGAGCAAATAACCTACATTATGAAAGCGAGAGGGGATCTTTTATGGTTGAACGGAAATCAGTTTAGAGAATTAAGGGCAAGATTGTGCTCATTGTGCAATATGAACGAAATAGAAACAACAAAACACTTTATTGGAGCATGTCCCGTACTTAAGTCTATAAGACATTTATTGAGATCTACCTTAACAGATTCTGAAATAGTACAATTATTGAATGGGGGTGAAAATACTAACTGGCTAACCCTATTTAATTTCGTTAAAAATGCTTTAAAATATAGAAAAATGTTGATATCTGAATTTAACTTTTAATTTTTAAACCAAAAAATTTGAAAAATTAATAATATTAGAAATTTGTATAAATTAAACATTAGTAAAAACCAATTATCCAGCGGACGGTTTTAAACCATGCTGTATATTCTTTATTATATTTAAATAAGTTATCTAAATAAGAATAATTTTTGTAACAATTTTAAATGAAAAAATAAAGAAATTATCTATCTATCTATCTACTCTAAACCCTACATATTATTTCCGTGCCAGCGTCCAATTGAGGACTTTTGGGGTCTTTTATGGCAAAAAGTGTATGAAAATGGTTCGGAAGCCAAATGCACTGACAACTTGAAGAAAAAATTGAAAGCAATGTAAACAAAAATTGACATGAATGTCGTCCAAACCTTGATTGAAAGTATCAGGCATACATTACGCCAAATGAAAGATCGCTGCCCGTTGGCTCTCTACATAACGAGAATTAATAATTTATAGTCTAGTGTATTATAAATAAAAATACTTTAAAAAAAAAAAATAATTAGTTTTTAAATTACAGGAGTTTTAAAATTGTCCATTTACTAAATTGGCATAGGTTAGGAAGGTAAAAATTTCAGTTTTTGTTCAAATGTAAAATTTCACTATTCAATAAAATATTTATTAATAGACATAATCTAATGATTTTTTAGACTTAAATAAACTTTTAAGTTAACACTGTGAAATTTATGCCCGCATTAATGATTTGCTTTAAACAATCCCACAATTCCCAAAAAATTAAATAAAATTCCAAAAATGGAATTTTTTACATTTTTTGATACCATGTCTACATTTAAAGCTGGGCTTGGAAGAGAGTTATCCAATAAATTAGATATATGTTGGAGTAACTACACTAAGAATATTATGTAGGTAAAGACGATATCAAATATAGTCAAAAACTAATGAAATTTCACTTGAAGAAAGCACGACTAATATTTCATTAAATTCGACTAACATTTGTTTTTAATTTTAAAAAAATTACTAACAATTGTAGTAAGAATGTACCACATATATTAGTAAAAAATAAACAAAGATTTATTTTTTTTTTATTTTTTTCAATAACAAAAAACAACTGCAAAAACTGAATGTAAAATCATAAAACAGTCATTTGATGTGGTTTGTTTTTTTAAATAAACTACAAGGTTAGAAAAAATTTAAATTTGTTATGACATTTACATTAAAAATAATGAAACTGTATTATAACTTAAACAATTACAAACTTTTAAAGCAGAAGTTCCCTGAGTGTACAACCGTTTCTGCTGCCTAATTGGAGGCGTGCATAATTTTTGACAGTATGTTAAAGTTGATATTTGCTTTAAAAATGTGTCAACTTTAGAAGCGGCTGGGGGGAAAAGTATATACAAGTCAAACATTTTTTTAACACAACTCGCTTTTATATGAAAAGACCTTTCAGAATGCACGCTTTATATGTTCAGAAATACAATATTTGTCTGGGAGAAAATAAACGCAAAAAATTTGATTTTTTTTAATTTCTACTTAAAACGACTGCAGTTTTTCGGTGGACCAAAATATTGCATTCACTTTTTTTTATTTAATTAAGAATTTATTTAGTTAAATAACCAATGTTTAGAAATTGGTCCCGATTTCATTCCGCTATTCGCAAATCCTGGATCTGTGTCGGACCGAATTTGGAATTTCGAATTTTCAAATGGCAATATCTCGGGATTAGCCTCTACTAACAGATTACAATTATGATAAGTCCTTAAAAATCGGATTAGAAACACAAAAAAAAAATGACAACCACTCAAAAATTTATGTGAAAAAAGTTCCATATTTTGAGTGACCATATTGCCGCCCCGGGGTGTTTTGCAGGTTCAAAATCAAAAGTTTAGCTCAATGATAAGTTACTTACAGTATTTCCTAAAAATTTTGTAATATATCCCACTGTGAAAGAACTCATAAGACAATTGCTTTGTATACAAAAATACAACATTTTAACAGCAAATATTTTTGTTGGTATTTATAGTCATACAAAGAAAAATCAACTTTATTCTCCGTTTTCCCTTAAAACGTTTTGTTTTGTCTGATTCTCTTGGCATTTTGTTTGCAAGTTATTTCTTTATTTACAGTCGTACATACATACCATAACTTGATTACTACAGCCCTTATTGTTTGTTGTTAAATAGTAGGATCTTAAAGCAAAATATAAACGAAGCCAAAATATTAGTGTCCGACCGAACAAGTTGGCCAACAAACTATATGGTAGGTTTTTTGGTATCGAGAGGCAATGATGATACATTTTGGTATTGGAAATATATTTGTTGAGCTAATTTAATTCGATTTTGTGTATAAAATTTAGGGAAAAATTCGAAGTTTTGCTATACAGTTAAAAGTTCGGCCGCCGAACTCATTTTGATTTGGCCGTACTTTCGGTGGCCGAAAAGTGAATTTATTGCTTAACTACGGACTTTTCTTTAAACTTGACACTCAAAATCGCAACTAATCAGCACAAGAAACATTTTTCCATTCGCCAAATTTGTTTTAAAATACCGAATACAGGCCAAATACAATTTCTGCACGAACTATTCGGTCGGACACTACAAATTGTATTCTCACATAGTATTTGGCTTAAACAATACCAAGCACGCCTCGTCGGAAGAAAATGTAACCGAAAAATGCAAACACCAAAAATGTTTTTCTTGATTATGTATTTGGGTTGTCTTAGAAAAATTTTGCGATAAAACTCAAAATATTCGAATATTTCAAGCACTTATTGCAAAAATCAGATTTGAATTTGAAAAAATGTTCTAAAATTTCCGAGACATGAAAAAACAACTTATGACCACAATAATTTATGAGGAAAAAAGCAATGGACATGTTAAACTTTAAAATTTGTATTGCAATTGTAACGCTGTCAAAAAACACACAAAAAAAAAAAAAATAAATTCGAGTTTTAATAAAAATATTAATAAAAAGTTTAATTGAATTCGATCCTATTAAGGAAGGAAAAATAAGTTTTCACTATCAAAATATTATTTGAGAAATCCCGGTAATGTTCGAAATATTTTCCCGAATCCCGGAAGTTGAAAAATGTACGGAATTTGAAAACAATTAACCACGGCTCTTCTCATACAAACATTGTTTGTTGGGTTATATGTCGTTTTTGCAAATTGTACCACAACTAACACAACTAACACACATACTACATATAATGATATACAAAGTATATTGATATGTAAAAATTTTTTGCTTTGCAAATAATTTTGATTATATAATTAGGCTTACCAAATCCGACAGTTTATGCCCTAAGGCAGACAAATTCTCATAAAGTTGATTTTGTCTCTTGTATATAATACCGAGGGTTGCGTTAAGCCAATTATAGTTTTCTTTTGCAAACAACTGATGATTTGGGTGATGTCAATGAAACAATTTGTATTGTCAATCATGAAAAAAATCAAATTTTTTAAAGAACAACAAATAAAATGACATAATGTCATATTAGATTTTGGACTTGATGTGGAACAATATTATAACTAAATATATGGGTTTATTTTCTTCAAATTTTGACGATTTTTTTTCTCCAATTTTTATTTTTTAATTTTAAGGATTTTTTTAAATTTATGTCATTTCTTATTTTTTTTTTTAATTTCAGCGATTTACTACAATTTTGGTGATTTTTTATTTTTGGCGTTTTATTATTAATTTTGGTTTTTGGTTTTTTTTAGTTTTGGCATTTTTTTTTCCATTTGACGTTTAATTAATATTATTTATTGAAAGTGAGTTTGCAATCAAACTAAAGTTTAATTGCAATTGTATTGGCACTTATGTTTTCGGTGCATGGGTTGTCAATATCGATATTATTTAATTTTTGCATACATAAAATAAACCGAAGTGACTGCAAAAAAGATTGGTTAGCCAACAATAGCCCTTAAAAATAGATTTGTCCTTATATCCCCGAATTTTATTGCAAATGCTTTTAAATGGAAGTACATTTTTTCTTTTTGGAAAATGTCAACCCGTGACGACGTATTTCTGCCGAAAAGGGCAAATTTGTGAAGAAAAGTATATTTATATTAAAAATTCGAAATTTTGAAAAATTTTATTTTTTATTTCATTAATTAATTTAATATACTTAAAATTTTTCAGATATGCAATTCTGCCTTCATTGGATACCATTAACCCACTTTAGTCTGGAATCAAAAATGACCCACGAATTTTTAAATGTTTAATTTGGAGATGTCGATTATTATCTATATATATAAAATACAATGTTTGTATGTTTGTCCTCTATAGACTCTAAAACTATCCAACCGATTTGGCCCAAACCGGTTTCATTTGAAAGGTTATAGTCCAAGTAAGGTTGTCGGCTATATATATTTCAAGTGGGCGTGGCCCTTCCCACATAAATTGAATAACATCAAATATCTTGACTATTGTGATAGCAAGAGTTTTGAGACATTGTTACTGATTTGAATAATCAGGAAAAAATTGGGCGGGATCGGACCAGTGGGAGTGGCAGCTCCCATACAAAGTAAATATTTAATATCATATATCTACAGTACTATAATAGCCATAGTCTTAGAAATTTGTGCACGTTGATTATTTGTTAATGTGAATAGTCATGGGAAAAATGGGCGTGATCGGACCAGTGGGCGTGTCAGCTCCCATACAAAGTAAATATTTAATATCATATATCTACAGTTCTATAATAGCCAGAGTCTTAGAAATTTGTGCACGTTGATTATATTATGAATAGTTATGGGAAAATTGGGCGGGATCATACCAGTGGGCATGGCAGCTCCCATACAAAGTGATTACTTAACTCATATACAAAATTAATATTAATATTAAATATCTAGAGTTCTATATAAGCTATATAGCCTTCAAATTTTGTACGAGTCCATCAGTTACAAATATTAGTAGTAGAACTGAAAATGAGATATCAAACTCTTAAATCGGTTATGTAGTTCCGAAGATATTTACAAAAAACCTATGTTAATATTTACAAAAAACCTATGTTAATCTTCAAGCTATGTTACACGAACACAACAGCCTCATCCGTCTATTCAAAACAGCTCAAGACCAGATGCCGACAGATGAATTTACGGTTGTGATAAGAGCTGACCAGACAGCGGCTGGTGAGCATGAACGGCGCTTTAATGCACCGGTAATAGGTGACGTCGCAGTTGTTATGGCAGTTGTTTTCAGCTATTCATTTTATATACTTCAGCAAATAAAGGCGATAGAAGGACAAAGAGGCGTTGGGCTTCCCATGAAATTACAAATTTTAAAATGATTTACTAATGTGAATTTATTTTTTTAATTATTTATTTGCGTAAAAGAAATTTCTTGATTTAAAGAATTAATTACAATTAAAATTTGCCTGGTCAGCTAGTTTTTATAATATAATAGTTGTAATTAAAGAAAAAAAAAAAATTGCAAAATAATAGTTCGTGTCTGTGTGTGGAATAACTCCTCTCCACGACATTCTACACTCATAATAATCTATAGGTAAAATACACGAAAACCGTTGTTCATTTTACGAAAGTTTTGGTTATTTTGACATTACGAAAAAATTTGTAGAATATACAAATCACATTTCGTAAAGTTTTGTAAAAACTTTTTTTAAATAAAAATGTGGTGCATAACTTACGGGTTTATTTTAAAATTAAAAAAAAAAAAAAAATGTAATGGTGCCACACCAGAATCGAACTCACGATTTCAGTGACGTCCTGCTGTGTTGAAGTAGACCCCTCTACCATTTGCACCAAAGTAGCTGATGTAATACAACAAACTAAAAAGGAACTTATGTCGAAAATACTATGAAATTTTTATGAAAACTAGAAAAATATGCTACAAATATTTAATAAAAACGGTAAAATGGCAATTAAATATTTTTATTATGTTTATTGAACTAAATAAAATAATATAATTTTTTTATAAATATATCAAATAATATATTAAAAAACAAAATAAAAAAATAATATAATAATAATAATAAAAAACTTAAATAACAATTTCAAACTAATTGCATTTTATTATTAAATATTTTATCTTTTTAAATATTTGTTTTATTGAATTTCATACTAAACCCGGCAAATAAAGTGGAAGTAGTGTTTTCGGGTCCTCTTTAACTTGTTTTAGGATCCTCTTTATTAAACAAAATACAAAATAGTAATAATGAAATAAAAAAATAAAACATAGAAATTTAAAAAAAATGAATAAACAAAAAAATATAAAAACTAAAAAAAAAAAAAAGTTTGTCCTGGCCAGGAGTTGAACTCGCAACCTTCTGATTGCAAATCCGACCTCTAACCACATCAACATCCATATGTAATATTTATAACATTACAAATTTTTGTACAATGTACTAAAAAAATATTACGAAATCATGTTTGTATTTTTTACGAAATTTGTAAATTTATATAATTTGTTTTATAAAAAGTTTTGTTTTATACAAAAGTTTTGTAATAGACAAAGCGATTGCCAAGTTTCTTGGCAATCGCTTTGTCTCCCCTTCGGACATTATGATGATTTTGCCTAATAGGATTATTGGCTTTATAGGTAGCTTGAATCTTTAGGGTAACTTTAGGCAGCACAAAAGACCTAAGTTGGTCGCGGTGCATAGTGCCATATAATCTAATCTTTGTAATATAAACAAAATGTTTGTACATTCTACGAAAAAAAATTTACGAAAAATATATTTATATTTTTAAGCATGGATTATTATGAGTGTAGAAATATTTATTATTATTTTGTCAAAAATCATACGAAATTTTAATGTTTTCATCAAAGTTTGCGCAAGTTTTAGAAAAATATCACTTTAATTTGATTTGACTATATTTATATATTTATTAAAAAAAATCTTTAACCGTTAGTGGCCTGGGGACAAAAAAGACACATCAAATGTTAATTATGTTATGACTACAAGAATGTTAAGCTTTTAAATTGATAAACAATTTCCACTTGATTCAAATAATTATTTTATTCAATTTTATATATAAAAGATTGTTTTTACTTTTGAACAAAAAAAAAAGACCCACAATGCAATTTATAGAACGACTTCTTTCAGATAAGTTGGATATGTGATAAATGTCACTAAACGATAAACGGCACTATCGAACTAATCTTACTTTTAAGAGTTAAAAAAAATGGCTCCAGTTTAATTTTTTTCAAATTTATTCCAAATAACCTATCAATATAAATGTATTTAAAGATCTACACTCAAAAAAAGTTAGTTGAAAATTTTGTTAAACATCTATTTAAAATATTTAACTAACTTACAGCAATTTTTTTTACTGAATTTGGTATCAACGCAGCTTAAGATGTTAAAAAGATGTTAAAGTTCTGCCTATTATGAAGGCTCTAGCATTTCTAAAACTTCGGGTTCTGAAGAGATATTTAGCCAGATCGAAATACTAGTATCAACCTAGCTAATATGTTTGATTTGCTTTATTTTTGTAAATATATGGAGGTTGGAAGGTCGTTAAAAATTCAAAATAACATAAAAATAATCTCGATGTATATAAAAACAAAAAACTAACAAAACTGTAAAAAATATTACTTGAGCCAGAGTAAAAACTAAATTTTTTTATATAAATAGAACATTTTTGCTCTTCAAAGTTTAGTAACGTCATGATGCTTGTTAGGAAAAGACCCTAACCACATGCTTCATTACTAAGAACACAAGAATGGAGCAAAATTGATTATTAATACGTTTTTTGTTAAAGCTCTGCCTATTCTGGAGGCTCTAGTTTTTCTAAAACTTCGAGTTCTGATTAGATCTTTAAACATATCGAAATACTAGTATCAACCTAGCTATTATTATATTGATTTGCTTTATTTTTGTAAATATACGGAGGTTAAAAGCTCGTTATAAATTGAAAATATGGAGTATTATGTATGACTACTTTTTTAATATTTTCAAATATTTTTCATATTTTGAAGCGCGATATTTCAAGATCCGCTTAGATTAGCTGTCCTACATTTGGACAAGTCTAAAGTTATATGATGTACATCTGCTATACCAAGTTTGGTGTAAATCAGAACAGATGGAGGAAATCGAGTGGTTGATTTTATATGTTTTCAGTCTATTATATTATAAAAATAGCAATCGATATCTCCAAATTAGGCATTTAAAAAACAATTTAAAATTAATTTAAAAATATAAAAATTGTGCATTATTTTGGGTTAATGATTTCCAATAAAGTCAGGAATCCATAGCTGAAGAATTTTAAGTATATTAAAGCATAAACAAAATAAAAAAGTTAGTTTTTTAAAATTTAGAACTTTGGAAATGTTTAATAACAACACACTTTTTTTCAAAAAATTAACAATTTACGGCCGAAATTCGGAACGGGTTTACGTTTTTCACAAAAAAATAGGTTTCCTCCATTTTGAACCATTTGCAATAAAACTGGAGGGTGTAATAAACGAAAGTCGACAAATCGTTTTTAAGTGACTTTCAAATGTACAATTTTGCTGTCATTTCTGCTGATTTTGTTTATGCGAACAATTCAATATTTTCGATATTGACAATCCATGTTTATTGACAGACTTTAAGAGTGCAATAAAAATTTTAAAGTATGTATAACATTTCAATTGCATTTTTCCTCAGGAATTATTTTGGTCACTAGTTGTTTTTTTTTCTGTGTCTGTCACAGTTTCCGCAAAAATTTAAAAATATGAAGTTTTGCAAATTTAAAACAGATTTAAATTTTTTAACGCAAAATTGTTCTGAGACAACCCAAATACGTAATCAAAAAAAACATTTTTGGTATTCGCACGTTTTGCGTTAAATCCTCTTCCGGCGAGTCGTGCAAGTCTTTTCATGTATGAACTAGTATGATGTTGTGCTTTGTTTTTCTTCATCTTCTTTTTGGCACATTAGCATCCTGACAAATTACATTAAAATACCATCTGAAAAAGATATATCAGAAACAAAATGGAAACATTTAACGTTAAGTGTTGTATCTATGTTTCAATATATTTATGCTCCTAAGTGTTCATAAATAAATATATTTTGTATTTAATCCTATACAGAGGAAGTTATATTTTCAAACCGGAATTTAATACCTTTTTTTCTTCCACCGTAGGCATAATGTGTTGTTTATATGCCTGACGGAATTTAAATTCCCATTTGACTTTTTCTTAACTGTCAGGTATAATTTACAATAAATAAACAATTAGGTTTTCTTTTTTCATTTATAAATTTATTATTGTATTATCTCAGAAATTGTCTTAGACATTTCGTCTGTTTGGTGTTGTTGGCATGTGTTTGTTTTATAATAAATCTCCTTGATGTAGGATATTTATAATATCCTTTGAAAGGAAGTGATTGTGATTTTAAAGACCAAATCATTAGGTAATAATAAATTAACTTTATGGATGGAATACACACAGAAAACTCATTCTACAAAAAAGCATATACAAAATATAATAATTAAATATAAAAAGAAAAAAAATGAATAAAAAGTGCTTTGAAATTAAAATAATAAAGAAACTACACTGTGGTGCAGGCACGTAGCTAGGAATCTGTTTCGGGGGGGGGGGGGGGGGTGCTTTTCGATTTTTTATTTTGATTAAATTTTTTTTTTGTGCACACTAGAGTAACAGCTTTTTTTTTTTTTTTTTTTTTTGTTTGCTAAATTTTTACCTACACGTAATGGGCAATCATGTATTAATAATAGAAATCGCTTTCTCAGGTCATTTTGCAACAAAAACCTCCCGCATAAAGTGCATTTCCTTAAAATGCATTTTTTCACTTTTTACTTATTGTGTTCATTATTTTGCGAATTTTGATGTCTATATCGCGAAACAACGCTTTAATCTGTTTGATCACAATCCGCGAAACACGTCAAATTTGAAAACGTTTGTGTACTTTAAGTTGGATATGCATCGTTATTGTCTAATTACTTAAATTTTTAGCTAAATATTAATTTTTAGTTTAATTAAATAAAAAAAGGATTATGCGGAAAACTTTTTGAAATAATAATTAAATAACAGCCGAATAATGACGAGATACAATTTAATACGATTTTATATAGAGGTATAAATTTATATCTGAACTGATACTGATATATACAAAATAAGCTATAGTTGTATCCGGTTTTTAATTTTAAAACGTCATGAAAATCCGAAATATCTATTAATCCTTTTAGACTTTAACTAAATTTGTAACAAATTCCATAGCATTTGGATATTTTATTATATTCAAAAATAAAAAATAATATAATGAAAAAGAAGATTTTGTGGAATTGATTAACTTACACAATTGAATAACAAACACGGAAAAAACGTTGAAACTAAATTTAGAGTTTTAGATTGAAAAAAATCTTAGACTAAATAAAAAACTCATAATTTTACAAATAAAACAAATTCTTTTTTTAGGGTTAAGAACCAGAAAGAAATCAATTCAAAAGACAAAAATTGGGGTAAATTTTGTGATATAATTATACACAAAATGATGCAATTAATTGTATTGTATTGATGTAATACACATTTATATCCAAAATATAATTGACAAATTTTCTAGTGTGACTCTGCATGGGGTAATATACAATTTTATCTAAAATAAAATTGTGTTTTTTAAAACATGATATAATATCAAAATATATAATATTTTGCAATGTCTAGATATATAAATATAACGTAATTATTAATTGGATTAGTTTTAGCGTATTCTAAATGCAATATACAATTATACGCAACTATATATGACATCATATTAATTTTTTTCTAAGAAATTAATTGTATATTTATATAGTTATGTCCGTTTTAAAGATTTATAACCGTCCAAAAAACAAATTAAAAGGCAAATTGTTTGCCACTTACAAGGAAGCTTTTCCTTTAAATTTTCCCTTTAAAGGTTCTCTTTAAAATTAATAAAATTCGGATAGGTATTTGTTTTTAAAATGTCGCATTTCAATTAGCGCCGATAGAAATTTGTTTACATTTAGTCTAAAAAAAAATTGAGAAAATTTGAGTCACATTGAACCACGTTAACACATTATGCATATCGATCAATGTTTGAGGCTTAAATTTGTTTTAAAAAATTAAAAAAATATATGAGATATCGTAATATATATCGTAAAAAAAAAAAATACTAAAAACTATGTTACCAGATGCGTGCGTAGCAAACCAAATTTAAATAAAAAGATTGCACTGTTAGTAAAGTAACGACTTTTACGGCACAAGTAAACTTAATTTTGAGTCTTAGTGGTATCTCCATTTTAAAAGATTATGTCAAAATAGACAGAAAAAATCATTGTCAAAAAAATTTCAATTAAACTGTTGTTCGATTTCAAACTTACTTTCAATTAACTGTTTAATTGAAAATGAATTTGGTATAAAAAAAATTTTCAGTTTTTTTATGCAAAAATTTAAAAAAATCGCCAAAATTAAAAAAAAATTGTTTAATGCTGAAAATACGCGTTTCTTTAATTTTGGTGATTTTTTTAAATTTTTTTCGAATTTTGGCGTTTATTTTGGGAGTTTTTTAAATTTCTGCAATTTTGAGGATTGTTTTTTAAATTTTGGCATTTTTTTTTTCAAATTTTGCGATTTTTTCAAATGGTCTCGATTTTTTTAAATTTTGGCGATTTTTTTATAATTTTGGTGATTTTTTTAAATTTTGTAATTTTGCCCAATAGTAAACAATATTCAATTAAATTTTTAATAGATGTGAATGAAACTATATGTAATTGAAAATAATATTAATTAAATAGATACAAATTATTTTAGTTGTTACTACAATTGCATCAACACGACCGAATTCAGTTTAACTTTTCTGAATCAACAAATATTTTAACTAAAACTCAATTTTAGTTTTTTCTGTTTTTTCATTAAACAATTTTTTGATTATATTTTAAGTCAAAGACTTCGAAATCTCTTATGAAATGATTTTATTTATTGCCTTTTGTCGAAAATCAACTCTAACAATGATATCCGCCCATTTGCAGGCGATGTTTTCTAACGAAATTTTAAGATTCGAATCGTATAAAACTATTTCCTATTTGATCCAAGTCAAAAATAAATATTTTCATATTAAATTTATCAATAACATTGTTACTTTCTAACGAATTGTATTAAGTTTTTAAATTTGTCAAATCATTTCGGAGGGGGCTCTAGCCCCAAGCCCCCCGCCTAGCTACGTGCCTGCTGTGGTGTACAGGACAGAAAAAGAATAGAAAATTACCCAATTAGACGATTTTTTATAATATATTTCTTATATAAGTTATTAAACTATAAGTAAAAAGGGTATCAAATGAAAGGTATTTTAAAGACGCATCCTCTGTTAAACATGTTCTTTAGGTGGACCAGTTGCCAGGGTATTGCGTTCCAGAATGGGACTGCGACAGGATTTCAGAGAGGTCGGTCAGGACGCTCTGTGACACGTTAATACCCGACAGGGAAACATGGTTAAATGGGACCTTCTTGGGGAACCACCCGGGGATCCACTTTTACACGGATGGATCAAAACTGGATGGGAAAACGGGTCTGGGCTTCTGTGTAAAGGGGAAATTAACGATTTTTCTGCACGGGGACGCATTGAGATTATATGGGTGCAAGCACACTGTGATATAGCGGGGAACGAATTGGCTAATGAACTGGCTAGGGGAGGATCTTGCCTGGAGTTAGGCACTTTGGGGAACGCTAGACCTTTTCGAGCTCTCAAGGCGGAGCTGGTGGATTGGGCTGACACCATGCAAAATGTTTAATTAATTTTTGAAAACCAGTTGCAAAAGTTTTACTAATTAAAAAATATAATTTTTTTAAATTAATAAAATTTTTTTTTCCATTTTATTAAAATGAAAGGAATATCTTGTGCAATAAAATTGTAAACGATTGAAAACAAACTTTGCATTTTAATAGTGTTTAAGTAAACATTTTTTTATTCTAATCGAAAAATTAATGTTTTTACTTAAAATGTAGTTGAAGCAGTAGTTTTGATAAACTTTTTCAGTTTTTTTTCAACTGTTTGTAGTAAAAACTTGTTAGTTATTTAAAGTTATTTTTACCGCATTTGTTACTTGTTTTTCAGTGCTAAAAATAACGACATTTTATGTTGCTTTAAATATAAATATCTTTGTCGCCTTTTATCCACACTCAAAAGAAAAGCATCGTATATATAAAATGTTCCATAAATTTTCGTCAAATATAACATTTCTTAGTATTCATGAAAGATTTCATAGAAAACAAAATCAATTTCATCATATTTATGAAATGTTTCTGTTTATACAGGATATTTTGTATTCGTACGGATTTCATTTCCCCTATTTCCACTGATCGGTTACAAACAATTTGTCATTTGATATTTATGTCTTCCAATTTCTTACTTATTTGGTCATCGCGGAATACTTCTAAATAGGATAACTCACAATTTATATATGACAAGTTTACTAGAATATCATTTATTCTATTTTTCAAGAATTCTTACAAAACATCACATAAACTCTGAATAACAATTTTCAAAAAAAAATGTATTTATAATTGTAAGCTAGTTGTAACCAGTCCATATTTTTGAAATTTTGTTCCCTCTTTTTCATGTTCCAATAACACTCATTCCCTATTCAATTCCATTAAATTTCCTGTGTTGTGTTTTTAAATTCCACTCCTTTCTTTGGTACATTTCGTTATCCATAATTAGTTTTTAAATTCCATTCTTTCCCCTATTCAATTCCATATCGTTCCGATTTAAATCTTCAAATTATTCCAAATATGATTCTTTGGAAGTTTTTCTGGCATAAAATATTCCTAGGAAGTTGTTTTGCAGTACTAAAAGAATGATTCCTTCCTATGACAAGCCAATGTTAAATTCATCGCTGAAAATGCTCGATTAGAATTAGTCCTTGGCAGAACAGTTTTTGCTGCGTTGTGTTTAGATTTCGTAAAAGTATAAGGGAATGTTCAATGGGTGTAGGGCTACCTGGTATTTGGGCCATATAAAAAAACTATGTGGAATATTCCAAACCCAAATACATAGTCTTATAGGCCAACTCCTTGGGTAGTTTTCGTCAAGAGAGAATTTTCTTGTGGGCAGTTAATTTAAAAAAGTTATGTAAAAATTGTCAAAACAACTTAAAAGGTCCACATTAGGGAACATGTACCCTTAAGTAGACATAAATTTAAGAGCTTGCAAAAAGCATATAAAATTGTTAGCAAATTAAGAAAAATCGACAGAAATTTTGATTTTAACCGTTTCACTACCTCTTTTTTGTGGATATATTTCTATTTTGAATTCGGCTTCTAGTTAGCGGTCCTTTTGTTATAAAGAAAAGGGTTAACATTCATGCCCCTCCCCCTCCTACCCAACAAAAATTACTCCGAATATCGAATATTAGAAACTTCTCAGTCCATTTTACCACTAAAATAATCGAATACCCAAAAAAGCTTTGTTTGATTTTGTGTGTTTTCATTATATGAAGCTACGTGCCAAATTTCGTAAAGTTAGCTTTGATAGTTGAGGAGATAAAATCTGACTTTGGTAAAAAATATCGCCCCTTACAGCCCTGATGCACAGTTTATGCATATAATGATGTTTTTCAGTGACCAATATCCTTATGAAAATATTTTAACGAACATAAAATGTTTTATTTCGTTATCATATTATCATATGTTCAAAATTTTTTTTTTAAATGTGTACACTAGGGCGGCACTACAAATTCAACTTTCGATTTTCAATAGTGTTCGCACGGAATATCGATCCAGTTGATATAAAACGACTTTCAGCAAAATCGGACAACTTTAAGCCGTGCCCCAAATAGGTCAAAGGTCAAAATATGGTATATTGTGTATTTTTAGGTATTTTTTATGTATTTTTATTGTTAATCTTATAAACAATTACAATATTTCTTTCTAATGTGATTTAAGAATGTTTCATAATATTTTTTTTGTTGAAAAATTAACCCGTCTGTGCCCTGAGGGCCTAAATGACCCTTTTAAAATTTTAAAATTACACAATTTTTTATTTGTTAAATATTTTATGGACAAATTTAATATAGATTAACTTTTGATATTACCCCCTTTTTCTGGGGGGTGGGAGGATGTGGATTGCTTTAGGCCGTTCAAAACTACCCTAAATTTATTACTTAGAAATGTGAAAATTTACGTTATAACGAAGACTAAAACAAGTAATTACTATTAGCATGTCTGTGTTTTACCAAAAACAAAAACAAAGTTTTGGATAAACTAAAAATTAGTTCCAGGAATGCAGTACATTTACTGGTAGCAGTTCTTGATGCAGCTGGGCTAAACACGTCGGAATACATTTTAAATCGTAATAATGTTCGCAAACAAAGAAAGATATTTTAAGAAAAACAAAAAGCGAACAAATCGTGTCTAAATTCACAACAAACCCTGCACCATTGACAATTCATTGGGATACCAAGCTTTTATCTAGTGTTACAGGAAAAACTTAAGATCGTCTTGCTATAATAGCAACTGCTCCAGGTCTTGAGCATGTACTAAATATGCCTGTATACCAGCAGGAACTGGGTTAGAAATATCATCTGCCGTTTATGATACTTTGGAGGAAAATAATATTTTATATAAAATAATATTTTAGTAGAGGCATTTGTGTTCGACACAACCGCGTCGAACACAGTGAAATTTAGAGGAGCTTGTAACCTTTTGAAAAAAAGAATTGTTCGAGATGTGTTATACCTAGGGTGCAGACATTAAATCTTTGAAATGATGTTGTCATCAGTGGTCATGGAAGCAAATATAAGTGCTTCTACTGGTCCTGAAATAGTAATATTTAAGAAATTTAAGAAACATTGGCCTAAAATACAGCAGGATGCTTTTTTGACTGGATTAACACACACCAGATTCAATGATATTTTAAAATTCGCGAGCGATAAAATAACGGAAGACTTTCCTCGTGATGACTATAAGGAATTTTTGTAATTAATAATAATACACTTAGGAAATTATGTTGGTAAAGACGACAGCAATTGTAGTCAAAAACAAATGAAATTTCATTTAAAAAAAGGACGATTTACATTTCATTAAATTCAACTACCATTGTCATTTGTTTTTTAATGTTCAAAAAATGACTAACAATTTTAGTAAAAATGAGCCACATGGTAGTAAAAAATAAACAAACATTTATTTATTTTTATTTTTTTAAATAACAAAAAACAACTGTAAAAAATGTATGTAAAATCATAAAACAAACAGTCATTTGATATGAGTTGTTTTTTTAAATGAACTGCAAGGTTAGTAAGAAATTGAATTTGTTCTACAAATGACTTACATTTACATTAAGAATAATGAAACTGTATTACAACCCAAACAACTACATATTTTTAAAGCAGAAGTTCCCTGAGTGTACTCTTAGGAGGAATTCCACATAGGGGAATTAAATTTACAAAACCTGGCGCACTGCATTTAGCCAGATGGATGGCCAAGACCATTTATTGCCTAAAAATTATTATATTTCGAGACCAATTTCCCGAAATAACCGAAACTGAAATAAATGGTTTGATTGAAGTAGTTGGATTTGTGGTTAAGTGTTATTCGATTTTCTGGTTTAACGCTGATAAAGCAGACCAAGCTCCTCTAAATGACATCGATTTTTTAAAGAAATTAGAAAATTATAAAACAATTAACAAACCTATAGCTGAAAAGGCCATATCGAAATTGCTTAACCATCTTTATTATTTGAATGAAGAATGTGTAGGTTTTGCCTTATTCGACGAAAAAATCGATTTAGCAACTAAAGCCAAACTTGCTACAAAGATGCTTGCAAAAAGTTGTCTGAACAAAATCTAGAAGAAAAAGAAAAAGAATATCCAAAAAGGCTAACAATAAACCTTGCCAGAGACAATAATGTAATTTTGGAGTAATTATTTTCCAAAAACACCAACAAGCTTTTACAAAGGTTTAACATTTCTTCAGACTTTTAAAAAAAAAAAATTCAAGTTGTTGGCCAATTTTAGACGACTATCGTAAAGGAAAGAACATAATTTCAAACTTAAAAATTGTCAATGACTGCGCCGAAAGAGGAATTAAGTTAGTACAAGAATTCCACGAGAAAATTACAAAAGATGACGATCAGAGACAGCATTTATTTAAAGTAATAACAACTTGTTTTATTAATTTCAATTAAAGATTTGTATGTTAAAATATGTTGTTTTTTTTTCTTTTGTTTCAGGTTGTACAAAATTATAGACAGCAATTTTCGAAAGAAGCAAATTTACAAAACTTAAGAACGAATTATAATTAAAGTGTCCCATGTTTTATTTTTTACGTATTTACGTATTTTTTACGTTTAATTTTTTTTTGCTTTTATTAAAAAAGTTAATTTTATATGTAAAGTATTTCTTCAATGTTTAATTTAATAAAACTTTTGACACCGGTAGGCAAAAAGGGTTAATGATTTAAAATTGTCATAGATAATTTGTTAGCATATCTCAGATAATTAAAAAAAAGTGCAGAATATTACGGTTTTACAGTACAAAATATATTAAACTTTAAAACCCACTGGGCACGGAAGGGTTACATTTTTTTATTTTTTATAATTATTAATAATTGCACATTATAAATGAAGTGGCATGATTTTTTATACAAATTCAGGCATAAACGAAGAACTTCTTCAAAAAAAAAAAAACGTTTTAAAAATATTGGGCTTAAAAAATCTGACCTTTGACCTCTTTGGGGCACGGGAAATATTTATCCGATCTTCCTAAAATTTTTACCATATAGTTTTTACACCAAGTGGCACAATATTCCGAGCGAAAAGCATTAAAATTCAAAAAAAAAATTTCGTCCATATAACCTGCTGCCACCCTAGTGTACACCGTAGTGTAGACGGGTTGTGAAAGTGTTAATTAAAATTTATTAAAATTTTGATTATTAAATCGTTTTATGTGTCGTCTAAATCTGTTTAAAGGATGGTAACAATGCAATGAAAATTTATTTTAATATAATGCTAAAAACAATTTAAACGTGAAACATGTTAAACCTTGTTTAAAAAAGTAACGAACAGTTAATGTAATGCGTTAACCGTTTAAAAAGGACAACAATTTGTTAATTATTTTTTTTTTAAATAAGAAAATATATCAAAGGCACACTTTAGGGAACATTATGAAAATTTTATTTTTCACATTTTTGTTTTATTTATTATATTTGTGTTCGATATAATTTTTATTAAATAAAAAAATTATGTTTTCTCGACCTTTAATTGTGCAATGAAAATGAAAATTATTCAAGTTCGAGGCCATACTCTATATTTCTTTATTAGGATATTGTCCTAACAAATAATCTATAGAGTTTTTTTGTTTTCAAATTTATTATTTGACCTTTTCAGGAATGTGTTGATAGATCTATTTCGGGAATTTTCCAGGTTTCCATCATCAGAACACGTTTTGAAAGAAGTGACAATCCCATGCCAAACATCAAACATTCATATAAACTAGTTTTCTCACTAAATGAGAACTAATATATGAGCTCAAAGTTAAAGATTATCAACATTGATCAAAAATAAATTGAAAACTTGTTTGTTATGTGCACCCTCTACCTTTATAATACACGCTTTTTGTTTTTATTCTCCTTTTTATTTGCACACTTATTTGTTTTGTTTAAAAACAAGATGTAAAGATGGATTATATTTATTTGTTAATGAAATCAATCTGTTTTATTTTTTAAATTGCAAATAAAATTCTTACCGGTTACAAAAATTCGTTATGGAAAATTTTTTAAAACTTGATTGTTATTTACTTTTTATATTTACGAAAAATTACACTTTACTTAGCGTTTTTTCCAACGACACAATAAAACCTAGAAAAACGTATGCATTCAAGTCGAAACATTTTTAAAATAGTAATGGCGAATATTTAACTAGGTGACAGTTGACAGTTTTGACATATTCATGCAACAATACGAACAAAACTAAAGGCTCACTTTAGGGAACAGGCTACAATAGGCAACATTCCCCTACGATTAGTTAAGTGTTGGAAGCATTTCTTTGCTATAGGAAAATTCAAATTAAAAACCCGCTTAAGGAAATCTTTAGGGGACTTTGTCATTAGACTTTCTAGAGATATTTGTTATGTTAAATCACAAACTCAATGAGAATTTCTTGTCCTCGTCTAGGAGCGAGATTCAAAATTTAAAATATCAAAGAAAAAACAAAAACAACAACAAAAAATTGTCACAATTGGCTTTGTCATCTTCCAAATACTACTCTGTTTTTTTGACAGACCTAGCAATGTAGTGACGTTTATTCAAGTAAATCAACAATAGAAAATTATATGTTTTCTATTAGTGTCAGTTACATTTAAATTTGCACAAGCACCTGTATATTTGTTATTTAAATTTATTTTCATCGGGATAAACATTAATTGCATTTATAGTAATTAAATGTGCTAAAGTCCCAAACTTATTTAACAAATTGTGAATAGGGACACGCCAACATCAGATTGCTTTTCACAATTTGTTAAATAAGTTTGGGACTTTAGCACATTTAATTACTATAAATGCAATTAATGTTTATCCCGATGAAAATAAATTTAAAAAACCCGCTTTTTTCTTTTGAACAACTTTTACTTTTGGATGAGTTTTTATTTAAGAGAATCTATTTTGTTTAGAAGAATTAAATCCCAGATAAATATTCTCAAAAATGCTTTTATTTTATATTATGTTAGCCGCCAAATTATTTTAGTTAGTTTTTTTTTGTTCAAACTTAAATTCTGAAACCCACCGAAATATTTCCAACCAAATTAAGAAAATCATAATCGCTTCAGGTCTAGGAAAATTTAATTCATATTTTTAATGGGACTATTAATAACACATCACATAATTATGTCAGATTTTCCATCAATTCTTTAGATTTATATAAATGCGTACACTCAAAAAAAATAAGTTAGTAGAAAAGTTAGTCTTGTAAATCAAGTACACTATATTTCAGCAAATTTTTAGCTAAAAATATGTTTTCAGCTAAAATTTAAGTTATACTTATTCAGCACTTAACTGGTTTGAACTAATCTTGTACTGTTATTTTACTAATGTTTTACTAATTTATTTTGCTAAAAAAAATTGTGATGATAAGCACATTAATAGCGTGGACGACTACCAGATTGAAAGATATATGTGGAATGAAGTAGATGTCGCGGCATGTCAATATGTAGTAGAGACGAGTAACATGATACTAAAAGGTACAACTCTTGTAAGATATATACAAAAATCAACCATGCAAGATATTTGTATCTGTTTTCATACATAAAACAAAATTATGGATAAAAACAACTTAAATTTTGTATTGTCACCGGCTTGTGAAAGTAATTGTATATTAATTAAATTAAAGACAAAATAAAATATTTAAATTTAACCCTTCGTTGCATGATTTAATTTCCTTACAGAAAAATTTTTTTTGGAGTTTTACTCTTTTTGCGTGTTAAGTTATGATTGCAAAAATTAAATTTGGTGGACTTAATATGTCTATTTTAAGAGTTATGTAACACTGCATATATGCAATATCATGCAGCAAATCCATGGAAATGTATAAATTTGCTTTTTTTTTACACTTTCACGTTTTATCGATTTCAATGCTTAAAAAAGTAAAAACATTTTATGTTATAAAGAAATATTAATTCAAATTTTAAGAAACAAAAATTGATATAATTCATGTTTTTGTTTTTAATTAGATATATAACTACAAGAAAGGTTGTCTTTAATTTGTACTTGAAAAACTATTATGTATAAAATTTTTTAAAACAATTTCTTGATTTATTGAAGTATAAGGCTGTGTCGCACTTTTCGCATTTAATAAAAGTGTATCCATTACGGCCTGGCAATTTGCATGTAATTCGGTCATCTACCCATTTGGGCCAATGATCCATGCGATCTAGTCGAACTTCGTTTTGTGGAATTGGCAAACTTCTTGGATGCTTTCTCTAAAATTAAGAATTGTAAAAATATGATTGTTCGAATAAACTATTTAAAAAATATATATATATAAACTTGGTACATACCTTATGGGAAAGATTTTTTGTTACTTCTGAAGGTCTTCCCCGAGCTATTGATGTTTTTCCCATTTTGCAAAGCGTTTCACCTACTTTCAAACGAAAATCCGCCAAAGTTTCGTTGACATTGTTGCCGTTCTGTAATTCAGCGCGTTTGTACAAAAGCCAAGCATTGACCAAAGCTGTATCTACCAAGTGATAGAAAAGGCGCATATACCATTTCTTAGAGCGTATTGTGATTTTGATTTTGTTGGAATCCAGTCGATCCACCCATAAACTTATTATATTCTGATATAATGTTTGGGTAATAGACGGTTATTTTTCCCGCCAACTTTTTGTCAAACCTTTCACCGCTTAGCTCAGGGTTCTTGCCGCAAAAGTTTGACATCAAGTTAACAATTTTGTTGTCTCTCTAAGAAACAACAGATATATCAAAGCTATCAACCGTTACAACATATTCGCAGAATTCTCCGCGTGGTTTTTCCATCATAATTTTGTCGTCTGGAAGTTTTAAGTTCGGAATTCTATTCCGGCGGATTGTACACAGCAAGAAAATACCACGATTTGCTAGTGTGATCACTAACGTCAACGATGTATAATAATTATCAAAAAAAAACTTTGTAGTTTTTTTCTGATGGAACGGTTAGCAGAAGTCTTATAACAATGTTGGCACACGCGTCCAAATCACTTTCTTCGGGTAGCCTATACAGGGTGTTGTTCTCTTGATCCGTATATATTTCAAAGTTATTATGATTAAATTCATGGAATTGCATATATGCAATGTAACAACATATAAGCAATATAAGTTCACATAAGCGCAAATGCATGAATTTGCACATCTGCAATGATGCATTGCAGCGCTCAAGTAAATACTTTGCAACTAAAAATTTCTAGATATTTACAAAGAAAATGTAGTAAAATACTCAAATAATACTTACATTTCAGTTAACTTTCACAGGATTTCAGAATAATAAATGAAATCAACACATTTTTTTCGCTTAATTAAAACACTTCTTGTTTCAGCAACCTATATTAACAAATATTTAACAAAATACTCAAAATTGGAACAAAAATAGAATGTTTTGAAATAAAAGAGATCAACGATGGAAAAAATAACGGTATTTTTAAATAGCGGCGTTGACAGATACGCGCGAAGTCAACATTGCATATATGCAATGGCATGCACCGAAGGGTTAAAATAGATTAAATGTGTATTTGTAAACTAAATGTTTATAGTGATTAATAATATAGTGTGGTCAAATTGCAAACAAATATACGTTCAGGTAGACAAACTGAAGCGAAACACAAGGGCACACTTCTTATGTAATTTTTGATAACTCTCATCATTTAGATGATGAAAGATAATTTTGTTTATGTTATATATAATTATTTCTATATATTTTAAGATATTGCATTAATTCATGTCTTCAATGCTGGAGTATGAACATTTTCTTTATTTTCTAACGTATTGTAAATTATTTTGAAAATAATCACAAAAAATAATTTAACTAAAGTATAATTTTTCTACGAATTGTTCGAGTTTTTTTCAGTCTACTAATACTTAGGAAAAATTTTGTTAAATTTTAGCAATGATTTTAATTTTTAATCAAGTAAGTGTTAGCAAAACTTTTGATTAAAATTTTGCTGACTCAGCAAATTTTTTTCCGGGCTTTACTAACTTTTTTTTTTTTGAGTGTATGATTAATATCTAATTTATTTATATAATAATATAATATCATAAAATTGTTATATTTATTATATAAAATTATTATCAAAAACAATTAAAAGCTAATTGCATTAAAACCATTAAAAGCAAATTGCAAACAAATATACGTTCAGGTAGGCAAACTAAAGCGAAAGACAAGGGCACACATGTTATGTAATTTTTGATGTCTCCTTTTTCTTATTGCAAATAAAGGGTTGCACTTGTAGTACCTTGTTAGTTTTCTGATGCAATTCTAGACTTATCTACGGCATTTGTCTTGTTGTAAATGATGCATCATTTGGACAACCATTGATGCAAGTGGTTGATAGATAATTTTGTTTATGTTATATATAATTATTTCTATATATGTTCAGATATTACATTAATTCTTGTCTTTACGTTTCTAACGTATTGTAAATTATTTTTAAAATAATCACAAAAAAATGTTTACGATTTTTAGCAAATAATTTAACTAAAGTAATATTTTTCTACAATAATAATATTTAGGAAACATTTTGTTAACTTTTAGCAATGATTTTTAATTTTTAATCAACTAAGTGTTAGCAAAACTTTTGCTGTATCTAATTTTGTTGCTAAAAATCAGCTAGCTGATTTTGCTGACATTAGCTATTTTTTGCAAGCATTCTCCTGAACAAAATTTTGCTTACTCAGCAAAATTTTTTTCTGGCTTTACTATTTTTTTTTTTTGAGTGTATGATTTATATCTAGTTTATTTATATTATAGTATAATATCATAAAATTGTTATATTTATTATATTAAATTATTATCAAAACCATTAAAAGCTAAATTCTAAAATGCCAAGAGAAAAAGTTTTTTTTTGCGCAAAAAGTCCTTCAAAATATTTATTAAACAAACGACTAGACAAAATGATTTATGATAAAAGAAACCAAAAATAAAACCATAAGTTGATGGTTACGAGTAACTTTGGATGGATTTATACAACAAAAAAAAATATATAAATTCAGTTTTTGCATAATACGATGGAAATCTAATATTATTTTATTTTTAGAGTTTCTTTTTCTAAACCATCATTAAAAAAAAAATCATTTCTGTCATAAACCCTCACCAGCAGAAAAAGTAAAAATAAGAAACTTTTTATATTTTATAATCCCTTTTTGAGCATAATATAACCCTCTTTTTTTCAATTTCAATAAAAAACAATATGCTTTAATGTTATTAAAGCAGAAAAATCAATATTTTATAATGCGTTGCGAACAAAATTGAGAAATTAAATAAAAAAAATAAAATCTGCAACCATTTTAAATTTAATTTAAATTGAAAAACAAATTCGGTGCGCTAAAACTTTAACAGAATTGAATAAAAACTTAAATGTTTGAATTTTATAACTTAAAAATATTTGGCAACGTTTTTACCAATAAAGCGACAAATAATCTTTTTTTTTAATGCCCTGTTAAAAATCGACATATATGGATCCATACATGGAGCACACATGCTTCATACATGTCCACATTCCTTCATACATGATTCATATGTATATGTTCACAAATGATTCATATGTTGTACCATATATGTTCATGTGTGTTCATTTAGGAAAATCAAGGAAATGTTAACATGTATGATCGCATATGAACACCTATGAGCATATATCGCTCATTTACTGCAAGACTGACATAACTCAAAAACACGATTTTGCAGAAAACCAGTTTAAAGTTTTAAATCCATATCTGCCTCGCTCTACCCTTTCTCTATATATTTGGTCACGTTTTTTATAAATAGGGCGTTTTAATGTATTTTTCTCTTAGTCAGAGCTGTATGCGAATTCGCTAATTATTGAGAGACACATGAGTAGCACAGTTTCTCTATGAAGTATATACTCTTTGCACAAACTTTAAAGCAAATATAAAATATATTATCCTCTATCTCAAAAAGTATACATGATATTAATATGAAATATTTAAACAATATAAAACATGATATAAATCTCCATCATTAACTTAAAAATCGCATTTTTTGACAGTCTTGAAGTAAATGAGCGATATGAATCACATATGCAGGTATATAAACATTTATGAACTCGAATGTCTTCATACACTAAGAAAATTATCTTCACTTCAGTAATGAATTTCTTCATGGCTATAATGAAAATCGTCCCTGCAACTCTTCCATTGAAACATTTCATATAATCTATGAAACAGGTTTCATTTAAGTCAATATTTATGAAATGTTTGTAGAATTAACGAAAAGCTTGATTAAACTAATGAATCATTCGGACATTGAAGCGTTTAAAGAATTTATGAAACAGTTTCATAAAATGTTTTAATATTTTGAAGTTTCCTTGAATTAATAAAACTCTTCATGAGTGTCTTAAAAATGCATTAGAACTAGTTAAGCCAATGAACCGCTTCATATGATTTTTTAAACAATTTCATTGAAGTCCAAAACTAAAAAGGCTACATTGCAATAATTTATATAATATGTTGAACACAAAATATGTTGAACACTTGATAATTAAATCTTCAAACTAAAGTTTGAAATGTATGAAAATTAAGTAAATTATGAAATTTTATGAAAATATTAAAAAATTAGGCCTTTGAGATAATTTCTTAGCTCCAAAAAAAGTTTTCATTAAATTTATGAGAGAATAATTTATGAAATCGTTTGAATTTTTTTTTATTAAATTATAAAATTTATTTGAAAAAAAAAAAAAAATTATGAAAAATTTCTTAATATTAACAATATTTCTTGGATATAATGAAATTCCTAATTTAATAAACGATAAAAATTTCCATGAAATTGTTTCATTAATATCATGAAAGATAATGCTTTCAGTGTATGTAAGAAATAAGAAATACAAAGAATCTGCTTCACTAACTGTCTATGGAAAATACTCTACATGTCGTGCTGAATATATTATATTAAATATGTCACTTTATAAAAACTATATAGACAGAATGAAATCTAATTTTAAAGAAAATCCTAAGGCATTTTACGAATTCGTAAATTCAAAAAGACGCTCTCAAGAATTTCCTCCTGTAATAAAGTTTGGTAGCTGTGAATCTGGGGATGATACTGATATATCAAACATGTTTGCTGACTTTTTTGCTACTACTTACTCTGATGCCAAATATAACAACTTAAATGAATACCCGTATCCTTTGGTCTCAAATCAATCTATTATTTTACCATCTATCGAACGCTCTGACGTGTCACGTTGTTTAAAAAGTTAAAAATCGTCTTTTAGTCATGGACCGGATGGTGTGCCTATCTGTATACTAATCAACTGTGAGAGTTTGTCTGCTCCTTTATCTTTGTTGTTTAACATCTCTGTTAAGAATGGATACTTTCCTAAGTTCTGGAGAGAATCGTATATTATTCCATTATTCAAATCCGGTAGAAAATCTGATATATCAAACTATAGAGGAATCGCAAAGCTTAGCACAATTCTAAATCTATTTGAAAAATTCATTACTGATTTCATATGTCATCATGTCTCGCATATTTTGTCCCCTTATCAACATGGTTTTCGGAAGGGCTGTTCAACTTTCACTAATCTTTTACATTTACCAACTATAATAAATCGAGGATTTGTAAATGGGAAACAAACTGATGTTGTTTATATTGACTTTAGTAAGGCATTCGATAAGGTTAATCATAATCTGCTCCTGATTAAATTGAAATTAATAGGGTTTTCCCCTAGCAGTCTGAACTGGATTTCATCATACCTTTTTAATAGAAAGCAAAGTGTACGATATAAAAATTTTACTTCTAAATACATAGCAGTTACCCCGGATCCCTCAAGGAAGCCACTTAGGGCCAGTTCTTTTTTCTTTATTTATAAATGATCTTCCAAATGTGATCAAATATTCAAAAATATTGTTGTATGCTGATGATGTCAAGATCTTTTCGAGTTATAAAAATCCACATGATCATATCTTTCTACAAATGGACTTAGATAATTTACAAAATTGGTGCAATATAAACCAAATGGATCTTAACCTAAAAAAATGTAAATCCATGTGCTTTTCTAGAAAAAATCCTATAAAAATTGATTACTTCTTTGATGGACACCAACTGGAACTAGTTGATATTTTTCTGGATTTGGGAATACTAATTGATCCGAAACTTAATTTTGTCTCTCATATTCATATGACGGTTAACAAGGCCAGAGGCGTACTTGCTTTCATTAAGCGGGGGGCCAAGGAGTTTAGTGATCTGTACGTTACAAAAATGCTATACACGTCTCTTGTACGACCGATTTTAGAATATGGCTCATTAATTTGGGACCCACAATATAACAATCACAGTAATCACATTGAATCTGTTCAAAAAACAGTTTCTGATTTTCTGTTTGCGAGGTTTATCATGGATTCCGGGAGTTAATCTTCATTCATATCCGAGTAGACTTGCTATTATAAAATTACCTACGCTTAAAAGCCGTCGAATTATGTTAAACGTATCTTTTCTACTTAACTTAATTAATGGTGATGTTTTTTTTCTGAATTTTTGATTAATAACATAACGTTTATTGTTCCTAAACGTCCAACTCGTTACTTTCGTCCTTTATCACTGCAGTTTTATCGTAGTAACTATGCTAATGCTGACCCATTACGAAGAATATGTAAAGACTTTAATGATTTATATAATTGTATTGATTTTTCTTTAAATGTTGATGCTGTTAAACGTAAAATAATAATGTATTTAATATTTAATTATGTTTTTTGTTGTTATATAATTTTGTTAATAATTTTGAATTAAAATTTTTTATAGTCTGTAAGGATTTAATCCATAGACTAAATAAATAAATAAATAAAAAAAAAAAAAAAAAACATGTATGAGTTCATACATGTCCATAAATGGATATATATATCGCTCATTTACTTCAAGACTGTCATATGTCAAAAATTTGCGAATTTTGTGTTAATGATGCCGATTTAGTAGTTATATGTACAAATTTCATATTAATATCATGTATACTTCTCGAGATAGAGGATAATATATTTTATTTTTTCTTTAAAGTGGGCGTAAGGAGTATATACTTCATAGAGAAACTGTGCTACTTACGGGTCTCTCGATAATTAGAGAATTCGTACACAACTCACACTAAGAGAAAATTACATTAAAACCCCCCCTACTAATAAAAAAACGCTACCAAATAAATAAAGAAAACTTCGAGCGAGGCAGATATGGATTGAAAACATTAAACTTATTTTCTGCAAAATCGTGTTTTTTGAGTTATGTCAGTCTTGCAGTAAATGAGCGATATGTTGATTTTTAACCGGGTGACTACGAATTAAGTTTTTTAGCCATTTTATAAGTTAAGTTGTTCAGTTGCCAACAAATTCAATTGTGTATATATATCTATGATTTATTGATATTTTTTATGTTTAAATAAAAAATTAAACAAAAGTTTTGTTTAAATTTAAACTTTTGTTTTTCCAACACTTTTCTGTTTATAAAATGGATTATTCATAGATTTATGTAGTTTGCAAATCAAACTTTATTAACAAAATTATTAATGTAAAATGTTAAAACTTTAATTACGTAATAATTTATACACTTTTAATTTTATAAACAATACTTTTTAAATATAATTTTTGATATGTTTGATTTCGATCGCTAATTATGTATCTAATAAATTTTGTTCTATCATACTATCGCTATCGAGTGCCATCTGATCTTTCCAATTCATTCAATATCTATTTATTTTATTAATTTTTTTTAACATTATAAATTATTTTATAAACACAAAAACCATATATAGTCAAAAAATCCTTCCCTTTTTTATATTTTTTTTAAAAACTTTTGAATATTTTTTAAAGACATATATCTTGTTAGTTTATAATAAAACCAATTGTTTCTAAATATTTTTCTAATACGACGTGTTCACTTCACCTGTGTATTCTATACTGATACAATATAAAAAAATACACAAATACTGAAACGCAAAGATCGCATTAGCACGACAGGTGCTGATTTTTATGGTCAAAATAACATTTTTAGACTTAGGTAAATTCAGCAAAAAAAAATAGTTAACCGTTTAGTATTTCATGAAGTCAAAATAGCAAAATTTTTAACTAAAATCTTAGTTTGAACTAAAAATTTGTTTAAAATACTAATTTTTCTACTAATTTTTTCTATGAGTGTATAGTCAAGTTTTTAGCATTTTCCAACTTTTTGGGAAATTTGTAAAATTGTTCCATTTTTTATTTTTATTTATTTTAAACGAGCTTTCAACCTCCTTATATTTACAAAAATAAAGCAAATTTAATATATTAGCTAGGTTGATACTAGTATTTCGATCTGGCTAAAGATCTCATCAGAACCCGAAGTTTTAGGAAAGCTAGAGCCTCCAGAATAGGTAGAGCTTTAATAAAAAAAACCTACTTATCATCCATTTTGCTCCATTCTTGTTTTATTAGAAATCGAACACGTGGCTAGTGTTCTTTCCTAACAAGCATCATGACGTTAGTAAACTTCGAATACCAAAAATGTTATATTTATTAGCATTATATGAGACAACAAATACTGTTAGTTTGACATTGATACAATAAACTTTTTCTTGTAGCGGCGCAGTAGGCTTGGAAAGGCCCATATGTACAATATTGAATGCTTACAATTTCAAAATACTATATACAAGAGAGTATTACAAACAACATACCAAATGTAATTTTCAATAAGATTTTATACCTACTTACACCTGATTTGTAAACAAATAGTTTTATGAAATTTTTCAGTTATATTGCGTTATTCATTAGAAATCGATTGGTACTTCAAATTTTGTTACATCAAACGTTTATGTGTAAAAATTAATTATAGAAAACATTACTGGATGATTTTCAAAGTTCATATCTTTACGAACAAATCGAGAAATATTTGAAGAAAATCCATGGATATATTTCAATATTATGATCAGGGCAGCGACTTTCATGCAAATGTATGTATATAGTAGGGTGATCTATTATTCGACATTTTTCAAAAAGTTTTGACAATTTTCTAAAGTAGATTTTTTTTGAAAAATAAAATTATTCAAGTTCGAGGCCATACTCTATGTTTCTTTATTAGGATATTGTCCGAACAAATAATCTATAGAGGTTTTTTGTTTTCAAATTTATTCTTTGAAAACGAAAAGAAACAAAAACGTGTATTGAATATTTACACACAAAAAAAAAGTTTTCAATTTATTTTTTGATCAATGGTGATAATATTTTCCTTCGAGTTCATATATATATTAGTTCTCATGTAGTGAGTAAACAAGTTTATATAAATCTTTGATGTTTGGCATGGGATTGTTACCGCTTTGAAAACGTGTTCTGATGATGGGAACATTCCCGAAATAGATGAGAAAATTCCCGAAATAGATCTATCAACACATTCCTGAAAGGGTTAAATAATAAATTTGAAAACAAAAACTCTATAGATTAGATGCTAGGACAATATCATAATAAAGAAATATAGAGTATGGCCTCGAACTTGAATAATTTTCCTTTTCATTGCACAATAAAAGGTCGAAAAACATAATTTTTATTTTTAATAAAAATTATTTCAAACTTGTAGATTTTTTTTTGATAAATTTGAATAAGTTTTTATTTCAAAAACTATTATTAATTTTTAACCCACTTGAAAATTTTTTTTCGATAGTTTTCAAATAACAATTATAACTTTTACAAATCATTTAAAATATTGATTTATGAGATACATCTATTACATTCAAACCGTTCATCATTGCAAACGACTTAAATTAAAAAAAAAATTATACACAAATATTATTTAAAAATGTCTAAAAAGGGAAAAAATGTTCTTTTCATTTACAAAAAATAAATATTCAATAAAAAAACTGATTTTTAAGAAAATTTTTTAGCACATTACGTTTTTAACAATGAAGTTTGTAAATTTAATATATTGAAGCTAAAAAAGAATAGTTAAGAAAATACCGGATATTCGACAGCAAAAATCGGTTTATTCGATATTCGAAATTTTATATTTTTAGGAAAGTCGAAACCGCCAGCCCATTAAAAACCGTCTGAAATCGGTTTTGAAACACCGACTCGATCACTCTAGTTTGTACAAGAATAATTTACATTTATGTAAATGTAAATGTAAATTATTCTTGGTTTGTAGTCAGTAGCCCAAAATCGATTTTGACCTAATACACTCAGGGAACTTCTGCTTTAAAAATATGTAGTTGTTTGGGTTATAATACAGTTTCTTTATTTTTAATGTAAATGTCGGTCATTTGTAGAACAAATTAAATTTTTTACTAACCTTGTAGTTCATTTAAAAAAACAAACCGCATCAAATGACTGTTTTATGATTTTACATTCATTTTTTACAGTCGTTGTTTTGTTATTAAAAAAAAAAAATTTTTTGTTTATTTTCTACTAACATGTGGTTTATTTGACAACAATTGTGGTTCATTTTTTGAACATTAAAAAACAAATGACAATGTTAGTTGAGTTTACTGAAATGCAAGTCGTCCTTTCTTTAAGTGAAATATCATTTGTTTTTAACTACATTTGCAGTGGTCTTTACCTAGATAGTATTCTAAGTGTACTTTTCCGAATTTGTTATTGCATATTTTTGCACATTTTGCTATAAATGCATATTTTGGCATTTTTTGTTGCATATTTTAAATTAAATTGGTTTTAGTGCATATTTTGATTCAAACGCATATTTTAAGAGCATGTTTGGTTTTTTTGTGCATGAAAGTCTATGCCTTGGATATGTTCTATTATGTTTAACTAAATCAATGAATTTATCAATAAATTCACACCAGAACGTGTAAAATAGTATAAATGTATATTAGGATGTGGATGGGGTGTTTGTTCAGTACACCCAAACCCAATCGGCAGAAAAAATGATAACACATTAATACGACTCTACTTTTTGAATACAGTACTCCAAAAATTAAAAAATTCAGTATTTTGCCTATAAATGCTTATAAAGAATTATTTTTAAAGGCATTTTTCCATAAAAAAACACGGTTTTAAAATTAAGTAAAAATTTTAATACATTTTGGAATGCTAACTTATCTTAAAATAACCAAAGGGCTTCACCATAGTTATACATGCCAAATTTATATGAAAATGTGCGCCCCGGTAGGCTAGTTGGTAGCGTGCTGGATTATCAGTGCGGGGGTCGTGGGTTCGATTCCCACCAGAGGCACTGGTCTGTTTTCGCTACAACGCGCCGAAGGCCATAGTAGCTAGTGCTCGGCTAGGGTAATAGTATATAATTTGTAATTATATGATTATTAATTAATAAAATAAAAAAAATAAAAATTTATACAAAACAAAAAAATATTTATACAAATAATCCATACACATGGAGATTTTTAACACCTGGCAGCGTCAAAAATATTTTAACATTTTTAACTTTATATATTGTACAACGGATTTATAATTACGCAGTTAAATACTAATACATTTTAGTTAAAACACATTTTATGCCTTAAAACTGTATTTATAAACGAATATTAGCTAGAACTTGGTTGGTATTGATTAAAAAAGATGCTTTTAACATACTTCTAGACCCAGTTCTATAACTGGTTCTAGAACCGGTTCCAAAGCAACCTGTTCTTGTTTGGAGGTAAAGAATCTATTGCAAATAGGACAAACTGCATATAATATAGAACCAGTTGCAGAACAGAAATTTGAACCTGTTATAATACAGTATAAGTAGCTCTGCAACCAGTTATTTTGATTTTACTATTTTACTGGGCGGTTGATGCCACTTCATTTTCAAACCGTTTGAATGAAATATATTATGCTACGTCCTACTTGTTCCTTAATGAAATGATATAGCACTTCGTTTTTAGATATAATAAAGCACGTCCGTCCAAGCCATTTTTTTTTTAGTTAAATACTCAATGCTAAAGGTTATAAAAATTTTTGTTGAATATTAGTAGACTGAAAAAAAACTCAAAAAATTTGTAGAAAAATTATAATTTAGTTAATTTATTTGCTGAAAATTCTAAAAAAAAAATTGTGATTCTTTTAAAAATAATTTACAATACTTTACAAAATATGAAAATCTTCATACTCCCACATTGGCTACACGAATTAATTTAATATCTGAAAATATATAGAAATAATTATATATAAAATAAACAAAATTATCTTTCAACTACTTACATCAATGCCCAGGCACGTAGCTAGGAATTTGTTTCGAATGTGGGGGGGGGGTGGTTTTTTTCGATTTTTTATTTTGATTATATTTTTTTTTTGTGCACACTAGAGTAACAGCTTTTTTTTTTTTTTTTGTTTGCTAAATTTTTACCTACACGTAATGGGCAATCATGTATTAATAATAGAAATCGCTTTCTCAGGTCATTTTGCAACAAAAACCTCCCGCATAAAGTGCATTTCCTTAAAATGCATTTTTTCTTTTTTTACTTATTGTGTTCATTATTTTGCGAATTTTGATGTCTATATCGCGAAACAACGCTTTAATCTGTTTGATCACAATCCGCGAAACACGTCAAATTTGAAAACGTTTGTGTACTTTAAGTTGGATATGCATCGTTATTGTCTAATTACGTTAAATTTTTAGCTAAATATTAATTTTTAGTTTAATTAAATAAAAAATGGATTATGCGGAAAACTTTTTGAAAACCGTGAAAAATAAAATTGCGTTACTTTATATTTTTATGTGCTAATATACGTCTACGCTAGCTAAAACTTGATAAATGTAAAAAAAAGTAAAAAAGTTTCAACTTCTAATAACCCGATTAAAATTAATATGATGGTTTATAATATAAACTTTATATAATCATACGAAATTTAATATGAGACTTAATACAGTTTTATCCGAGAAATGGGCATAATAATTAAATAACAGCCGAATAATGACGAGATACAATTTAATACGATTTTATATAGAGGTATAAATTTATATCTGAACTGATACTGATATATACAAAATAAGCTATAGTTGTATCCGGTTTTTAATTTTAAAACGTCATGAAAATCCGAAATATCTATTAATCCTTTTAGACTTTAGCTAAATTTGTAACAAATTCCATAGCATTTGGATATTTTATTATATTCAAAAATAAAAAATAATATAATGAAAAAGAAGATTTTGTGGAATTTATTAACTTACACCATTGAATAACAAAGACGGAAAAAACGTTGAAACTAAATTTAGAGTTTTAGATTGAAAAAAATCTTAGACTAAATTAAGAACTCATAATGTTACAAATAAAACAAATTCTTTTTTTAGGGTTAAGAACCAGAAAGAAATCAATTCAAAAGACAAAAATTGGGGTAAATTTTGTGTATACAATTATACACAAAATGATACAATTAATTGTACTATTGTATTGTTGTAACACATATTTATATCCAAAATATGATTGACAAATTTTCTAGTGTGACTCTGCATGTGGTAATATACAATTTTATCTAAAATAAAATTGTGTTTTTTAAAACATGATATAATATCAAAATATATAATATTTTGCAATGTCTAGATATATAAATATAACGTAATTATTAATTGGATTAGTTTTAGCGTATTCCAAATGCAATATACAATTATACGCAACTATATATGACATCATATTAATTTTTTTCTAAGAAATTAATTGTATATTTATATAGTTATGTCCGTTTTAACTCAGGAAATCGAAGATTTATAACCGTCCAAAAAACAAATTAAAAGGCAAATTGTTTGCCACTTACAAGAAAGCTTTTCCTTTAAATTTTCCCTTTAAAGGTTCTCTTTAAAATTAATAAAATTCGGATAGGTATTTGTTTTTAAAATTGTTATAGCACAAAGACTGGTTTAGCTGCTTGATTTTAAAATGTCGCATTTCAAGGAGCGCCGATAGAAATTTGTTTACATTTAGTCTAAAAAAAAAAAATTGAGAAAATTTGAGTCACATTGAACCACGTTAACACATTATGCATATCGATCAATGTTTGAGGCTTAAATTTGTTTTAAAAAATTAAAAAAATATATGAGATATCGTAATATATATCGTAAAAAAAAATACTGAAAACTATGTTACCGGATGCGTGCGTAGCAAACCAAATTTAAATAAAAAGATTGCACTGTTAGTAAAGTAACGACTTTTACGGCACAAGTAAACTTAATTTTGAGTCTTAGTGGTATCTCCATTTTAAAAGATTATGTCAAAATAGACAGAAAAAATCATTGTCAAAAAATTTCAATTAAACTGTTGTTCGATTTCAAACTTACTTTCAATTAACTGTTTAATTGAAAATGAATTTGGTATAAAAGAAATTTTCGCCAAAATTAAAAAAAAAATTGTTTAATGTTGAAAATACGCGTTTCTTTAATTTTGGTGATTTTTTTCGAATTTTGGCGTTTATTTTGGGAGTTTTTTAAATTGCTGCAATTTTGAGGATTATTTTTTAAATTTTGGCATTTTTTTTCAAATTTTGCGATTTTTTCAAATGGTCTAGATTTTTTTAAATTTTGGCGATTTTTTTATAATTTTGGTAATTTTTTTAAATTTTGTAATTTTGCCCAATAGTAAACAATATTCAATTAAATTTTTAATAGATGTGAATAAAACTATATGTAATTGAAAATAATATTAATTAAATAGATACAAATTATTTTAGTTGTTACTACATTAACACGACCGAATTCAGTTTATATTTTCTGAATCAACAAATATTGGAATTAAAACTCAATTTTAGTTTTTTCTGTTTTTTCATTAAACAATTTTTTGATTATATTTTAAGTCAAAGACTTCGAAATCTCTTATGAAATGATTTTATTTATTGCCTTTTGCAGGCGATGTTTTCTAACGAAATTTTAAGATTCGAATCGTATAAAACTATTTCCTATTTGATCCAAGTCAAAAATAAATATTTTATATTAAATTTATCAATAACATTGTTACTTTCTAACGAATTGTATTAATTTTTAAATTTGTCAAATCATTTCGGGGGGGGGGGGGGGCTCTAGCCCCCAAGCCCCCCCGCCTAGCTACGTGCCTGTCAATGCCCTTAGAATACTATGTAGGTAAAACTACTGCAAATATAGTTAAAAACAAATGAAATTTCACTCAAAGAAAGGACAACGTACATTTCAGAAAATTCAACTAACATTGTCATTTGTTTTTAAATGTTCAAAAAATTACAAACAATTGTAGTAAAAATGAACCACATGTTAGTAAAAAATAAACAGATATTTATTTTTTTAAATAACAAAAAACTATTGTAAAAAATTAATGTAAAATCATTAAACAGTCATTTGATGTGGTTTGTTTTTTTAAATGAACTACAAGGTTAGTAAAAAATTTAATTTGTTCTACAATTGACTGATATTTTCATTAAAAATAAAGAAACTGTATTACAATCCAAACAACTACATATTTTTAAAGCAGAAGTTCCTTCAGTGGGGTTCAATCCTTTAAAGGAATCCACATGCCGTAGATAATTCTAGAAACGAAACGAAAAAATATGACATATATCGTACAAGCCTTTTTTTGCAATAAGAAAAAGGAAATATAAAAAATTACCTAAGATGCGTTTCCTTGTCTTTTGCTTTACCCTGTCTACATGAACGTATGTTTGTTTGCAATTTGACCAACACTACATTAATAATCGCTATAAACAGTTATTTTACAAATATACATTTAGTCTATTTTATATTTAAATATTTTATTTTGTCTTTAATTTAATTAATAGACAATTACTTTGACAAGCCGGTGATGACACAATATTTATTTTTTTAGCTTTTCGCAAGGAGTTAATCCAGTTTAATCCACTAAGTGTTAGCAAAACTTTTTCTGCATCTACTAATTTTGTTGCTATAAATGAGCTCGCTAATTTTCAGCAAAAGATTTGTCTGAAATTAGCAATTTTTTTTTGCAAGCACCCTCCTGACTAAAAACTTTGTTGACTCAGCAACATTTTTTGCTGACTTTACTATTTTTTTTTTTTAGTTTAATAAAATTTTATTTCCAACATTTTGGTAGAACATTTCATTCCCGGCCTGCCCCTGTTTAGGGGTGTTTGATACGATTTGTTAGAATAGAGCCAAAAATTACCGTTTTGTGGAGGAGTTAGAGGCGTAATATTTCCACTAAATTATTTGGCTTAATATCTTATACAAAGTTGCTGAACATACCCTACATCTCAGATGTAAAGAACACATTGTTTCATATACCGATAAGCTGCACATCTTGGCCAAAGGAGGGGGGAGGGCTGGGGGAGGGAACTTTATCCCCCTTTTGATACCTAATTTTCAAAAATTGTCATTTTTCTTTTATCATCCTTATGTGATATTATATTGCACTTGATTTAATTTTAGATGAAACTTATTACTTCCTTATTAAACGTCGTATTGTCAAATATAGTATGTTTAACTTTTTTTTTTAAATATTTTTCAAAAATATTTTTATTGTAAAATACATTAATTTTTTTAATATAAACTTATAAGCAACTTACATTAAATCTATTTTTATCCTCTAGCGATCCTCATAATCAGATTTTTTTTTGTTTTTTTTATGAGGATATCATGATAAATGTTGTATTTAAAAATAGAATTTTTTTTTTTAATTTATAATATTTGGTAGCATAGTGTAGTAACCCTGCGGGAAATGGACCAGTCATTGGTATGGTAACGTGACTAGAACTTTATGTGTATGAATCAGTCCAAGTTTCGGTTCTGTTATATGAAAGTGGCCGGTACTTTTAACATGGGCTTGTCATAGAAGGTGACAATTGCTACCTTTGGAGCACTGTGTGACGTGGAGAATAACTTGACAAAGGTAACCTATCACCGTACCGACTGAAAAGAATATGCTGCGGGACAAGTTAGAAGTAGGTGGTGTCAAAGTATGACCATTTTAAGATTTATGTGATATGCAACAGAACCAGTGGTTAAAAAATCATCACGTGACTGGTGTAGGTGGACGTATCGAAGAGCTGGAGAATAATTTTTGAAGAAAAACTAGTCACATATTAAGCGCAATGAGGGGTAGTTTGAATGGAATAGTTTTGTGTCATATTATGCACGGGTTGATAAATAGCCCGTCCGGAACCAGTCACTGCACTTATCCAAAACAGCGTGTCATACCACCTGTTCAAAAAAGCTTCAAAAAGGCACAACAAAATTAGTTTATTTGGTCTATACAGAAACAAAAAACTATAACATTAAATTTCTTATAACAATTTAAATTTGAAAAACTACATAAACTAGTCAAGAATTCCGGATGTTCAAACTATAGATTTTTTGCAAGTTTTTTCTTTATTTGCTAACATTGCTATTATCAAACAATTTCTACTAATTTTTATGTTCCAACACTTCCAAAAAGCACTTCATGAACATTTTAATTTTGTATGCTGTATTATAACACAATAATATCTTTATTAAAAGAAGCAGCTGCAACAATTCAGCACAAATATACAAATATATATACACAGTTTTAATTGTGCTCCCAAAGAAATTCTTAAAAATCGCCAATTACTTACACATAAAAAATCGTTACCAAAAATCTAGTAATCTAACTAAACAAGATATTTCGAAACAAATATGCAGAAATTTTGAAAATTTAATTTATATTCTTGAAAAGTGTTTCAAGTTTTTGAATAAGTTGTACAAAAAATCTTATTCTGGTGGTAGTTTTTTCGCAGCGTTATGTTTTCTCCAGTTACGTGATATATCTGGTACTAACCAGTGAATGTTTTGTCACCATAACTATAGTCACGTGATTGGACATTTCACCCAAATTAACACTTTTTGGTGCACAACATTTTGGTATCACCAGTTTCGTGACGTGCTCCACAATATGTCACAGAATTGCCACTTGGGATCAATCGACCCTTCATTTCCCGCTGGGTAACTTTAGCTGAATTGAAATAGAAAACAATGTAAGATCATCAGACATAATTTTGGTTTTAGTTTGTCCCTTCTAGCATTTTTCGTTGACTTTTAATATGAATTTTACAATTTGTTTTTACAATAATAACGGCTGAAAATTTTTAATATAAGTAATTTATAATGTTTAAATTTTATCACTTTTTGTTAAAAACATAATAAAAATTAAATTTTTTTATCGAGAAAGGAAATGGTAAAATTCATATAAAAAGTCAACGAAAAATACATACCAAAATTGTGTCTGATGATCTTACATTGTGCTCTATTTCAATTTAACTAAAGTTAACTACACTATGCTACGAAATATCATGCATTAAAAGAAAAAAGATAACATACACTCACAAGAACTTTTCCATAAAAGTTCAACAGATATTTAAAATTTGAATCGGAAAGTTGTTTCAAACGAATATACAGTAAAATTATTAAAGAAATATAATTTTTAACTTTCTGTCTGTTATTCAATAAACGAAAAAAAAAAACGGACTTTCGGTAATAGTTAAAATAGTCAGTTAAAATTTTCTAGTTAAAACAAAAAGTTGTTATATTATATTGAGTACTAGCTGAAGTGCCCGGTGTTTCCCGGGTCAACTATGATTCTTGAGTGCAGAAAAAATTTTAAGCTAGGAAATAGAAGACTTAATTCTGTTGTGTTTTGCAGAATCAGTTAGGATTTTAACGTTAAACTTGAAATTCAAGATTCCATTTGAAATTTATGAAATAAGGTTACAAAATTAAAAATTATTTTATCTTTAAAGATGTTCTATACCAAAATGATGCTTTCAGTAGCAATTCACGACTATAAATCAATGTGCTTTATCAAGAAAGATGTCTCATATTGATTTAGGTGCATGGTTTCGAAAAAGTTTTTTCCGTAAAGAAATTTTTTTTTGTTTTTTTTTTTTAATTTACTTGTTATTGCCAAAAACGGTAAGGAAAAATAAAATTTAAAAAAAATTAAATCAAAAAGACTGCGAAAAAATCAGCAGGTATATTATACGGGGGAAAAAAATTCTTAAAAATCGAAATGGGTTTTCCTAAAATGTTTTGATTGGATTTAATACTTTCAAATTAAAAAATACGCTTTATAAAGAAATCCGTTAAAACTTTCATAGAAGTTTGTATTCGAAAAAAAAAACGAAAAAAGTTGAAAAAGGTGAAAGAAATTTTAATTTTAGATTTTTTGTCAAAAGTAGACGTAGAAGTGGGCGTGGTCAATGAAAACTATACTACGATCTAAGTTGTGATTCGAGGATTATCCATGCAAATTTGTATAGAGAACAAACAAACAGAAAATGAGTTTTATATATATAGAAGATAGATAGTGGAATTTTTTGATTTTGACGTTGATCAAAAGTCGGTATTGAAGTGGGCTATGATAATGAAACTTTTACTGAGGCGTTCCTCGGGAAACGTAGAATATATGTGAGTAATTTCAAAGAAATTCATTAAAAATTTCTAAGAAGTTTGTATTAAAACAAAAAACGAAAAAAGTTGAAAAAGGTGAAAGAAATTTTAATTTTAGATTTTTTGTCAAAAGTAGGCGTAGAAGTGGGCGTGGTCAATGAAAACTGTACTATGATATAAGTTGAGATCCTAGGATTATCCATGCCAAATTTGAGAAAAATCTGTTCAGAATTGCAAATTTGTATAAAGAACAAACAAACAGAAAATGAGTTTTTTTAGTTCAAAATTGACTCAACTCAAAATTTTAATTTTTCGGGTTTATATGCTTAAATTATGCACATTACACTTGTTTATCTATAAAAAAAATAGCAGTGTATTTTGTTGTTTTTTCGAGTTTTGAAAAATGAAAAATTTTGAGTTGAGTCACTTTTGAACTACGCGTTCGATATATAGAATGAATTAAACGAAAAGAATCTGTTGTTTCTATCGATTTTGTCAATTAAGTTGAAAATAAACTAAAAAATACAATCGTTTTAAACGAAAAGTACGTAGTCCTTTTTTTAAATGATTTTCCATTAATAAAATGTGTACATTCAATAGTCTTTACGGAAAAATATTGTGAGTGTATTTGAACACAAAATTTATCATAATAGCCTCATAAAAAAAAAATAATAAATGTGTTATGACAATTGCTAGAGAATGAAAATACATTTAATTTTAGGTCATATAAATATATATTAAAAAATGCATGTATTTTATAACAAAAATCTTCCACCACTTTTTGAAAAAATATGTAAAAAAAAAGTTGAACATAAATAAAAAATTTGACAATATGACATTTAATAAGGAAGTAATAAGTTTCAACTAAAATTAAATCAAGTGCAATATACTAACCACATAAGGATGAAAAAATAAAAATAAAATGTCAATTTTTAAAAAGTAAATTGATTATAAGAGACCAAAATAAACAGAAAACTAAAATATTATGGAAGGAGCAATTGCAAGAATTGCAATTCAAGGTGAATATCATTTCAATTTTCCATAGTTTTAATGGTTATTCGAGGAGAAAAAACTAAAAAGTTATATTTTTTTCTTACAAAAAATTTAAATTACTTAAAACTAAAAATTCAAAACTCCGCACTGGCAGGTTAGTGCGAAATTTTGAAACACAAAAAAAAAATTTAAAAATCGCTTAAGAATTGTGTTATGAAATGTTACTTGCTCAAAAAAGTGCTTTTGGAAACGCTGTCGAGTGTTTTTGAACAACAATTCGCAAATCTTTTTTAACCGAATATTCCTATATTCATATTAGTTCCCATCTTTACTTGGGTTATTCTACTTCTTTAATTTCTCCTTAATTAATCGATAATAATTTTATTCGTTTATAAAAAAACTAAATTTTCTTCAACAACATTTGCAAAACGTCATCAATTACTTAAAATCAAACTATTAAATTAAGATGTTTTTTTTTTCGTTTTCGTGTTGTTCTCTTCGTGAGCATTAATTGAAGCAATAATTCATTAAATTCACACGTCAAATCAAGTCACCTATTCTGTAATAGGGGTGACAATGACACTTAAAAACGAGAACTAAATAAAAACTTAATTTTTCTTCATTTCACTTGTTCTAATTGATACAAACACATGTTTGTCAATGAGAATGTATTTTGATGACCACCTCTCCCCCCACCCAAGTTGTAATTGACACAATATGAGACATGAACATAAGTTTATTTAAAAAGCGTTTAGACGAAAGATTTGAGGTCGGCTGAATCCGAATCTGAGCTCAGAATTTCTTCATCACCTCAGATTTAAGTGACATATTAACATAAAATTTGGATAATGCTGGTTTTTTTTTGCTATAATCGGGATGTTATAACATCGCGTTTTATGACTTTTTCACAAAATTTGTTATATTATCTGAAATTTCTCCATATTGTTTTCAAAAGACAGGTTTATGGAGAAATTTTTATGTCAGATTCGGCTTCACCGGATATAGTCCTAGGGATTTGATCTAACTACAATTTTGTAGTCCTGCGTAGTTATAAGTTTTAAATTTGTCTTAAGTTTTTTTAAAAGAGGTTTTTCTGAAATCGGAAATATAGTGCTTTCAACCACTATACTCACTTTTTATGGAGTATTTTTTTGTCAATACATAATTCTAAAACAAAGTTTTATAATATCTATTGAATGTTTAATTGTAATTGAACTTTGTGCATACACAATTTCCAAATGCTAAAATTACATACATCAAAAAATTGAAAAAGGGGCAAAATTAAAAAACAATATCGTGTAACAATTAAAAAAAAAACTAGAATTGAAGAAAATGCTATTTCAAAATATCTCTAAAATTCAAAAAAAAAAAAAATGGTTAAAAATTAAAAAAATCGCTACAACTAAAGAAAAAATTCCCAAAAAATTATCAAAATTACGAAAACTAAAGATACCAAAACAAAAAGAATCACGGAAATAAAAAAAAAAAAAAAAAATGCCAAAATCTAAAATATTTTAAAGATGTGGGCCTTTAAAATTTTATTTAAGTGATTTTTTAAATTTTTGGCAATTTTTTTTAAATTTTGGCGATTTCTTCAATTTTATAAATTTTTCTTTCAATATTGGCGTGTTTTTAAAATTTTCGCATTTTCTTTATTAATTTTTGTGAACTTTTTTTTTAACATTTTGGGTTTTTTGAGTTTTTTTTTTTTTAAATTTTGTCGATTTTTTTTTCTCCAATTTTGATTATTTTTTATTTTTGCTATTTTTTGCGAATGTAATTTAGGTGATTTTTTCAATTTTTGCGATTTTTTTTAACTATGTTGATTTCTTTAATTTTAATGGTTTTTTTTCGTGTTTTTAAAATTTTTGTAATTGTTTTTTAAATTTTTGTAAATTACAAGTTTGATATAATTTTAAATTGTACAATTAAAGGTCAAAAAACATAATTTTTATTTTTAATAAAAATTATATCAAACTTGTAATTTACAAAAATTTAAAAAAAAAATAAAAAATTTTTGAAAACACAAAAAAAACTATTAAAATTAAAGAAATCGCAAAAATAAAAAAATATTGTACAATTAAAGGTCGAAAAAACATAATTTTTATTTTGAATAAAAATTACATCAAACTTGTAAAAAATACAAAGTATGGTCTTAGTTTACTTTCCCTTTACATCTTGTTTTTAAATAAAACAAAACAAGTGTAAAAATAAAAAGGAGTATTAAAACAAAAAGCGTATATTGTGTATCTAGCAAAGGTAGAGCTTGTACAAAACGAAGAGTTTTTCAATTTATGTTTGATCAATGGTGATAATTTTTAACTTCGAGTTCATATATTAGTTCTCATTTAGTCGGATAAGTAGGTTATATGAATGTTTGATGTTTGCATGGGAGTGTCACTGCTTTCAACACGTGTTCAGATGATGGGAACCTAGAAAATTCCCGAAATAGATCTATCAACACATTTCTAAAAAGGGGTCAATTAATAAATTTGAAAACAAAAGCTCTATAGATTATTTGTAAGGACAATAACCTAATAAAGAAATGTAGAGTACGGCCTCGAACTTGAATAATTTTCATTTTCATTTTTGTAAATTTTTTTAAAATGATAGCGTTTTTTTGTCGATTTTGGTTCTATGGATTTTTTGTCTCCAATTTTTAAGATTTTTAAAATTTTGCCAGTTTTTTATTTATATTTTTTTAAATTTTGGTGATTATTTTATAAATTTTCTTGACTTTTTGTAAATTTTTTTAATTTCTGCCATTTTTTTTCGAATTTGAATTAAAGTTTTAATAGTATCTAATACACTCAAAAAAATAAGTTAGTAGTAAAGTTAGTAAAACGTCTTGTAAATCAGGTATACTATTTTTCAGCAAATTTTTTGCTAAAATTATGTTTTAAACTAAAATTTTAGTTATACTTATTCAGCACTTAACTGTTTTGAACTAATGTTTTACTAATATTTTACTAATGTTTTACTAATTTATTTTGCTAAAAAAATTGTGTTGATAAGCACATCAATAGTGTGAACGACAACCACACTGAAAGATATACTCAGAATGAATTAGATGTCGCGGCATGTCACGATGTAGTAGTGACGACAAAAATTATACTAAAAAGTACAGCTGTAGTAAGACATAATTAGGGAATTCACATGGTGCCTTAAAGTCATAAATCGCAAAGTCATATGCAAAAAAAATAGTGCATATGTGAGCAGCGTGTTGTATTTTCTAATTCTTAAGTACTAAAAACGTCAAAATCGAAACGTCGGAAAAAAAATATTAAAAAATGCCGACAAAAACCGATAAAAAAAAAAGATAAAACTTGTACGGCTTTGTGCGAAAAATATGCATTCGATATACTTATCGTAAAAACAAATAAGAATTTAACTGTTTTTTAAATGCCCGCTTCGGCTTTATCTGAAACAGCATTTAAGTTATTTTTTTTGTATATTTTTGTACAAAAACTAACCGAAATATTTCCTTTTGCTTTCATTTTATTAATTTGACCAATTTCCCTTTTTATTGGCACAGACATATTTATTTGTTTTAAATGTTGCAGAAGCTCAAAAAAAATTCTTCAAAAAAATAGCTGATTAAATGTAAACAAAAAACAGCTGACACTAAACATACTACATACATACATGCACGTTGTATTGTCGTAAAATATATTTGCACGAAGAATACCAACAACAATTTTACAACTGTTGTATAATATTAGCACATACGACAAATACAACACTATAGTACACCTTGTGAATTCCCTAAATATAATAAAATCAACCATGGAAGATTTTTGTATCTCTTTTTCATACATAAAACAAAATTGTGGATTAAAACAACTTACATTTTTCGTCGTCAACGGCTTGTGAAAGTAATTGTCTATTAATTAAATAAAAGACAAAATAAAATATTAAAATTTAATAAAGATTAAATGTGTATTTGTAAACTACATGTTTATATATATTAATAATCTTCTGTGGTCAAATTGCAAACAAATATGCAATATGTAGACAGACTAAAGCGAAAAACAAAGACACATCTTAGGTAAATTTTTCTGTTTCCTTTTTCTTATTGCAAAAAAATATGTTATATTTTGTTATTTTTTCGTTTCGTTTCTATAATTCTCTGCGGAATGTGCGTTACTTTTAAAGATAGCATCATTTAGACAAAATTGATGTAAGTAGTTCAAAGATAATTTAGTTTATATTATATATAATTATTTCTATTGTTTTTAGATATTACATTTATTCATATCGTCAATTTGCGAGTAAGACTTTTTTATATTTTTTAACGCATTGTAAACTATTTTAAAAAGAATCACAAAAATGTGTTTTATGATTTTCACCAAATAAATTAACTAGAGTATAATTTTTCTACAAATTTTTTGAGTTTTTTTTCAGTTTACTAATTTTCAGCAAAAATTTTATTAATTTTTAGCAAGGGTTTTTTAATTTCTTATCTACTAAGTTTAAGCAGAACTTTTGCTGAACCTACTAATTTTGTTGCTAAAAATCAGCACGCTGATTTTCAGCAAAAGATTTTGCTGACATTAGCAATTTTTTTGCAAGCACCCTCCTGACTCAGCAACATTTTTTGCTGACTTTACTAACTTTTTTATTTGAGTGTAGAATTGGAGAAAATGCTATTTCGAAATATCTCTAAAATAAAAAAAACAATCGTCAAAAATTAAAAAATTCGCAACAACTAAAGAAAAAATTACCAAAAATTATCGAAAATACCAAAAATAAAGATACCAAAATTAAAGGAATAACGGAAAAAAAAAAAAAATAATAAAAATTATATCAAACTTGTAATTTACAAAAATACAAATTAATTTACAAAATTAATTTTAAAAACACGAAAAAAAAATATTAAAATTAAAGAAATCGCAAAAATAAAAAAATAAAAAAATATTGTACTATTAAAGGTCGAAAAAACATAATTTATATTTTTAATAAAAATTATATCAAACTTGTAAAAAAAGACAAAGTACGGTCTTAATTTACTTTCCCTTTACATCTTGTTTTTAAATAAAACAAAACAAGTGTAAAAATAAAAAGGAGAATTAAAACAAAAAGCGTGTATGGTGTATCTACCGTTTTCAGATGATGGGAACCTAGAAAATTTTCATTTTCATTTTTGTAAAATGATAGCGTTTTTTTTTTGTCGATGGATTTTTTTTCTCCAATTTTAAAGATTATTTTATAAACTTTCTTGATTTTTTTTAAATTTTTACTTTTTTTTTAATTTCTGCCATTTTTTGAAAATTTTAATTAAAGTTTTAATAGTATATAATAGAATAATTAAATATTTAATAGATATGATTTAAATCTTAATTGAAAATTAAATCAATTAAATAGTTACAAATTATTTTAATTGATACTCCTTACTTAATATGACCGAATTCAATTTAACTTTTAATTGAATTAAATGGAACTTGATTTTTTTTTTTCTGTGAACCCAAGTAAAAAACTTTGATATTGTTATATATTACTTTATACAGTTATTTATAATCATATATTGCAAAATATATATTTAGATAAAATCATATAAAATTATATCTCTAATAAATAACCATATCTTTCTTTATATTACACTGCATATAGTGTAATATGTAAAAATATATAATTACATATCGATCTAAACATGATTAGATATGTCACATGTAATTGGATATATTTGTATACAATTGTATCTAATTGAATGTAAATATATGACATTACACAGAAATACATTAAAAAATACTGTTTGTAATATCAAGCATGTCTCGCAGAGTATTTTTTAAATACAAAAAATTATTTTTTAAAATAGCACTAACAATGGGATTTTGTAAATACAAACATCGTCTTGTTGCTTCTATTTGTCATTTTGAATTTTTGTTTTTAAAGAGTTTTTATATGAAAATCTACAAGCATTTCAAAAAAAAACAAATTGTTGGAAATAAATTTGAATTTTGAAATAAGTTTGTTTTAATTTACAAATTTCGTTGTTGGTGCCAACTGTTTTTTCTGTGTATATATAATTTGAAACATTTGGATGAGGCCAATGTTCGGATACAATTGTATAAAACTATATATAATTGTATCAGATTAGATCTAATATGATATAATTAGATGTTCTAATTTTTCGGATACAATTTTATTGTAATACCAAAATTCAAAAAATATTTTGTTTACATGGGAAGTGTAAATGCCATATTAGTTAGTTTTTTGCTCATCATCTTTTAAACAACAAAACAAATATAAATAACGTTTTTATGGACACAGTGTTTACACTATAATTTTTTTTTTCAAATTTTATTATTTGTTTTTGTCTTTTTTTATATATTTTTTTTGCTAGTCTGTTACACATATTTGATGGAATCTATAGCAGTATTTAGTATGGCAAAGACAAAAAAATAAAAAATAAAAAAAAAATTTATTCATCAATTGCACATGACTAAAATATGGCTAGAAAAACTGGTACTCATTGGCTATGTTTTAATTTTTATATGTGCCATGAAAGTTTATGAATTTTTTTTTTGTTTAGTATATACATAGAATTCTTTCTTAAATTTTTTAGTTGACGAGAATCTTTAGCATCTTACAAAAAAATAAAAAAAAAAAATGTTTGTGGCAACAATTTATAGATTTTTTGTTTAGTTTAAACAGTCATTAATTTAACTTTCAAAGCAACAGAAGTTTTGTAAAAAAATTAAGAAAATAACAAAAAAAAGACTTAAAATTAAAAAAAAAAAACAAAAATTTTATTAGAAAAAAAAAAAAATCTTTTAAAAAAAGTTTAAAAATTATTGATTCATTCATAAAACAATTTCATTTAAAATAACTTTATATCAAGTATAAGTGAATATCCTTAATATTATATCAGTGTAATTAGTGCTAAAACTATTCCAAAATGTCTGATGACAATGACACCATCAATTCGTTGCCCTCTGGGGAGTCGTCTAATCGTATTACGGTACGCATTGTTAATTTCAATGAAGATCTTAACGAATTAGCCGGTTATCCACCACAACAATATTCGCCACCTGCAAGACGCAGTTCAAAACTATTTTTTCAACGTCCACGTTCCTTGTCTGTATGGAGTAACATTAGTCATAGCAGTACGAAATTTGATGATAGGTAAGTTCAACTGCACAACAAAAGTTTCTGCAGACTAATTAAAATTTTCTTTACAAAGTGAACAAAAATGTTCCGTAAAATAAATGAAAAATATCATACTTTTTGTGAAAATAATTGTTTAATGTTTGAATATCATGAATGAAAAATTCGAATTTAATTTTCTTGATATCAAAGAATAACTGAGCTCAGAAAATTTGTTTATCATTGGAAAATGTCCTCTTTTAATTAAAAAAAAACAGCTGTTCTGTGAAAATATTTAGTTAATTTTTTTTTAAAAAGTAATAAAATCAAATTATATCGAAATCATGCATGGGACTAATGAATTAAATGGACTAATACAATTATGATTTCATTACCATGATTTTATTTGATATCTATGGTAGTGAAATTATTTTCATTCTCAGTTTTTAATTAATCACAATAATTTGATTATTTAATATCATTGATTAATGAAAATGGTTTTAAATTTCATTGTCATTAACCCTTTTACTACTATTTCTATATTGCCTTCAAATTCTTAGCTGGGGTCCTTAAATTAAAGGGGTCCTTAAATTAATTTTTTAAGAGCTTTCGGATTTGATATAAAAAAAAAACACATAAAATTTAGAGAAATGTATGATATCTTTATTTGAATCTATAGAACGATCTATATAATTCAATGTTTAAAGATGTAAATGTTGACTGCGGCTACGCCTCAAATGGTTCATATGCTGTGTCCAATTTTGGCACTCTCTCTCTAACGTATCGGCCGGTGTCTCACGAACAAATTCTTCAATATTTGCTTCCAATGCGTCAACCGTTGCGGGATTGTCCCTATAGACATGAGCCTTAACATAGTCCCACAAAATATAGTCTAAAGGCGTTAAGTCGCACGATCTAAGCGGCCAATTCACCCGCCCCAAACATGAAATAAACTGTTCACTGAAATTAACCTCTCAATTGGGCCAGTGTTTGGCGTGCTGTGTGGAATGTGGCACCGTCCTGTTGAAGCCACATGTCACCCAAATCCAGCTCTTCCATTTTGGGCAAAAAAAAGAAAATTTTTTAATCATCGCACGGTAGCGCTCTCCATTCACAGTACGGTCCAATGATGCCACCGACCAGTGCATTTTTCTGGATGCATTGGCAGTTCTTGCAATGCTTCTGGCTGCTCTTCACACCAAATACGGCAATTTTGCTTGTTCGCGTATCCATTCAACCAGAAATGAGATTCGTCGCTAAACACAATTTTCCAATAAAAAAGTGGATCTTCATCCAACTTTGTCAACGCCCATTCACCAAAAGTTAGCCGTTGTGGGGTAGGTCGTGTGGCTTCATTCCTTGCATCAGCTGTTTGTTAAAAGGTTTTACGCCCAAATCCTTCCCCAAAATTTTCCACGTAGTGGAGTAACAGAGGCCCAATTTATGCGAACGGCGCCAAATCGATAATTCACGGTCATCAACAACACTGGCGGATGCAGCTGCGATATTTTCCTCTGTCAGCACTCTATGTATGCGTGTTGGTGGTATAATGTTCAATAATGTAAACTTGGTACGAAATTTAGTCACAAGATTCCGAATAACCTCCTCAGAAGGTCGCCCAAACTGACCATAAATTGGAAGAAGTGCACGTTGCACTAAGCGAGCATGAATTCTGATAATAAAGTTCAATAATCTGCAGGCGTTGTTCGTTTGTAAGTCGATTCATGGTTAATTTATAGACCAAACTGAACATGTTACAGGAAAACAGCTGAGCTGTCAAAAACTGTGTAGCCAAAAAGAAAGTTGCTAAAAAAATCACCCTTTATTTCCAAATTAATATACTTTAAAAATAATCAAATAAAAAAAATCTGTAAAACATGTTTGAAAGCTATTTGATTAATTTTTAACCTATTTTTCGGGAGTAAAAGTTAGTACTATGGTACTCTGTATGACTTTTAAATACATTTACCTATTCCAACACTTATATAAATACGTTAATACAAAAGTCTGTTAAACGTACTCCAATTCAGTTGATAACATTTTTTGTGTTCTTATCGTTTAAATCTGTTATTTGGCTAATAGAAGAAAAATTTCACCCGTATTTGTACTAAATTTTCAAGTTAATATTCAGTAATTCGTGATTCTCAAATTTACAAGCTTGTCAATTTTAATTTAAAGCACAAATGTTTTCAAACTCACTCACTCGTCAGTGGCGTTATTTTCTAATACTTTTTATTTTATAATCACAAAACAGTCTATATTTATAAACTAATCGAGATAGAGAAACAATTTTCAAAAATCGTGACTTTGTACAGTGTATGGGCACTTTGCACTACCAGTAAATTTCAGTAAATATAAATTTTTACTGATAATGCAATATAATTTTCATTACCATTAAGTTTTTACTGATTACTGAAAAAAATTGCAGTAATTAGAATATTTTTAATGATTACTAAAACAATGCAGTAATCAGTAAAAAAAATTAAATTTAAAAAAAAAATTAAATCTACGAAAATTAATTTTTATCACAAAAAAATCTAAGAAGTACTTTTTCCACAAAGTAAATTTTTCCAAAAAAGTAAATTTTTTAGAAAAAAGTAAATTTTTCGAAAAAGGTACTTTTAAAAAATTGTACTCTTTTAAAAAAAAAGTACTTTTAAAAAAAGGACTTTTTCAAAAAAAACAAGCTTAAAAAAAAACTTCTAATAAAAGTAATTTTTCCAAATAAAAAAATTCTTATTGCAAAAAGTACCTTTTCCACAAAAAGTACATATTTTAAAAAGTAATTTTTCGGAAAAAACTATGTCCCAAAGAAAATACCTCTTTTAAAAAGGGACTTTTATGAAAAGTACATATTCCAAAAAAATTAACTTTTTTTAAATTAATTTTCCGATAAATCAAACTTTCAATAGTGATTAAACGCAAATGACAACTGCCCAGGCAAAAAAATACAATCGGGACAGTGTTGGCAAAGCGTCGTCGACTGTCGGTTATGCGTTGACAAGAACGTGAGATTAACAATCTTGACAGTATTGTCCTTTTACCCGATCGATAACAGTAGCCAACCGTTGGTTTGAACGAACTTGTCACCGTTGGCATAACGTCGGTAATTAAAAAAATTGTGTGCTTTTCATTTAAATTAATTAATACTTTTAAGACGCACCAATACAGTTCGGTCTTAGTATTATATTTAAATGTGTGAAATATAATGAAATATTTAAAAAAAATGGTTTAATATTGATAAAAACAATATCGGGACATAATTTTGCGGGTGGTACTGGAAAACACATGTTTTGCAAACAAAATAATGTACAATATTAGTTGTACCTATGGTAATTTTGAACACGGTGGGTTTTACAAAAATAGCAGTGGTTTGCCAGCACAATTTTTTTTTTTTGGTACGGTTGACTATTTCTACCTGGGTAGTTTAGTCGTAAAAAATCCTTAAAGTTCAAATTTTTAAAAAATTAACATTTTTGGCCAACAAATTATTTATTTATGGGCAACTTCAAAAATTTACAGCACCTAGACATTTATTTTTTAAGTATTTTTTTTTTGTCTGACATCAATGTCGATTTGTGTGTGTATAAGCCGATATTTGAGCATGTGAAATCCGTTCGCGTTAATCATTTTTATTAAACGGCGCAAATTTTACGGCGGTTTTAAGTTAAAAATTAAAAAAAAAAATATTAAAATTACAGTTTTTGTTAAAATTGAAAAAGGATAACGCGTGTGGATAATACCCCTTAAGGGCTTTCTTAGCACTCTAAAATATTTGTAAAAGCTTCAATACTTTTTAAAATACACTGAAAAAAAAATAAAACATTTTTTTTTTTGATCGTGTATGCATATAAAAATTTATTTAAAATTGTTAAACATTTTAAAAAATTACGGCTAGTATAAGACATAATTTGTAATATTTTGGAAAAAAAACTATTTGCCTATCGCTAATGGTTTAAGAGATATAACCATTTAAACTTTACCACTCATGGTTTTTTGCTATTTTGATTCGTTACCTTTGAAAATTTGTAAAATTGTTCTGCAAATTGGAAGCTGTAACTAACGTTTCGTTAGTTAAATCTTGGGTTCCAGTGATAAATTCTAAGCCGTTTTCAATTTTTTTTAATCCGCAATTTTTTGTTTTGATTGCATTGTTTTTATTATTATTATTATTATTGTTATTTAAAACCGAATACCTAACTGACATTCTTACACCAATTTTCGATTTGTTTTTTTTTTTTTTTTGCTTTTTATTTTTTTCAGATTGCCGATATTCGCGTCTTTTTTCGGTTAATTTGTTTCACTTCTCAGTTTTTACGAATTTCACGTTTTTTAATGTATAATCTGAAACCATTTTACTAATTTTTATTCACGACTGTTCACGCACATAAATAAAATAAACTGAATTGAAACTCAAATATTTATTCTTAGATCGGTGGTAATTTGGCGGTTTTCGCGGTAGTATGTTTTAATTGTTTTGTTGGAATTTGCTAAGGTGGCCCTCGTGAATATTGTTTAAAAATATAGTCTCACTTTCTAGAGGTTCAAAAAAAAAAAAAACAAGTTTTTTTTGCAAATATTAATATTGGACCGATTATAAAATACTTGTTGGGATTCTGGGTTACTTATTAACCCGAATTCAAAAATAATTCTTTTAAATTTTTAAAATCAAATATTTCATACAATAATGCTTTTTAAGTTTAGAAACATTTTGTTTCCTCCATAAAATTTTAAATCCTTAAAATTTTTTGGTGCGTTTTCGATTTTAGTATCAAGCTCAGTAAAGTCTTCCATTCGATGTACGTTTGAGCGGAATTGATACAGCGCTTTAGTTGTCACAAAGCGAAATGTGTTTGGAAAAAACTGCCGCTGCACGCGCCAGGATTGAAAAAAATTATTTTGTTTTGCACTTTATCAGTTTAGTCCGTCGTGAAGAATCTATTTAGACACCTAAACATATTCCCATGCCATGTTTTGATATAAAAAAAGCTTAAAAAAAATTGTTTTTTTTGCAAAATTTTTCAAAAGTTCATAACATTTTTGCGTTTAAAAATTTTAAAATGCGTTTTCGCCTCGGAGGTGTACTTTACGAAGTTACTCACATCACGCAATACACTAGCCGACTAAAAAGACGATTCAGATTGTCAGACGCAAAAAAGATACATTTTCAAAAAATTTACGCTAATTTCTTTTAAGTTTGTGATGTCCGTGATACGTTATTGGTGCGCTGACACCGACTTGATATACCTCTAACTTTATAAAATTACGCCGTTTTTATAAATCTGCGCTTAAAACTCATTTTTATTAAACTGCGCAAAAACCCTATTTAAAATCTTCAGAAGGTTCAAAATTCGGCAAATTTTGGTTTCACTTGTAAACCACCATGCAACTTTTCACCCAGCAGCGATATCAAAAAATTTTGTTTTGTGGATATATCCTCCAAGTCTAGTGACTATGTTTTGTATTGGTTTGGATCTGAAAGCTAAAAACTATTACAGAGAAAACGGAATGAATGAAAAAATTCTTGCAAGTTTCAAGTCGTTTTTTTAATTTTTCGAATTTTAGATGACCACCAATTCTTAAGGTGAAGACTTTTCAATGTAAACCTTTGCACGTCATATCCTTCAAGTATAGTCATCCAAACCCTGTACAACGTTTTTTTCAATTCATAAAACTTAACGAAATAAGAGCCATAGTATGTCGGTTTCAGCAGGTGATCAAAAAATTTGAAATAGCCCATATACGAAAAAAACAACCTTTATACTGCTTGCCCTTTTTGTACGACAGTCAAGTAGCCCCTTTGTTAACTTGTTTAACTTATGCTTTGTTAGTTTTCATATTTTACTTTAGAAAGTTACACAAAAAAACTTAGGTAAGCTACAAAATCGTATAAATTGGAGAACGAACAAAGTGAAATATTTTAAAGTGCAATAGTACTTATCATCAACAAAGGGTACTTTGTAATATTATAAAATAAATGATATATGTAATTTATACTCGGACCTCGGTTTTTTATACTTGACTTAGATAATTTCTCTCAACTTTATATTAAAAAAAAAAAATACAAAGTTAACTTCGATATTATTAAACTAGTAAGTTTTTTGCGTGTAACTAATTCAAATTTCTTTGAATAATTTTACATACTCTACATACAAAATTGTGGGATTAATATGCAGTTTCTTATAATTTCTTTTGAAATTATTCAATCCCTTCCGTTCAAAATGTTAGAAGTGTCTAAAAACTGTCTCATGCTTTAAACAGTAAATCTGTTTGAAGGACTAACATATCGAACTCACTTCATTATTTGTATTTGTATATTTTATACTTAAACATTTATTTTTTTAATAAAAGTTAAGGTCAATAGTTTTTAAACATTTTCTAAACGACCCAAGTCAACTTCATTACAATTTATTTTTTCGTTTTCAAACAAAAATTTTAAACCTTCTGCCCTCTAAACATATACGATGCTTGGGCTTTTTTAAAAGGATGTAGGACATCAATGCATGCATGTATATGTGTTTAAAGTGTATACAAGGAAATTAAAACATTCAGTAAAAGGGAAATCATGTTAGAAATCTTTGTTGAAGCGTAAACGCAAAAAAAAAAAATCACATTAAAAATCACATTACACTGAAAAAATGACCTGCATGATGGTAATTAATTTTTGTAAAGAAGCAATGAAGTTGCTTAGTAACCCTTCCATTAAAACTTTCCATTAAATTAATGTAAACTTTTATGAAAATTATTATGTTTCATACACTCAATGAATACATTTCATTAAAAACTGTTTTCAGAAACTGCTAGAAACTTGTCAATAATTTAAGGAAGTTTTTCGTTACATTTATCAAGAAAAATTTTATAAGTTTTCTGAAAATTTGTATTATTTTTTGTTCAACTTAATTTTCTCTGTGTAAGCTAAGAGTTAAAAAATGAATTAAATAACAAAACTATTTAAAAGTTTATCAACTTTTGCAAAAGTTGAATAAAAGTTTTAAATTCTAAATTGTTTGTAGGCAAAATAATGTTTCAGTTATACAAAACGCATAGAAATAAACATCTAAGAATATCAGAAAAAGCTACTAAAAAATAGTTAAAAATAATGTTGCAATAAAAACTGCTAAAATTTTAAAAAATAAGAACTGCTAAAATAAATCTGTTAACTTTACAAAATTGTAATTAAGTTTAAGGTGAATTTCAATTAATTCAAAATAGCAAGTTGCTCTGCTATAACTACAACAACATCTTTGCTGAGAGGATCCTTGCAGAAAAATTGCTATATAAGCAAAAAATTTGGCGAACTCAGCAAAAATTTTCCTAAATTTACAATTTTTTTTGCTGGTATTAGTAATTTTTCTGCAAGGATTCTAACAGCAAAAATGTTGCTGACTTTACAGACTTTTTCTGAGTGTAGCAAAAACTTTTGTTAAATATTTGTTAACAATTGTACTAATTTTTTCTATCAGTGTGGCTTAAAATTAAGTTAATTTATCGGATAATTTTACAGAATAATTCAATTAAATTAAAATGAAATGAAACACCTCAAAAAATTAAGTTCAACAATCCAGTTCGTTTTATGAGAAAGAATATTTAATTTTTTATTATTTTGATTGGTAATACCTTGTAAAAAAGATCTGGTCTGACCAGATCTTTTTAGATCTGATCTGACCAGATTTAATCTCACAGCATATATGATCAGATCTAATTATATCTCAAACATGTTTACAAATTTGAGATCTTTTAGGATCTAATCAAATCTTGGCAGATCTAATATTTATAGATTAGGAAAGGTTCAATAATTTTTAAAAATTTCTAGTTAACTGATTAAAAACGTTTAATAAACGTATTAAGCTTATGCAAAAGCTTGAGGCAAATACATATATGGATAACAAATCTTTCCATTTTTTAATGTTTCACTTTTTTCGAATTCGGCTGTGGCTGCCAGGTTCATTTCAAAATTTTGCGTAGTTATTTTTTAATTTGAATGAATATCAATTTCTATTCTTGCATTTGAATATGTACAAAATATTGGTTGATATATTTAAAAAAAAAACAGTCATTGTTAAATAAACTTTCTTAATAATATATGTTTCTTAAATACCTTCTTTCATAACATATCAAGAACAAAAACATACATAAAATTAATGAACATTTTAGAAGTTTTCAAAATTCTAAAAACAAACAAAATATGAAACACAATAAAAATTAAATAGAAAATTTGAAGTTTATATCGTATGTCACAAAAAAAAAAAACTTATGTACATTTTTATATTGGTGCTTTTGAAAGGGCTTAGATCTGGACATTTTCAGATATGAGCAGATATAGAATCATATATGATCCAATATGAGCAGATCAGTTCATATCTGGGCACGAAAATTATCCAATTTGAGATATGGGCATAAAGTATATCTCAAATGTCATATCTTATCAAATATGATCAGATCTGCCAGTTCATTCAATTATAGTCAATCATGTTTAAATTCAATCATATTTAGTTAGATCTGATCTGATCTAATATTTTTCACTCAGGATGTTATTAATAAATAGGGCAACCAAAAAAGATCGAGAAGCAGTAAAATATACCGTTTAAGTGTAAAAATTATCTGTTAAATTTAAAAAATAAACAGTTAAAATTCATAACTTATTCATCAAATCGCTACCACAAATACAACTTGTGTAAAATTTGTTCCTTCGAACTTTGTCAGTCAGACAAGGATGGAGCAAAATCGATGATTAATAGGTTCTTTGATGATTAATAGGTTCTCTGATAATTCTGGAAGCTCTAGCTTTTCTAAAACTTCGGGTTCTGATGAAATCTTTAACCAGATCGAAATACTAGTATCAACCTAGCTAATATGTTTCATTTGCTTTATTTTTGTGAAAATACGGAGGTTGGAAGCTCGTTACAAATTAAAAATAAGGTGCAATAGGGTTCTTATGCTGGTTGGTTGGTACAAGTGGCAGCACACACCCCTGTGAGCAGTAGAGTCAAAAGCGACTCCGTTTTGAAAGACCACACCACCCGTAAGATGCTGATATCAGGGGAACTAGACCCAGCCCGACAGGTTGAGATATTGGATAAGATCCCATAATCCTACTCCCCTTATTACCAACAGGTCGTCCAGTAAATGATCGCCTAAAATCGTGTGTTGGATGCCCTGCAGCGCCGGGCAATCACAGAGGAGATGATCCACTCTAAGCACTGCCGTTAGTCTGGAGAACTACCGTTAGTCAGAAGACGTCCCTCCTATTCCTACAGAGGAGAAAGTTTGTACGACCTAGATCGTAGTCCGGCCACTTAAGTTTCGTGACCCTGCATGTTTCGAACTCACTCCAACTGTCCCATGCCTTACGGAGGAAGTGCCCAAACATCTCCTTCTTAATTGTTTCCAGCGGTGCAGCAACTGACACAGCTGTAGAGATATGTAAGGCAGATCCTGCCCTTGCCACTTCGTCTGCCCGCTCATTACCATACAAGTTCCTGTGAACGAGGACCCATACCAAGGTAATTTGGAATATACAACTTAACCTGGACAGTTCTTCTTTACACTGAACAACTAGGGTGGAAGATGTAATGTATAAGCCGGGGCAGCACACTTTGAGATAAACCAACAACATGTAACATTAAACTTTTAACTCTCATTAAAAAAAATATTTCTAAAAACCTATTGCTGCAAAATAGCAAAAAAGCTGAATTTTAAAAGAAATAAGCTAACACAGGCTTAGTTTTTAAGAAACTAGTCTAAAAGTAGCTAATATTTACAAAATAAGCAAATAGCAAAAAAATCTAAAAAAAAGGTCTAGGAAATATAGTTTAAAATGCTCATAACTTTATGATCTTTCAAATCAAATACAAGATCTACACAGACAGAAAAATACAATCGGCACAGTGTAGGCAAAGCGTCGGCGATTTTCGATTATGCGTTGGCAGAACGTGTTATGAACAATCTTTACAGTATTGTGCTGTGGCCAACCGAACTTGCCACCGGTGGTAATTCAAAAAAGTTGTTTGCTGCTAAAATATCTTAAATTAAATTTATTTTGAGAAATATGTGTAACAAAGTGTATAATAAAACAAACCTTAAAAAATCAGCAATACAGTTCAGTCTTAGTATTATATTTAAATATTTAAATATGTGAAATGTAACAAAATAAAACAATATTGGCAAAGAATTTTGAGGGTGGTACTGGCAAAACACAAACTTTGCAAACAAAATATTGTTTCACTAGTACAATATTAGTCGTACCTTTGGTAATTTTTAATACGGTGGGTTTTATAAAAATAGCAGTGATTTGCAAGTACTATTTTTTGGTACGGTTGGCAATTTAGCTTATTTTTGGTTGCCCTTCTAACAAATATCTTTCTTATGAACTCTGCTATTTTATATTTTCTGTTTTGGTATATCATTTTAAATTATATTCATATAAAATATTTAAACTTAATGAATTTGAAATATAATTCATTCAAGCAATCATCATCTATCTTAATTTTAAGACTCACACAACAACACCATCAAAAACTTGAGCTTAAGATTATGACACAATGTTAGGGGGATTTATATGAACTTAAGGTTGTCCTTGTATGAGGAAAGTGTTTAACTAAAACACTCAAATATATGCCTATAAATTCTAACACACACATGTATGCCGAAAATGGGGGTGGAATTTATTTGTATGGGAAAAATTTTAATACTTAATATATAAAGTTTCTTTTAAATGTTTCTTTTAAATTTCACCAATTTTGAATGGATTATTTTGCATATCAAGCATGTCCCAATATCTATTAAGCTACACAGTTTTTTCACAAATAACTAAATGCTGACCTATTGTAAACATTTATTCTCCTTTTATAAATACAAACATAAACAACGTACATTTTGGGCATACGAAATGTTAAGTAAATTCAATTCATATTGAATTTATACCTTGGATGGTAACCTATTTGATGCGGGTATCGGTAAGGGTAACGCTACTTTCTTTTATTTCAGTAAGGGTAGTTTAGGGGTGATAATATTTCAGTTATTTCGGTAACGGCTTTTTAGCGTTAACGGTATTTTACACATTTCGTCATTTTACCGATATAACGGTTTTTACGTTATATCGGTAAAGGTATTTTAAGGGTAAAGTTATATTAGTTATTCAGGCAATAAAAATGCGCACAGATATTTTTAGCGACGTTATGGCCGAATTCCAATGACCGTCTAGTTTATGATCAAACTTTGGGAAAATTTATCTATTTGCGGCGATTACTTGTTTTATCTCGTCAGATTATTTCGCTAACGGTATTTAAGGATAACAGTATTTCAATTATTTCGGTAACGGTATTTTTACAATATCTTAGTTATTTTCGGTAACGGTATTTTAAGGATATTTGTATTAGAGTTATATTGGTAACGGTATGTCAAATATTTCTGTAACGGTATTTTAGGGATAACGATAGTCAGTTGAAAGGGTTTTGAATCGCTAACGGTATTTTAGCGATATTGCCTGCCATCCCTGATTTATACACAAACTTTTCAAAACACGTAAGAAAATGTTTTTTGTATTTCTTCATTTAATTGGAAAAATAAAATCAAACCAAAATATTTTCTAAATAAACTTTGTTAGATTTATGTATGACTAGCTTCAAAGACCGATACTTCGTTACCGGTGGTTTTATATATTGGAATATATTACGATAGAAAATTAACTATTTTTTAAGGAATTTGTTTCAATAAATTAGTTTATCCTTTTTAAGTTGAAGTTGTTGTGATTTAAAGTTTAAGATTTCTACCTTAATGGATTTCGATAGGTCATTACAGGTGGAATTTCTTTCTTTTAAACCCTATTTAAACCAAGATTTTATGAAAGCCCAAGAGATATATTCAATAAACTAACCCTTACCTTAATATATTCATTATAGTCAACGGTTTAGGCTGTCTGCATTGACAAATCAAATGTTAATATCATCACTTTAGATGCTTTTAGGAGCAGATATTTCCCCAAATAAACCCGCACATTACACCGTTATTTTTAAAAGTTAGACAACATTACTTATCAGTGAATTAACCCTTAGAGCAGTGAACAAATATTTCAAATTTTGAATTCTTACTAAAACGGTAGAGGTATACCGTCAGTGAACATATTTTTCAAGCCTCCTATCAGGAATTTAAGGGTATGGAAAAAGAAACTTATAGAACTTTTTTTGTTTTCCTCATGTACCAAAATTTTCATTACGTTTCTCGTGAAAATTCTTAAAGAATCTTATGACATATTCAAAGGAACATATGATTTGAATTTAAAACTTTTAGCCATTAAATAAACACGCACAAAATTTTAAATAAGTTGCTCAAGCGGTTTTGCCAGACCGTCAAGGGACAGACTATACCCCTTTTTATATGCCAGAAATCCCGTCAATACAGATATATATCTTCTCATTATAAGGTACCCAAATATCTAAGTTTACGGTCCTCGCTTTAGTGGTGTGGCCAGGATGCCAAGGGGTAAACCTTTCCCATTTAGCCCCTCGCAGTAGAAATTTTCAATAATCCTCTCTGTAAAGCTGTCTTGGAACCCAGTATCAGTAGTTTGGCCTGGCCGCTAATGGGAAGATTTTGCCCCTTTTAGTCCCTCCCCGTGGGAATTTGCAAAAATAACCTGGCGTTTTGGCCAGGTTGACAAGGGGAATATTTTTCCAATGTTTGTCCCTAATGTGGGAATTTCCAAAAATGCCATCAACACAGATAATTCAACATTTTATTGCCCATTTGTTTGAATTCATTAATGGAGATAAATTCGAAAATTTTCTCACTAGGGGCCATTTGTATTTTCGTAATGTTATGTTTACCGGCCACTTCTTCGAGCCTTGGGAAGAATTGTCCTAAGTCAAGTTTCCCATTAATAAACAAATCATCTATATGTATATATGCAATTACAGATTTTCCTCTTTTGATGTAACATCTTCCGGGGGTAATCTTTAATTTATAATATTTTCTGACGTCAGTGTTCTTGATTGGTACATATATACTGGGCTTTTCATTTTCATTCAGTTGATGGTGCTTATTCATATTTTTATTTCAGCCTTGTTCTGTGTCTTGTTAGTCATTGATCTTGTTGTCATTTTTAGTATATTGCTATTTAGTATATTTAATTCTTTTAATTCGTTGATCGTGATACGCGATAGAGCGTCCGCGACGTAGTTATCTTTTCCCCTAGGATATTCAACTGTGAAATCGTATTCCTCTAGATCAAGTCTAATTCTAGTTAATTTTGAGCTGGGGTTCTTCATTGAAAATAGATAAGAAAGTGGTCTGTGATCTGATCGAACAAGAAAGTGTTTTCCATAAATGTAGGGTCTAAAATGTTTCACTGGCCAATGTATGGCCGTTAATTCCTGTTCAATAGTGGATTTATTGCTCTCTCCTTTTGTGAAACTTCTAGAGGCGTATGCCACTGGCAAATGTTTTCCATCGTACTCTTGTGTGAGCACGGCGCCACAAGCATGTTTGCTAGCATCTGTTGTTATACAGAATTGTTTTTCAAAATCTGGGTATTGCAGCAATGTTGTCTTCATTAATGCATTTTTAAGATGTCCAAAAGCAATATCGCATTCCTTTGTCCATTCAAATGGTACTCCTTTTTTCGATAATCGTGTAAGATGTCTTGAGTATTCGGAAAAATTTTTGATAAAGCGTCTGTAGTAGTTGCAAAAAGCTACAAATCTCCTTGCGCTATCGGCATCAGTAGGTTTTGGGTATTTTTCTATTACTGAATATTTACTGTCATCTGGGAGTATGCCTTTGTTGGTGCATTTATGACCAAGGTATGTAACCTCGTGCATGAAGAATGAACATTTTCAGGATGCAGTTTGAGATTGTGTCTGCGACATAATTCGAAAACATCTGTCAAATTTGAAAGCATCTGTTTTTCTGAACAACCTAGAACAACTAAGTCATCCATGTATAAGAAAGCTTGATCTGGTCTTAGACCGCTAAAAGCAATTGTCATCATTCTCTGGAACGAATTTGGTGCTATTTTCAGACCATATGGTAGTCTGGTAAATCTATATGAACCCTTGGTAGTTGAAAATGAAGTTATGTTCCTAGAATCTTTTTCTAATTCAATTTGATGAAATCCGGATATTAAATCTAGGCAAGAAAAATATTTGGCTCTGCCAAGTTGATCTAAAATATCATCTATTCTTGGTAATGGAAATTTATCTGCAATTAATTTCTTGTTTACTTGTCTGTAGTCTATCACCAATCTCCATCTTTTTTCCTTAGAATTTGGCAAGGATTTCTTTGGAACTAACAGAATTGGACTATTATATTCGGAATATGATGATTCTATTATTCCATCATCTATCAATTTATTTACCTGCTCTTCGATTTCTTCTTTATGGGTATGTGGTATAAGGTAGTTCTTGATGTATACGGGTTCCGTATCCTTTGTTTTTAACTTTTGTTTGTAAAAATTGTTAGTTGTAACGGTTTCTGATTCCAAACCGAAAATATCGCTATATTCGGTGCATATTTGTGTTAATGTTTCATTAAAACGTTTTGGAAAATTTCTTTTCAATATATCCATAATTTTTCCCTTTCTATTTTCTTCGTTAGTGTTACATTTCATTATTTCATAATTATTGACATCTTCCGTTATAATTTTATTTTCTTTTAGTGTAGTTACTGAATTATTTGTGTTAAGTATCCTTATAAATGCATTTTAGCTTTCACTATTGTGCTGGCTATGAAAACTCCGGAGTGGGGTTCTTGGTTAGGTACCAGCATTTCCTCAGTGCAGGAAGAAAGTTTTATTTTTCGTATAACTTCCGATCTTGCTGGTAATGCAATATCTTCATTACAAGTATTTGTGATTGGTATAACTATTTGCTGTGTTAAATTATTTGGTCTCAGGATGAGATAATCCTGGTCTTGGTTAAATTCAATAATGGAATTATATTTTTTCATAAAATCTGTACCAATTATTCCATCACATGGTATTGGGAAATTGTCTTCTACCACTTGGAAATTGTGGGCTATCAAAAATTTATCGGTTCTTAAATCGAAAAACGTTGTACCAATGGATTTAATTCTACCTTTTCCTATACCAGTAAGTGTAGTAAAATTTGCAGTATTTATTTTCTTGAAAGTGCATTGATGTTTTATTAAGGATATATCTGCTCCAGTATCTACCAGTAATGTTACAGTTGTATTTACTATATCTATTTTAATTTGAATGAAACAACTAAAGTTAAGGTAAATGTTGTATATCCTCTTGTTCATTGACTTTATCTCAGGGGAGCGTTCGAGTTTTCCGAACTGTCTTCATTTGCAGTTATAGCTCTAATGTGCTTTCTGTTGCCGTTATAGTTACCACGTCCTCTTCTGCCCCTGTAGTTATTATTTGAATAATTATTACTGTTGTTGCTGGTGCGGTTGTTATAATTGTTATTTCGAGAGAAGTTTCCTCTTCCTCGGAATCTTCCTTTACCTCTGCGATAATTGTTATTATTGGGTCTTTGCCCATATAATAATATAGCATTTTGCTGACCTGTTGCCTCAGTGCAACTATTTACGAATTTGCTTATTGCGTCATTCATAGTATCGAATTGGCCCGCTTCCATGATTAATTTTACTTTGTCTATGGTGTAATTTTTAGTGAGTGCTTTTACAGCTACTTGGGTAGAGTATTTATTTGCCAACTCGCAGGTCAAACCATCTGATATGTACGCGTTCTCGAGTGATTTCACTAGAGATTCAATCTCACTACAATAAGCATTTGCAGACTTGTTGTTCTGCTTAATATTCATTATCTTAGCCGACAATACTTCGACTGATTCACCTTTAACTGAACTAGTCAGTTTATTAATGATTTCGGAAATTGAATTTTCATTATCAATCAGGTTTCTAGCAGTTCCTTTCAATTTTGTCTTTATCGGGGACACTGCCACTTGCTCATGTGTGTCTTTGAGTGAGTCGACCAATCGTAGCGAGTCCAAGAACGTTCGTAAATTTTGGGGCTTGCCGTCGAACTCACAAATCAGCCGTGAGGCTGTATTAAGGAATTCCACAACTGTTTGTGACATTTTATTATTATTCGAGTAATTTTCTGAGTCTGAATCCGTTTCCGCCTCGGAAATTGGGTCAAATTTTCGCTACTGCCTGAAGCCAGTATAATATTTGTATCTATTTTCAGTGGCTGTTCAATTGAATGTGGCACCGTTTGGGTTATATTATATTTATCAAGTATTTTAACTAATTGATCTCTGAAACTCCAATAAGTTTCCAAAACAACGTTTTTGTGTTCTTCTGTAAATTTCTCTCTGTTTCTGTATGCTATTTCTCTAATTGTTTCCAGTGAATTAATAATCGTGTTTAAATGTTTTCTCACTGTTTCTGGGCGAACAAATCTACTCTTATTAATGCATTTATATGCTTTTCTAAAGTTCTCTTTTTCTGAAGAGATTAATTTTTCCACTAATTCCCACTTATCCATTTAAATTCGCTGTTCTGCTTGTATTTGTTGCTGACGCCTGTTACTTACGGCTTTACATACTATCTTTATCATATAAATGATGGCTAATATCACTATCCCTATTATAGATATGAGTTCTATATAGCTGAGACCGTTGCCCTTATCAATGCTTAATTTATCATCTTCTTTAATATTGTGATTCAGAATTTCAACAAGTTCTCTGTTATCATTTTCTTCTTGAGCTTTACCCACTTCGTACCCAGCAATGAGTAGTGGTATAGTTTGCAACCATTTTCTCTTTCTTCTGCTATTTATTATTATATTTTGCGAGCAATTTTCTGAGTTCTATCAAATATGGAGCCAGTTGCTCCGGGGTTGAAGGTGGTTCTATTACTAGTTCCCTAATGTTAGTATCTATCGGATTTTTATCTCTAATTTTAATTTTTCTTCTATTATTCAATATAAAGGACTAGAATTTAAAAAAAAAATTTAATCATAACAAAATCTTAATTTTTTGTAATTTTTAATTATTTATTGTATTCATTTTATTTTTGTAATTTTTAAATAAAAAAAAAGTTTTAAATTTTCATAATTTTTGTTTTGAAATTCAAATTTTAACATAAACATAAACATAAACATTTTTTTTTTTTTTTTTTAAATATATTTTTTTTTCACTATCATAAAATTTGAACACGGGCGAAGTCGCCTCCGTTCGCTACAGGTGCATATCTAGTATGCACTCTGTTTATTATCTAGTTTGGTTTTTTTAAATGTATTTATTTTATTTTCTACCTCATTTATTTTCAGCCAGATCCTCGTTGAAACTTCTCACGATGGTGGTGGGTTGGTATTTATTAGGCGTCTCAGTTGCGCCAGTTCTCGGCGTTTTTGCACCAGGTATCCACCTCGCCTTTTTGGTGGCTTTACTCGTGGAATTTTTGGTAGTTCTTCTGTTGTTTTATTCTTCCTCTGTTGTCTTGCCCTGTACTCTTCTATTGTCAGGGGTTTTTGGCCGTTTTCCATCCTGTCTCTTGGCTAGACAGGGAACTTCCTTCTCTTCTGACGGATTGTTGTGGCTGATCCGTCAGGACATTAAAATTTTATTTTGATGGCTGGGTGCAATTTTTTTTCGTAGCACTTCCAGCTTTTTTTTTAAAAAAAAAAAGAAGATGTTCTTTTTGTGCTAATTTCAAGCACAAGGCAGGATCGCCATGTAAATAAAAACAATTTGTTTTGTGTTTTATTTTCCGTTTCTTTGCATAGAGCGGATTGAACGCTCCCGATGGTGTTAAGCAAAGAATTGATTTTATTGATTGAAATCGAGCTTAATTTATAGTACATAATTGCTTACTCGACATTTCTAAATACAGTGGAAAGTGTAGCAACAGACTAGGTACTTTTAGTTAGATTGTTAGTACAAAACAACGATCAATGTACAATACCAGAAGGGTTGACTGTTAATCAATGTGTACAGTGGATGTTCAACAGTCTGACTGAGCATTCTCAGCTTAGAATGTTTGTAACCACAGCAGTCGTCGTACAATGTAATAAGTGTTGATCGTTGTGTAATATGATCCTTTATACTTAAAGAACTTGAAAATATTCTTGTAGGTATTAGTCGCATACAAGTCATGCTAAACATGCTACACCATACCAAATTTCTCCCCGTATTAATTTCCAAATATACACCCTATACAGATGAATACTCCTGATTAGCAAGCCACATACCAAATTTCAAGTTCCTAGCATCAGCGGCTTGGCCAGGCCGCCAAGGGGGAGACTTTTCTCCATATTAGCCCATATTTTACCACGGTTTTAGGCAAAATTCCAAAAAGTAACATACCAGGTAGTTGGGGCATATCCGAAAGAACACATAGTAAAAGTTATTGCCCCTCCCCGTAGGAAATTCCAAAAATACCGTCTTAGCGGACGTCGTAGTTTTCGTCGTAGAATAAAATAATTTTGTGGAGAAACATAGTTTGCTGCTCTAAAGGTACTCCACCTTTTTTATTTATTTATTTATTTTTTAAGAGAATCAACACTCAGGAAACCCTATTCATTAGTGTGTTGCTTTCTTTGGAAAGGGGATTGTGGAGAAATGAAATGTGGGGAAGATGAAGGGTTTCAAACATTTCAACATTGTAATTGCGCGATATGATAAGTCTTAGAACAGTCACCACCTGATGGAGAGTTAGCGAACTAATTGAAGGTTTCTGGTTCAATTAGTTTGGTGGGTAAGTGCTATGGGAACACCGATGATGGGTGCTGCGATTCGTATCAGGGACAGAAAACTCATACATATTATTTTTCTAAATTGATGTTGTCTTCGCCGGGGACCGAACCCGGAGCCAGATATTTTGTAATTACAAAATGTTGAAAATTTAATATAACTGAAAAGCGAAGTAGAGGGTATTGTAGGTCCTATAAAGGCGTTTTTAACAATAACTTTAAATTTTGAGAACGTATTAAAATTTCTTACCACAAAAATCAAACAAAAAAAAAAAAAAACAGACCCACTGTCCCCACTAGATCTCTTTTTAATTAAATGTTCACCATTTTGAAGCACTGTGCAATTACTTCAGTCAATCGGACAGTTTTGGAAAGAAGAATAGTTGAGTTGTCCAATTATATATACATTTTCGTAGGTTCGATAAGATGGCAGTGGGGAAGAATTGACAAAAATATATAAATGGGATATTCACAAATTTTTTTATTTTAAACTTTATGGCGCACTAATAGGATTTTACACGATAATAAACCACTATTTAGGGAATTCAAATCGTTATTTTATCTGCAAGGGGCTTAAAAGTTATAACGGTTTAAATTTTTCAAAAATTTTTATCGAACTCTGTGGTGTTTCAAAAAAATATCCATCCAAGGGATGTCAGTGCTCTGTACAAAAAACACCAAAACTTTCAAGACCGAAAAAATTTGGTTACAATTTTCGACTAACAAGACGCAAACGAAAAAAAATAAGAAGAACAAAAAAAATTGCGCTTGTTTCAAACTATTTTTTTATTTTAATTTGCCAACTTTTCATAGCGATAGCAATTAGAAATATAGAAATATACACCTCTATCCCTAAATAAAAAATTGCTCGAGTTATTGAAAAAATCAGAAAATATCAGTTTCAAAAGATTGAAAAAAGAAATACTATTTATTTATACACTCAAGGAACTTCTGCTTGCGTTTCGCCGTCATGACTTTGAGGAAATTTTTCTGGAAGTCGAAGTGTGCTAGACTGGTGTCTTGTGAGGTTTTGGGAAATTTTTTAAGCCCTTTAGAATTTAAGCCAACGATATGTATGCTTAAACTAACAGCGAACAGAATCGTTAACATTAATGAATTTCAAATACAAATGCAGTGGAGTATAAAAATTTAATTTTAAGTTTGTTGTTTGATTTCAATTGAATGAAATTGATAAACTTAATGCCAAAGCAGCAAAAAAATAATAATAAAAATTTATGAACCGTCAATCTTTAAATTCAAAGATATGGTGATTAAAAAATAATAAAGAGCGATTTAATTTAAGAAAATGCAATCAATATTAAGAATATTTTTGTTCAAAAATTACCTTTTATTAAATAATATAAAAAGATACCTTCTATTAAAAAAAAAAAAATATTTTAGACTAAAAACATACAATCAACTACTTGATTTCCTCTACCGTTTTTTATTTCAACCATACTTGGTATAGAATAGGCACATCTTACTATAACCTTGTCCAAATGTAAGATCGGAAGTATCGCATGTCCAAATATGAGAAATTATTGAAAATTTCATACATAATCCTACAATGTATATACCTCAGTTTAAAGATATTTAAATTGTGGTTTTACTGGTACACACACATTATTCACTTCTTCACTGCAAAATACATTGTTTTCAAAAACAAGCGTTTGAAAAAGCTGTATTTCAAAAAACTGGGTTTTAAAATTTAAAAAAAAAAATATATATATGTTTACTATAAATTACTTCCATATGTCGTGTCAATGACTCTCGTAGCTTCATCCGTTAGAACGATATGGGCAATTAGGTTCAACTACTTTTGTAAAACTTTTATTTTAATTTTTTTCAAAAATATTATTATGTTATTATTTGACCAGATTTCGCAAGCTGTCATTATGCCAAAAAAACGTTAGAATGACTGGCTTAATGCAAAAAACATATCTTTTGTACCAAAATACGCAAATCCTTCAAACATCGCAAAAGCATGACCAATTGATAACTTTGTGGGTCTTCTATACCAAAAAGTGTATGAAAATGGTTGTGAAATTCGCATACACTCTAATTAATTTCTGTTGAAATTTACCCAACTTATAGTAGGAAACTGTACTCCTACTATAAGTTGGGTAAATTTACTCTATGTGTGTAAATGATAAATAAATGTTTGAAAGTTTTTTTTTTTAATTTTTTCCGATTTTTTTTAATTTATGCGTTTATTTTTAGTTTTAACATTTTTTTAGTTTTTAGCTATTTTTATAATTTTGTGGCGATTTTTTGATTTTAGAGATTTTTTCCGTTTTGGTGATTTTTTCAATGTTAGCGATTTTTTTTTTTAATTCTTGGCGATTTTTTTAATTTTTGGAATTGTTTTCAGTTTTGACTGTTTTTTTTTTTAATTTTAGCGATTTTTTTCAATTTCAGCGATTTTTTTAATTGTTATCGATTTTTTTTAATTTCAGCATTTTTTTAATTTTAACTTTTTTTTATTTTTGGCGTTTTTTTTTTTTTTAATTTGAAAAGTTTTTTTGAATTTTAGCGATTTTTGGAATATTTTTCAATTTTGGTATTTTTTTTTAAATTTTAGCAATTTTTCTAAATCGATTAAGTAAAACCCGATTGAAATCCCAACGATTGAATTCAGTGATTGAATATATCGAATGAATAATTTAATTCTTTAAAGCTCTGTAGATTTGAAAATACTTTTTCACAATTAGGCTGCAAACACTTGGAAATTCCACTTCTATTTATGGATGTATAAATGTTTTTGGTACATTAGGAAGCTTTTTAATTCACTATCACAAATACTACATTAATATATTTAAATTTCTTTATTAATTCACAAAAATTCTCAATAAATTCAAATTTTTATATTTTTTTTTAGCTTTTTTAATTTGTTTTATTTTTTTTTAATGTCAAAATACTTATTACTATTATAAGTTAGTATATTTACAAACTTTATGCGTAAAAATTTTATTTATTTCTTTTCCTCTTCTGATTTTAGTAAAAGTTGGCATAAACATTCTCCTAGTTAATATAGCTCTGCGGGTAATGGACCTGTCACTTGACCAGTTCATTGTTTCATGGAACTATCACGGGACCGGTTTTTTATATGAAAGGGACCGGTCAATTTAACAAGGGCTTGTCCTAGGAAGGGGTCAAATGCTATATGTGACATGTCACAACTAACCCCAAAGAACATGTTACAGAACGGACGCAAAATAACATATTCTGGAACTATCGCGAAATAACATATCACAGAACCAAAGCAAAATAACACGTCACGTAACGCAAAAGAACATTTCACTGAACTAACTCGAACATGGCACAGAACTAACTGCATTGAAATATTAATTCCTCACAAAAAAACTTTTATTTTGTAATACAATCAGGAAAGACGCTTTAAAACCGGTAACGTGATAAGTACTCATTTTCACCTAGCAGGTTTGGGACTTTCAGACCCATCATATGATATAGACTTTTAAGCCAATCACGTGGTAGGAACTTTGGTAACCGGTGCTGTTTTCACCTACCACGGGACTAGCACTTTCTGATCCATCACTAGAGATTTTATACCAATCGATACTGTTTTCAAATACTACAGGATTGGTACTTTCAAGCCCATCACGTGAAAGAGACTTTTAACCCTTCTCGTGATAGGCAATTTAGAAAGCGACCCTTTTTTTACCTATCACATGACAGCTATTTTAGGAATCGCTCATTTTTAACGTATCATGGAACAGGCCCCAATTCCCAACTGACCTCTTTTTTCCCGCAGTGGTAGTTTACGAGTTTTTTTGTTTATTGAAATTTGTCGTGTGGTTATATGAATATAAAAAATCTTATATTTAATATCGAAAATACTTTCTGGTAAAAAATCCGTTTATTTTTGATATAGAAATTTGTATATCGACGGCTTATATTCAATACCGTCTATCTACATTTTCACGAATTTTTTTTTTTTATGCCAAACTCATCTCTGACCCCATCTGCATGTACTGTAAAAATTTCAGTGGAAAAAAACTATTTTTAGTACTATATATCCTGTATTTTATCATTTGTCTATCTACAAAGATACTTATTTATGAATTTTATGACGGCAATACCGTCTATCTACATCATAGAATTTTGTCGTTTTATTTAATTTCAGGCTATTTCTCTATTTGATATCTATTTATTCACTGTTCATTTTTCGGATACATACTTCTCTTGTCGAACGATCAATACCTACCACAATACGCTGTGTATGCGGTGGTGTGCCCTTTATGTTATTTTCTAGCTACAAATGAGTATGCAAATAAATGAATTCAAACGCAAAAACTCAAAAACACAAGCCAAGAATGTACTAATTTGATACTGATTTGAAATTGACCACTTCACCTCGATTTAAAATCTAATGCCCAATACGCACGGTGATTTTGCAACGTCTGTTTTTCTTAATTTGCTTTAGCAGTTGCTTCCAAAAATCATTTGCATAATAATTTACTCCGATGGTTGCGGTTACCAAAACCGTAATCACTTTTTGTCGAATGCTTTGTCCAATTTTTCAATAGAAAACAACAAAATCATAGAACAAAAATACTTGCAGAAAGGACACACCCAGATGGAGTGTGACAGTGCCCATGCAAAGATAGAGGCTAAGTTGAAAAATCAAACCATATATTTGCCATACGACTACGTCAGGGTAACCAAAGATGCCCGCAAAACAGTCAAAATCAAGAACAAAATTATTAAAATGCCATTTGATGCATTATATTTAAAGTATGATTTTTTTAAGAACTATAAGGATACGAACGTTATTCGATTTTCCAGTATTAGACCTGGTCGAGCAAAAAATGATCCGACAGTATCCCAACTAAGATCTCTCTTATATTCCCCAAGTGGTACCATTAAGTTTAAAGTGAATTTTGATCATAATTACACTGAACTACCTATTAGAATAAAGCAATATGAAGGTCACATAGAACCAAAACAATTGTATACCGGTCGACTACCAATTCAGCAAAACAAAGGCGGTAATTCCAGAGGAGTATCACTACTTATATGATAACACAGGCCTACAATGATTTTGGTGCCGCTAAAAATAAAACAGATTTCAAGTACGTTCGGTACCCTGATAAAAAATTGATACTTACTTTTTTAATGCTACGTGTAGTTTTCGAGATTTCGCAAGGATAAATAAATTAAATAACATTTAATAAATTTATTAAAAAAACAAACTTTTTTACTACATATTCACCACAAATATAACAAAATGTATTTGGATTATTTACACAACACCTTCTCGACGACGGCATATCGATATTATCATTTAATCAAAGAAATTAATTGACTATAATGGAGCAATTCCATATGAAAGCGATCACCTTTTGGACGACCCCTCTCCGATTTTAAAATAAATAGTCTCAATCGATTGCCCAGCAAAAAATAATGTACCTACATATTTTTTTTTTTTTTTTTTTTTTTTTTTTTTTTTTTTTTTTTTTTTTTTTTTTTTTTTTTTTTTTTTTTTTTTTATAGTGACTGGTTTAGTGATAGTGTGCACCACTGTCATGTGACAAAATTGAAGAATTCTTCATAAGGGACCTCATTGAAAGTTGAATCAGGCTTTAATTGAAAAATAAAATTTTCCTAATTTTTTTGTTAAATAATTAAAAATAATTCAATTATAGTCTCTCTTGATTGTTTGACGTTACAACATCAGATTACTCATCGAGATTATTATTAAACATTTCGGTATATATTTTTTTTGCAATTATTCTACTGCACTACTTTGATTTTTTTTTTCCCGTATTGATTGTTATTTAAAACTTTCTTGTGGTTTGTTTTGTGCTGCTGTTCCGGGGAGACAAATTACAAACCGCTCTGAGAGTTGTATTGCCGTACTCTCTCTTTCGAACATGAGTTCGACAAAGAGACGAGCAGCTGATGTTATTGCCAGCACATCTAAACGTGCTGGTTATAGTAATTATTACCATCCCCTTCAAGCGTTACCAGATAATGAAAAAACAGCTGATAATATGGGTGTTTCCACTATTGTGAAGCCTCGAATTTCACCAATTACGATCTTGAAAATTAATACTGAAGATATTCATAAACTTTGTAAGGAATGCAAAATTACAAAATATTCAATTAGAAAGATTTCAATTGGACACAAACTTTTTTGTGAAGTTCAATACGACTTCAACTCTGCTACAAAGTATTTAGCAGATAATAAAATGGAATATTTTTCTTTTACGCCAAAAAAACAACAGGCCATTTAAAGTAGTTTTATCTGGGTTAGACAAAATGGATCCAATGAAGTTGAAATCGGAACTCATCAACATAGGTCTAACATGTTCAGATGTCAAATCCGTCTACCGAAAGACAGATAACAACCGTGAAATTATCCTGTATGTGGTTTATCTTAAGAAAGGTTCAGTAAGTTTAGCAGATTTACGAAATAAATACAACAATATCAACTATATCCGTGTGAAATGGAACTACCAATCCAAATTTCCCAATAAAATAACACAATGTTATAACTGCCAGATGTATGGCCACGGATCAGACAACTGCAAAGTCCAAACATTTTGCGCTAAATGTGCTGGGCCACATTCAACGTCATCTTGTACTTCAAATGTTATAAAATGCGCTAATTGCCACCGTGATCATAAATCTACGGATAAAGACTGTCGTAGCAGAGCATCATACGTAGGACTAAGGAACCGTTATTCCCGTCGTAATGTTAATAATAATAATATTTATAATAATATTTCTCACACTAACAATTCACCTAATGTTAATAGTAATACTTTTCCAAATGTCACTTCTTTTGCTAGTGTTGTTCGTAACGAACATACCCCATCTAACGATTTGTTTTCTTTAGGGGAACTTAAATCATTAACCTTAGAGTTAATTGAAAAATTGAGTAGTTGTAAAACCAAAAGAGAACAATTTAATGTTGTTACAGATTTAGCATTTAAATTTTTGTCATGAATAATAAACTAAATATAATAACATGGAATTCTAGAGGTATTCGCAATAAACTCTATGAATTTTTTGATTTTATGTTACGTGAAAGTGTCGATATTGGTTTAGTGAACGAAACGTGGCTAGACAATAAAATTTCAGTGGTTCACCCAGAATTTTCTTGTTACCGTAGGGACCGTGAAAATTCTAGAGGAGGTGGTGTACTAATCTTAATACGCAAATCTATACAACATGAACTTTTGCCTGTCTTAAATACAGTACTAATTGAAAATATAGGTATTAAAATCAAACTTCCTGACAACACCAGTTTACATATTTACAGCTGTTATTTTCCTGGGGGTTCCCCTGGACCTTCTGATATCAAAAAAACCCAATTTAGGTCGGATTTAAAACAATTCGCCAGGATTAGAGAACATTATATTTTGGGAGGTGACTTCAATTGTAGAAACCAATCCTGGGGTTGCATTCGTGCGAACTGCTGGGGAAACATTCTATATGATTTAATATCTACTAACAATTTCGGTATCGTATATCCTTCTGATCCATCATTAGTACCTTCTAACAGCAGAGCTCATGCTTCAGTCCTTGATTTCTTCATCTCAAATGTTACTGACAAACTTTCCGCTGCTCTTACCCTTAACAACCTAGGTTCTGATCACTTGCCTGTTCATACCACATTCAATTCTAGATATCTCGCTACAGACAACTTAAAGTACGACTATGGCAATGCTAGATGGAGGTCATTTAGGAGATTTATTAGTGATAATGCTTTTAGCCTATTGCAAATGCCATTGAATAGTATTGATGACATTGAACTACTTGCGTCAGATTTCACAACTCTGTTACAAAACGCCATTCAATTCAGTGTCCCAAAAAAAAGAGTTTCAAATATTTTTGTAAAGCGACTACCACCACATATTATTAATTTAATTACGCTCAGAAACAAGGCTAGAAGATGTTGGATTAGGTACAGAATTCCTGTTTTTAAATCTCAGACTACATTCTTAAATAATGTTATCCGTGATAACATAGTTAATTTTAGGAATTCCAACTGGAATAATTTCCTAAAAGGTTTTGATAAATCCTCTCGAAAGTTTTGGAACATTTCTAAAATTATTCGGAAGAAGAAGAAATGTACTCCAACTTTAAAATTTAATGGAAATGTCTACACCACTAACACTCAGAAGGCTGAGGTACTTGGCCAAAAGTTTCTTTTGAATCACTCGGTTTCTTCAAACTTAAGAGATTCCGACACAGATCAATTTGTTTTCAACTCCCTGTCAGTATTAAGCTCACAAAACTCGTCTGTGAGTAATCTAGAAACAGTAAATTTTTCATATATAAAAAGTATTATTAGAGGATTAAGAAACAGGAAATCTCCGGGCATAGACGGAATTTCCAATAAATGCCTGAAAGCACTACCCTCGTCAGGTATTGATATTCTCGTACGTCTCTACAATGCATGTTTCAAATTCTGTCATTTTCCGAATCTGTGGAAAAAATCAAAGATAATTGCCATTCCCAAGCCAAATAATGACCCTTCAAGACCTGATTCGTACAGGCCAATAAGTCTGCTAAATGCCATGAGCAAAATATTGGAGAAGGCTATAAAGGATAAAATTGTTAACTTTATTGAGGATAATAACATTCTACCCACCCAGCAATTCGGCTTTCGCGCTGAACACAATACCACACAACCGCTGGTTCGAATCAGGAATAAAGTAAAAGACAATTTTAACGAGGGAAAATCTACGGCAATGAGACTACTGGACATAAAATCTGCCTTCGACTCTGTATGGCACGACGGACTTATTTGTAAATTGATCACTATTGGCATGAACATACAAACTATTAGAATTATTAGGAGTTACTTAACGAACAGGTCTTTTTGTGTCTATGTCGGTAATCAATCTTCGGTAGAATACAACATTTTAGCTGGATGTCCCCAGGGATCGTGTTTGTCCCCTATACTCTACAATATTTTTACTTCAGATTTCCCAACATTAACAAGCTGTGATTCTTCAATTTTTGCTGACGACACCGCTATTTTAAGCTCAAACGTCCTTGCTTCCGATTTAATAAGCAACCTACAAAGTTCTGTTGACTCAGTGACGGAATATTTTAAGAAGTGGAGAATTTTAGTTAACCCTTCTAAAACCCAGGCAATTTTCTTCACTAGGAAAAGGAAAAATTGTTTTCTTCCACAATCAAATATAAAAGTTGACGGGGTTGAAGTTACTTGGAGGGACAACGTTAAGTATTTAGGTGTCATACTGGACAAGAAAATGTTATTTAATCAACATATTAGTAATATTGTTAACAAAGTAAATATTACAACACACGTTATGTATCCTTTTATAAACCGAAAATCAGATCTTAATATTGAAAATAAACTCCTAATTTTAAAGGTAATATTCCATGCAATAATATTCTATGCTGCTCCAGTATGGTGCAACACTGCTGACTGCCACTTAAAACGGTTACAAGTTTGTCAGAACAAGTTGCTAAAAATGTTTTATAATTTGCCACCTTACTTTTCAACTTCACGTCTTCACTCACTATCCAATATCAAACTTGTTAAGGATAAAATAGATATTATTACAGAAAAATTCTTTAATAGATGTGCGTATTCTTCTTATGAACATATCAATTCTATCTGTCCTTAAACAGTTCACTTTTACCCACTTAAATTCCCTTTCTTTTATCTTTACACTTCCTTTCCAAAATTTTTTTTTTTTTTTCCCCTTAATATTAAAGGTTTTTGTAAATTTTTTCCTTAATTAGTTGGTTAAAATTTAAGTAATCTATCATAATTTTAAAACATCATGTTTAAGCTCAAAAGTCAAAATCGACTAAACTTTGTATATATTAATTTTATTATTATTGTAAACTATCTATAATATACTCCACAATAAATAAATGAAATGAAAAAAATTCAATTATAAAAAATATAAAAACAATGAGAACAAGGTGGTCTCTTAAATGCTCTTCTCCTGTCCAAACAAGGAGTCGGGGCCCATTTTTTTATTGCTGATTCTTAAAGCAAAAATTATGAGGAATCCAAAAAAAATAAAATTAGCCGGAAAATTTAGGAGCTTCTGTGGAAAATCGGAAAATTTAATTTTCATGGGAAAATTTAATTTCCATGGGAAAAAGGTAAATTTCTGAGAAAAATTAGGAAAATTTTATTTTTCAATTAAAGCCTGATTCAATACCTTTCCAACGAGCTATCACTCGTTGCGATCGCTTTAGTAGTTTTTTTTAAAACAACTTTCAATGAGGTCCCTTATGAAGAATTCTTCAATTTTGTCACATGACAGTGGTGCACACCACCACTAAACCAGTCACTATAAAAAAAAAAATATATGTAGGTACATTATTTTTTGCTGGGCAATCGATTGAGACTATTTATTTTAAAATCGGAGAGGGGTCGTCCAAAAATTTGCCAATTTTGATCGTTTTCATATGGAATTGCTCAATGACATTAAGTATAATAAAATACATTTTTTAGGTTATGACCGATCGATACAAACCTGAACGTAGCTTCGCGATTTTGACAGCTAACCATGACGTCTTGCGGACTAATTAACCAAATTATAACATAGAATTAGCGGCACCAAACAAAAAAAAAATTTTTGTAGGCCTGTGTAATCTTAGCCACGCGCAGTAAAAATTATAATAAATTATAATAAAAAAATTATAAAAAACATTGTCTTTGAATTTAAACTGGTTAAACAATTCTTCTGAACACACCTACCCTCTATCTGACACCCTTTTTGAGACACCCATGCCAAAAACAAACAAAAACTAGTCAGAAACAACCCCTAGCTCCCTGAAGGATTCAAATGTTAGAACAGGTCCTACTATTTTTCTATCCCCAACATTTCTTGTGAACATATCTACCCCCTATCTCCCACCTTTTTCGGGGTCCCCATACAAAAACCGTAATACAAACTTAATTTTAAAATAAGGCAATACCGTCTATCTACATATTATTTTCCTACACAATGATTTCATTTTTGAGGCAATACCGTCTTTCTATCATAGAAGCTAAAATAACGTGAATTTCAAGAAACTTTTTGTTAGAACGTTTGTTAGACACATTCTGTTAATATTGTAGAAGATGAGTTCATCGAAATTGTTGCTTATTTGCGAATAAAACAGTTTTTTGGCTCTCCTGCAAAATTGTGTTTTTGTAGATAGACGGTATTGAATATAAGCCCTCGATATGTTGTAAATGATACATTGAGTTGATTGCCAAATAGATTTCAGAAAAATTACTTATGGTTTTTTTCAGATATTCGCGAATTTAAGACATTTTTTCAATTTCGTTATCCTTTTTGCATAAAATATAAATTTTAGTGCAACACTATTTAAAGAAGATGATTTTATCTTTAAAAGTGTTTTATTTTCTGTCAACGCATTCAAAAGTTATGTTAATTTAAACATTATATATTCCTTATACATTTGAAGAGTGGAGGCGAATAAAGGTATACACAATATTTTGGGAATCGTACATCAACACAGAGTACATCTGTACATATTTGGAACATCTACACATCCTTGGGGAAAAATTAGCTATTCTTCTGCGTTTTTATTTACAAAATACTTTTAAAGTTCAATTTTCGGTAGTATTTTATATTTTTGCAAATATATTTTTAAAGTTAATTGCATAGAACTTTTTCTTGTTTAGCATAATGTTGAAAATACAATAGTAATGTAAAACTAGGATTTTGTTGGCAAAGTTCAAAGGCAACATGCTAAAGTTGTATTCTTACTTTTCAAATTTGCAAAAATGGTGCTATTTGTATTTAAGGTAGGAACTTTAAAAAGGCTATATATCCAAAATTAAATCACCTTATGAAATATATTATTAAAAGTTGTGGGCACTATACGTGACTGTGATCGTCAAGGGGATAAAAGAGAATTTTAAGTAAGGCGTAATTGTATAGTGTTCAATTTACTTGTTGAAATTACTATACACTGAGAGAATTATCTTCAATTCAGTAATGAATTTCTTCATAGCTCTACTTCAAAGAATCTATGAAACACGTTTCATTAAAGTTAATGTTTATGAAATGTTTGTAGAATTATTGAAAATCTTCATGAAACTAATGAAATATTCCGACAAGGAAGCGTTTATAGAATTTATGAAAGTTGCATACATTTTTTAAATATTAAGAAGATTTTTCAGTTAATAAACTCTTCATTAATGTCTTGAAAAATCCTTTGGCACTAAGACAATGAACCGCTTCATATGAGTTTTTTAAACAATTTCATAGAAGTTCAACTCAATAAAAGGCTACATGAATAATAAAGCACTTTATAAAAGATGTTGAACACTTGAGAATTAAATCTTGAAACTAAAGTTTGAAATTTATGAAAATTAATGAAATTATGAATTTTTATGAAAAAATAAAAAAATTAAAATTTTATTGCTATAAAGAACATTTTCATTAAATTTATGAAGAGATAATTTAGTAGCTCGAATCAAATTTGTTTATGAAACTATGAAATTTTATGATAAAAATTTACGAAAAATATCATAATATTAATAAAATTTATTGTATGTAATGAAATTCTTCATTGAATCTACGAAAAAAAAATACTATGACATTGTTTTATTAATATCATGAAGGATAATTCTCTCAGTGTACTAACTAATTACAGCTACTATATCTGCTACTTTTATATTATATCCTCACATTTCTTAAAAAAATGTCCTTGAAACTTTTCTAACTTATAAATAATATTGTTCTGGTAATACGATCCAATTTTCGACAAAAGCGGATATAGTAAATACCGTACCAAATCATAATATTTCCAACATGCTTTCAAAAGTAAATTGCTCTGCATACCCTTTATCCATATGTTGCTAATTTTCAAGTTAAAATTTTTGCAATTTCCACTTACATTTTTTATACAAAATTTTGCATACTGATAGAAGTAGTCTTGTCCTAAAGATATGCTAAAAAATATTTAAAAATATCAAGTTTCGAACATTTTCTAAGTCTTTCTCATCTCTTGAACAATTTACTTTATGTTCTGTATACCCTTATCGCGTTCTCTCTTCATTAGTTAAAAACCCCAACTTTAAGCAGCAACTAAACGCATACTATAACGAATTTAAAAAAAAAAATATAAAGCACATGCACTCAATATTAACTGGGAGAATATAAATACCAAATTTAATGAAATTTGAAAGACCATTATCTGAAAGATTTGTCGATAGTTTTTGAAACGCCCCTACGACTACTTTTGTAAAATTTTAAATTTTTTTTATATATTTGAAAGTGCGATATTTCCGCAACCGAAAGAGCTAGCAGCCCAGAACTTGCATGATGAGATATTTATATAGCACTTACCATCCTAAAACTGGGTACAGGTGTAAAAAATTTATATTTTTTGAGTATTTTATATTTTTTTTATTTATTTATTTAAGTCTACGGGATAAATCCCTACAGACAATTTTCTTGAGTATAATAAATTACAATAGTGTTTAAAATCTAAGTATTTAGGAAAAATATTATATTGCGTTTAATTACGTTAATATTTGTGGAAAAATCTATAAAATTATAAAATTTATTAAAGTCGCCGCATAATCTTCTAAATGGATCAGCATTAGCATAGTTTACGCGAAAGTAATCCATATATAATGGACTGAAGTAACGTGTTGGACGTTGAGGAACGTTAAATGTAAGATTGTTCACCAACACTTCAGAGCAAACGTCGCCATTTATCAGCTTTATTAAGAATGTTACAGTTAGCATATTTCTGCGGCTAATTAATGAAGGTAATTTAATTTGAGCTAACCTTAATTTATATGAAGGAAGATTAGTAGGATCAGGAAAAAGATTTCGTAAGCAAAAAATTAAAAACTGTTTTTGAACAGACTCAATAATATTACTGTTAACGTCGTAATACGGATCCCAGACAACGCAGCAGTATTCCAAAATTGGTCTAACAAGAGACGTATACAATTGTTTTGTAATGCTTGTATCAGTAAATTCTTTAGCCCAACGTTTAATAAAGGCAAGTACCCCACGAGCTTTATTAGATGTCATAGTAATATGTTGAGTAAATGTCAGTTTTGTGTCCAGTAACACACCGAAATCGAGAAAAATATTTATGAACTCCAACTGATGTTCACCAAGAAAATATTGACCAAGATCTCCAGAATTTCTAGAAAAACGCATGTACTTGCATTTACTTAAATTCAAATCCAATAAATTTAGATTGCACCAAACGAAGAAAATTGTTTAAATCACGTTGAAGGTTAGCTTGATAACCAGAATCTTTATAGCTAAAGAAGATTTTAACGTCGTCAGCATACATAAGCACGTTAGAGATTTTAATTATAGATGGAACATCATTTATAAATAGAGAAAATAAAATTGGACCAAGGTGACTGCCTTGCGGTACCCCAGAATTTACAATTATTTTCTTAGATGATGTATTATTAAACAAAAAACATTGCCCTCTAGCAGTTAGATAAGGTTGAAACCAGTTTAAAACAGTTTTTTGTAAATCCCATCAAGAAGTACAATTTTTTAAGTAAATGGCAACGATTAACTTAATCGAAAGCTTTGTTAAATCGGTGTATATTACATCAGTATGTTTTCCTTTAGTGAAACCACGATTAATTAAAGTTGTAAGTTGTCATAGGTTTGTCACTGTTGAGCATCCTTTACGAAAATCATGTTGAACCGATGATATTATGGAAGAGACTTGATGACATAAGGAATCAGTGATGCATTTTTCAAACAGTTTGGGTATTGCACTTAGTTATGTGGAATTAGTCTTTATTAAAAAGTAATTTTTCTTATTTTAATCGAGCCTTAAGATCATTTATTTATTAATTACAATTATTTATTTCCAATATTTCGTCTCCACATTGGATGACTTCTTCAGGGAACAATTATTACAATTATTACAATTTAAATAAAAGAAGATCAAAGAAAACTTAACATTTTGAAAAAAAGTAATTTTTTGTAAAACAAAAGTGTCTTCTGATTACTTATTAGTATTATCGACCTTTTTAGTAAATATTTGTTAAGATTTTTCGAAATATCTAAAGTGGGCTTCTAAGGTCATTTGTTTTCAAAATGAATAAAATACTATTTATTCATTTTTCATCCGACGTTTCGTTTCATCCTACGTTTCGTTGAATATTCCCAACATCCTCAGGGATAATTTTATTACATTTAGTTCACAATCTATTTTACATATACACAACATAAAACATAAAATTAATTTAAAACAAATTTAGAAAATAAATAAAAGTCGTGCGCCCCGGTAGGCTAGTTCGTAGCGTGCTGGCTTATCTGTGCGGGGGTCGTGGGTTCGATTCTCACCAGAGGCACTGGTCTGTTTTCGCTACAACGTGCTCGGATAGGGTTATAGTATATAATTTGTAATTATATGATTATTAATTAATAAAAAAAAAAAAAGTAAGTATCACAGTAAAATCCTCTAAAAACTAGTATCACAGTTGAAGTTAGAAACTATTATTAAAAAGTATCTTTTTTAAAAAAAGTGGTTTTTTATTAAAAAGTACATTTGCCTTAAACATTGGTGCTGGATACTAAAATTGATCATTTTTAGTATCGACCGAAATTCCTGTGTTATCAACAATGTTTTTGAATTTGATCAAATACAAGAAAGCTGGGAAAAATTTGAAAGCGACAAAATTATGCTTGTAGTTAACAATAACATAACTTTAGTTTTTGAACGAATACGTATCAAATTTATATATAAAATATATTGTTAAGCTAAATAAAACTTCGCTCACTGTATTTTGTTTGAACTTGTTTTGTATATTCATTGGTTTTGTTCGCCACTTTAAAGTTAATTTGCATAAAGAACTTGTTGCATGTTATTTATTTCCACTGTTTAAATGCAACCATAATTTAGCAACAATTTACAATATGTGTTTACATCAATTCACTTACCAGATTATTTAAAGCACGCGATTTTGTTGTATCCTGTTGATGTCTAAAACAAAACTAAAACTTCCGACTTAAATGCCAAGAAAACTATAAACGACAAACATTTTCACTAAATGCAACAGCTTTTAAGCATTAGGACAATAAACAAACAAACAAATACATATAAACGAAGGTGCCAGGTATAATTGAAAATACAATTATTACTGCCAAAAAACTTATCACAAAAGAAACAAAAAAAAAAAAAAAAACGCCCGCAAAAATGAACATACATGATATGATTATAGTTTCTTAAAAAAAAAAAAATTAAGAAATTATAGTGAAAGGTTTTTTAAATTTAGAAAAATTGCTTGATTTAAATTTAAATTCTTGTAAAATTCGAACAAATTTATCACATTCTCAATAAAAATAATTCTCAGATAAAGGCCTACATTGCGTATGAGCATTATTTTTTAAAATATATTACTCATACGTAACATTGTCTTATATTGTATTGATTATTTTAAAATGGTTCTTAACTGAAAAGTAATTTCAACTTCTCTAGAGCTGCTTGTAGAATCATTATGTCATACATAAGTCACAGGTTGAAACTTGTTTCTTTAAATGGATTGGAGTCTGGTTTACTACCTCTTTATTCTGGGGTACCTCAGGGGTCTGTATTAGGGCCCCTTTTGTTTATTCTTTATATCAATGACCTACCTGTGGTTTTAAATTTGCGGATTTGCAGATCTTTTATATTTGCAGACGATGTTTTTTTACTTTTTTTTTTACTTTTCAGTGGTAGTCAAAGGTTTTCTGAGTCATTGGAGAGTAACATTAATGCTTCTCTTGATCGTGTCTTACAGTGGACTGCAGACAATTCATTTGCAGTTAATTCTACTAAATCTAAGGCTATTATGTTTGGGGTTTCAAATCATTTTACATCAGATATTGATATATATTTAGCCAATGATAAAATTGAGTTTGTAAATCATTTGAGATGTTTAGCTGTTGTACTTGATAGTAAACTGTCATTTAAACCACATATTGATGCCCTATGTGGTAGAGTGTGGGGGGCATTACGTAGGATTTATTCGTCGAACATGTACTTACCCCTTTCCGTTAAACGTAAGTTGGCGCATGCTCTCTTGATGTCTCAGGTTCTTTATGGCCTCGAGATATTTTCTGGCACTATTGGCATTAATGTTACAAAAGTCAGACGTCTGGTGAATACTATTGTACGCTTTGTTTATAATGTGCGTCGTCGTAATCATGTTTCCGGCTATGTGAGTCGCTTCCTTGGGTGTTCTTTTGATAATTTTTTGAATTGTCGCTCGTTGCTTTTCTTCAACAAAATCATTAAAAGTCGTAGACCTTTACCTTTATATAGGAGCTTTGTTTTTACGCGTTCAAGGCGTAATCCACAGATATTCATTCCCAGGATAAGGAGAACTATTTTTGAAAGATCATTCATAATCAGAATTGCTCGGTGTTGGAATCGGTTGCCATTAGAATTACGGGTTTTCTCTCATTCAAATAACGCCTTTCGGTTAAAAATCTTGGAATATTTCAATGGTTTTTGAACTATTTTTTTTCTGTTTTGAATAATAATATTTTTTTTTGTGTGGTTAAGTATGTTACCACTGATAGGGTCAAATGCTTTAATACTTTAATTTTTAAACTTTGTTAATAAACTTTTTATAAATATTATGACTGGGGAGCCAATATGTTAGGCTATTAAGTGTATTTTAATTTTTATTTTTAAGATTAATACTCAGTTTTTTATTACTATGTAATACTGTTATTTGGCCTTGTGGGCTTTAGTATTATAGATGAATTATAAATACATAAATAAATAAATATTATTTTTTTTCTAACTGTAATTATAAAAAAAAAACATGGTACAGTTGAACCTTGATTATCCGGGTTGCACGGGACCGGACTCAGCACGGATAATCGAAAACACGGTTAATATAAGTTATTTATTTTTCCCGAATTTTAACTCTTTGTATGTAGGTAAAAAGAAAAAATAAGCAAATAAATATGTGTGCTGCACGGATAATAGAGGTGAAGCACGGTTAATAGAGGCATAAATCAAACCACCAGCCTGCCGGTTAACAGATGAACCCGGTTAACAGAGGCCCGTATAATCGAGGTTCGACTGTATTTAGTTTACACTAAATTACAGAAAAAAAATTTTCATACCTGCGACTATTTTTTTTTTATTATGTATTTGAGCCTGCTACACACGAAAATTGCATTAAAGATATTATAAAGAAGTTTTTGAAATATTTTTAATTCGTTAATTTTTTATTGTGAGTTTTTTTTTTGACTATTTTGACTGTATCTCGATTTATTATCAAGCTGCTTTGCAAAAATAAAAAAATATAATTTAGTGCGCAACATATCTTTTGAATATTGTTTTTAAATCGGTTCAGTAACTTAAGACCTGTGGGTCGAAATTTCACCGATATACCTCAATTTTCGACAAATGTAAAAAAATAATGAAAAATTTGGAAACAAAAAAATATATGCGATATTTTACGTGTCTGGCAATGAAAAATGTAGAATATTATCAATATACCAATTTTTCAATATATTTATTGCCATTAAATATCAAAATTTAAGATTTTCTCTATGCTTAGGATATTATGTAGGTAAAGACCACTACAAATGTAGTTAAAAACAAATTAAGATTCACTTGTGAAAAGGACGACTTAAACTACAATAATTTTAACTAACATTGTCATTTGTTTTTGATCGTTGGTAAAATGAACCAGAAATGTAGTAAAAAATTTACTAACGTTTATTTGCTTTATTTTTATAAATAAAAACTAAGAAAACTGATAAAATAGATTTTTTATTGACCTAGAAATGTAGTAATGTAAAAAAAAATGTAAAATTTAATTTCATCTACAAATTACTGTTTTTTTCACTTGCAAATAATGATGTTATGACTCAAACAACTACTAAGACTACCTGCAGAAGTTCCCTAGGTGTATAGTTTGTGATAAGATATTCTTATAAAATTTGAAGCACTAACTTTTTTACCCCAAAGACAAAACCCATTCATTCTAAGTAAAATCTTTTATGGAGGCTCTACCTTTTCTAAAACTTCGGGTTCTGATGAGATCTTTAGCCAGATCGAAATACTAGTATCAACCTAGCTAATATGTTTGATTTGCTTTATTTTTGTAAATATACGGAGGTTGAAAGCTCGTTATAACTTGAAAATAAAATCTGTTTATGTTTAAAACTAGTTTCCACATAAAGGTCCCCAAAAAAAAATTGGCAATTATTCTTAGCTTCACGATGCAAGTTTCAAATATTAAAATATTTCGATACAATTGGCTCATCGACCTATATCGATCTAAGGACATCGCCTTTTCATTTTAATTAGAATCGGTCTATGTTTGGATCTAGTGCATATATAACAGTCCCCAAAAAAGTGCTTGTTCGCACACTGCAGACCGCAAATATTAAGCTGTTTCGATGAAATTTCTCACACTGGTTTATGTCAAAGTATAGAAAATGCCTTTTAATGTTTGTTAGAATTGGTCTATGTTTATACCTAATACCCATATAATGCAAATATTAAGAAATTTTGTTAAAATTTAACAGACTGAAATATATCGGCATAATAATCAGTCTTGGATAGACCTGGTACCCATATAATGGAACCCCAACAACTTATAAATTCAGCTAATGCAATGATATTTACATTAGATTTCAGAATATTTTGGGTGTTGGAACAAAAATTCAGTTGAATTAACCGAACTTTTTTGTGAAAACTAATGTTCAGTTGTACCAAACGACTGAAATTCGTAATAACCGAATTTAAGTTCTAGTAACCAAATTTCAGTTGGCAAATAGCTAAACTTCTCTCTGTGTGTACCCGCAAGATCAGGCAAAATCGAAATTTATGATTGATTTTTACTTGCTTAATAAAAATATTATTTAACAAAATAATACTAATTTTACACATAATGTGTTCAATTGTAAATACATGATGTGTAAAAATACTGTAAGTGTATATTATTGTATATAGAATTATGCGCCAAATAGTTTTACGAATGTTGTGTTAAAATTTACCCGATTTGCGTAATATTACATAAAGCTTTACTCATTTGATAGTAGTACACTCAAAAAAAAAAAAGTTTGTAAAGTCAGCAAAAAATTTTGCTGAGTCAGCAAGATTTTAGTCAGTGCTTGCAAAAAAATTGCTAATGTTAACAAAATCTTTTGCTGAAAATCAGCGAGCTGCCTTGCTAAAAATTAATAAATTTTGTGCTGAATTTTAGTACACTGAAAAAAAAAACGCAAAAAATTTGTAGAAAAATTGTAATTTAGTTAATTTATTTGCTGAAAATCATAAAAACATATTTTTGTGATTGTTTTAAAAAATAATTTACAATAATTACGAAACATAAAAATTTAATTTTCCCACATTGACGACATGAGCTAATTTAATATCTGAAAATATATAGAAATAAATATATATAACATAACAAAAATTTTCTTTCAACTACTTACTTCAATGGTTGTCTAATGATGCTTTCTTTTAAAGGACGCAACTGCCGAAGATAATTATAGAAATGAAACGAAAAAAAGAAACAAAAACAAACGAAACGAAAAAAACAACCCTTTTTTTGCAGTAAGAAAAAGGAACAATAAAAATCTACCTAAGATGTGTGTCTTTGTCTTTCGCTTTACTCTGTCTAAATGTCTGTATATGTTTGCTTGCAATTTGACCACACTAGCTTATTAATCTATAAACATTTAGTTTAGAAATACATATTAAATTTAAATATTTTATTTTGTCTTTTATTTAATTAATATACAATTATTTTAGTATATTAGTAAAGCATTAGTATAAAAAAGTTAAGTGCTGAATAAGTATAACAAAAATTTTAGCTGAAAACATGATTTTAGCAAAAAAATTTGCTAAAAAATAGTATACCTGATTTACAAGACGTTTTACTAACTTTTGTACTAATTTATTTTTTTGAGTGTAAAGTAGTTCAAAGTTTTTCTGTGCAACAGTTTGTACAGGATATCTTTTTATGGATAACTTTACTGACGTTTGTTTTTATAGTTATATGGGTGATTTTCGACACACTGTCTTAAAAAATTTAAACATATATTGTATGCTATATTCACGCGAGCGAAGCGAGCACTCCAAAAATCTGCCATCTGTAAAGGAAAAAATTAAAAATCGTGTGATTTTTAATTTTTTTCTTTACATATATTTCTGATTTTCAGCACACTCTCAATTATAGTTTGCAATGGGTTAATTTAATCTATTTGTTTTCAAAATTTGCAATTTAGCAAAGCTATTTATTTATAAAAATATAACAGCAAAAGAAAAAAAAAACAAAATTAAATAGCGAATACAATTGTTGATATCTTCGGTGTTAGGAGGGTTAAAGTGGAATATAGTATCTTAAATTAAAGCTTAAGTTAAATAATACTTATTTCGTGTATTATTCATGGTTTTAGTATCTTCAATAAAGAAATTTATTATGAAGGTCCTTCATAATAAATTCCATTCGCCATGAACATCAAATGAGGGATATCTAAACAATTGCAGCGTGAATAAATTTTCTTGATTTCATATTTTAGATGCGCATATATTAAACAAGTTGCTGTAAAATACTATAGAATTATTGAAATGAAAATTTATACGCATTATAAGTTCAATGGATTTACTTAAAGTTTGTCCAAAAAATAATCCAGTATTTATATCTAAGATACCAAAAATTTTTAGGGAATTAAAGAATTATTTTTTTTTTATTTTAATTTTTTGCCAGCTACCAAAAAAAATGTGGTTTTTTATTTTATTTGGACAACAATAGCTTTACAAATTTCAATTTCTTCTCAGCGATACGAAGGCATTATTAAGGCAAGTTGGCAAAATAACTCAAAAGTTAAATATACAAATAAAATATAAGTAAAAAGTAGCTTATAGAATATATTACAAATATTTTTCCAGAAAAAAAAAATTATCAAAAGCGTTTCAATTGTTTTATATAAGAACTCTTTGCAAAAATAGAAATTCGATCAATTAATTTTAAAGCTGCAGGCAAATTATGTAAACAATTCGCTATTTGGTTGCTTCTATATTTCAACTTTTGAAATAACATACTACGGCACATGTAAATTTAAGTTTGGGTAGTAGAATCCAGTGGTATCTCCGTTTAAAAAAGATTATGTCAAAATTCATAGACAAAAATATTGAAAACAAAAAAAAATTCCAATACAAATTCCAATTCAAATTAAATCTTAATTAAATAATACTTATTTCATACTTTTTATTTAGTCAAATATCGAGATAATGGGAGCTTTCTAAAAAGTTCGGCTAAGAAACAGACTTTTATAATTTGACGCTTAATAGAACTTAGTATTATATCTAAAAATATATGGTCTTTAATTAGCTTTCCAATGATAGTAAGTCGAGGATAAAAAGAATTAAAATCAAAACTTTGGAGGTCCATAGACCGGGAACCTTGGTTGCCGATAAAACTTTATTTTTGAGCTCAGAAATAAATGTTCTATTGATTGTGAGAATTTGTAACTAATCCGAGTTATGTCCGAGTTAGATTTTGTTTTTGTCGACAAAAATGAGATATTTCCATGTAATTTTGACCCATCTCAGCAGAAAATAACCTGGATTTGTTAAGCATTTGTATGCTTCCAAAATAGCGCTTCACCGCCTTGCATATTATAAAGCAATTAGCGAAGGCATTCTGTTGTGCTTTCCAGAATGCCTTCTTTGAAGCAGTGAATAATGCTTACAATGAAGTATACCATTAAGCACTAATGTTGTCCATATACAAAAAAAGCGCTTCTTAATGCCTAAGAAGGCATGAATTTATTGCTTCTAAGAGCACATGAAAGAAGCGCTTTAAAAGAGACATACCAAGTGGGACATCGCGAACAAAAATCATGCTTTCTTTATTTGCTTTGAAAGCGCTTCGTTGTCAAATAATGCCTTCCGCAAGCGCTTCTGGGTAATTACTATTTTTTGCTGGGATAGGTCCTACGATACTGAATTGATTAAAAAAAGTATTCAAAATCTATATTGCGCATAAAAAAAAATTATTTTGTAATTTTACGGCCCAAAGTAGCCTGATCGTAAGTCTAGATATAGTCAAATTAACCAAAAATTAATATTAAAAAATATTTCACAAACTACTCCAGAAAAATAATTTTAATGCGATTTCAGGCTTTGATTTTAATTGTTATACAAAAGATAATGATTTTTCAAATTGAATAATAACACTTAGAATACTATGTAGGTAAAGACCACTGCAAAATGTAGTTGAAAACAAATGAAATTTCATTAACGAAAGAACGACTTACATTTCATTAAATTCAACTAACATTGTCATTTGTATTTTAGTGTTAAAAAAATGACTAACAATTGTATTAAAAATAAACCACACATGTTAGTAAAGAATAAACAAAAATTTATTTTTTTTATTTTTAAATAACAAAAAATGACTGTCAAAAATGAGTGTAAAATCATAAAACAGTCATTTGATGTGGTTTGTTTTTTTAAATGAACTACAAGGTTAGTAAAAAATTAAACTTGTTCTACAAATGACTGACTTTTTTTTTTTTTTTTCTTTTTTTTTTTTTGTCGTTTATTTAAACAAACTTAATATACTTAAACTATAAATAAACAAATAGTATATATATTTACATCTTATTATACACAGTCCCATATTCGGGCGCTCAAGTACATTACATATGTATATCAATATAATAATTTATTCATTTTTTGGAATTTAATATTTTTTAATTACAATATATGTTAATATTTGCATTTAATATAAATGATATGTAAAGAAAAAAGCTTGAAAAAAACTTACTTTTTTATTGCAAGAAGATAAAAGCTACAGTCAAGGGGTAAAAAGAATTGAAAAATTACTCGGTGAGCCACCAATATTTTTTTATATTCAGGTTTGGAATCATATTTCTGTCCCTTAGGTAAATACTAGTATCAAATCTGCAATTATCATTTGTTAGTTGGTTACTAGTTACAGCTTTAATATTGGCCCGTCTATAAATATGTTATAATATAGGAATGCCACTTTCGTTTTGAATAAAACCTTTGCTATCGAGGTATAAAAAGGCGTCAGGAGGGACATATCCACTTTGTAAAGTTGAATGTATATATTCCTCATTGGCATAATAAGGAGCCATAATTAAATTATTTTCATAGCATTCTAAACTTTTGTTAATGTGGTTTCTTATCAGGTGTATGATGAAATTATCAATTCTGCTTATTTCTGCAGCTTTATATAACTTTTTGTTTGATATATATTTTAGGTAGTTACTATTTGAAGATCTGTATAGGGATGTGCAGGCTCTCAGACATTTTCTTTCAAAAACTCTCATTTTTTCCATATAAGATGGAGATATGTTGAACCAAATTTGGCAACCATATGTTAAAATAGGCCTTATTAAGGATTGGTACAATATAAGTTTAACCTTAGGCGTAATGTGCTTTGAAAAAAAACAATTTTTTGTACATAAAAAACGCATTTCTTGCTTTTGTTAACTGAATATTGATATGATTATTGAAATAAAGAAATTTATCTAGATGAATGCCTAAATATTTAACCGTTTGTTTATTTGGAATAGTGATATTGTAATTAGATTTTATACCAAAATATTTCCAATTTTTTTTAATATTGTTGTTGCATTTTCCAACCGGGGGCCGAAAAAGTATAGTTTCGCATTTATTAGTGTTAATTTTTATTTGCCAATTATTAGCATATTCTTCAACAATTTGAAAATCATTTTGTAATTTGGCATTAATTTTTTCAATATTGTTATCAGCATGATATATGATGATATATCATCTGCAAATCCAATTATATTATCAATCTTGTTTAAAAGATCATATATGAACAAATTAAAAAGTATTGGAGAATTGACTGTACCCTGCTGCAAACCATTTACTATTATAAATTCCTTTGTACTGATTTTATTCTTATTACAGACCACAAATGATTTATTATTTAACGTGTTATGAATGAGTATAATTAAATAAAGTGGGAATTTACACTCGAACAATTTATATATTAAGCCTGGGATCCAAATGTTATCGAATGCCTTCTCGAAGTCAATTAAACAAGCCCCTGTGCAAAACGATTTGTTTAAATTCCAATTCACATTTGACACAAGTAAATGTATCGCATGAATTGTAGAATGTTTAAATTTAAAACCAAATTGCTTATGGCTTTTTATATTAGAGCTCTTGCAATGTTTAATTATATTGTTATTAACGCAAATTTCAAAAATTTTACTAATGTTCGGTAGTAAACTTATTGCACGCAAATTTTTTGGATTACTTGTATCCTTATCTTTTTTTGGTAAAACTACAATTTTTGCTTTTTTCCATGCATGAGGAAAGTATGAATTATTGAGCATATTATTAAAAAGAGTGCAATATTCAAGAATAATATCTTCAGGTATGTTTTTCAAAACAACGTTAGGGATATTATCAATACCAGACGATAACTTATTTCTTAATTTACTGAAAATGTAGATTATGGTGTTTTTTGTGATAAATATTTCATTAGTAAGAGATTCACTAAAATCATTGGCCTTATTGTTCTCACTAAACGTTGTTATTGTAAACCGATTGCTTTCATACTCGATTTTAGTATTTAAAAAACTCGAGAATTCCTCGTCAACTTTAATATGTATTCTGTTTTCGGAATCACTTTCCTTAAAGGAGTGAACAGATTCTATAAAAGCACCAATTAAGTTTAAGACTTGTTCATCGTCCCTTACAACAAAATTGTTTTCCTCCTTCTCTATTTCTTGTGAGTTAATACCAGCATTTCTTAGCAGCCTTTCATCATCTTGACAGATTTTTAATATATTAATATCTAATGACTGTGAGGTTCTAAGCTGTTTTTTTACTTCACTAAACATGTGCGAGGAGTTTTTGTGGTCAATGCTAGTTAGTTTTTCTTGAAAATGTTTGTTTATAGAAATAATAAAGTTATCGCTAATAAGTTTTTTAATTAATTTTAAATTTGTTTTAAGCAAATTTATTTGAAAGGTTGTTCGAATATCTTGAAGTCAATTATGTTTTTTAATGATAGTTAGTAACCTACTTTTCTCTAATTGCAATTTTTTATTGTTGGATTAGTAAATGTCGCAGTTGTATCAAAAATTTTTAAATTTAGGAACAGATTCTGCTATGGCCTCTACAATAACTTCGTTTAGTTTGAACAAATAAAAATCAATCTCTGAATTAGTTAGATTTCGATTATTGGGTATTTTATCACTATTTTCAAATAGGTTTGAAATATTGGTTTTAAATTTCTTCCAATTAGTTTTTTTATAATTGAATTTAGGGTCAAAACTTTGTCTAAAGAAAAATGAATGGTCATTTTCGTTATTTAATAATATAATTTGTAGCGCATCATGATCACTATCATAATCTAGGGTTTTTAAGGCAATTCTGTGTACTATTTTCTTTATGTATATTTAAATTAACGTCATTTATACATAGATCTAAAAATGATCCACAACGTGGATATGAAGGTGAAGTAGAAGCATATAAGCTACATCTGAATCTTATTTCATTACTATTTAACCATTCCTTAAGTATGTTTCCCTTCGTATTGTTCAAAGCATTACCCCAATCAGAGTGTTTGCTGTTAAGATCTCCAGAGATAATATATACAAATGACTGACTTTTACATTACAAATAAAGAAACGGGGATTTTCTAGGTTCCCATCAGCAGAACACGTTTTGAAAGAAGTTACAATCCCATGCAAAACATCAAACATTCATATAAACTAGTTTTCTCACTCAATGAGAACTAATATATGAGCTCGAAGTTACATCTTGTTTTTAAACAAAACAAGTGTGAAAATAAAAAGGAGACAAAACAATTTATTTTTGATCAATGGTGATAATCTTTAACTTCGAGTGGTCAAAACATTTGGAACTGAGGTCGCATTTGTTGCTTTCATTGATTTATTTTCTTCAAATCACACTTATGGTGTTTTCTTTTCTGGAAAAAAATTTTGCATTTTAAAGTGCAAACATTTCAAACATTTCACCCTCGCCCCAGTAAAATGCTTCATTTTTACAAACAGAATAGAACACAATTTCATCACATATTCTTTCTTTAAACATGTGTGTTTATACAATATTGTTATGGCAGTCCCGGTTCGAATCTCAGACAACATGAAAGATTTTTTTTTTTAATTAAGTTTTAAGTTAGCTTCATATTTTTTTTTTTATAATTTTTATAAACAGAAAAAATAAAATATTATAACATAAAACAAAATGAATAAAACTCCTAAATTATAATAAAAAAAAAAAAATAGTGGTCCAATGACGGTTTGAACCTAGGACCATATGCATCAGAAGCCGGCACACTACCCTTAGGCTACCAAGGTGAGAGTTTTATCGCAAACAACTTTATAATATATACACATGAGATTCATAAATCGAAAAAAAGCTGGGCAAAAACAACCCTGTAAATAATTTGAGGGCGCTAAAATTGCACTTTTGCCTTTTTTATGGCAACATTTTTAGAAAGAAACACGGCACCATCTCAGGGTGTTCACCTTATTTTAGAAAAGAACCCAAAACCCATTCCTTTTTAATATGAGATTCAGGCCGTTACTTTTTTTAAACAAATTTACTATAATTATTGTTCTTTAATAGTTGTAATAAATGTTGGAAGCATAAACATCGTAAGAATAATTTTTGTAAAAAATGGCAGGAAATAAATACAATTCTGATCTTAAATCAAAAGTTTTAAATGATTTTCAAAATGGACTTTCCCAAAAAGAAACTTCTATAAAGTACTCCGTTCCAAAATCCATTCACACAACTCATAAAGGTGGAAACCCCGTATTACAACTGTAAGAGAAGATGGGAAAATCAAGAATTTTTTTACGAAATATCCCAAAGCAGTTCCCAGAGAAGCTAAAACTGAACTTTTAATAGATGCCAGTCTTCCCACCATTAAAAGAAGAGCCCGAGAATATTGTCTTAGCAGTTATAGTTATAGCAGAAAAAACCGTTTGTGTCGGTAAAAACCGAAAAGCTTGAGTCTAAATTCAACCTCCGGGGATCAGATGGAAAAGCCAATGTTCGAAGACCACGAGGCGAAAAGTTTAATCCCAGATACACAACCGCTACAGGGAGGCGGAAACATTATGGTCTATAGAGATCTTTTGAGTTCAGTTATGCTTCCGTATTCTGAATAGGAAATGCCACTCTCATGGATCTTCCAGCACGAAAAACGACCCAAAACACACGGAGGGTGTTGTAAAAGTTTGGCTGCAGGAAAATGGAATTAATATCATGTCGTGGCCGGCTCAATCTCCCGAGTGAGGACATGTTGATGATTGTAAAACGGAATATCGGCAATAAAGTATTCCGAAATGGTGATGAACTTTTCGTCGAGTTGGAGAAGCAGTGGAATGAAATTTCTGACGATTATATTACAAAATACAAGCTACAAAATAGTGAGCGTTAAAATCATTGTTTGTATTTCCTATTACCCACCGGGAAATAGACCAGTCACTGGTATGGTCACGTGACTAGAACTTTGTGTGCATGAACCTGTCCTAGTTTCGGTTCTGTTATATGAAAGTAACCGGTACTTTTAACATGGGCTTGTAATAGGAGGTGACAATTTCCACTTTTTGAGCTAATTGTGATATATCGGAGAACTTGTCGAATATAACATATCACCGAACTGGTTTAAGTGAATCCGCAACAGAACGAGTTGAAAGTATCTAGTATGCAACTAGTCTCATATTCGGCATTATTTGATATGTAGGAGGACCAGTTCGATATGAATTATTACGTTACTGGTTAAGCGTACAAATCACAGTACTTAAGAAAACTATTTAGTAAAACACTAGTTAAGAATTAATCGCAATGGTTTATGTTACGGACTTGTACAAAATTAATAATTTTGTGACATATTATTAAACTGCGATAAGCGAACAAGTTACAGGACAAAATAAAAGTAATTGGTATGTCACCTGCTACTTTTTATTCCGCATGTGTCATATTATGTACGGGTTACAAAAAGAATCCGAACGGATCCAATCACTGAACTTTCCTAAAAAATTATGTCACATTAACTGTTTTTATAATATTGAGCAAGTCCCAAAAAAATTATATTTTATTAAATAACAGAAACATGAATGTTTCCAAATGCTGTTTTTTAAACCGAACTCTTTGGTCGGACTTAATAATTTTATAATTTTGCAGACTCTACCCTGTGGGAAATTAAGACAAAGACAATAACTTTATATGGAACGGGCCTGTCACTTTAACAAGGCACTGTCATGGAAGAGGAAAATTGATACCATGTAACATGTCACTGACCTAACCTGGGACGTGTCCCCGAACGTTGTCTTTTAGAATAGGTTTGTGACATGGACTTTTGTTAGAATTATTTCTTTATTGATTTTCAAATAATATTTCCGCCAGTCGCACATGCAATAATGATATGTGATTTTTTTGAATCATTTCAATATTAGGTCCGATGTGTAACAGTCAATGGATTTGTTGTTTCTGCACCGATTGCCATTTTTTTATACACACCTAATTATTTTGCACCAGTTCAGAGTTACTTCACAATTTCTACTGTTACGGCCCTAGTTACTTTGGTCCGCTTTAGTGTTATGTTAGTTTATTTCGAGTTACAAGCTATATCATGAATAAACCAGCCAAAGTTTTGCCACCATTTAAATAATCACGTGGTTGGATATTTTGCTGAAATTGACACTCTTTGAAACACCGAAGTCTTCGCTTATACCAGTTTTGCGACGTGTCTCCTTTTCACGTATCACAGATTTGTCACTTCGGATGAATCGACCCTTCATTTCCCGTAGGGTAATTACTTTAAGAGTTGCAAATGTTTTAAACACTGCACTATCGACTTATTTTGTTAAAATTACTTTATTTTTGAGAAGTTATTAATAATAATTTTGTATCTGTAAAATAATATGCTATAACTCAATTTAATAAAAAAAACAAAAACTTATACCACAAATCTTTTTGATCAAAAAAATTATAATTACCTAAACCATCATTTCAGTTGCAAATGTTTTGAACACCACTGTACATATTAGTTCCCATTTTGTGAGAAAACTAGTTTATATGAATGTTTGATGTTTTGCATGGGATTGTAACTTCTTTCAAAACGTGTTCTGATGATGGCAACCTAGAAAATTCCCGAAATAGATCTATCAACACATTCCAGAAAGTGGTCAATTAATAAATTTAAAAACAAAAACTCTATAGATTATTTGTTAGGACAATATCCTAATAAAGAAATATACAGTATGGCCTCGAACTTGAATAATTTTCGTTTATTATTGTTTTTTAACTTTTTATTGACATTTTTAGTGCCGATATGATAAAGTAAAGTGCAAAGATAATTAATAATACAAATTAGTTAATATTTCATAGAAAGAAAAATATTTGTGTATACCCAGTATAAAATTTTCGTGTTTTTAGAAGCAGGATTAAACAAATGCGCTGATGTGCTTACTATTATATAACATTGAGAAGCAGCAAAAGAAACGAATAATTTTCGTATAAAAATAAACAAACAAAAATTTTGAGCTTTCTGTTTCCCTAACAAGGATGCAGGTTGTAAGCACCTTACCCTAATCCCTTATAAGGATGCAGGTTGTAATGCAGAAAGTTTTATATCGTGGATTGTAAACGATCTGTAAAAATTTTCCCGAGTGATTTCCGATTGTGTTTGGTCTTTTTGAGTATGAAATAAAAAATAATTAGTCGTTTAACTGTTTCTGTAGAGCTAGCACGTGGAGCGGTAAAAAAAATGATATGATTATATTATATGTCAAAAATTTTAACAGCAAAAAACTAATATCTGTAGAATTGTATGTAAAATTATGTATATTACTTTTAATCGTAATAATGTAGACATGAAATATGATTTTACTGAAACCCATGAAATCACTGCTTTTATAAGCGCTGAAATCCGTGCTTATTTTGTCCAAAAGTATGCTTCCAAGTGGAAATTCGCCAAATAAAAATCATAGCATATGTAAGCAGGTTTGTAATGGATTCTTTTCGGCTTACTCCCTTACAAACCTGCTTGCATGTAAGCAGTGTTTTTTACTGGGATAATTATGCATTAAAATTTGTTACAATTCACCTGGTACCGTTTTTCATTGAAGGCTCCATTGAATATATTTTTTTTCTGCGTTTTACATCTTAAGTTAAGTCTTATTATTCAATTTGAAAAATCATTATCGTTTGTATAACAATTAAAATTTTTTAATATCTATGAAAGTACGAACTTTATGTGGTAACTTTTTTAACATAATGCAAAAACCGACTAAATTTCAATTTGTACGAGTTAGACTAGTTTTGAAGAGGTTATAAAAAATTTAAAACTAAATGAATTCAGGTATTTTTGAGGAAGTTATATCAAATTGAAAATTAATGAATATTTATTACCTGAACGAACCTAAAGTTGTTAGAGTAGTATAATAAAACATGGGGTTTGGCTAAAATTATTAGTTTAAATAATTCTTTAATTCCTTAAAAATTATTACTGTCTTAGATATAAATATTGAATTATTTTTTTGGACAAACTTGAAGTAAATTCATTGAACTTATAATGCGTATAATTTTTAATTTCAATAATTTGATAGTATTTTACAGCAACTTGTAAAATAATATATGCGCATCTAAAATATGAAAAAGAGAAAATTTATTTAAGCTGCAATTGTTACAAATGCTTTAACTTGTTCTTTGGATATCCCACATTTGACGTTCATAGCGAATGAAATTTATTATGAAGGTACTAAAACCATGAACATTTAAAAATTATCAAAATAAATTCACAAATATTTGAACAAAATACTAGATACGCATTAGAGTGGTCAAATACTCAAAAATGGTACAATTTTGAGTATTTGAAAAAATATAAAATCAACCACTAGATTTCCTGCTCCCCTTCTGATTTCAACCAAAATTGGTATATAAGATGTACACCATATAATTATAACCTCGTCCAAATGTAGGGCAGCTAATCGCAGCTAATCTTGAAATATCGCGTTTCAAAATATGAAAAATATTCAAAAATATTAGAAAAGTAGTAGCACATAATATTCCATATATTTTTAATGGGCTAAGCTACGATAGTCATTTATACCTTATTTTCAAGCTACTTACATTGTGGTTTTACTAGTCTACACAGAAATTATTCACTTCTCCACGGCAAAATGCATTGTTTTAAAAAATTGCGGTTCAAAAAGCAGTATTTAACTAGATCGACCCTATGGGGAATGGGACCGGTCCTGCGTGTGCCACAGGATCGGTCCACAGGATGGTCCTCTGCTAAACCCTACCCTATGTAAACAACTGGCAACTTTAACATGGGCTTGTCATAGGAGGGAGTCATTTGTCCTGCTTTAAACCACATAGTGGCATGCCACAGGACTAACCAAAGATGGGCATACCACAAGACTGTCGCAAAAGGGCCATGTCGTATAAAATAAACGAAAACTAAACAGCTTCCAATGGGTGAAATTCTGCCAACTGGCTTTTTCTTCTTAATAAGCATTCTGGTTAAGTGGTATGCCCTTCCTTTACCAGTCACTGGATTGGTAATTTTAGGACAATTGACACTGCTTAACCCACTTCAGTATTAAATTATACCAGTCCTGTGAGAAGTCCCTTTTTAACCAGTCACTTTTAGGTCAATTGACTCCTCATTCACCATAGGGGAATTACTAGTATCAGCCTAGCTAATATTTTTGATTTGCTTTATTTTTGTAAATGTACGGAGGTTGGAAGCTCGTTTTAAATTAAAATGAAGAGCCCTTACCGTATCCTGAGTTATAAATAAAAATATGAAAAAATTTAACCTAAAAGACGATAACTCAGAAACATGCAGGAATTTGCATTTCTGGTAACGGTATATGGATTTGGTAACGGTATAGCAGATTTATTTATAATTAACGTATATTTTTTTTTAAAAATTTTATAAAACCAGTTTTTTTTTTAAATACAGCGGTTTGAAAATCGGATTTAAAACCACAATGTAAGTACCTTTAAAATGAGGTATCACTGACTCTTGTAGCTTAAATCGTTAAAAAAAATATAGGCAATTATGTGCAACTACTTTTTCAAAACTTTTGTTTTTAATTTTTTCAATAAATTATCTTTTTTATCTAAATCTTTCTTTATTTTCTACTATATTTAGTATCTTCTTTTAGATTTTTATCCATAACTTTGAATTCCCTAACAGCTTCACATATTATTTTGGCAGTAGCATGGTGGAATAAATTATAATTAACATAGATTTTTCTGAACATTTTAAAACCCCATTTTTTTAATACAGCGGTTTAAAAGGCGGATTTTGAAAAAAAAATGCATTTTACCTCCAAAAAAAAGTATTTGTTTGCTTATTTTATTTAAAGCACGACAAAAGTGGCTTTAAAATGAGGTATTAGTGGATCACGTAGCTGTAAGCGTTAAGAAGATATTGTATTACGACTACTTTTGTTAAATTTTCGATGTTTTTTTAATATTTTAAAACGCGATATTTTCACAACCGTTAGACGATGACATATTTATATAACACTTACCTTCCATACCAAGTTTGATTAAAATTGAGAGGGGAACAGGTCGAAAATTGCATATTTTTTATGGTTTTATACAGAATGAGTCAGCAGCTAAATTTTAGTTTAAAATAACATGAGAAAAGAAGAGAAGAAAAGAATTCAAGATGAATTTAAATTAAAATTTGGATTAATCCTTGGTAGGCCTCTTCATGGTTATGTACGCTCCAATGACAGAAATGCCGTAAGGCGTTTTTTCGAAGATCCATAAACCACCACCACAATCACGGGGCTCGATAAAAATCTACTAAAAAGTTTTAAAATTATATTAGCAGTCATTAATAGTAAAAAACCAAACCAAAGGCCAACGACTGCAACAGTATATAAAGTATTAGCTCATGCTAAAGAAATAATATACAGAAGAAGCCCAAAAAACCAGAAATAGAGATGTCAAAACACTTTAGACGAATTTTTTGAATGATGTGACTGTGTTTTGGTTTAATTTATATATTTTCTGTTTAAAATATAGTTTAATTATTCTGGTGATGAACTTTAAGTACTTACAATTAAACATATTGAATAATGATTACATTTTATTGGTTACAATGGAATTCCAGCCAATTTATTATCTGTGTGTGTATATTCCATTGAAACAACTTTACCGATTCATTTTTTAAATAACTGTTGAACTTTTATGGAAATGTCCTTATGAGTGCATTACCGTAAAAACAACCCAAACAATATGGAATTCATTTTAGTTGAAAATACTATATTGATCTTTGAGGTTTTATGTAAAAACAATTCTTAAACTATTTATGGAACGTAGGATAATTATTTACTTTTTATTAAAAAAAAATAAAGCTTTGTTGAAACTGATAATATAAGTACACTTTTTAAAAAAATAAAAAAAGGCTTGTGAAAAAAGGACATTTTCTACAAAACTTGCTCCCTAGTCTACACTCAAAAAAATAAGTTAGTAGAAAAGTTAGTAAAACGTCTTGTAAATCAGGTATACTATTTTTTAGCAATTTTTTTTTGCTAAAATCGTGTTTTCAGCTAAAATTTTTGTTATACTTATTCAGCACTTAACTGTTTTATACTAATGCTTTACTAATATACTAATGTTTTACTAATTAATTTTGCTAAAAAAAATTGTGCTGATAAGCAGATGTCGCGGCATGTCAAGATGTAGTAGAGAAGAGGAAAATGATATTAAAAAGTACAACTCTAATAAGACATATACAAAAATCAACCATGGAAGACTTTTGTATCTGTTTTCCATACATAAAACAAAATTGAGGATTAAAACAACTTAAATTTTACGTTGTCACCGGCTTGTGAAAATAATTGTCTATTAATAAAATAAAAGACAAAAGAAAATCTTTAAATTTAATATGTATTTCTATAATAAATGCTAATAGATTAATAATCTAGTGTGGTCAAATTGCAAACAAACATATACAGACACGTAGACAGCGTAAAGCAAAGACAAAGACACATATCTTAGGTAGATTGTTATGGTTCCTTTTTCTTATTGCAAAAAAAATTGTTGTTTTTTCGTTTCGTTTGTTTTGTTTATTTTTTCGTTTCGTTTCTATAATTATCTTCGGCAGTTGCGTCCTCAAAAGATAACATCATTTAGACAACCATTGATGTAAGTAGTTGAAAGAAAATTTTTGTTATATATATTTATTTCTATATATTTTCAGATATTAAATTACTTCATGACATCAGTGTGGGAAAATGAAAATTTTTATATTTCGTAATTATTGTAAATTATTTTTAAAAGAATCACAAAAATATGTTTTATGATTTTCAGCAAATATTTAACTAAATTACAATTTTTTTACAATTTTTTTGCGTTTTTTTCAGTCTACTAAAATTCAGCAAAAAATGTATTAATTTTTACCAACGCTTTTTTATTTCTAATCTACTAAGTGTTAGCAAAACTTTTGCTGAATCTACTAATTTTGTTGCTAAAAATCAGCTCGCTGATTTTCAGCAAAAGATTTTGCTGACATTAGCAATATTTTTGCTAGCATCCTCCTGACTAAAATTTTGCTGACTCAGCAAAAATTTTTGCTGGCTTTACAAACTTTTTTTTTTGAGTGTACGTTTTTGAGCGGACGGCGGCAAGTTATGAAGCAAACATACTAGAATAAGTATCTTTATAGTATAAAAATCTAAAAATATATCCAAGTGGTGTAACTTTTTTTATCACGTTCATAAACTTAACATTTCGTTCCAAAATTCATCAGTTTCGACCAATGCTGGGCATAGGGTGCATATCCGAAAATGTTTTATTACAAAGATTCAACTTAAAAATTAAAATTATATATTCATGTCGAGTCGACAATACGCACATCACTTTGTCCGTGTCGACTCTTCACCATCAACACCCATGATTCGATACATTCTAAAATACAATTGAAGAATTATCGGTTAAATCTATCAAATTTTTACCATCTCTAAAAAAAAAAAAAATTAAAACAGAAAAGAAGAGAAAGAAAAAACATTTAAAAGTGTTAATTTTTTGATTATATTGCAATTAAAAAGTTTTTTTTTTATTAGTTTTGCATGTACTAAATATGAAATGAAGAAAATTGAATAATTTTTATCTGTTTCTGCAAAAATAATTGTTTTTCCCCAATTTAAAAATTTAGGCAGGTAAAGAGACAACAATTTTGTTTTTCAAACTTTATCTTGTTTTTCTGCCAGAGTTGGTTTTTTTTTTGCACTTTTATTGTTGAAAGTAATTAAATAATCGAAAAATAGTCTAAAAGTTTCATGTTTTAATAAAAAAATCATTTTCTTGTCAAACGCGTCACTGTTGGCGACGAACAAAACTGATGAAAACATGCATCGCATGCGTATCACAGAATGTATCGATGATCACCAAAAAAACATATGTTTTCTTCACATCACTAGCGTACTATAGAATAGCTACAACGCGTATTTATGGTGAAAGTGACTACAGAAATAGACACGATTATTTTAATAAAAAAAAATAAATGTTTGTTCACAAATTCGTTTTCATTTTTACAATTTTTATTTTCTTCATGATATAAAAATCTAAATATTTTGTATTTCAGCCCACTCTAGTATAATTTATGAGATGTATACTTATGTCATACAAAATTTACATTTGTAGCTTAAATTTGAAAAAACGAATGTCAAGTTTAGAAAAAAAAAACATTCTTTTTAAAATTCATGGGTAATAAAACAGCAAATTTCAACAAGCTGCAACATTAACTCCCAGCAACCAATTTAAATGTTTGTAACAAATTTTTGAAAAATAAAAAAACACCAACACTGACACTGACACCGACACCGACATGTTATATATCACAAGCTCAACACTTGTCTTAAGTCCTTAAAATTTTACCTAAAGAAACATAAGAATATCTAAGTATTTGGCATAAGGACTTCAAAAATCTTGAAGCTTTCTAATATTGCAGTCTTTGTTTTTCATATTTTTTTTTTAGACGTTTTCGTCGTTTGTAAATGTTTTTGATAATATATTATTATTATTTTTTTTTCTTTCTTTACAGGTGAGTAATTTTTGATACCTTTTGATATTATACAGCAGAGTACAGTACAATACATCCCACTGTTCCAAAAAATAAAAAGAACATGGTACTAACATGGCCATAAACATGTCTATGGGGGTAATGTCTATGAAAAAAAGCAGAAGAATAATTTCGTGAAGCTGAATATTTTGGTATTTCGAAGGGTAAGTGCATAAATTATTTTTGCTTAACAAGGTTAAGTGAGTTCTTATTTTGTATAACTACCAGCATTAAGCCATATACATATTTCCATTTTTTTTTATTGGCAAGTTGAAATTGATATTAATTGACCTTTATGTGTAAGAATTTTGTAAACACGTAAACAGTTGGGTTACAATTGTCTAACTCCGAAAAGTGTTTGTACTTTAAAGATATTTTATACATAAATGTTTCAAAGTATGTAAGACCTACTCAAAAATAAAATAATGGAATTTCTAATAATTGGAATGAATTGCAATCCGAATTTTTCAATAATTTATTACTCCGAATTCTTGCAAAATTATTTTTAATCTAAAGTTCATAAATTTGATTAAATAACTTTACATGTTTTTAAAAAAAACTGTTTAAAAAATTATCTGAAAATCAAAATCTGGGTTTTAGTTAACAAAATTTGTTATTTCATCAGATTTGGAGTAAGTTTTTTGTATTTATTTTTGAATTTACAGAAAACTTCCTCCAAAAAAAAATTACTGTGATTTAAAGGGAAATGTTCCATAAAAAATGTACTCCGAATTCGAATACAATTTTTTTTTAAAAATAAATTAAAAATTTAAATAAAATATTGTATAAAAACTTCACTCGGAATTCGCAAGAAATTTTCTGTAAAAAAACTACTCCGAATTTAAAGAAAATTGTGTTTGAATATTTTACTAGGGATTCGAAGCCATTTAAACAACAACATATTTTTTTAACATTTTACAGAAAACATAAATGTACATTCTAAATAATGTTAGAGCTATATCTGGACTATACATCACAGAATAATTTCTCAAATAAAATGTATTCCGAATTGAATAATCATTTTTAATTTTGTATGTATAATGGACTCCAAATTCGTAAAAAATGTTCATACAAACTTAAGTCGAACTTCATGGCCTTGAATTCAAAACAAATTTTTCTGAATAATCTACTCCGAATATGTAAGAAATATTCAACAAATTTTCAAATTTTCTCCGAATTTGAAGAAAATTTACAAATTTATATGTAATTTGCAGGAAATTTTTTATGAAATACTAATTAGGAATTCAACTATTTATTAAAAATATAATGAATTTGAATTGAATTTGTTTTAGAAAAAGTTTAATCGAAATTAAATAAAACTGTATCAAAAGTTTGTAACAAAATTGGCAAAAATTTTATAAAAATAAATTTAGTTTCTGTTAAAAAAGAAATAGGTTTTAACAAATAGCTTCGACTCTAAATTTGTAGGCTCCTTAAAAAGGAGCCTACAAATTTAGAAAAAAAATTGTTTGCAAAATGTTGATCATTTAAAGTTGCATTTCATTTTCGAATGTCAAGTTTGAGATCATAATTTAAAGGTTACTATTATAAAAAAAAAATTGTTTCCGTGAAAAGTGAATTCATTTAAAAGGTCACTACTACGGATTAGAAAAAAAAATTCTAAAAATAAAATTTTAAAAAGATGACACCAAATTTAAATAAATGACTTCGAATTACAAGCAAATTTTTAAAGAACATTTAGTACGAATATTTAAACAATTTTCTATAACAAGCTTACTCCGAATTTGAAGAAAATTGATGAATTTACTTGTAATTTGAAGGAAACTTTCTATAAAAAGTTTTATTTGCAATCCGATGAAATATTTTGTTAAAAATCTTAACCTTAATCCAAATTTGAATTAAAATTTTTCTAAAAATTTTACTCCGAATCTGTAATAAATTTATTTAACAAATATACCAACTCTGAGCAAAATATATTTTATTGACAACAAAATTCGTCGAATTTGAATTAAATTTTTTAGATGATGTTTTCTCTTAATACAATATGCGTGTATATGAAAACTGTATTCCGAATTTGATAAAAAATTTATAAAAAAAAAAAAACTTACTTTAAATTTACAAAACTTGTTTTTTAAAAACATTAAATTGGACTCCAACATTGTACAAAAGTATTGTTTCAACTGAAAAAGTGGGATAAAAAAAGTTTACTGCGAATATGAAAAAAACTTTTTACAAAAAAATTGTTTCCGTGAAAAATTATTATATGCAACTTCTACACCGGACTTTAAAAAAAAATTACGCTACATAATTTACTCCGAACGTTAGGAAATTTTTAAAAATGTTTACTACAAATTTTTGTGAAATTTTATAAAAAAAAAATTTACTATAAATTAAAAATTGCTATTAAATATTTTCTTTCAATTGAATGCGAATTTTCAACAAACATTTTCTCTGAATTTAAAAGAAAATGTCCACAAAAATGTAGTTGAGAAGAAAATGGTTTGCTTAAAGTTTAATCCGAATTTGAAAAAAATTTTCAAAAAATTTTGTATAATAAATTAGCTCCGAGAAATTAGTGTGGATAGCTTACTAGATTATATACTGGACTTTTTCCCTCAGAATCTAAGGTATTTTTCCTACAGAAAATCTTCAAAATCTTCAAATTCTGCAGATTTTTTATTATAGAAATACCATCAGATTAATTGGATCCTTCCCTATAGAAAAACCGTGAGATTTTTCCTAAAGAAAAACGATCAGATTCAGCGTACTTTTTTTTATAAAAAGAATGCTCAGATTCTGTGGAAAATTCTCAAATTCGGAGAGATTTTCCTAGAATTAACACACACAGAGAAAAGGTTAGCTATTTGCCAACCGAAATTTAGTTACTAGGACTCAAACACGGTTATTACGAATTTAACTTGTTTGGCACAACTGAACATTAGTTTTCACAACAAAGTTCGGTTAATTCAACTGAATTTTAGTTGCTGGACCCATAATATTCAGAAATCTGATATAAATACTGTTTTACTAACTAAATTTATAAGTTTTTACCATTACAATACATTTTTCGATTCGGATGGCAATTTATTTCTCTGTGAACATAATTTAACAGATTCTTATAAAAAATTCTAAAATATTTAGTATTTTTAAAATAGAAAAATAACAGATTTTTATAGAAAACCGCTAATGTAATAATAATAATAAAGGGTATTTTTTATACAGGTAAAGAACTTTTAGTTGGCAATACTTTTTGAACTGGCTTCCATTTTGTCAGCTGTTAAGTGATGTATGTTTAGTTTGGTTTGGCATTTCAACATTAAAAGACTGACGCCTGAACAACGCTTCCAAATTGGGCAAAACTTATTTTGAAAACCATGGTTCTGTTTGAAATACGTATCGCGCACTACGTCCATTTTACGGTCAACATAATCGTCCATCAGAGCAATTAATTCGATTAACTACGGTTTCTCTAAATGATAATATGCATCCACAGAGAGCCAGAAGTCATGTTTAAATTGTAATGCCAGAAGATTATCTTTCGAATAAAGTAAATTTCATGTTAATTTAAAAAACTTATCATCTTTGTTTTATTCCATTTCAAAGTTCTATACCTCTATGAAAACACCCTCTAACACCTGTAATTTCCGTAGTTAAATAATTTGTAAAATTTAAGTGTATTTTCATATTTATTAAAAAAATATTTATTATATAAAGGTTTCTCAATAAAAAGTACCTCAAAAACCATGTTATTCTATCAATATTTTGCCTAGGTTTTAAAATTGGTAATACATCATTTCTATTTAGTTAGTTTAGCAAAAATTATAGGTAATTTTTTGAACACAAAAGTCAATTAGAAAATACATTTTTTATGGTAATATAAAGCAAACTCTGTATTGCCTTGGAAAATAGGCGAAATCACTCTACAATTTTAGGCAATAAAACCTTTAGTTTCTTCTGTGTGTATCTACGAGTAGAACAGAAAATTTCCCAATTTTAAGTTCTTTTGAAAATATTTGTTTCAATCGAAAGATATTTGGAAGATCTTTTGAATGGGACAATTAAAAAAACCTTAAAAAGTTTTAGAAATGTTGAGGTTAAGAAGAAGAAGAAGAATAAACGTTTTTCTCTTAAAATTATAAACACTATTAATCAGACTATACTAGTTTTTATGAACAGGCTCATCAGTGATTTTCCATTTAAATTGTATTATTATTTGTGTCTTTATAACTGTCAGATTGTCTCTATATGATAAATTTTTCCACAACTTGCGACTGTAAGAATCGAACCTGCGCTCATCTTACATTACAAACGTAACAATACCAAGTCATGACCGTTTAGCGATCACACCCAAGTATGGCCTCGAACCTAATGCAGCTAAATTTCAGTTTTCTTTCTATTAGCTTTTTCTGTTATTGTATATTATACTCAGAAGTGACAACACTAACAACACAAATATTCTATTTTTAGATTTTTGTTTTATTTTTCTAATCTCCTCCGTCTCTATTTCACAATGTTACCAAATTGTCGTATGATTTTTACGTTAAAGGTTGACAACTTTGCGTTTTAAGGTGAGATATCGGCTCAGGGCAAATTTTATAATGTATTTTAGTACAGTGTTATATAAACGTCATATAGACAGTCGCAATTAATTGTTGATTAATATGCATTTGACGAATTTAATTTAGAAATGTTGATGTTAAGAAGAAGAATAAACGTTTTGATTAATTTTGGAACCTGTTTTTTTTAGTAGTTTTTGCTTTTGACTTCTCTGTTACATATCAAAGATTTATTAAGATCTAAGAGTTCGCCATGTTAGACTTCACTTTTTTCCTCTTCTACCCCACTGTGCATTATTAATACCCAATAAATGTATTAAAATTGTATAAACCAATTGGCTACTTTTTAAATGATGACAATCCTTAATTTAATGTACATATACAACATATTGAGTAAGCATTACATTAAATGACTTTAATTTTTTTTTCTGCTGATGTTGCAACAAAATTTCATAAATTGTTGTTTGTGTATTGGTCCCTCTTATTAAAATAATGTGAAGGATTTTCTTTGTTTGTTTGATGTCAGTGTATACATTTTGAGACGTGCCACAATTTTCTTTGTCTTCGTTATATTTTAGTATATTTTTAAGAACATCTACAACTGTTTTAGCAAAAAAAATAAATGGAAATAACAATCACTTAACAAGCTTAACTACCAGATGTTATTTCCTTCTTCCATTATATAGATTTTATAATGAAACAAAATTTTATGATTTCATGATTTTCATTCATTTATTTCTCATTAAATACTCAAAACATTAAAGTTTGTGAAATGCTGTCAAAAGCGAAATTAAATGAAATTTCTTTTAACAAGTTAATGGTACCAATTAAAGTTAAAAAGCTTAAATCATAATTATTATTTACAGTTAATAGAACATAAATTGTTATACTATGTTGTGTGTAAGATTTCTAATTATCAGGGGACAAGAACTTCATGCACTTCAAAAGATTGTTTTAGGCGCCTATAAAATGCACTGAAAATACTTAAAATATGCACTAAAAACTAAAAAATATGCATTTGAATTTACTTTTAAATAATTATTTTCATGTTTTAATCAATTTTAAAGTTAATTTGTATTGTTTAATACGAGGGCAGTCCCAAAATTAGACGACCTAACAAAGAAAACACACACAATTTGGGAACATTTTTCTTTATTTCTCAACATAATCTCTTTTTAGCTCAATACACTTTTCCCAGTGATAAGTGATATTCAATAGCTTCGATACCCTGTTTTTAGTAAGAACTGCCTAGCTCCTTAAATTAGCCATCAACCTCAGACTCCACCTCTTCATTGGTTGACAAATCTTTTGAAAGCGAGCCATTTTTTCGAATTTGGAAATGGGAAATAATCCGAGGGAGCTAAATCTGGCGAATGAGGTGCGTGAGTAAGCAATTCGAAATTTTAATTCATTGAGTTTGGCTATCGCAATAGTGGATGTGTGAACTGGTGCATTGACTTGATGAAAAAAAACTTCCTGCGGCCTCTTTTCCTTAATATCATGACTTAAACGCTGCAATAAATTAGCATAATACTTGGCGGTGATTGTTTTTCCTTTTTTGAAGATAATTAATAAAAATTATTCACGCGCATCCAAAAAAAAAACAGCCTGCAAGACCTTGCCTGCAGGTGGAACTGTCTTTGCCTTTTTTGGACACGATTCTCATATTCGAGTTCACAGCTTTGACTATTCCTTTGTCCCAGGTATGAAGTGATGGACCCATATCTCATCCATGATTACGAATCGACACACTAACTCGACTTTATTGCGGTGAAACATCGCCAAACACTATAGAAAAATCTTCACGACGCTGTTTTTTTTCTATTATGAGCAAATGCCGCACACATCTTGAGCACAGCTTTCTCATCTCCAAATTTTGGCTCAATATGCGATGTATAATACTTTTTGAAATGCCTATCATTTCAGTCACTCACGCACCTTCAGCCAATTTGTGGATTTTCTTAACCGTTTCTGGAGTGAACACCTTAATTGGTCGACCAATGCGGTGTTCCTCTTGGTAGCTCGTACTGCCTCGTTTAAACTCAGCTACCCAATATTTGAAAGTCGTAATCGAAGTTTAGAATCTAGTAGAATCTAGCTTGGCTTTAACAGAATCTAGCTTGGCTTTAATATTGGTTGCAGAGCTTTAAAATGAAAATTTGAATTACATAAAGGTGACCAATTTTTTCCATGTTTACTGAAATAGTCTATTTTTGATAGATCAAAAAAAAAAAAACACTAGTAAAAAACGTGGAGCCTTGAAACTTAAAACATATGTTTTATAAGGTTGAAACTTTTCGCCAAAGCAATTTTTTTAAACTACTGCTGCCATCTATACTCACAGAGAAATAAAGTGCCAACTAATTTGAAAAGTGTATTTTAATGGTAACAACTTATAAATTCAACTAGTACAACAATATTTACATTAGATTTCTGAATATTTTGGATGCTGCAACTAAAATTCAGTTGAATTAACCAAACTTTGTTGTGAAAACTAATGTTGAGTTGATCTAACTGACTGAAACTCTTAATAACCAAATTTGACTCGAAGTAACCGCATTTCAGTTAGCAAACAGCTTAATTTTTATACGTGTGTATGTCATGTTGGCTAATTTTGGTACCGCCCTCGTATATTCTCTGCATATGTTTTGTACAACTAACACAAAATTCTAATTATTTATAAGGAAAAAAAAAACACTAAAATCTGCATCTCTTAATCCCATTTTGCACATACAATTGTATAGAATAATTAAAAGGGCAATATAAAAAGAGATTTTTTACGAAAAACTAAGAAAAATTCAATATATATATACAAATAAGTAAAAATATGCAATCAAAATATGCATTTAAAGCAAAATACGTACAAATATGCAATAATATATGCACTGATATGCATTTAAAGCAAAATATTCAAAAATTTGCATTTATAGCAAAAATACGTAAAAATATGCAATAATATATGCATTGATATGCATTTAAAGCAAAATATTCAAAAATGTGCATTTATAGCAAAATTTGCTAAAATATGCACTAAAAAATCGATAAAATTTAAACCCAAACTCTTTGAGTCGCAAAGATATTTTGTTTACCATGTTGTCAGACATAATGAAAAAAACATGCATTTGCATGAACTTTCGGTCCCTGCTAATTACTAATAACTCACGTTTCATAAAACTCATTAAAAATAGGAAGATTTTTTGAAATAATGATTTATGTTAGCAATTAAACGATTACTGGTGTTGTAATACATATTAATTAGACTATTAAAGCGTTTTTAATTTTTAAGTAAATAATGAAAAAGAGTGCTTTTTACTTATGAGACTTTTTTAAAACTTACATAAATATCTTAAAACTTAACTTAAAAAACAGACGCCATGACCTTGCCTGCAGGTGGAACTGTTTTCGCCTTCTTTGGACACGATTCTCCCATTCCAGTTCACTGCTTTTACTGTTCCTTTGTCCATTTTTTTTTTCTCTGTAATAACAACTACTACACCCAAAAAATAAGTTAGTAGAAAAGTTAGTAAAACGTCTTGTAAATCAGGTGTACTATTTTTTAGCAAAATTTTTTGCTAAAATCGTGTTTTCAGCTAAAATTTTTGTTATACTTATTCAGCACTTAACTGTTTTATACTAATGCTTTACTAATATACTAATGTTTAACTAATTAATTTTGCTAAAAAAAAATTGTGCTGATAAGCACATTAATAGTGTGGACGACAACCAGATTGAAAGATATACGCAGAATGAAGTAGATGTCGCGGCATGTCAAGATGTAGTAGAGAAGAGGAAAATGATACTAAAAAGTACAACTCTAATAAGACATATAAAAAAAATCAACCATGGAAGTTTTTGTATCTCTTTTTCATACATAAAACAAAATTGAGGATTAAAACAACTTAAGTATTGCGTTGTCACCGGCTTGTGAAAATAATTGTCTATTAATTAAATAAAAGACAAAATAAAATATTTATTTATTTGAACTAAATGTTTATATGTGTGGTCAAATTGCAAATAAACATATACAGACATGTAGACAGAGTAAAGCGAAAGACAAAGACACACATCTTAGGTAGATTTTTATGGTTCCTTTTTCTTATTGCAAAACGGGTTGTTTTTTTCGTTTCGTTTGTTTTTGTTTATTTTTTTGTTTCTATAATTATCTTCGGCAGTTGCGATAGCATCATTTAGACAACCATTGATGTAAGTAATTGAAAGACAATTTTTGTTATGTTATATATATTTATTTCTATATATTTTCAGATATTAAATTAATTCATGTCGTCAATGTGGAAAAATAAAAAATTTTTATAATTCGTTATTATAGTAAATTATTTTTAAAAGAATCACAAAATATGTTTTATGATTTTCAGCAAATAAATTAACTAAATTACAATTTTTCTACAAATTGTTTGCGTTTTTTTCAGTCTACTAAAATTCAGCAAAAAATTTATTAATTTTTAGCAAGGCTTTTGTATTTCTAATCTACTAAGTGTTAGCAAAACTTTTGCTGAATCTACAAATTTTGTTGCTAAAAATCAGCTCGCTGATTTTCAGCAAAAGATTTTGCTGACATTAGCAACTTTTTTGCAAGCATCCTCCTGACTAAAATTTTGCTGACTCAGCAAAATTTTTTGCTGACTTTACAAACTTTTTTTTTTTGAGTGTATATTATAAAAATAGCAATCGACATCTGAAAATTAGGCAATTTAAAAAATCTTTAAAATTAATTAAAAAAAAAAAAACGTTTCTGCATTTTAATTAAATTCGTGGGTCATTTTGGATGCCTGGCTAAAATAGGTTAATGTGAGTATCCGATGAATCAGAATTCCATATCTGATTAATTTTGAGTATATTAAATGAATAAATGACAAAAAAAGTAAATTGTTTCGAAATTTAAAATTTTTGGAATTTTTAATAATTATACACTTTTTTCCAAAATGGGATATTTTCGGCCGTCTTTCGGCACGTTTTATCGTTTTCCAAAAGAAAAAAAAATTATTTCTTCCAGTTGGGACCATTTGTAAAAAATGGTGGGGGTGTAATGACAATTCTAGTTTTAAGGGACACCCTAATGGTCATGTATGAAGTCATTCATATTTCCATATGAAGATATTCGAGTTAATAAATGTGCATATACGTGACTCATATATGTGATTCATATATGATCATAGGTGTTCATGTGCGATCATACATGTAAAGATTACCTCAATTTGGTTAATGTATACATATGACCATGTATGGATATGTATGGACAAGTTTAATCATACATGTAAATATTTCCTCAATTTTCGTTAATACACATACATGTTCATGTATGTTCCAATATATAAATATGTATAAATCATTTATGAACACATATAAAAAAAAATGCGTTACACAGAAGTACATATTTTTATCATTATTTGAAATATGATCTAACATTTTTTTGAAAATCTATTTTTGAACTTCTTCTAAGTACATATGTAACTACTAATTTTTGATTTTTTCTAAGCTGGAATGTTATGACTTATTGTGCAATCAAGTCACTTATGTTTTTACCCAGCAAAAAATTTCCAAAAAGGTAAGCGGGTTTGTAATCAAGCATTTTGGGTAGAACGCATTCCTTAATATATTACCTACTCGATTCTTTTAACAGGGCGTGAAACTAAAATAATTGATTCTTTAGAATTGATTATTTTTTTTACCGAAGAACCATTTACTTTATATTTTTAAGAACTACATACATTTTTTAATAAAGAAATAGTTCCATTTTAAAACCACGAAGTACTTACACAAAAAAAATAAATAAATAGTATATGAGATAAATTCTCTTTTCAAAATTAGGAACTACGTCCTAACGTCCTTTTATTAAGAAAAAGTATATGATTACTTCTTGAGTACAAAAAGTTATACATATAAGTTAATAAAATTGTTATTTTCTTTAAAGTAAATAATTACTTTGTTATTGAGTTCATGCTTTCTGGTTTAAATTTAAAGAATTGATTACAATACTCCTTGCTTTTTTGACTCTATCGTTGGAATGAGTTTGGTATTGCAGTTACTAAATTTGGCAATGAGATATGTAAGCAAGTGTGGGCATCACCTTCTTTTTGGAATGTGTAATTTTTTCCTGGGTATCTATCAAGTATAAGATGTCGAGATAGCTCAGATGGTAGAGCGTATGCGAATACCCTGTGGGTACATTTTATTAGAAACAAATTTTCAATAAAAATTTTTTTTTTATTAAATTTTGTTTTTTTTAAATTTATTTTTAGACTCATTATTTTTCTCCATACTGGTAAGCATATACTTAATCACATATTTTTCTATTATTTGTAAGCTATTTAGTAATGATATGTCATTCTAATTCGCGACATCCCCATATAAAAGTATTCAGATTTGTAATGACAATTGTAATGACGATTGTAATGACGATTGTAATGACGATTGTAACAACAATTGTAAGTACTTGCCATTACCAAATATGTGTGGTTATATAAGTACATATTTGGTAATTGCGAGTACTTACAATTATCATTACAAATATCATTACAAATGTCATGACTTTTATATTGGCGATGTCGCGCAAAATAACAACATGTAATTACTATAAAAATATGTGGTTATCTATATGCTTAACAGAATAGACACAAATAACACACTGCTACAAAAAAAAACACTTTTTATCAGAACTTGAAAACCGACCTAGTGGGGTTGTAGGCCTAGGTGAGGACATACAAAAACCGTTTTCAAAAATTTTTAAACACCCTCAAAATTTTAAGTTATTTTCAAAAAACTGTTTTAGGGTAGGTCGTAGCACTTTAGTACCTCTAACTCACACATTATTTAAACGATTTAAAAATTTTAAACAGTTTTGGAAAGGCAAAGAATTAAGCTTTCATAAAATGTATTCATAAAATATATATTCCAAGAAATTAGGTAAGTGTTTATCAAAAGTTTTTCATTTTTTTTTTATTTTTTTTTCCTAATTTTTCAAATTCAACAAGAGTTATTTTATTTTTTTTCTATGAAAACCTATATTTTTGCACTCTATTTTAAAGACAATTTTATATATAAAAAAACGAAATATTATTTGTTAAAATTGGTTTATATTTGCAAAAGTTACTAAACTTTTTCTAAAGTAAAAATTTTGGGATTGCACTTTTGTTTTGGTAAACCACTTGACTTACAAACGTAAATTAAAAACTGTACAAATAGCTTAACCTAAGTTAACATGTATAGTTAAAAACAGGTGTTTAAGAAAAGTTGAATAACTTTTACAATTTTCATCCGATTTGAAACCATGTTTTGTTAAGAACTAAATTTTGGTATACATTTTTATAAGCTTTCATATTAAAATAAATAAGCAATGAAAAGCTACTAAAATCAAAAAAGGATTATAATTTTCGTTTATTTTGTAGATATTCTTAACAAAAACAATACTTATAACTTACAAATGTATCAAAAAATGCGCATCATTTTAAAGCGTAATCAATTTTCTTTCCAAACCCGTTAAAAAATTTAAATCGGACAAAAACTGACTGAGTTACAGGTCGATAAGTGGACGAACATCACTGAAAACGGTTTTTTTTAGAATAACTTCTGAATTTGAGGGTGTTTCTGAAATTTTTTGACACAATTTGTAATGTACTCAACAAGACCTATAACACACGCTAGGTCGTTTTCCAAGTTTTTTTTCAATGTAGCACCGTGTAATTAGTATGAAAATAAACTTAATAAAAAAAATATTTTATTTACTGAACATATTTTTTAATAAATGTGTGGGCGGTATTCGTGTGGGCGGTATTCGAACCCGGGTCAGCAAGTTGTCAGTCAACCGCTTTACCATCTGGGCTATATCGACATGTTATACTTGATAGATAAAAACATAAATGACATGCTTGCACAAAATGTCATCACTTTCCAGCTTACAAAAAATCAAAAATTAGTAGTTATATATGTACTTACTAGAAGTAAAAAATAATGAATCTAAAAACAGATTTTCAGAACACTTTTAGAAATTTACTTTATATTTAAAATAATGATAAAAATAAGTACTTATGGGTAACGCATTACTTTTTGTATTCAAATAATAGTAAAATTAACTAGACATTAGTAAGTTCTTATTATTTGTGTTAAAGTATTGCTGAGAGTAAGCTGGTGTCATTGCTGGTAGTGAGAAAATTATTGACATGTCATTACAGTTTCTACACTGGGTATTTATATTATATTTAAATGCCTCTTTTAAATACCAACTATTTTTGTTGTTGTTATATGCTATCATTTCCCATCGCAATAACGACAATAAAAATCAATTTCTTTTATTTTATGTATAAAATAAATTTTTAAAACGTCAAGTCATTTATAGTTTTATATTTATATATTTTACCCTCCCACATATTAGACCTACATTTCAAAATCATAATAAAAAAAAGGTGAAAAGTAAAATCCTTTGGAAAGGTGTTACAAGGTTATAGTGATAGTTTTTATACAGGAAAGTTCATTAGTCAGTGTTAACTTTCCTTTTTTCTTGTTCAACGCTGCTTCTTGTCCATTTTCGTTGTAATGAATATAACACCGTGGGAGTGGTACAATGTATTGTACCACGTGTTCTTGGTAGTTCCGTTTTAAAACTGTCACTTTCGGAATCATTTGCTCAGAGAGAGAGGAAACGAGAGTATGACATTTTATTTGGAAAACAGGAGAGCTGTCAGCCAGATGGAGATTTATAATTTTTGGTGTGTGCTAAGGAATGGATTGTTTGGTTTGAAATTAGTATCATTGCCAAATCCGTTTTATATATTCGTTCGTTGTTGTTTTAAATCTGGTTTGTTTTGGTTTTCCTCTTCACTTTCTGTTGCAAGCTGTAAAAGCTTTTCTTTTTTTTATTTTACTTTTTGGTTATTCCATGGAAAAGCTTTGTATATTTTTATATATAAATATATATCAGTGCATTTGTGCAAATGGAAGTATTTTATTGTTGCTAAACATATTCAACAGATGGCACTAATAGTTTTAAGCTTGCATGGAATTTTAGTTGTGGAAATATATAATCTTTGGCCATTTATTAAAAAAATTACCGAAATATTGAAATAAATTAAACAACATTTTTAAATCTATAACTATATAAGAGTGGCGTGACTGAGTGACTGAGGGCTGAGGGCTGAGTGACTCAACATCGCCCAGCCAAGACCTCTGGACCTAGGAACTTGAAAGTTGGTACATATGTTCCTCCTCCGACTTAGACCTCCACTAAGAAGCGATTTTTTGATATTCCAACGGACAAGACCACAAAGTGGAAAAACTGCTCCTTTTTTGGAAAATAATGTCCCTTTTCCCCAGCCAAGACCTCTGGACCTAGGAACTTGAAATTTATTACATATGTTCCTCCCCCGGCTTAGACCTCCATTAAGAAGCGATTTTTGGATAGTCCTACGGAAAAGGTCAAAAAGTGGAAAACTCCTCCTTTTTCGGAAAATAGTGTCCATTTTTCCGAAAAAAGTACCTTTTTCCAAAAAAAAAAGTACCGAAAACGAAGTCTTAAAAAAATTACCTTATTCCAAAAAAAGTACCAAGAGAAAAAGTACCGAAAACGTTAATTTTCATAAAAAAAGTACCAAAAAATTTTTATTTTTACCAAAAAAAAAGTACCAAAACTATTGACAAAAAAGTACCAAAAAAAATAAATTTTCTAAAAAAGTACCAATTTCAAAAATGGCCCTTTCCAAAAACAAAGTACTGAAATTTTCAAAAAAAATAATTACCAACAAAAAGTACCAAAAAATGTACTTTTCCAGAAAAAAGTACAAAAAAAAAGTAAAATTTGAAAGAGAAAAAGTTCCGAAAATGTTCATTTTCAAAAAAAAGTACCAAAAAATTTTTCTTTTTACCAAAAAAAAAAGTACCAAAACTATTGGCAAAAAGGTACAAAAAAAATTAAATATTCTAAAAAATTACTGATTTCAAAAATGTCCCTTTCCAAAAAACTGGGAAAAAGTACCGAAAATGTTCATTTTCAAAAAAAAAGTACCAAAAAATTTTTCTTTTTACCAAAAAAAAAGTACCAAAACTATTGGCAAAAAAGTACCAAAAAAATTAAATATTCTAAAAATGTACTGATTTCAAAAATGTCCCTTTCCAAAAAAAAAGTACCGAAATTTTCAAAAAAAAAAATAATTACCGAAAAAGTTCCTTATCCAAAATAAAAGTACCAAAAAAAATTTAATTTTCTAAAAATGTATCAATTTCAAGATGTCCCTTTCAAAAAAAAAAGTACCGAAATTTTCAAAAAAAAAATTATCGAAAAAGCCTTTTCCAAAAAAAGTACCAAAAAATGTACCTTTTCAGAAAAAAGTACAAAAAACTGTTGCAAAAAAGTACCATAAAAATTTTCTTTTTCTAAAAAAGTACCAAAAAACAAAAAACTGTTGCAAAAAAGTACCATAAAAATTTTCTTTTTCTAAAAAAGTACCAAGTTCAAAATAGTACTTTTTTCAAAAAAAAAGTACCTTCTTCAAAAAAACTACGTTTTCCAAGAGAAAAAGTACCGAAAACGTTAATTTTCAAAAAAAAGTACCAGAACTATTGGCAAAAAAAGTACCAAAAAAATTAAATTTTATAAAAAAGTACCAATTTCAAAAATGTTTCTATCCAAAAAAAAAGTACCGAAATTTTCAAAAAAAATACTTACCGAAAATACTCCCTTTTCCAAAAAAAAGTACCAAAAAAATTTCCTTTTTAAAAAAAAAAGTACCAAAACTATGGCCAAAAAGTACCAAAAAAAAATTAAATTTATTTATAAAAAAGTACCATTTTCAAAAATGTCATTTTCCAAAAAAAGTACCGAAATTTTCAAATAAAAAATACCCTCTTAAAAAAATTGCAAAAATGTAATCTATTCAGAAAAAAGTACAAAAAACTGTTGTAAAAAAGTACCAAAAAAAATGTTCTTTATCTAAAAACGTACCAATTTCAAAATAGTACTTCTCCCCTAAATAAGTACCTCTTTCCAAAACATAAGTATCTTTTCCAAAAAAGTACCTTTTCAAAAAAAAAGTAACGAAAAAGTTCCCTTTTCAAAAAAAAACTACCCAAAAATTTACCTTTTTACCAAAAAAAGTACAAAAAAAAATTTACTTTTCTGCGAAAGTACCAAATTCCAAAATAAAGTACCAAAAAAGTTTCTTTTTCCAAAAAAAGAGGTACCAAAAATGTTCCTTTTTTAAAAAAATTGCAAAAAAAATTTAATTTTTCTAAAAAAGTATTGCAAAACAGTACAAAAAAAATAATTTTTCTAAAAAAGTGCTAATGTAAAAAATGTACTTTTTCCAAAAAAATATCTTTTCCAAAAAAAGTATTTTTCCCACAAAAGTAATTTTTCCAAAAAAGTACACAAAAATTAAATTTTTCTAAAAAAAAGTACCAATTTGAAATATGTACTCTTTCCAAAAAAAATTTCCATTTTTCAAACAAAAAGTACCAAAAATATTAAATTTTTCTAAAAATGTAGCAATTTCTTCTTTCTGTATCTTCCAAAAAGAGTAGCAACAAAATTTAATTTTCAAAATGAGTATTAATCTCAAAAACGTGCTTCTTCCCAAAAAAAACACCTTTTCCAAAAAAGATACAATTTCCAAACAAAAAAGAAAATAAATAAATATTTCTAAAAAAATACCAATTTCAAAAAGAACTTTTTCCATAAAAAATACTATAAACAGTAATTTTTCCGCAAAAAATACTTTTTCCTAAAAAAATTTACATTTTCCACCTAAAGTATCTTCCACAAAAAAAAAAAAACAAAGCAAAGTGTCTTCCAAAAAATGTACCCAAAAAATTTGATTTTTCTAAAAAAGTACCAATTTCAAAACAATACTTTTTCCAAAAAAACTTTAATTTTTCAAAAAAAAATAAAATTAGCGAAAATTTTTTAGCTTTTCCTAAAAAAGTACCAAAAAAAATTTACTTTTTCTAAAAAAGTATCATCTTCAAAAAAATACCGAAAAAATACATTTTTTCAAAAATTAAATTACAGTTTGAAAAAATTACTTTTTCCAAAAAAATTTATAATTTTTGAAGTGCTTTTTTCCAATTTTTTTTTTTTGTATTTAAAATTTAAAAAATGAAAAAACAACACTCAATGAAAAAAATCCAGGTTCAACGAATGTCAAACTTTTCACACTGAAGTAACGCTTTAACAAACAAGTCGAACGAAAATAAAAAAATATATAAATGTAAAAAATATAAATAATAATTTCATAGTTTTGTTTTTTATTCGTTTTGTTTTTTAACGAATACTCGATTTAACGAACAACCTTGACGTCCTGTAATTCGTTTAACCAGAATTCTACAAAATTTTCTACAAATATAATTTTGTTATAATTACGTTCTAATTTTCTACACTTTTTCCCGTATAAACTTTATTTTAGTGGTTTTTTACACTTATCGTGTTACAATAGAGGTTAAAATATTTCGTGTATATTTTTTTTTCATATTAATGTATATAAATAATCTATACATATAAAGAAGTGGTGTGAGTGACTGACTCAACATCGCCCAGCCTAGACCCCTGGACCTAGGAACTTAAAATTTACAAGGGATTTTCCAATATTTCAATGGAGAGTGCCAAAAAGTGGAAAAAGTTTTCCGTTTTTGCATAAAAAGTAACGGCATTTTTAAAAAAGTAACCGTTACTTTTTTAACACATAAAAGTAACTCAACATCGCCCATCCTAGCACCTGCCCTGACTCAACATCGCCCATCCTAGCACCTGCTCCTAGAAACTTTAAATTTGGCATATATGTTCCTCCTGGGAAGGTGACCTTCATTACATCGGAGATGGCCAAAAAGTGGGAAACTGGGCCAAATAACCGAAAAATTGGTATACAGTTTCCTCCTGGAAAGGAGAATTCGAATAAGACGGAATTTTTTGATATTCCAACGAAGATGCCTAAAAAGTATTCAGAAAATAGATATCTTATTCCAAAAATTATCGTTTTCCAAAAAAAAATACTTTTTCAAAAAAAAAGTTCCTTTTCCACAAAAAAAAGTACTTTTTCCACAAAAAAAATACGTTTTTAAAAACAAGTGCTTTTACCAAAAAAAGGACTTTTCACGGAAAAGGTGCTTTCACCAGAAAAAAGACTTTTTCCAAAAAAAAAAAAAAGCTTTTACCAAAAAAAGTACTTTTGACAAAAAAAAAAAAAAGTTAAGTGTTTTTCCGAAAAAGTGCTTTTTTAAAAACAAAGGTCTTTTTATAAATAGCAAATTCTCGATAAAAAAAACTGATTTTTCCAACAAAAAAATAATGCTTTTTTCAAAAAACTACATACTATTCTAAAAAATAATTTTATTTTTTTTTTTTGATAACAAATTTTCAAAAAATCTAAAAACTGTAAGTTTGTAAAAATTTGAAGAATACATAAAACAATTTTCATGTTATATTAATTTTCATGATCATGGCACGATGGGTTATTTCCAAAAAGTTCTTTAAACAAAAAAGTACTTACTAATTAAACATGGCCAAATGAAGACCTCCACTAAAAGGGGATCTTTAATATATTACTGGGAGACGTAGAAACGAGTAAAGAGTCCCATTTTACGACCATTGGCTAAAAAGTTGATATATAGGTTTTCTGTGATGTATGACTGAAAATGCACTTATTGAATTTTCCACTGAAAACGTGGTATTACCGGGATTTAAAATGTTTAAGAAGTGCTCATCTTAATCAAAATGTTAAGCTAAATCTGAAACTTAAAACTTAAGTTGTTTCCAAAATAGGCAGATCAGTAAAAATTTTATAAGAACGGGGAAAATCGATTACTGGATCGTCGAAACATTAAATTTTATATGTAGTTATAGAAACATGCGCACTGAGAAGGGCTATTTAGGAATTCGGAGATGAAGAGGATAGAATGTAAAAAACTCCTAAAATAATTAAATGTTTGCCATTAAGACATCGAAAAAGTTTTTGCATAAATTGATACCATTTTTTCACAAAAATATTATATTTAAATTTCAATATTTCAAGTAGTTCCAAAATAATAGTCTTTTGAACTAAAAACTTCATTCACATTGTATGTATTTTTTAATTTTCATTAGCATTGTTCTCAAACCTTATTTTTCGTAAAGCAATTTTAATCTTAATTGAAAAAAAAAAACTAAAAACAGAAAAAATTACAAAATGTATTCCTGTTTTTTTGGCTCAGAAAAAGTATGTTTGTTAATTATTACAATTCTTAATTAAAGTACAAAATAAGTACATCTACAGTCTTATTTCTACTTCTAATTTACACACAATTTTATTCAAGCTAAAAACAATGCTACATTGATGTGAAATATAATAATAAAATTTGGTCTTTCATTTGCGGCATTACATTTTAGTTTTGGGCTCTTTGTATGAGGTTAAGGGTCGCGGAAGCTTTTCCAGACCTGGTTCATATTTATTTAGAACATTTTGTCCGTTTTATAAAATAGAATATTTTTGGAACAAATTACGAGGTAATGGTCCCCACCAAGGTCCAATTTCGGATAGGGATGTCATTAGCACTGGCGTATGGTGAAGCTAGGAGTAATACAAATGTTCGTCCATTTTGCTTTAACTTTCTCAGTTTTCAGGCTATGGATCATATTCTAAAATCAGAAAAAGAATAAATAGCGCCGTCTTGAAAACTTCAGATAAGCTAATGGCGCCATTTACCAGGTAATATCATATTTTAACAATAAATTTTAACAAATAAATTCTGGAAAATAGTTTTGAAAAATAACACTCAAAAATGGTTAAACCACTGAAAATTTTTACTATTTTGTTAAATAAGATTAACTTAAATCTATTCTTAAGTCAGTTTTTAAATACAAAATGGGTTCAAAAATAGTCAACTCGATTTAAAACACATTTAATAGATTTTGTATGTTTATTGTTTTGGAAATACATGAAATTTCGTTCTGAAATTTTAGTATAACAGTTTTTTGTGAAAAAGTTTCTACTATCGATTTACGCAAAAAAAAAAATCGAAATCTAGAAGGCTCATAATGAAGATGTCCTCTTAAAATTGAAAAGTGAAAAATTTAAAAAATAAATTTAGGATTGGGAGATAAAAATCGTCTAGGACCAAATTTTGTTTACAGGTTCCAAAATTTCGTGCTTTTGTGTTCATTGGTTGCCCAGGACCAAATATTTTTTACAGGTTCCCAATTTCATGCTTTTGTGTTCATTTGCTTAAAAGAGTAAATAATTTTGCTGCAGTTGAAACCTACAAGTTTTAAGTGAATATGTAAATATCTTTCAGAGTTGTAAAGAGTACCATTTACCACCTTTTGCTCTTTTTTATACCCATAACTTCTGAATATTCAAAATCTCCTATATCTTAAAAATCCTAGACGCCGTTAACGGTAGTTTTTAATATCGGAATATATTAAGAATTCATCTTTTAATAATTAAACATTAAAATATATTGCTTTATTCCAAGTTCCTAGCTCCAGTGGTTTGAACTTTGTGATTAATGGCCATTTATCACTTTTGAGCCCTATATTACTATGGTTTTATGATAAATTCCAAAAAGTTTTTCTTTAGTGAATTACCTGAAGTGTTTTGGACAACAGGAGACTTTTCCCCGTACACATTTCCAAAATTCCATCTTAGTGGATGTATATGCGAGGGGATGAACCTACATGCCAAATTTCAAGTTCCTAGCTGCAGCGGCTTAGTCATGGTGATTAAGGGGACATTTTTTTCTTTGTACCATATTTTCATTTCGTTTTTATTGGGAATTCCAAAGAGTATATTTTAAGAGCATTAGCTTCGGACATACCACAGAGCTTCGGACGTACCACAGAGTAAAAAACCCCTAAGTCCGGCCGCAGGCCGGCTACGCAGAATATGATATCATGATAATTTAAGTGCATGAGCCATTACTCTATTTGAAATTACAGATTTCTAGCAGAAGAGGTTTAAGCAGAAAGATAAGATGGATAATTTTTGTCGTAGTAATTTCCAAAAATAGTCTACGATTTCAGATTTCTAGCGAAGAGGTTTAAGCAGAATGTTAAGCAAAACACTTTTTATTTTTTTTTTTGTGCAACCTTTTAATTATTTCCAAAAATTATGTTTCCGAGAATTGTGTCTACGCCGGAGGCAGAACCTTCATACCAAATTTGAAGTTATAAGCCCATGCGGTTAAACCTAGGAGATTAGGCGGCACTTATTAATATTTGAACCCCATTTTAACTATGTTTTTATTTCAAAAAGTAGTTAATTAGTCTGTATATCAAGAAACACGTATTTTATATTAGCGGACAATGCCCACAAGGTTGTTGGCTTAGATAAGAGGTTTTTTTTGGGTTAAAGTTCAAAATGTAATTTTTATTGGACAATACAATAAAGTAATGCCTATTTTATTTTACAGATTTGCAGAAATTTTTTACTCAGCGAAGCCTGCTTCGGACATACTACAGAGTAAAAAACCCCTAAGTCCGGCCGCAGGCCGGCTACGCAGAAAAACTTTAATATTCACACAATGTTCTTTTGAAACATTTGTCTATGAAAAATATGTCTATTTTTACTGGGGATTATTCGCATAATCATGTTAGGCATAGTTCCCATATTGGTTTGGGGGTTAGATAGATACATTTTAATCCATAATCCACAAATCGGAAATTGGGATAATGTCATGTCATTCCTGCCTAAAAATGTAGATCCCCAAAAGATTAACTTCTTATAAAAATCGTCCAGGACCAAATTTTTTTTTTACCAGTTTTGTGCTTTTGTGTTCATTTGTCAAAAATAGTGTATAATTTTGCAGCACTTGGAATCTAAAAATTTCAAGAGAATAGGAAAATGTATTTAAAAGCTATGAATTAGTACCAACTTTTACCCCTTTTTATACAGTTAACTTCTGAATATCCAAAATATTTTATAATTTAATTTTTATTATACTTGACTAGCTTAAAAGTCCAAGATATCGTTACCAATAGTTTTTAATGTCGGAATACATTAAAAAGAAAATGATTTCCTGTTTCAAATGGTTCGAGAAGATGTTTTAAATTTTAAGCATAAAGCCATTGTACATGTCATTAAGAGGACACTTTTCACCTTTAAATCCCTATTTATGACAAGTTTTGAATAAAAACGCAGAAAGTATATCTTAAGTGAATTACGATATTATTACCTAATGGTTTTGATTATGATGTTAAATAGAGATTTTCCGTTTTTGACCCTCTCTTGGTTGATGTCTACGCTTAAGAGAACCTAAATGTAAAATCTCAAGTTCCTAGCTCCTACGATTTGCGCCGGGCTACTAACGGACACTTTTCCTTTTTAACCCCATTTATACAACGTTTTAATTGTAAGTTCAAAGAAACACATATTTTAAAAGTCAGATTTGAAGCCAAATGTTATTTGGCAAAATATTAAAAAGTAGATTTTGCCCTTCACCGTAAGAAATTTCACCATATAAATTTCTTATTAAATAATGTCTGCTCCAGACGAGGAACCTTCAAGTCAAATTCAAGTTCCTTACTCCAGCGGTTTAAGCTTTGTGATTAATCCCAATTTTAAACCCCGCTTTTATGGTGAGTTCCAAAAAAATTGTTCTTCAATGTTTTCCTTTTTATCCATCCCCGCAAAAGTTTACAAAAATTCCGTCTTAGTGGATGTCTTATTTAATAAAAATTTTAAGTTGAATATATTTTTACCATTTTTATCAAGTTTTTATTGGAAATTACAAAAAGTATATCTTCGATAAATTAGCCCATACATCAGGGAATACATATCCTAAAATAAACATTTTTATACAAAATGGCTGGGGCAGTAAACCAAGAGGAAACCTTTTCACTTTTTGCTCCATTACGTAAACATTTCCAATAATTCCATATTTGTGGTTGTCTACGCCAGAGGGGAACATACATGCCGGATTTCAAAATTAAGCGGTTTGGGCTGAGTGGTTAAGGGAACATATTTGCCTTTGTACCAAATTTTTATAAAGTTTTATTGGAAGTTCCTAAAGGCAAATTTAAGATTTCCAGTAGGACGATAAAGGGACGACTTTTTATCCCTTTTGTCCTAACAATTTCCATAGGTCGTGATTAGTTGTACACGAACGAGAAGGAACATCCATGACAAATTGAAGTTCCAAGCTCCAGTGGCTTAGATTGGGTGGTGAGCCTGTACTAAATCCCTTTAAATACCATTTATTCTATGTTTTTATTGCATATTTTAGAAATTATCTTCCAGTAAATTAGTCCATACAACAAAGAGCACATAATTATAGTAACGGGCAATCCCTTTACAGCGTTTTAATTAGAAGTTCAAAGAAAAACATATTTTAAAAGTCAAATTTCTAGCTAAATGTTATTTGGGATGAAATTTAAAGGAAGATTTTGCCCTCACGGTAAGAATTTCCTTAAATTTATTCTTAGATAATGTCTTCGCCGGCCGAGGAACTTTCAAGCCAAATTTCAAGTTCCTTACTCCAGCGGTTTAAGCTTTGTGATTAAACCCAATTTTTCTTATTAAAACCCCTTTTTTACTATAATTCCATCTTTGTGAGGGGAGGAGAAACCTACATGCCGTATTAAAAAAATCAAGCGGTTTGGGCTGAGTGATTAAGGGAATATATTTGCCTTTTTTTATCAAGATTTGTTTAAAAATCCTAAAGGTATATTTTAAGTGCTTTAGCCCATTGATTATTGGCTAATGCACTTGAAATTTCAGAGTTTTAGACAAAGGGGTTTAAACAGGACGATAAGGGGAAGACTTTTTATCTTTTGTACTACATACTAACAATTTCCTAAAATCGTGATTAGATGTATGTGATGGAGAAGGAACCTCAATGATAAATTTGAAGTTCCAAGCTCCAGCGTTTTAGGCAGTGAGATTAGGCGGTATTAATCCCTTATGAATACCATTTTTACTATGTTTTTATTGCATATTTTAGAAATTATCTTTTCATTAAATTAGAACTTATGCCAATGAACACATAAGTTATGGTAACGGGAAAGCTCACTAAGTTGTTATAATAGATAACACGTTGTTTTGCCTTAAAGTTTAAAATGTAATTTTTATTGGACAACGGAATAAAGTATTTACTTTTTTATTTTACAGCCTTCCATAAATGTTTTAATCAGGGAAGCCGTCTTTGGATATACCACAGAATAGAAACATCCTAAACCTGGCCGCAGTCCTTCTACGCAGAAATGCTGTAATATTCACACAATGTTCTTTTGGGGTTAAGACAAACATATTTTCATTCGTAATCCACAAATTGTAAATAATGATAATGCAAGGCCATACCTGCCTAAAGGTTTGGATGCCATCTCTATTACATTGTGTTTTATTTTCCTTAAATGATTAAATTCTTATCCAAAATCAATTACATTTTAAACTTGAAGGCAAAACAATGTTGTCCCCACGCTAACAATGCAGCGGGCATACCCCTAATAGTACTAAAAATACATCTTAATCCGCTATGGTTCGTACCATAGTGTGGACGTATCCCAACGTCATAGGGATGAGCCCTCTCGGTCGGTTAGGGTGGGTAACCGTCCGTAAAAAATGTTTATACAAACAAAAACTAATTAAAATTATTAATTATAGGTAAATAAAAACCAAACACAAACTACATTGTTATGAAGCTTAAAACTCCTTCAGCTAGAGTTTACAGGCAAGGATCTGGATCTGTGATCAACATCACATGAATTCTGTATAATATTCCACATGTTGGTCATTATATAAAAAAAACTCCTTAAATATTCACAAAACTTACAATGAATAAAAATTTTTAGGCAGAACTACACGCAGAAAAAAGAGCATCGTTTTATAATAGTTTAAGAGCATCATGTTATGACTACAATTCGTAGCAATCATATTATGATCCTAAATGACGATTGTTTACCATATAAATGAGAAAACTTTTTTATGCGTACGAATGTGTTTTTGTTACGTATACGTACAGTTTTAATGAAAACATTTAATTTATTTAAAAATTTATTTTTGCCAAATAATAAATTACAATATATCACACACTAATATAATCCAAACAATTGTATAATTACTTATAAAATAAATATCGTCCATTCCGATCTTAAAAACTTTAATTTTTTTACCTCCCGCCCCTTGATTTTGTTAAAATTTGGCATACGTATACTCTAAGATATCCATTACGTACTACCGTTTTAAGTTCTTAAAATTGTGTAGACTCGCGTTTTTATTCCCGTTTTTAATTTTATAAGAAATCAAAAAAAAAAAAAAAATGGTTAAAATTCTTCAAGTTCAAGGCTCATACTCTATATTTCTTTATTAGGATATTGTCCTAACAAATAACCTATAGAGTTTTTGTTTTCAAATTTATTAATTGACCACTTTCAGGAATGTGTTGATAGATCTATTTCGGGAATTTTCTAGGTTCCCATCATCAGAACACGTTTTGAAAGAAGTGACAATCCCATGTAAAACATCAAGCATTCATATAAACTAGTTTACTCACTGCATGAGAACTAATATATATCTGAGCTCGAAGTTAAAAAATATTAAAAAATAAATTTAAAATGTGCAAGGTCTACCTATGGTAGATATTCAATACACGTTTTTTGTTTTCTCTTTTTTATTTGCACACTTGTTTTTGAAATTTCATTTGTTTTTAACTACATTTGCAGTGGTCTTTACCTACATAGTATTCTGAGTGTACTGAATTAGTTTATTTCTGTGGGTAGAATAAGTTTTGTTGATAGGAGAGCTCTAGTCATAATGAATTATTGGGTAAAATCTTTTAATAAGATCTCAAGGACCTTAGTAAACGAATTTTAATAAAATTAAAAAAAAAAACGTCCATAAGAACCGTTCTACATATTAAGAAACTTGTGCCGGAATACGCAAGGAATATAGGCATCGAATTACCCTTTTTTAACAACATTTCAGGCGATCCATATTAAAAACAGTTGTATCACAATACATCCCCCACACAATACAAAAATTAAAAGCATTATGCAGTGGCAGAAACAAATTAATATTGTACAATCTCCTTAGAATAAAGTTAACGGTGGATACAATGTGAGATACACTCGATTCTAAATCCAATTCATTTTCCATAATTACTCGCTATATTTTTACACGATCACAGAATTCAACAGCAACATTATTTGTGGATATTGATATATTTGGGGATTGCAGGCAATACCGCTATAATACCGTTATCGATTAAAAACCCTTTCAACTGACTATTGTTATCCCTAAAATAACGTTTCGAAAATAAATGAAATACCGTTTCCGTCTAATACTGTTACCGTAATAACTACAATACCATTATCGTTAAAATACCATTACCGAGCTAATTAAAATATCGTTATCCTTAAAATACATTTACCGAAATAATCTGACAAGGTTAGCAGTAAAAATAATAACTGTGAATACACTCAGGGAACTTCTTCTTTAAAAATATGTAGTTGTTTAGGTTGTTATACAGTTTCTTTATTTTTAATGTAAATGTCAGTCATTAGTAGAACAAATTAAATTTTTTATTGAACTTGTAGTTCATTTAAAAAAACAAACCACATCAAATGACTGTTTTATGATATTACATTCATTTTTTACAGTCATTTTATGTTATTTAAAAAAATAAAAAAAATAAATGTTTGTTTATTTTTTACTACCATCTTGTTCATTTTTACTAAAATTGTTAGTCATTTTTTGAACATTAAAAAACAAATGACAACGTTAGTTGATTTTAATGAAATGTAAGTCGTCCTTTCTTTAAGTGAAATTTCATTTGTTTTCAACTACATTTGCAGTGGTAAGTGTACATATTATATGTTTTAGAAGTTTGATCGTCATTCCCGGTCAATGAAATTCGCGCATGATGGCGCAAAAAATATTGCTGCTCATGCATGTATATACCAATGTAACTAAAATAACGTTACCTTTAAAATACCGATTCCGAAACAACTGAAAGCGTTATCCTTAAAATTCCTTTACCGAAATAACTAAAATGACATTACCGCTAAAATATCGTTAACGAAATAATTGAAATATCGTTATCGCCGAAAAAACCCTTACCTAATTCACTGAAATATCGAAACGATTAAAATACCGTTAACAAAATAAAAGCAAATAGCGATACCCCTTACCAATACCCCCATCGAATCGGTTACCATGCATGGTTATATCCAATACACAGTTGCGGATGGGGGTATGTAGCGAAAGGTTTTGATGATTTCAGCAGAGTAAATTGCTATTTTCAATTGACTAAACTTCAACTCAAATATAAATTTTTTTTTTTTTTTAATTTCACAGTTTATGTTTTTGAAAAACCATTTCTATGATTTTGTAGATTAGTATGATACATAATTTTTATATTTTGAACATGTTTTAAAACACACAATATTTTATTTTTAAAGAAAACGTTTAATGCACGTGAAATTTTTGGATCCGATTTGCAAATTACATCTGCATCAAAAATTAATTTTTTAGACAGATTAACTTAAATAAATCACGTTTGTATTACAGAAAAAACTGTATAAATTTTTTTTTTATAAGGAAATTTTAAAAATAATGAGCGCAAAAACACTACATTGTTATTTTCTGAGTACTACATGTTGTCTCCTGTTTAACATCGATATCAATTTTAACATGTGTGGCAAAAATTATTGAAATTTCTCGTATAGTGTGCTTTGTGAGTATACAACATTTTATATTAAATATCATAGAAACTTTCGGAAAATCTTTATATGTTGTAAGTGATACTTTGAGTTAATTGCAAAAAAATTTCATAAAAATTAATTTTGGATTTTTTGAGATATACGAGATATTCAAATTAACGACATATTCTCAATTTACTTATCATTTTCGCGTAAAAAATAATTTTTGTGTAACACTGTTAGAAGAGGAAGAGTTGATATTTTAAACGATACCAAGTTTTTAATTTTCTGTTGACGCGTTCAAAAGTAATGATTATTCAAACAATGCATATTCTTTACACATTTGAATGTCTCGCTTGAATAAGGATATAAGCGAAATTTTTTTTTTTGAAACCGAGTTTTTTTGCATAATATGGTTTATCATGCAGTAATTTAGCTACATTTAGTCTTTTCCGGCCCAAAACTAAACTTTAAAGACGACTTTTGTTGTATATATATGTTTTTTTTTTGAGAAATTTAATCAACTTTAAAGGATAGACTTATGTATTTTACAGTGACATTAATGTTTATTTAACAAAATTTAAACATTTTTGCTACCTAATATTTTCAGAATATCCCAAAGTTATATTATTGATATTTTAAATTGCAAAAAAACTCTTTTAATCGTGAAATATTAACAAATAAAGTGATAACACCGGAAAAGCGTATATATCCAAATATAAGTGAAACATTATTTAACTATTATTTTGAAGACATTTTTAATTTTGACCATGGAAAACTAAAGAATTAAATGTAACATCGTTAGTCACTTACTACTTAGGTTGTAGTAGACTCAAAAACCGCGAGTTTTTGTTTAAGCGGGAAATAAACCTGTTTCATAGTTTCGCTCAAATTTTAATAAAATTCGTTAAACTATAAAAAAACTAAAATATGAATGTTTTATTTTCTGTACGCAATTTAAAGTGTTGGAATTTTTATATAGTGGTTTGAAAATCAGAAAAAAGTACAAAATTATTTTAAAAGCCAACTTAGAAAATCTATGAAAATACAAATATTTTATTTGTTTTTTATTAATTAATAATCATATAATTACAAATTATATACGTTGTAGCGAAAACAGACCAGTGCCTCTGTTGGGAATCGAACCCACGACCCCCGCACTGATAGGCCAGCACGCTACCAACTAGCCTACCGGGGAGCACAAAAATACAAATAAAAATGTAACATATACCCTTATTCCAATAAAAAAAAATTTCAAGTGCAAGTTTTTGCTACTTCTGCTTAATATAAGTTTGAATCAAATTTTGCACACAATACACTTGGCCTACATTTGCAGAGTAGAAAAAAATACAACTGAGGCTGTTTTCTCATGATATCAAACATCTTGATAACATCGAAATGAGTATTTTACTCCGTGGCAGCTCTCCTTGTTAGTACTTATTATAGGAAATTTATGATTTAGAGAACAAGTTTACAATTAAATACCCAACTTTTTTTCATTTACAATTAAAAAATAAATGGATTAAGGACATTTTCACACTAACAAGGGAGGTATCGCTACCCGGATCGGCTGATCTTGATGAACCTTAGAAAATGTTGTGTTCATTTTATTTTGTTCTATTTAAAGTACCCAGCAACATTTTTTAGAACAAATTACCTTTGAAACTGTTCTAGAACAGCTTTTTTTTAGAACCGGTTCAAGAACATGTTCCTGGTAGTCAACATGTAAGGGTTCACTGTCCCAGAACAAGTTCAATAACTGGTTCTAGAATGGGTTCTAAAGCGACCTGTTCTAGTTTGACGATAAAAAACCTATTGCATATAGGACAAACTCCATATAATAAAAATCGGTTGTAGAACAGAAATTAGGACCTGTTATATTACATTATAAGTTGTTCTACAACCTGTTATTTGTATTTTGCTATTTGACTGGGTAGCTATAGACAAATTTGGTACCAAATGAAAGCTTTTTTTGAACACACTTTTACTGGTGTAAAATTAGGTATACAGACTTTCAAGAATTGTTTTTATCAAAAAACATGTGTTTTGAGTAACATTAAATCTGACTTTTTATTAAGGAATTGTAGTTGTAAAAATAATGCATTCTAATGCCTATTTAATGTAATCGATATTCGAAATCGATCAGTTGTTATGCGACTTTTCCCGAAGTGCCTTTTTTTTCGCTATATATCAAATAATTTAAGAATGTGGCGACGCTGGGTCCACTTTACAGGCAATATGGATATCAAAATTTTTATTATCTTGTGTACTTTAACCCTGTGTACAAATAAATCTGGTTTTCACAAACTAAGGACAAGTTTTCATATAAAAACGAATTAATTTTCAACCCCGCTTTCTAACCCTGAAACGTGAGATTGCACAGCTAAAAAAAAAAATATGTGGTCCTCTGTTTTGATCATATACAACATATCTAAAGTTCATTAAAATCTGCGAGTTCGGATCGGTATACCTCCCATCAAAATACTAAAATAATTTATTCATAATTAAATAAATAAACCATACATTCAAACATAAACTTTGTAACACATAAATATTAAATTTTTTTATGTATATATTTACAACTAGTTGAAGTATTTAATTATATCATAAACATTTGCTAATCATAGTCATATAGAATATAGAAATAACACAGACATAATTCGATTTTACTATGTAGCTCTTCTTAAATATACAACAAAAACTATCTCGAGCCTTATTTTACATAGAGATTTCCTTTAAGATCTACTGCTTGCTTAGAAGCACAACCAGTCATAATACGAGGGCTGTCCCAAAATTAGTTTTAAGTTTCAAGGTGCCAAGTTGTTTAATATTTTTTTTTGGAGCCAGCAAAAGTAAACGATCTCAGTGAATTTGTAAACATGGAAAAAGTTGGTCACCGTTATGAAATTCAATACATTCATTTTAAAGCTCTTAGTCCAAATAATATTAAAGCCGAGATATATTCTACACTGGGGGAGTGGTGATCCTTCGATTACGACTATAAAATATTTTGGGACAGAGTTTAAACGAGTCCGTACGGGCTGCCTAGACGAACACCGTAGTGGTCTACCAATTAAGGTGTCTACACCAGAAACGGTAAAGAAAATCCACAAAATTGTGTTTTAGGTGCGTGAGCCGGCTGAAATTATAGGTGTTTCAAAAAGTGCTATTCATCACATATTGACCGAAAATCATTGCATATTGACCGAAAATTTGGAGATGAGAAAACTGTGCTAAAGATGTTGCCGCACAATAAAACAAAAACAGCGCCGTAAAGGCAAAGACAGTTCAACCTGCAGGCAAGTTCATGGCTTCTGTTTTTTTCGGATGCGCGTGGAATAGTTTTCATTAATTATCTTCAAAAAGCAAAAACAATCAACGCCAAATATTATGCTAACTTATTGCAGCATTTAAGAGATGACAATAAGCAAAAAAGGCTGCATTGGACGAAAAGGAAAGTTTTGTTTCATCTAGACAATTCACCAGTTCACACATCCACTATTGCAATAGCCAAAAACAATGAATTAAAGTTCAAATTACTTCACCAGGTTTCGCTTTCTCGGATTATTTCCCATATTTAAACTTCACAAAAAGGCTCAGTGGTAAAAGATTTGCCAACAATGAAGAGGTGGAGTCAGCGGTTGCTGTATACTTTAAGGAGCTCGACAGTGCATACTATAAACAGGATATCGAAGCTATTGAATATCGCTGGGAAAAGTGTATCGAACTAAAAGGAGATTATGTCGAGAAATGAAGAAAAATTTCCCCAAATTTGTTGTGTTTTCTTTGTTAGGTCGGCTAATTTTAGGACCGCCCTCGTATGTATAACAATCAGATATAAACATTAATTCCATTTATACTACTACACCGCAAAATCAGTTTTATTATGCCACTCGCCTTAAGACACTTAATAATCTAGAAAACAGTTAAATCTTTGTATTAGACAAAAATACGAGAAACAAATATGAGAAATGTATAATAGATTAGAAAAACAAAATGAAATCATAAACCAGGTGCGGATCCAGCTTTAAGGGGGGTGGGATTTTTTGATCAAAATTTTCTTACTTCAAAGTATTTGGTCTTTTGCAATACACTGCTTCTTCGGCATGCTTCTTCTATTTGGCACGCTTCTACACAGAGAGAATTTTAGTGGTCGAAAAATAATGAAAATTTTCAGTAAACTAATGAACTTTTTCTTCAAAACGTGAACGAAAATTTTCTTAAAATTAATGAAAAGCTACATACTTTTTATGACTTTTGTTTTTTAAAGAAACTTCTAATAAATGAAATTATATTTTTCATAAAATTTTCTGAAAACTTATATTAGTTTAATGAAAAGTTTCAATGGACGATTTACAGTTGATTCTATACAAAAATTCCTTAATATTATGCAGAGAATTCTCTCAATGTAGGAACCGACCGAGCAGTTTGTCAAAAAATATATTTTATTTAGAAAACAAGATTCGATATTGTACTGAGAGAATTATCTACATGATACTGAAGAATTTTTGAATTAAAACAATGAAATTGCACTGGAATTAGTTAATTGAATCTTTTCATTAAGCTAACGCAAGTTTACATAAAATTTTACGAAGAAATATAATTTTATTTACGTAAATTATGAAGAAGTTTCAATTAAAAACACGTTTCATAAAAAATAAGAAACTTTTCATTAATTTTAAGAAAATTTTCTGTTATTTTCTGAAGAAAAGTTTTATTAATTTACTAAAAATTCTTTTTTTCTCCCAACATAATTTTCTCTGTGTGAAAAAATGTTTTTAAACCAATTTATGGCGAGTATGAATGCCAAATTTAATAAAAAAGACGAAAAAAGATGTAAAAGAGAATTTGTTGGACTTGTAACAAAATTTTAATCTCAAGATCGCATCCGATCGGCCCCAAAAAATAGTTTTTATTAGCAAAATTAATTTTTCTTTATACATTTTCTCAACGAACTGTTCTGTCAGATACTCTTTCTCATCAAAAGAAAGTATTATTTTCTTGTACGTAAAATGACTAAATTTTTCGCCAAATATACTTATTTGGATAGAATTTTTAAAATTAAATAATATTTTCTTTCAAATTCTTTCATAACTCTATACTAATGTTTACTCCTGATTAGGAACTCACATACCTAATTTCAAGGGCCTAGCTTTGGCGGATTAGCCAGGAGGCCAAAAAGGAGATTTTTTCACTTTTTTTACCTCCCAGGGGAAATTTCCAAAAATCCCATCAATACAGATATCTACTCGTGAAAAAATGTCCATATCCCAAATTTCAAGTTCCTCGCTTAAGTGCTTTGACCAGGCCGCCAAGGGGAAAAGTTGTTTCCGCTTTTTGTCCCTCCCCGTTTAAATTGCCAAAAATCCGGCCAATACAGATATCTACTCGTGATTAGGTCCCTACATACCAAATTTCAAGTTCCTCGCTTTAGTGGTTTGGCCAGGCCACCAATGATTACACTTTTCCCCTTACTGCCCCTCTACTCTATGCAGATGTCTTATCCTGATTGGGAACCCATATACCAAATTTCAAGTTAATAGCTTCATCGGTTTGGCCAGGCCGTCAAGTGGAGGCTTTTAGCTTTTATTTTACCACGTTTCTGGACAAAATTCTAGCAAATTGAAGTTGGGTCATATCCGAACACATATTGAAAAGTTCAGCTTTCTATCCCATGGGGTTTATCTATGACATTTCCCCTTATTACCTCCTCCCCTTGGGAATTTCCAAAAATCCCGTCTTATCGGACGTCTACGCTAGGTTATGGATCTCCAAGCCCCATGTTGGGGAATTCCCTCTTTTCCCCCCTGTATCCACGCCTGCATAAACTAAGAGGAAACTAAAGCATAAACAGCTATACATACAACACATACATATAAAAACAGGCTGGTAATGCATTTATGTATGTGTACCCGTTATCAAAATCAGAAAACTTAACCTCACATCCATTTGAAATCATTCACATTTAGACACACTCATACATTTGTGTGTGTATATAAATTCTTCATCGGAAGTACATAAAAGTACTATGACGATGACATTATTGTCAATTCTTAGATATTTAACATTAGTACTCAATATATACAAACTCATTCACCGATATGTAAATACACACATACTAGGCTGCTTCTTATTTTTGAAAATGTGGACGGGACAACCCTCAGTTAGAATAAGATGAATGAAAAAAATAATTCTCAATTGTTATCTAAATTTCGAAAAATTTTGGAGTCGCTAGAAATTTACCCAATTTTCAAAAAGGACATATTTTCATAAATGTCCTATTTAAAAAAATTACAAAATACATAAATATTCAATTTTTTGTGTGTTACATACAATCTCAAGTACCCAATAAAAATATAGTTAATTTTTAAAAGATTGGTAACCTATTAACCTATGACAAAAAAAAATTTCTAAAATTTTGCATTATTTTCAAAGCTCTAATTATGAATAAAAACTAAAACAAAATTTAAAATTGCAACAATCACAATAATACATCATAGGAATTAAAAAAAAAAATAATAATACTGAAGCGATCCCTCACTCCACTCGGCGTGTGGACCGATTTAATTTTGGGGAATTTGGAGGAAAATCAGTATTTTTGTAAAAAAAAAGTATTTTAAAAGTATATTTTTGGTGAAAGAAACTAATTTTACATTGTTAATTATTTTATATGATGACAATTACTTAGTTTCAAAACATTAAATATTTGGCGCATTGCTAACCCATGTTTTCCGTCGGACTAAAAATGCAAAAGCAAGTAACTAATATATTTACTTTTTTTACAGGAGAAGCAAAAAACGTTCACAGATATTTTAACAATATTGTTAGTAAAACTGATAGTTTTAATCATAGAACTAAACAATTTTGTAGATAAATGTAGCTCGATATAGTGCTTTATAATCACTCAACCCTACTTCAATATTTTACAGTCCAACCAAAGAAAATGCTCGAAAACTGAAACATATAAGATTCGAACTTTATTTATAAAACCGCTATTTTAGAATTTTAAAATATTGTGTAAGCATGTAGTTTAGCCAAATGAATCATAATTATCAATAAAACCGGGTTCTTTTTGTTAGTTACGTAGTTTTGCATTTCAGCTAACGATATAATAAACTTGAGGTTAGTATAATATTTTCAAATAAAAAATTAAAAATTCTAATACATGCCAAAAATAGCTCATCATTAAAATCACCTCCTGTACAAAATCCGTTTTCGATTTTTTTATCGGCACTTTATCGGACCTCGTCTTAATTGAACTATAATTCTTTAATAAAACGCCAGTTTTAATATCTTTTAAAACACATTTTTTTGAATAACAAAAATATTTAAAAGTTATCGTACAGGTTTCGTGTAGCAGTTAATGCATCTCCGAAAGCTTTTTCATTTGGTACCCCATTTGTCTAAATTTTCTATAAAACAATTCAAAGTAAGCCGAAAAAAACGAAAAAAGGGGTAATTTTTGACCACACTTTTTAACCCTTAAACATCAGATTGGGCCGCGAAAAAAAAAAAATACGTGTCCCTTATTTTTGGTTTCTTTATCACATATTCAAATTACATTAAGATCGGCGAGAACCCAACGGGAGACTCCCATTGTAAGTAACTCTGATGTAATAAAACAATTTACAATGTAAAATTAATTTCTTTCAGCAAAAAAATATTTTTAAAATTTTGACTTTCGTCCATATCCACCAAAATTAAATCTGTCCACACACTAAGTTGATAGAGTCCCCTTTGATATTATGTTTTTAATTATCATGATGTGTTTAAAAAAAGAAACGCACACAATTTTGTTAATATTTGAAATTTAAATTGTTTTTTATTCATTATTGAAGTTTTGAAAAGAATGCACAATTTTAGTCAATTCTTTGGTCTAGTGTAACAATCTTCTAAAAACTAAATATTTTTTTCTGCGTGTTTGGGGTTAAATATAATAATAATAAAATATTAATTTTTTTACTGTTTAAAAATTAAGTATTTTTATGAAAATATGTCCTTCCTGAAAATCGGTAAAATTTTCAAAGTCTTGCAGCAACACCTATTTTTTTTTTGAAAATTTCGAAAAAAAATTTTTATGAATTTAATGAATCTAACCCATCCAAAATACGTCAATTTGCTTTTTAACGAAGCAGCCTAACACACACACTCACACAAAAGTAGGTCTAATAATGTTGCTAGCAATTCTATAAACTTTATAGTATAAAGTATGATTATCACCAATAATGATGATGATGTTGTAAAATGAGTGTGTTAATAGGTTTCTACAGTACACTGAGCGAAAAAAATTAGTAAAAATGTTTACTAAAACTGCTAAAAATTTGTTAAAACTGACTGCAGAAAAAATTGCTAATAGTATAGTAAAAATTAATCTGTTAAATCTACGAATATTCAGTTTTATTAGATATAAATTCTAGTTAATTGAAAGTAACAAATTAATGTGCTAAAATCAGCAAAAAATTTGCTAAATACTGGTAGATGTACAAATCATAAAAAACTTGAATTATTAAAGTTTTTTTTTTTTGATTTCTTTAATGCGAATAAAAATCTGCTCTTAGGAAATCAGCAATCTACAATTTTTCGCAAAAATTTCTGTTGATTTGAACAAAGTATACTGTAGCGACAATTTTGTTGTTATTACAGTTTTTATTTTTAGTCTACTAATAGTTAGTAAAAGATTTTGCTAATTTTAGCAGAGTTAATTGCTTTTTCCAATTAACTGCAATTCAACTTGAATATAACTACAATTTTGTAAAGTTCAGAGTCTAATTTTTGCTGTTTTTATTTTACTAATTTTGAATATTGTTTTTAATAACAAAAAATTAGTAGATACTATCAAAACTTTAATTAGGATTGAAAAAAAAAAAATCAAGGTATAACGAATAACGGTATCGATTTTTTGTTTCGGTATTGGTATATTATTAAGATAAGGATACACAGAAGAAATTATCAACCTAAAATATCTAATTAAAGATTTAATTTAATTTATATTTGTTTCTAAGCAAATATTTAATTGAATCGATTAATATTTTAATTGACTTTTAAATATATAAATACATATTTTATTTTAGACGTAATTCTCAAATTTTTTTTTCATACACTGTAGCTTAAATAGAAAATTTTCATTATAAAGTACCAAATGCATTTGAAGTTTACAAACAAGCACATACACAAAAATACAAACAGACGCAGCATTAACAAAAACACACATACCAACGTATCGTTCCCACATATGTTTTTTTTGTGAGTATCATATTTTTTTTGTAGAAGTTATTTATAACTTGTTTTCCTTTTTAATTTTCAATAAAAGTTTTAATTAATATTATCATTTCCGTGATAGGTGCAAAATCAATTAAAATATTAATTGATTCAATAACTTTTTTAATTAAAACCTGTTTTTAGTTTTTTCTGTGTATATAAAAATATTTTAAAAATAACAAGCACAACAAACCAACATTTTCTACATTCAACAAAACTTAGTGTAAACATTCTCCTAGTTAATATGGTGTTTATTATTTTTTTCTTTCACAATTCGTTATAGTTCACGTTAAGTGGCTGCTCAAATTATGAGATTTTTAACAAATGTGTAAGAAATACAGTGGTTAACTTTAATGGATACACTTTTGGACAAATTTTATTAAAAACGCTGTAAGTCATGAGCCGTTGAAGTGCAATTAAAGTTGGGAAATATGTAGCCATTTATGTACCAGTTCGATATTTTTTTAAATAAAATGCCGTTATTTGCTAGTGGTAAAAATAATTTGGTTCAAATGAGATTAATTTATTGTTGCGGGATATTTTTCAATGGATTTTCATAAATTGTAAGTCTAAATTTATCTTCGCAGATACAAATTATTATATATGGTTATATATGAATATGCATGATGCCATGTATGATCATATATGGGTTCATACATGGAAACAAAAAGTTCATATATGGAAATGTATGATATCATGTATTGAAATAAATACTAAATATGGTTCCATATATGATATTAATTTTATTATGTGACTTCATATGTGATTATATATTAATTTATATGTGATTATATATTAAATTATATAATAGATTCGCTAATAAAAACATTTAAGTTTTATTGCAAATTATGTTTTATATATATTTGAAATACACACAGAGAAAAATTTAGCTCTCTGCCAAGTGAAATTCGGTTACTTCGACTTAAATTCGGTTATTAAGAATTTCGGTCAGTTAGTTCAACTGAACATTGGCAACAAAGTTTGGTTAACGCAACTGAATTTTTGTTGCAACACCCAAAATATTCACAAATCGTATATAAATATCGTGGTACTAACTGAATTTATAAGTTGTTACTATTAAAATACATTTTTCAATTCGGTTGGAACTTTATTTCTCTGTGTGTAGATATATTAAAATATTTAGTTTAGTTTTTGGAAAAATTTGTTACAAATTTATTTCGCGATTACATCTGATACGCGGTTTTCTTCACCACTAAGTTTTTATGCTGTAGAGGGAATGGTTTATCATGTATGTCGATTTAAAAATTATTTTTAAGCCCCAAATTAAAATTTTTATATATTGTAAGTGATACTTTGAGTTAATTGCAAAATAAATTTCAGAAAAATTAATTTTTGGGTTTTTGAGATATTTCCGAATTAAAGAGATTTTTTTCAATTTCGTTATCCTTTTTGAGGAACAAATGCTTTTTGTGCAACACTGTTTAAAGGAGAGGATTTGATCTTTAAAATTACACTAAATTTTTAATTTTCTGTGACAAGTTCAAAAGTTTGGATAATTTAAACATTGGTTATTTTTTTTACATATTTGTTAAAAAAAAAGCACAAAGCAGCGACTAAACGAAAACTATTACGTATTTTCATAAAAGAAAAAGTACGTATGTAAACTCCACATCTTCTAGGAGAATATAAACAACAAGTTCAATTAAATTTGAAATACCTCTATCTGAAAAGAGTGTCTCAAGTTTTAGAAAGCTCTCTTTAACCGATACCAAAACATTAATTATGGTAATACCGGTATTATTGAAAAAATTTTAAAAATATATAAAAACGTTTTAAGTTATAAAAAAAACATAAATTGATTAATTTTTATATAAAGTACTTATTGTAAAGTACTTATGTATGTACATTTTTTCAAAACAACGTAAAATTATAAAAAAAAATATTAAATATTCCAAGTTTAAAGTTTATTTGGAACACCAACTTACTAAAAATATTTAATATTTGCTTTGCGATCATATACGATAAATTTGTATAGCAATATTGAATTAAAAATATTTTTTTGTTTAACAAAAATACAAATGATCTTGAACTTGAATAATCATGCTTACATAAAAATAAAATTATAAATTGAAATTGATTAACAATTTTCGGATAATTTATATAAACAATTGTATTGTATTTTTTGCCCGAATAACATACATTTTTTTTAACCGATTTAATACCGGTATCGTACCATAATTAGGGCAACGTTTGCGATTTACCGGTATTTTAAAATTCAGATGTTTTCTTATTGTATTGGTTATAAATTTGAAACGGGAAACGGTATTTAAAAGGTATCGGTGGCCAACCTTGCAAAAATTCGCGAAAAATTAAGAAAAAAATCGTTTATATTGAAAAAAAAAACCCCAAGTTGGATAGAATCGTCAAAATTAAAAAAATAAATAGAAAATTAAAAAAGTTTCGACATAAATTAAAAAAAAAAAACGGCAAAATTTATTTATTAAAAAAAAATCGATACTATTTAAAAATGTTTCCAAAATTTGAAAAAAATCCCCAAAATTAAAAAAAAAACTTCAAAACTTAAAAATATCGCCAATATTTGATAATTAGTTGCAATTGAAGAAAAACAGCTCAAAGTCGCTTAAATAAAAAAACGCTAAAATTGAAAAAAAATCGCTAAAAATTAAAAATAACCAATATTTAAAAATTTACCAAAATTTAAAAAAGTCGTTAAATAAAAATGTGGGCTAATTTGAATCGACATTGTATCTGTTATAAATTTGAAACGGTTAACGGTATTTAAAAGGTATTGGTGTCCAACCTGGCAAAAATTCGCAAAAAATTAAGAAAAAAAAACCAAATTGGATAGAATCGTCAAAATTAAAAAAAATAAATAAAAAATTAAAATAGTTTCGACAAAAATTAAAAAACAAAACGGCAAAATTTATTTATTGTAAAAAATCGATACTATTTAAAAAATTTTCCAAAATTTGAAAAAAAATCCCCAAAATTAAAAAAAACTCCAAAAGTTAAAAATATTGCCAATATTTGAAAATTAGTTGCAATTGAAGAAAAACAGCTCAAAAATATCTTCAAAATCGCCTAAATAAAAAAACGCTTAAATTGGCAAAAATCGCCAAAAATTAAAAATAATCAATATTTAAAAATTTACCAAAATTTAAAAAAGTCGTTAAATAAAAAACTGGACTTATTTGAATCGCCAAAATTGCAAAAAAAAGAGAAATTTATTTAAAATCCATCTAATCTTATTAACAAAAAACGCCCAAATTACAAAAGTAATAAATTTTAAAACGTCCATATCTATAATTTTGGCTTTTTTTCAAATTTTGGCAAATTTTTCAAATATTAGCGATTTTTAAATCTTAAATTTTGGCAGTTTTTTCACATTTGTTGTCATTATGGATTATAAAAGCGGGATACTTTAAGTGCACCAAATTTATTTTCAATTAAACTTTTAATACATATTATTAAACTTTTAATTGAAAGTGAGTTTTGAAGTATGAAAAAAGTTTAATTGAAATTTTATTGACAACAACTTTTTCTGTGTATATTCAATAATTTCTATGAGTGCTATACTTTTATCTACAAACAACACATCTCACTTCATATTGAAATATCCATCTCTATGATGTTAAATACTAATTTTTATTCAAATATGTTTGAGCTTATGTGTGTGTTTGAGTTTGGTAGTACACTTAGGAAATTATGTTGGTAAAGACGACTGCAATTGTAGTCAAAAACAAATGAAATTTCATTTAAAATAAGGACGACTTACATTTCATTAAATTCAACTAACATTGTCATTTGTTTTTTAATGTTCAAAAAATGACTAACAATTGTAGTAAAAATGAACCACATGGTAGTAAAAAATAAACCAAAAATTTTTTTTATTATTTTTTAAATAACAAAAAACAACTGTAAAAAATGAATGTAAAAACATAAAACAGTCATTTGATGTGAGTTGTTTTTTTAAATGAACTACAAGGTTAGTTAAAAATTTTATTTGTTCTATAAATGACTTACGTTTACATTAAAAATAATGAAACTGTATTACAACCCAAACAACTACATATTTTTAAAGCAGAAGTTCCCTGAGTGTATAGTTTGAAATGTTTTGACATCGATTAGACTAAATTGTGTTAAATAGATTATGATATAATACGAGAGAGAGAGCCATGTCATGATAGGACAATGGTTTCTGGTTTAGAATTTTAAAAATATTTATTTTTGTACTTTAGAACTAATATTATGGTTGATTACATTCATTTGTTGGCCAATATTATCACACTTGCTTAAAGTGAATTGAATGAAATTTAATGTAATATTATTTAGCGGTTTGTAGCGCAGCACTACCCAGTAGAGAAACGGTAATGCCATATCATTATTGTTTGGACTACCAATAACGACACAAGCTTGCAAACTGCATTACTTTAATGAAAATAATAATGAGTTACTAATATCTACTTAAATATCCCATTAATTCAATACAAAAAATAATGCGATACTCATAAATACTTATTTTTATTATTATTTTAAATATTATGTAATGATTCAAAAATGTTTTAATTTTGGTATTAAAAATACAAAAATTGCTTTCTGAACTTTATATATTTTCATATATTTAGTTAGAATAATTTTCTACCTCAAGTCTGAAATCTAATATGGTATTGTCATATTAGATTTTAGTAGTTGCTTATCAAAAACATTGATAATTTTCCTGATAGACAATATAATGGTTTCATAGGCATCACCCTAATCTTCATTTCAAAGCAAAAGAAACCGATAATGGTCTTAACTCAAACCGAAACGTTATATACACCTAGGGTTTTTAACGCTGGAATTCCCGGGAGTTTTGGTCTGGGATTAACAAAAAAAACATTAAAACAACCATATTTGGTAACTAAAAAAATGTGTAAAAACAAAAAAAAAAAAAAAAAAAAAAAAAAAAAACTCAGAAAACCTAGAAAGTCATGAAAGTTTTTTAATTTTTTACCAATTTTGTTTTTCAAATTTTGATCAAATTCAATAACCAATCTAGACTTTACTCTTACTCTTAAATATTGTATATATAAAGGACATAGACATAAAATAGTTTATTCCACTATACAAAACTAAAAAATTTTTAAAAAAGGAATATTTAGAGTGGTTTTTAGTAAAATAAATGTTTAAAAATATTAATGAATTAAAAGGGCTCTGTCGGTAAATTTAAACATATTTTGGTTTTACCTAAAAAAAATAAGCTTTCACTAACAAAATATTTGAGAAATCTACAGGGAAATCTTGACGGAAATGTTCGAAAAACTTTCCCGATTCCCGGAAGTCGAAAAATGTCGTGAATTTAAAAACCATACATACAACAAACAAAAACAACTCCATGAGAATGTGTCTGCCTTTCGCCCGATTACTGAATGTGCATTTAAAACTTAACAAATAGTTAAATTATAAAATTTATATGGGAAACAACAACAAATGTGTCAGTTAAAGTCCCAGTTAGTAGCTAACCGAACATTCAGTAATCGCTCCTAAGTGTATAAACTGGCTGATTTGGTAAACCTAATTATAAAATCAAAATTATTTGAAAATCAACAATTTTTTACATATCAATATACTTTGTATATCATTACATATAGTATGTGTGTTTGTTGTATTACAATTTATAAAACAACATATATCCCAACAACCAATGTTTGTATGAGAAGAGCCGTGGTATGCTAATTGTTCAAAAATGTTATAATTTTTATATTTTTATAAGACAACAGCTTAAAATCTAAATATCTTTTAATATAAGCAAATTCCTGTAAATTTCGGTGTACTGTAAAGATAAAAAAACTAATTTTGAAGTTACAAACCTTTATTGAAGTTACAAACCTTAAGTTTACTGTCTCAGCGAAATTGCAAATTTTTTATTTTTTAGCGTTAAGATTTTGTTTTTTGCTTTATTATTTCTGTTATTTATTTTTGAAAATTAAAACCAATTCAGATAAATATCTTTCGGTTGAGGTTGTAACCAAAATCTTTAGAATGTATTTAACGCTTTTTAAATTTGGGCACTACAACCAAAATCATTGCTAATATATGGAGGAAAATGTAAAACGTTTATAGAAATGTTGAGGTTAAGAAGAAGAATCAACGTTTTTCTCTAAAAATTATAAACACTTTTTTTTAAATCACACTAGACTAGTTGCTTGCCTTTTTATGGACAGGCTCATCAGTGATTTTTCACTTAAATTGTATTATTATTTGTGCCTTATAATTGTCAGATTGTCTCTATATGATACATTTTTCAACAGTCAGGAAAAGACAAACGGACCACCGCTGGCAAAGCACATTAGCAAGTTTTACAAATATTGGCAAAATTTGATTTCCCAAGCCCAAAACGATAACATCATTAGACAAAAGTCTGTTCAAAAAGTCTCGGACAAGCACTGGGAAAATAACATTACTAACGTTGGCGAAACCATGAAAAAGGTGGTCTAAAAATTTGTCTTCCAAAATACAATTTAAAAAAGTTCATGCAGAATTTTTTTGGTTCCGCCGGAATTCGAACCCTGGTCGCCAGATTTCAATCCGACTGCTCTAACGACTAAGTTAACCAGACATAATTCTTGATAGATTAAAACATAAATGAATGATAACTGCTGGCTGACAGTTGGTTGCTCAAAGTGTCAGCACTGGCATAAGTTCTGATGGAAACAACAAAACAAAAAGTTGGCTTTAAAAAAAAAATTGGTTTCCAGAAAACAAAAAAAAAAAAAAAACTATTTTATATGAAAAAAATATTAAAAAGTATAAAACAATCAATGAAAAACTGTTTGCTTAAAACCGGGCTCAAACTCGGAACCTTTCGACTAGAATTTTGTTTAACAAAACAATAATTTTTATGAAATAAATACTTTGCCAGTGTTTAGACTTTTGAGCTCCTGCTAATTTCTACCTGGATAGCACTGGGAAAACATTTTTTTCCAAACGTTGGCATAGTGATCTCAGCAAATTCTTTGCCAATATTTTTTTTTGTAGACCATTGAAATTATTGTAAAACAAATACTGGCTTAACGCTTTTTGGAAACGATGGTAAAGCGTATTAAACATGTATTCTGCCAGTAGTTTATTTACACCTCCTTTGTTAGCCAGTGGTATACCAGGGCTTGAAATTTGATGGTTGTTATTCTAAAAATTGAATATTTGTGTTTGTTAGTGTTGATCACTTTTGAGTATAATATACAATAACAGAAAAGCTAATAGGAAAGAAAACTGCAATTTAGCTGCATTACATTCGTTGTCCTAATGGGCGACTTAAATGCACAATTAGGTTCCGATAATACAGGTCGGGAGCATGTAATGGGCAAACACGCAATTGGAAGACTTACTGAAAACGGTAGCCTCTTCACTGAAGCATGCAGCAACGCCAATCTTGTGATAGGGGGCACCCTATTTCCTCACAGAAGAGCTCATAAAACCACTTGGGTTTCTCCAGACAGTGCAACGGAGAACCAAATCGACCACATAGCTATAAGCAGGACCTGGCGCAGAAGCCTTCTGGATGTGCGTTCGAAACGTGGTGCGGATTGCAACTCAGATCACCATCTAGTAATTGGTTGCTTACGAATAAAGGTTGCTGCTATACGTAAATCTGAAACTACGGCGCAAAAATTCGACGTACCTAAGCTCAAAAGCCAGGAAATACTAAACAACTACGTATTAGAATTGAGATCTGGACTATCTGTGCAACAATCACATCCTGCCCCTGACTGGATGTCAATAAAAAGTCATTTTGTAGATGCTGCAAGAGAACACATCGGTATTAAAACTCCTAAAAGAACCAAATGGATGTCTGAGGCCACCTGGAACCTCATTCTCGAAAGGAAGGACTTAAAAGAAAAAATAAATGCAGCCAGAACACGCGGTGAGAAGTCCTCGCTAAAAGGGTCATATTCCCAACAAGACAAACTGGTCAAACGTAGCACTAGAAATGACGAAAGAAGGTGGTATAACCAACTCGCGTCTGATGCTCAAAAAGCTTTAACAGAGCATAGATCTAAGGATCTATATAGTAATACCAAGAGGATCACCGGTAAAAAAACTTTCAAATCAAAGACCTCTTAAGAACGCCGAAGGAGATCTAGCAACATCCATGAAAGATCAGTTGGAAATTTGGAAACAGCATTACTCCGATATGCCTTCAATGACAACCTCCAACTTCGCAAATTTATTTACCTGTGATTCTCATGTAGTAAGGCAAGATATCTCCGTAGAATGCTCAGCCTTAGCAGAAGTTATCGCTGCAATAAATTCCTTGAAATCAAGTAAGGCCCCTGGAACCGACAATATATCGCCTGAAATGCTTAAAGCTGACTCGCATATCACAGCCAGCATATTGATTCAAAATTTCTGGCGCACACACGAACTTCACTCGAATTTAAAAGAAGGCCTTATAGTTAACATCCCCTAAAAAGGAAACCTGTCTGAATGTAGGAACTGGAGGAGCATCACCATCCTTAGTGCAGTTAATAAAGTAATAGCCCAGATAATAAACAAGAGAATATCCGACACTGTATACGTATAATTTTAGAACAATCACCAGAACTTCGCTCACCGCTTTACCTGGTATTTATCGATTTTGAAAAAGCTTTCGATACAATAGATCAAAACGCAATATGGGGGCGCTCTTGCCTGCAAAGGGGTTCCTCCTAAAATCATTAGCCTTACCCAGTCTTTATACTGTGATGTTAAATGCCGTATTGTCCACAATAATGCTCTGAGTAGCAGTTTTAATGTCGTGGCTGGCGTCCGCCAGGGCTGTGTGTTATCACCCTTGCTTTTTAACATCGTTCTAGATGTTATAGTTCGCAATGCTACTAGAGTAAATAGAGGTATCAGCTGGGGTCTCAACCAACAACTCGAGAGCCTTGAGTACGCAGACGATATCTGCTTATTTTCCCACAGCCATGAAAATATGAAATCGAAGCTAAAGTGCCTCGAAACAGAGGCTGCAAAAGCTGGCCTGAAAATAAACATTGGCAAGAGTAAAGTAATGCGCTGCAATACCGTGAACAATAACAAATTTCGCATAGGAAATATTGAATTGGAAGAGGTCACATCATTTTGCTACCTGGGTAGCATCTTAACAAATACAGGTGGTTCCAGCAAGGATGTTGCGTATCGAATATCTAAACCCAACCAAGCATTCGGTACCCTCCGGTCGATATGGAAATCTTCTGCATTATCCAGGTACACTAAGATAAGCATCTTTAACTCCTGTGTCAAATCTGTGCTGCTTTATGCATGCGAGACGTGGAACACAACAGAACACGAGATAAACTCCCTACAAGTGTTTGTTAATCGATGTTTCCGAAGAATCCTAAAAGTTTTTTGGCCAATGGAGAACTTTGGAGACAAACAAACCAGCGGGCAATCCATATAGAAATAATGAATCGCAAATGGCGTTGGATTGGTCACACGCTGCGCAGAACTCCAGGTGACGTTGCTAAAATCGCCATTGAGTGGAACCCACAGGGTAGGACGAGAAGAGTAGGCAGACCGTCTCACACATGGCGCCGTCAACTGAATATAGAAGTCATATCTACTGATCAAAGCTGGGGAGAAGTGAAGAGAATATCATCCAACCGGTCCGAATGGAATAAATTCGTTGTGGCCCTTTGTTCCCAATAGGAACCACAGGACATAATATATATATATATTCGAGGCCATACTTGGGTGAGATTGCTAAACGGTCATGACTTGGTATTGTTACGTTTGCAATGTAAGAAGAAGCGCAGGTTTGATTCTTACAGCCGCATGTTGTTGAAAAATTTATCATATAGAGACAATCTGACAATTATAATACGCAAATAAAAAAATTTAAAAAAAAAATAAATTCACTGATGACGAATGGCCATAAAAACGCAGATACTAGTCTACTCTGATTGAAAAATTAATAGTGTTTATAATTTTTAGATAAAAACCTTTATTTGTCTTCTTAACCTCAACCTTTCTAAATGAACTCGGTCGGGAAAACAGTTTTTGTACTCGTTGTAATCTCCTTATAGTAAAGTATAAACTAATATTTTGGTATAACACCGATTTTTGTGTAATTCTAGTAAAATTGTGTTAAACACTTAAAAAAAATCGTAGTTGACTGATTTCCAATTGACTTTTTTTTGTGTGTAGTTAATTATTTTCGCAAAATTATTTAAAAAATTGTTTTCAAATAAATAAGTAACAAATTACGATTACAAGCATTGAAGGTTTTTCCTTAAAAGGCGCCTTAAACTATTAAATTATTCCATAAATTTATCTCGACCATGCCAAAGAAAATCACACAACATTTACGTTTAAAATATGTCTCCAAAATTTATGACTCTGAAAGAAAAAATTTAACATTACAAAATGTTTATACTCTTAGCAAACAATAGATTGTTAAACATTTTGCTTCTCATCATAAATTTAAAAAAAAACAAAATGTTTTCTATCTTTCCCCATACATAGAGAGATACATCCGATGATGATACAACTTCTTACTTTATGGAAACTATAGAAATCAACAAGTGCGCTGTTATGTGGTGCCATTTAACTTGTCCGACTTTTGTACAAAAAAAAACCCTATACAACACTATATATATATATATCCCACTGTTTGTGATGATGATTATGATAAAATATTATTATTGTTAAGTTGTCATTATTATTATTATTGCTGGAATTGTAGCAAATAATTGTTTTTCATTTAGTACAACTGTGTGAAATCGACACTTACTGTGCAAAACATTTTTGTTAAGCATGAAACCATGAAATGGAAAGAAACGTATTGAGGAAAATGTAAGTGTTTGTTTATACATAAAGTGTGAATTATTTAATAATCATGACTAAAACAAATTATTTTTAACACAAACAAATAGTTGCAAAATGTAAGAGAAACTGTTTAAGGGACTGAAATTAAGATGTTTCTGAATTCAATTAAAAGTTTAATTGAATTTGGTCGTATTAATTAAATTATAGCAACAATTAAAATAATTTGTAATTATTTTTTATTTTTTTTTTTTATTTTATTAATTAATAATCATATAATTACAAATAATATACTATTACCCTAACCGATCACTAGCTACTATGGATTTCGTTGCGTTGTAGCAAAAACAGACCAGTGAATCTGTTGGGAATCGAACCCACGACCCCCGCACTGATAAGCCAGCACGCTACCAACTAGCCTACCTTGGCTCCCAAGTTTGAACTATTTAATTGATTTACCCAACAAAAAATATAAGGTGGCGCAAAAGTAATCCTCGTATTTGAAAATGCTATACATAATAAATACATAATAAAAAAAAACATCGGAAGGTTATTTTTGCGCCACCTTATATTTCTTAGCCAGAAGGACTTTCGAAAGGCATTTTTAAATAACGAAGAGCTTTCAAAGCAAATGCAGATGGCATGATTTTGGTTTGCGATGTCCCACTTGGTATGTCTCTTTTAAGCAGGTGAAAAGCGCTTGTTTCATGTGCTCTAAGAAGCAATAGGCAATACAAAGCGCTTTTTTTTTGTGTGTTGAAATCATTAGTGTTCCTTGGTATGCATTCTTTACTGCTTCCAAAATAGCGCTTCACCACCTTGCATACAATAAAGCAATTACGGAAGGCATTCTGTTGTGCTTTTCTAAATGCCTTCTTTAAAGCAGGGAATAATGCTTGCAACGAAGCAGTAAATAATGCAAACCATGAAGCACTAATTTTATCAGCAAACAAGAAAGAGGTTTTTATTGCCTACGAAGGCATGAATTTATTGCTTCTTAGAGCACATGAAAGAAGCGCTTTTCACCTGCTTAAAAGAGACATGCCAAGTGGGATATCGCGAACAAATATGGATTTGTTGCTTCTTAGTGCACATGCAAGAAGCGCTTTTCACCTTCTTTAAAGAAACATGCCAAGTGGGACATCGCGAACAAAAATCATGCCTTCTGGAATTGTTTCGGTAGCGCTCGGTAGTCAAATAATGCCTTCCAAAACTGGCTCTGGGTAAGCACAATTTTGTGCTGGGTAGTTTCAATTAAGATTTTTTATTTTTTTTAAATTTTATTAAATAAGCAAATGTTTTCAAATGTGACCTGTTCCCTAAAGTGAAAACTGCTGTCACCAAGTTTCGTGGTGTTATTGTGTTCTTGCAAAAAAACGCAATATAAAGTGTAATTTTTCGTAAACATAAAATCTAAGTAACAAACAAGTTTTAAACAATTTTCCAAATCGGACTTACACTCACAAGAAATTTTCCATAAAAGTTCAACAGTTATTTAAAAATTTCATCGGTAAAGTTGTTTTAGAGGAATATGCAGTTAAATTATCAAAGAAATATATTTTTTAATTTTCTGTCTGTTATTCAATAACCAAAATATACAAAAAAAACATACTTACGGTAAAATTTAAAATATTCAGTTATGATTTTTTATTTAAAACAAAAAGTTCTTATATTATATTGAGTATTGAAACAAACGAAAACAATCTATTATTTTTGTTGATTTTGTCAATTAGTTTAGTAGTCCTTTAATAACTGATTTTCAGTTAATTTAATGTGTGTATTCAGTAGTCTTTACGGAAAAAATATTGTGAGTGTATTTAAAGAGTTAGAATTTTATTTGTAATTTTAATAAATCAAATTGATTCCATAAAAAAATAATAAATAAGAAGTTTGAAAAATTAAGTTTTTATAATGTTCCCTAAAGTGGTACTTTGTTTGTTCCCTAAAGTGGGCCTTTGCTATATTTTCTCTTTTTTAAATTTTTTTGATGGGTTTTAAGTTTTAAGTTTTTTGAAATTTTTAAAAATTTTGTCAAATACGGAAATGTTCCCTAAAGTGAACCTTTTTTTTTTTTTTTTTGTATCGTTTAATAAACATGTCAAAACTGCTAACTGTCACTGAGTTTAATTACCGGTATCACTATTTTTGTCTCGCTGTTTCTTGCAAAAAAAACGTAATATCAAGTGTAATTTTTCGTAAACATTGAATCTAAATAACAAACAAGTATTAAACAATTTTCCAAATCGAACTTTTTTAATCAGTTAAAATTTTATATACAATTTCAATATAGCAAATTGTTTGCATAAAAAATAAATAATAAATTATAAATAATAAATTTGAAAAATTAAATTTTTAATAATGTTTCCAAAATTGGTACTTTGTTGCCCAAAGTGGACCTTTGTTATAATTTCTTGTTTTTAAATTCTTTTTGATGGGTTTTAATGTTTTAGCATTTTTTATATATTTTATGCATGACTTTCCTTATTCTTGTCTATTTTAGTCAATTCTTCGACATTAATGACAACACCAGAAATGTATATTGAGAGATGTATTGGTTTCCAGAAACAAAGAAACTCTCATCTACCGATACAGAATATGAAAGTTTTCGTATTTTATGTTTTGTATTTTATGTTTTTATGTTTATAGCCAAAACAAAAATTTAACAATGCAAATTAAATTAATTGTTTCTTATGAAAACGCCCAGTTCATATAAAAACTAAGGACGTATTTATCTGCAAGAACTGTGATTCTAATTGAAAATAACAATAATAATAATTAGGGCAAGGAATTTTATGCAAATCTCGATGTTAATGATAAAACTGAATTAAATTCCAATTAAAGAAGTATGATGTTCAATTAAAAGCTGCTAACTTTAATATTTTAATGGTTAAATTACATTTATACTTCTTTTATTTATTAGTTTACTTAAAACATTACATTACATTAAAAAATGTATAGAGCAATTCCATATGAAAACGATCAAAATTGGCATATTTTTGGACGACCCCTCTCCGATTTTAAAATAAATAGTCTCAATCGATTGCCCAGCAAAAAATAATGTACCTACATATTTTTTTTTTTTATAGTGACTGGTTTAGTGGTGGTGTGCACCACTGTCATGTGACAAAATTGAAGAATTCTTCATAAGGGACCTCATTGAAACTACTAAAGCGATCGCAACGAGTGATGATAGCTCGTTGAAAAGGTATTGAATCAGGCTTTAATTGAAAAATAAAATTTTCCTAATTTTTCTCAGAAATTTACCTTTTTTCTTATGAAAATTAAATTTTCCCATGAAAATTAAATTTTCCGATTTTCCACAGAAGTTCCTAAATTTTCCGGCTAATTTTATTTTTTTTTGGATTCCTCATAATTTTTGCTTTAAGAATCAGCAATAAAAAAATGGGCCCCGACTCCTTGTTTGGACAGGAGAAGAGCATTTAAGAGACCACCTTGTTCTCATTGTTTTTATATTTTTTATAATTGAATTATTTTTAATTATTTAACAAGAAAAATGAGGAAAATTTTATTTTTCAATTAAAGCCTGATTCAATACCTTTCCAACGAGCTATCACTCGTGAAATTTCATTTGCTGTTGTCTTTACATACAAAATATCCTTAGCCCATGTTTATCTTTAAAACAGAGATTGGGAGAGACTTACCCAATAAATTAGGTATATGTTGGAGTAATTACAACCACTTTCACTACCTAATTTTTAGCAGTGGGTTATATTTGCTTGACATTTGCCTTAAAAATGTCTCATCTGCAGAAGCGGCTGGCGGAAAAGTATATAGAAATCAAACATTTTTTTAACACAACTTGCTTTTATATAAAAAGACCTTTGAGAATAGTCTGCGCATTTTATATGCTCAGAAAGAAAATATTTATCGGAAGGAAAAATGTTGTTGCTGCTTTTTGGGGAATAACTCGCAGAAATGAGTTTTTTTTTTAATTTCTCTTTTAAACAAATGTAGTTTTTGAGTGGAATACGATATTGCATTAATTTTTTTTATTTAATTAAAAATTTATTTAGTTAATTAACCAATATTTCCGAAAAGAAATTGGGCCTGATTTAATCTCGCTATTCGTAAAAAAGTGGACCTGAGCAGTACCAAATTTGGAAATTCACATTTGCAAATGGGACTATTTCGGGAACTAGTAGAGAAAACCCACACATGTTAGTTTTTTTTTTTTTGTTACTCTCTACTAGCAGATTTCAAATATATTATTTTTTTAAAAATCGAAGTAGAAACCATAAAAATGGCGAGCATTCAAAATTTTATATGCAAAATTTTGCCTATTTTGGGTGGTCATATTGCAGCCCCAGGGTTCTAGAAGGTTCAAGATCAATAGTTAAGATCAATATTACATCACTTATGCCTCTTTCAAATTTCATTCCAATCGAACAAATAAGTAAGATATGGCCGAATTATTTTCAAAAAAAATTGTGATATATCCCACTTTGGAGTCGTTTGGTTTTAACTACTGAACCAAATGCTCACAAATCTGATGTTTTAAATAATGTGCGAATAAGAAGAGCGAGTCTCTGTTTGTCTGATGACTATGTTAATAGTGCTGCTGTAAATGATGCTAGTCATAGCGCAATTGTTGTAAAATCTAAAGTAAATGACAATAGTTTAACTGCTTTAAATTCTAATAACATTCGATCAAGAAGTGAGAGTATATGTTTTTCAGATAGCAATGTTAGTAATGCTGCCACTGAAATCTCTCAAGCAGAAAATGATATCCCAGCGAACAATTCGATGTGGATAAAGGTAAAATCTAAACGGAAAAATAAAAAAGTTATTTTTGGTGACAATAATAACAATGATTTGGATGTTGTCGCCAATAAAAAATGGGCTCACATCTCATCATTTAAGCCCAGCGTAAACGAAAAAGCCGTTGTTGATTATATTGTTAAATATGGTAATATCGCGAAAAATCATCTTCAATGCTTCAAACTGGTGAAAAAAGATGCTAATCTAAACGAATTGAAAAAGATATCCTTTAAAATTAGATTAATGCCGAATTTTATAATGAAGTTTTTAATCCATCTTTATGGCCATCTAATGTTAGAGTGCGCCCGTGCCAGTTTTTTGAACATGGAGCCCGATGAAGATATTTGAATTCTGTAATGTAATATTACATTTTTTTTTTTATATTTAAAAAAATGTATATTAATAAATTTGTGAACTATCATAGTCTGTAAGATGTAAATCAGTAGACTGAAGTAAATAAATAAATAAAAATTAAAATCTCATTTCAAAGCTTCTGTTGACTTCTCTGAGATATATGAAGCTTTGATCTATACGCTTTTGGAAAAGGATAAACAAGCTTACAAATGTCCTTAATTCTCAAATATCTCAAAATGCATCTCTTTTTTTCATAAATTGTTGTTTACAGATTTAGAGGACATATTCCTCTAAACATATTAAAAATTCAGGATGCATTTTTAATGTGTTTTTTAGAACAACGATTTTTTTAAATTTGATACAAATCTCTAATAAATAAATAAATTTTATTTTTAAATACGCTGAAGTTAAACTATATAATTATATTCTATTACAAGTTTGTTATAATTTTTATTAAAAATAAAAAATATTTTTTTTTCTTTTTTTTTCGACCTTGAATTGTGCAATGAAAATGAAAATTATTCAATTTCGATGCCATACTCTATATTTCTTTATTAGGATATTGTCCTAACAAATAATCTATAGAGTTTTTTGTTTTCAAATTTATTATTTGACCTTTTCAGGAATGTGTTGATAGATCTATTTCGGGAATTTTCTAGTTTCCCATCATCAGAACACGTTTTGAAAGCGGTAACAATCCCATGCCAAACATCAAACATTCATATGAACTAGTTTACTCACTACATGAGAACTAATATACATATGAGTTTGAAGTTAAAGATTATAACCATTGATCAAAAAAAATAAATTGAAAACTTGTTTGATGTGCAAGATCCACCTCTGGTGAATATTCAATACACGTTTTTTTGTTTTTCTCTCCTTTTTATATTTTGTTTAGTTTGTAAACAAAACAGGGGAAGTAAACTAGGCGGTACTTTGCCTTTTATACAAGTTTGTTATAATTTTTATTAAAAATAAAAATTATGTTTTTTTCGACCTTTAATTGTGCAATGAAAATGAAAATTATTCAAGTTCGAGGCCATACTCTATATTTCTTCATTAGGATATTGTCCTAACAAATAATCTATAGAGTTTTTTGTTTTCAAATTTATTATTAGACCCTTTCAGGAATGTGTTGATAGATCTATTTCGGGAATTTTCTAGGTTCCCATCATCAGAACACGTTTTGAAAGCGGTAACAATCCCATGCCAAACATCAAACATTCATATGAACTAGTTTACTCACTACATGAGAACTAATTTCATTGCACAATTAAAGGTCGAAAAAAACATAATTTTTATTTTTAATAAAAATTATAATAAACTTGTATAAAAGGCAAAGTACCGCCTAGTTTACTTCCCCTGTTTTGTTTACAAACTAAACAAAATATAAAAAGGAGAGAAAAACAAAAAACGTGTATTGAATATCCACCGGAGGTGGATCTTGCACATCAAACAAGTTTTCAATTTATTTTTTGATCAATGGTTATAATCTTTAACTTCAAACTCATATGTATATTAGTTCTCATGTAGTGAGTAAACTAGTTCATATGGATGTTTGATGTTTGGCATGGGATTGTTACCGCTTTCAAAATGTGTTCTGATGATGGGAACCTAGGAAATTCCCGAAATAGATCTATCAATACATTCCTGAAAGGGTCAAATAATAAATTTGAAAACAAAAAACCCTATAGATTATTTGTTAGGACAATATCCTAATGAAGAAATATAGAGTATGGCCTCGAACTTGAATAATTTTCATTTATATTCTATTACTTTAAATTATTCTACTCTTATTACCCAATTATTTTATATTACTCTTAAAATGTTAATAAACTTTAAAGCTTTTTTTATTTAATTCACTGTGAGAGAATTGCAAATTTATCTCATTTGTCATGCTCTAACAAGGTAAATAAACTGTAATACTGTTATTTAAATACATTTCCGGTTTGTGTTTATATTTTCCTTACATACATGCCCTGCAGGACTTGCGCTTTTATATCCTGTTGACAGAATTTAACCGTTACAGTTTAACATTTAGCTGTTATGGTGTATTGTTAATGTTACATTTTAACAGAAAGTTCCTCTTCCTCTTGAAAATAAAGTGTTGAAATGTAATGTCAAAGTTTACATATTTATTTTTAGTTTATTTTTATACGTTACAGATGAAACACGTTAAATAAATAGAATACGGGCCCATAAGAAAAATAAAATATATATTAACAGTTTTTTTTTTGTAATAAAAAAAAGAAAAGAAAATAATTTTATAAATAAAAAAGAAAAGAAAAAAGTTATAAAAAAAAAAAAAATAGAAAAATTTTTAAAATAAAATATGAATAAAAATTGTAAAAATGTATTAAAGTGTAATTTATGTTTTAAAATAAATTTATTCATATTAATTTTTGTATAAAAAAAAACCTAAATTCGCTATAAAGCGCCGGCGCTTTAAGTTTTAAAAACTAAGATTGAAAAAAATCAACATTTTTTTTAATCAGTTTGTATATAATTACTTAAAGTGTTTGCATATTGAATTTTCCTAAAGTGTTTATTGAATTAACGAAGCAAAATAGTGCTTCATACTTAAGTGTTTCTTATTTATTGTTTCCTTTTGGTAATTAAAAGTTTTGTTTTTTTTTTTTTTTGTAAAATCTTTTTAACTGATTTGCATCAAATTTCGAAGTGTCAATCAATGTCTTGTTAAATATTAAAATTGTTCATGATTTTTCATGATTGATCATGTTTTTTTCTATAATGAAATAAAGTTGTTGGAAAAATATGAAAAATGTTTCTGTTAAAATTTTTTTTTATCTATAATAAAAAGGAGAAGGAGTAAAATTACATGTATATGCAGTAGAGCGGCATTTTTTTGTATGAAGAAACACTTTTTTGTAAAAAATTTCAATCTATTGTTCAGATTATTATAGTATTAGGTCTAAAAGCTATTTGGTGACAACTTGAAAACAAAAAAAAAACAAAAAAAAACGGATAGCTTTAACACGTGGCTGGCTATCCGCTGCCAAAATTTTCGATATTTGAAAATTTTTCAATAATTTCTTGAGTAAAAATATGTCTTCCGACAAATTATTTTTTTATTAATTTTGGCATGCTGAACACAAATATTATGAAATTTTTAAAATCGGACTAACTGTTTTCTATATATTGCTATTTTATTTGCACAAAAAATTGCGTGTTTTTTTTCTATTCTAGTAATTTTTTAAAATTTGTTAGCATTTTTTATTTTAATATCAAATACTACACAAAACATGCTTTCATTTTATCATAAGTATTTCTGAAATTAGAGATGATGTATCACAAAATATATTTTTAAAAATTAATTTTGATTTATTTCCATATTTCAGAGACTTTGTGCCCATGTCACTAAGGGTTAAACTGGCGCGTATCCAGAAGGAGGGAAAATGGGACATTTCCTCCCCAAAATTAAATTTTTCAATACAAAAATGTGAAAAAGAGTTAAAAAAGTTAATTAAAAATACTCTACTTACCCTCCCCAAAACCTTTTTCTGGATCTGCGCCTGTTGTTAAGTGATCCGATTTTTCTTAAATTTCGCACCACAAAACTATAGGACCTAGTGCTATAACAACCGGAAAAATCTAAAGCGTTTTGATTTTTATTTCGAGAAGCTCTAAAATAATGTGTAATTAATAAAAATTAAAGCGCGCTTATTCACTTCTCAAAAGAATCAGTAAGCTATATGCTTCAATTTTGCTATTTTAAAAAATGCATAATTTGCAGCGTAATGAGCTAATCCAATTTAGTTTGCATCTCAGTGTTGAAAAGCATTACCACACAAGTGGTTATATAAGTATATATTTGACTATGGCAAGTACTTACAATTGTCATTACAAATGTCATTACTTTTATATAGGGATGTCGAGCAAAATAACGACATCATTACGAAACATCTTACAAAAAAATAGAAAAACATATGGTTACCTACATACATATATGCTTACCAGTATGGACAAAAATAATGAGTCAAAAAATAAATTTAAAAAATGAAAATGAACTTAAATAATTTTCATTGCACAATTAAAGGTCGAAAAAACATAATTTATATTTTTAATAAAAATTATATCAAACTTGTAATTAAAAAAAAATATTTTTTTTTATTGAAATTTTTTTTAAAATAAGTTGTGCCCACACTGGTTTCGAACCCGGGCATCCAGGTTGTCAGTCAATCGCTCTACTATCTGAGCTATCCCGACATGTTATGCTAATGACATAAATGACTTGATTGCACAAAATGTCATTACTTTCCAGATTACAAAAAATCAAAAATAAGTAGTTATATATGTACTTACTAGGAATGAACAAATAATGAGTCTAAAAATAGATTTTCAAAAATGTTTTAAGATCGTATGTTAAAAATAATGATACAAATAATTACATATGGGTAATGCATTATTTTTTGTATTGAAATAATGGAAAAATTATCTAGTTATAAGTAAGTCATTATTATTTATTTTAAAGTAATGCAGAGAGTAAGCTGTTCTCATTACTGGTAGTGAAAAAGTCATGACATGTCATTACCGTTTCTGCACTTAGATATTATAACTTAAATTTTTTTTTAAAGTATTCCTAAAAATTTTAAATTTTAATTTTAGTTAATGATGTTCTTATGAAAAAACTTAAAACATTAATGAAATTTCATACACATACCTTGACTTTTTTTTAATAAATCAATGAAATCGATTCATTGACGCATTATGTACTGCTTTCTTGTATGCATTCACTATTGCTTCAGAGAACTGCATTTTGAAAAGCACTCCATGGCGGTTAAGCTATATTTTGGAAGCATGTAAATGTAGTTACTGCTTACCAGGCGCGGATCCAGTGGGAGGCAAAATGGGACGTTTATTTCTACAAAATTAAATTTCTCAGTACAAAAATGTTAAAAATACTGAAAAAGTTAATCAAAAATACCTTAACTTCCTTTCCCAAATTTTTTCATAAAACTACTGACCAACATAATTTTTTAATAGTACTTAAGGGGTTAACAGTCTTTAAAAATCAATATATATATAATAATATTTAAACAATTATAAAAAAGCAAATGGTCTATTGATGAAATATTTTTACCATAGAAAGATACAACATTAAAAATTATTCCAAAAATTCAAATTTAAAATACGGACTAACAATTCATTACACACAGAAAACAGTTTTGTTTGTTTAGTTCCACATACTATCGCTATTATTAAATATAATACTATTGTACCAACCAATAATAGCTTACAAATTTTTAGTTTTTACTGTAACAATTAAATAAAGGGTCCGCCATCTAACGTTTTTTTTCAACTAGTGCTTATTTTGTGAATGGTAACACTTAGCTCATGTCTGATTTGACAGATAATTAGTTTTATCCTTCCGCTGAACGAATATGGTTGTGTATACGCTTGAACAACGTTGGGAAATATTGCGACATTACTTTGAAAATCATGGTAATGTTGCTGAATGTGTGCCGATATACCCAAAAGTCACTGTTTGGTGCGGATTTTGGTCCAGAGGCATAATTGGGCCATTTTTCTTTGAAAATGAGCAAGGAGTGGCCGTTACAGTCAATGGCGATCGTTATCGGGCCATGTTGAACGAATTTTTGTTCACAAAAAACGAAGAGGAGGAAATACAGCTGCACACAATCGATAATGTGCTTAAAAATTGGACCGATCGTGTAGGCTACTGCATGGCCAGCCGAGGAAGCCATTTGAATGAAATTATTTTCCATTATTAACCGGAAGGATTGTACTTTCAAATAAAAAAAGAAATTTGAGAAAATATTCAGTAGTTTTTTTTATAGCATTATCAAAAAAAAAAAGTTATTTGGAGGACCCTTTATTTTATGTTTATGGATTAAAATATTCTATAAATAGATTCACATGCGTTAAAATTAAAATATGTTTGTTTAAAATAGGTTTGTAGGTACAACAGAAATTTGGTTACTAATCTCAATATTTAATTAGAGTCACCAAAATTTATATTATTTTAAAGTTGATTAGAAAATTAATATTTTATATCCACTGAGAGAATTATCTGCATGATATCAACGAATTTTTGCATTAGATCTATGAATTGTCACTGGAACTCGTCCATTGAAACTTTTCATTAAAATAATGCAGTTTTTCATAAAATTTAATAAAAAATGTCATATTATTTATTAAAAATTTCATAAGCCTAATGAAAAACTTTCATTAAAAATAGTTTCATTAAATCTATGAAGCTTTTTCATGAAGTTTTACAAATTTTGCATTCTCATTGTGAACAAAAACTTCATTAGTTTAGTGAAAAAATTGCATTAAAACACGTCCAAGCAATTCTCTCTGAGTAGATTGATTGATTTTAATTGCAAATATTTTATTCAAGTGGCAAAATCTCCGATAAGTTGATTGTTTTAGAAGTCATGTCGATTCGACAATACGCACATCACTTTGTCGGTGTCGACTCTTCACTTTCACCGTCCATGATTCGATACTTTCTAAAATACATGTGAAGAATTATCGGTTAAAGCTATCAAATTTTTACCATCTCTAAAAAAAATAAACAAAAACAGAGAAGAAGCACAAAAAACGGTAAAGAATGGTAATTTATTGATTATATTGCAATAAATAGGTTTTTTTTTATTAGTTTTGCTTGTACACTCAGGGAACTTCTGCTTTGAAAATATGTAGTTGTTTGGGTTGTAATACAGTTTCTTTATTTTTAATTAAAATGTCAATCATTTGTAGAACAAATTTAATTTTTTACTAACCTTGTAGTTCATTTAAAAAAAAACAAACCACATCAAATGACTGTTTTGCGATTTTACATTAATTTTTTACGGTGTTTTTATTTTTTTTAAAAATAAAAAAATAAATGTTTGCTTTTTTTTATTTACATGTGTTTCATTTTTACTACAATTGTTAGTAATTTTTTGAACATAAAGAAATGGAAGGTGACAAAGCCAATTGTGATAATATTTTGTTGTTGTTTTTTCTTTGATATTTTAAATTTTGAATCACGCTCCTAGACGAGGACAAGAAATTCTCATTGAGTTTGTGATTTATAATAAAAACTATTCCTAGAAATTCTAATAACAAAGTCCCCTGAAGATTTCCTTGGGCAGGAGTGAAATCCGGATAGGTACAAACCTACGGCAGATTGTTTTTCACAATTTGTTTTGGGACTTTAGCACATTTAATTACTATAAATACAATTAATGTTTATCCCGATGAAAATAAATTTAAAATAATAAATGACAATGTTAGTTGAATTTACTGAAATGTAAGTCTTCCTTTCTTTAAGTGAAATTTCATTTGTTTTTAACTACGTTTGCAGTGGTCGTTACCTACATACTCATAGTATTCTAAGTGTACTAAATATGTAATGAATTAAATTTAATAATTTTTATGTGTTTTTGCAAAAATTAATGATTGTTTCCCAATGAAAAAATCTTGGCAGACCAAGAGCCAACTATTTTGTTTTTCAAACTTTATCTTGTTATTCTGCCGGAGTTAATTTTTTGCACTTTTACTAATTGAAATTAATTAATTAATTGAAAAAAAGTTAAAAATTTAAAAAATGTTTATGTTTTAATAGAAAAAACAATAGTTTCCTTGTCAAACTCGTCAATGTTGGAGACGAACAAAAGTGATGAAAACGCGCGTCGAACGCGTATTATAGAATATATCGATGATCATCAAAAAGCATATGTTTTCTTCACATCACTAGCGTATTATAGAATAGCTACAGCGCGTATTTATGGTGAAAGTGACTACAGAAATAGACACGAATATTTTTTTTTTTTTTTTTTCAATATTGATTAGAAAAGCAAATGTTTTGGACGATGTGCCAGTATTTTGGTTACACTGATAGAATTTTCCCTCATAGTATTAATGAAACGATTTCATTAAAATCGTGTCATTGGTTTGCTGAAAAATTTCATTTTTTATGATTTTTTCATAATTTCATAAAATAAAAATCATTAAATCAATGAAACATTTTCAAATTTTGTACTATCATTTTGAAATAAAAAGAACTGAAAAATTTCTTTTAAACAGAATTAACCAAAACTTTGATATAAATAAATTTTTTGTATTAAGTTTGCCCAGAGCTAACAGTTTTTGACGAATTTGAATAGTTGGTCACTAAATTTCAGGGAACAGATTCTCTAAGAAAAACGATATAGTTTTGTTCAAAACGAGACCTAAATTGTTATTGTTTTGACGATGTTACACAAAAATGTTATGCTAAACGATAACAAATTTTTGTTTTTTAACAACATTGTTAAAAATATTTAACATTTTTATCTAATATGGTCGTAATTTTACTACAAAAAGTGCACAGAATTCCAAGCCATATCGATAAAAATTTACATATTTTGTACCGACATATAAGAAACTATGTCATCTTTTAACACAAATTATATAAAATGCAAAGAAAGATTGAATGTAAAGAAAAACAGAAATAAATTAAAATTTTTTTTTTTTTAGTTCAGCTTTTAATATTTTAATGCCTGTTAATTATATTTAAACGATTTTTTCAATCATTAAAGTTCTTAATATACATAATTTTTTAAAAAAAGTACAATAATTGAAATATTTCTTTTTGATCTGAATTCTAATCAGCTACTTTTCAAATTTTATATTTTTCGAATTCGTCAAAAATTATGAACTTTAGCAAATTTGTTGAGAAACAATATAATTTTCCCCACTGTGCTACATTGGTGGGTGGCCCCGGGAAAAACTTTCTTGTTAGATTTCTTTTTTACATGTCATCCTATTCCAAGTAAGGAAAATTCGCTAAATCAGGCTGAGTTTAATAAAAATCTGCAACCGCTTTTGCAGAACAGCCTGTGATGTTTACTTTCGAACTTTTCGAACTTTTTTTATAAAAATATTTTATAGAACCTATAAAGACCAGACCTTATAAATAATATCAACGAATGATAGTTTCTCAATAACCACCAAATAAATCATCATAAATTGATTTAATTCATTCATTAAAATTGATTTAATGAAACACCTTTCATTGACTCAATAAAACGTTTCTTTGGGGACTTTTTTATGAAAAAATTCATTGAATTAATGAATGAATTCATTAATACTACGCACAAATTCTATTAGTGTTGTATTAAATATTTTCTGTTCATAATTAAGTTTAATTGTTCTGACGATGAATTTAAAGTACTTACAATTAAATTTATTGAATAATGATTGAATTTTGTTGGTAACAACAGAATTGCAACCAATTTATTTTCTGTGTGTATAGACGATTTTTTTTTAAATGTAAAATTGGGTCCCATGGTGCTGCCATGGGTACTCATCTGAGAATAAAATTTTGAATTTTTTTACCAATGAATTAATTCCTTATTTCCAAACATAGCCGAATTTTAAAATTTTTGATTTGCATTTAAAATTTAAATGTTGCTATCAGCAAATATGTACTTATATAACCACTTATATGGTAATGCTATTCTACCCTGGGTTATTAAGATTTTGATAGTGTAACCTTATTTTTCTTAGAAAAAGATAAGTTTATCATTTAATTTAAGGATCACTACACTCAAAATAAAAATCAGTAAAGTCAGTAACATTTTTGCTGGACGTATCATTGCAGAAAAGTAGCTAATATTGCTAGTTCTTGCAATTTTTCTGCAAGGATCCTCCCAGCAAAGATGTTGCTGAATTTACAGACTTTTTTTTGTGAGTGTATTACTTCAGGAATATATTCAAAAATTTATTTTACTAAACAACTCTAAATATTATTTGTTTTAATACTTTCTAAAAATTCGATTTTATATAGTGAATTTTAAAGGCTTTTAAACCGATATTCTGTTTTTACAAATTTTAAAACTTCAGATATCGATCTCGTGTTAAACTTTTAAAAATGAAGAAGATTTTTATTTAATATGCTGCTGCTGTGACTAGAGTTTTAATTTTTTTTTTAACTTAGCAATCCTTCTGTAATAACTACACTAAAAAAAAAAGTTTGTAAAGTCAGCAAAATTTTAGTCAGAAGGATGCTAGCAAAAAAATTGCTAATGTCAGCAAAATCTTTTGCTGAAAATCAGCGAGCTGATTTTTAGCAACAAAATTAGTAGATTCAGCAAAAGTTTTGCTAACACTTAGTAGATTACAAATAAAAATGCGTTGGTAAAAATTAATAAATTTTTTGCTGAATTTTAGTAGACTCAAAAAAACGCAAAAAAATTGTTAAAAAAATTTTAATTTAGTTAATATATTTGCTGAAAATCATAAAACATATTTTTGTGATTCTTTTAAAAATAATTTACAATAATTACGAAATATAAAAATTTTCATATTCCCACATTGACAACATGAATTAATTTAATATCTGAAAATATATAGAAATAAATATAAATATATATAACATAACATAACAAAAATTTTCTTTCAACTACTTACATCAATGGTTGTCTTAATAATGCTATCGTTTAAAGGACGCAACTGTCGAAGATAATTATAGAAACGAAACGAAAAAATAAACAAAAACAAACGAAACGAAAAAAAAACAACCCTTTTTTTTGCAATAAGAAAAAGGAACCATACAAATCTACCTAAGATGTGTGTCTTTGTCTTTCACTTTACTCTGTCTATATGTCTGTATATGTTTGTTTGCAATTTGACCACACTAGATTATTAATCTATTAATATTTATTATAGAAATACATATTAAATTTAAATATTTTGTTTTGTCTTTTATTTTATTAATAGACAATTATTTTCACAAGCCGGTGACAACGTAAAATTTAAGTTGTTTTAATCCTCAATTTTGTTTTATGTATGAAAAACAGATACAAAAGTCTTTCATGGTTGATTTTTTTACATGTCTTATTAGAGTTGTACTTTTTAGTATCATTTTCCTCTTCTCTACTACATCTTGACATGCCGCTGACATTCTTGACATTCTGCTTATCAGCACAATTTTTTTTAGCAAAATTAATTAGTAAAACATTAGTATATTAGTAAAGCATTAGTATAAAACAGTTAAGTGCTGAATAAGTATAACAAAAATTTTAGCTGAAAACACGATTTGAGCAAAAATATTTGCTAAAAAATAGTATACCTGATTTACAAGACGTTTTACTGACTTTTCTACTAACTTATTTTTTTGAGTGTAGAGAAGACAAAACATGGCAAAATTTATTTTGTTTATGCCAAAATAATATTGGAAAAAAACACAAAATAGGAAAATAGCGAAGAAAATTAGAAAAATGCAATTTCAAAGCGCAAAAATCTTAAGAAAAAGCGTGTTGTAAGCCCAAAAGTTAAAAATGGGAAATATGAGTTGAAATGGCAGAACAAAACAAAAAAAGCAGAAAGATCATATTAGTCTTCTCTGACAATAACTGTAGTATATCAGAATTTGATCGTTTTTCGTTTTTTTTTTTTTGGAAAGATTTTTTCAAATTCCCAAAGTGTTCAAATATAAAACCATACTAAGCGTTATAGGGCAATTTTTAGAAAAATCTCTTTAGCATCGAAGTTAAATAGGAAAAATAAGCGTAATCTCTGCATTTTACCTATCCCGCTTAAAGATAAATAGCATTTGATGACGTCAATTAAGAGAAATATAAATTTTTCTTCAATTTTTAATTCTTTAGTCGCAAATGTTCATTGTAGAAAATATTGATTACTCAGCGCTACAAAATTGACCACTCAAATTGAAAACAAGATCGTATATATTTCGGCCACGCTTATTATAATGGCTTACCCAGTTTTGCGCAAATGTTGAATGCAATTTCGCAAAAAAAAATAAGTAAAAAAAAACTGAGTACGCCTGTAAAATCTGCGTGGCCAAAATATTAACGATCAATGGTCGCTATTCTTGTTTTATTTCTTGAGTTGCTCAGGGTTATAGACTTTTAGGAAAAATTCACATAAATCAATAAAATATGTAATTTTTTTTTACGGTTCTCTAATTATTTGCTTATTTGTGGATTTTTAATTTAGCAAACATGGTTGTTTTAGTGCTTTTTTAATTACCGGGAATCCCGATGAAAATTCTAGGATATCGGGGAAAAAATGGAAAAAAGTCGAGGGATTTTTATAACGGGAATTCGCGGGTTGAAAACCCTAGTGTTAAAAATTTTTTTTTTAAAAGCGGGATTTTGGTGTAAAAAGCAAGAAAATCCTTTTTTGTGCAAAAAAACTGTATCAGCTTTATATACAAACATCAAAATTTAGAATGATTAAGGTAAAGAAGACGAATAACCGTTTTTCTCCGGACATTACCCTATGGGGAATGGGACCGGTTCTGCGTACCAGAGACCGGTCCTCTGCTAAACCTTACCCTATGTAAACAACAGCCAACTTTAACATTGGCTTGTCATTTAAACCACATAGTGGCATGCCACAGGACTAACCAAAGATGGGCATACCACAAGACTGTCGCAAAAGGCCCATGTCGTATAAAATAAACGAAAACTAAACAGCTTCCAATGGGAATAATTCTGGCCAACTGGCTTTTTCTTGTTAATAAGCATTCTCGTTAAGTGGTATGTCCTTTCTTTACCAGTCACAGGATTGGTAATTTTGACACTGCCTAACCCACTTCAGTTTTTAAATTATACCAGTCCTGTGATAAGTCCTTCTTTAACCAGTCACTTTTAGGTCAATTGACTCCTCATTCCTTACAGGGTATAAACACTATTAATTTTCAAATCACACTAGACTAGTTTCTGCCTTTTTAATGGACAGGGGTCATCAACGATTTTCAATTTAAATTGTATTTATTTTAGTCGTGTCTTATAATTGTCAGAGTGTCTCTATATGATAAATTTTTCAAAAATCTGCCTGCCATAAGAATCGAACCTACGTTTCTTCTTACATTGCAAACGTAACAATACCAAGTGATCACCGCCTAACGATTACACCCAAGTATGGCCTCCAATGTAATGCAGCTAAATTGCAGTTTTCTTTCCTATTAGATTTTCTGTTATTTATTTTATACACAGAAGTCACAAACACTAACAAACGTTATCAGATTGACGTATGGATTTATGTTCAAGGTTCTTAATGTATCTTAATGCAGTGTAATTTTAACGCACAGTGTTATTTTAACGTAATGTAGACAGTCGCATTTAATTTTTTATTTAATATGCATTTGACAAATCTAATTTAGAGAGATTTTAAAAAGGGGTTTCCTTACGGGCTGGCTATTTTGGTTAATAAGCTCATTCATTTATAAATAAAAATCAATTTTTCATGTTTTTGCTCAACGTTTCGTTTGCTTTATTCAAACTTCTTCGACCGTAAAGTTATAAAATGATTTTTTGTTACATAGTCAGAAAATGTAATATGTAAAATTTATGTGTGAGATTTTATTCGTTCGGTTTGAGATCATGACAAATTTTTCTCTAAATTAACTGAAAAATTATAATTTTTATATGACAATTTACTTTGACTATTAGAAAAAAAAAAAAACACAGAAAAAGTTATTAGACACTAGCATGAATGGAATGCATTTTCTGACCCACTACGGTCTTCATCAACATTCTTCGTGCCATTTAGTGTTAATCGTAAATATCTTCTATTTAACTCACACGTTAAAGAAATTGTGTAACATAATAATTGCCAGTTTAACTTTCAGTTAAAACTTTTAAATGGCAATTCTTTTCTCTAATGTCATCATATACTATCCTTCTACATAAGCAAAGTATATCAACAAACATTAAAGATTTTTTTGTTAATACATATGTCGAGCATATACATTAAACGATTTTTACACTGTACCTGGTGAGTGGTTTTTAATAGTGAATTTTATCTTTGATCTATGAATTTATGTGTGAGATTTTATTTGTTAGGTTTTAGATCATGATAAATTTTTCTCTAAATTAACAGAAAAATTATAATTTTTATATGATAATTTACTTTGACTATTAGAAAAAAAAAAATTTATTTGTAAATAAAAACTGGACATCACTACACAGAATTTTAACTAAATAATTAAATAAATATTAACAACACAGTACACAGAAAATTACAGGTTAAGTTGACTGTAGTATCACGGAACTTTGACTAGAGAGGTTGAGGTAAACTTTTATTTTAGCGGTCATATGCATAATCGTTGTTAAAATTTTATAAATTGTTTATTAAACAAATTTGCATACAAAAATTAACTATTTAATACATATTTCTTCATTTTGAAAAAAAGATTATGCATATGTGGTTAAGAATATAAAAAACATGCATTCGAAATTTAATGAAAATCAGTTCACAGAATATAAAGTTATTTTGCTTTACAAAATATTTATTAACTTTGTTTTAGAAATACAGCAAAAAAAAAAAAAAAAAAAAATGAAAATACCAAAAGGTTTCTCTACAAAATTGTAACTTACCAATTAGCAAAAAAAAAATCCCTTTTGAATTTGTTTAAAATTAAATATTTAAACATAACAATAAATAAAGAGTAAAAACCGCGGTTTTAATAATGAACATAACGACAAAAGACAATCGCGTTCATGACTCTAACTTATGTTACAAAAATTCTTTGTTATACGCCATGTACATATTTTTAACTGTGATGTGAAACCAATAATTTATTTTGAACTTTACTCTGTCTGAAAAAAAAAATAAAAAAAATTTAAAATTAAAAATAAGTGTATATAAAATATATAAAAATAAATAAATAATATATGAAGAACTAATAAATACTCATATGAATACATATAAATAAATATATATGTGTATGAGAATAAATAAGAAATATAAGAAACCTTTAAAAAAAAATCCAAAAGTAGTGGTAAATTTGTAAATACATACAACTGTATGTATATATATAAAAAAAGTGAATTGTTATTTATTACACATGTAGTACTATATTACATCAATGGCATTTGTATTGACCTTATCAATACAATAAAATATACAAAATAAGAAAACGAGCCAAACAGGTCATCTGTGTACAATACATTTAAAGAAAATTGAGAAATAAATACATGTGAACTATACAACAGCTAAATAAGGATCATATTCTTGTATTGGCTATGCATTTACGTTAGTGTGTGTCTTTGAGTATAATTTTGTTTGTGGGTGTGTGTAAAGAGAGCACCACTTATTTGAACCTTCATTTATATGGTTAAATAATATATTGACAGATTTGGTTTTAACATTTTATTTCAACATCAGTAAACATTTTATTGTGTTTCTTTTGCTTTGGTGTTGCTTCTAAAGATATATGAGGAATTTCAAAAATTTTCGACATTCTGAGGCAAAATATTTTTAAATTGTTTTTGTTTTTTTTGTTTTGTATGCGTTAAGCGATGCTTCCCAGCAAAATCTAAGTAATGTGGTCTCAGTACCAGTATTTAAATAATAAGTAGTACACTCAAAAAAAAAAAAGGTTGTAAAGTCAGCAAAAAATTTTGCTGAGGCAGCAAAATTTTAGTCAGGAGGATGCTTGCAAAAAAGTTGCTAATGTCAGCAAAATCTTTTGCTGAAAATCAGCGAGCTGATTTTTAGCAACAAAATTTGTAGATTCAGCAAAAGTTTTGCTAACACTTAATAGATTATAAATAAAAAAGCCTTGCTAAAAATTAATAAATTTTTTGCTGAATTTTAGTAGACTGAAAAAAACGCAAAAAATTTGTAGAAAAATTGTAATTTAGTTAATTTATTTGCTGAAAATCATAAAACATATTTTTGTGATTCTTTTCAAAATAATTTACTATAATAACGAAATATAAAAATTTTCATTTTCCTACATTGAAGTCATTAATGAATTTAATATCTGAAAATATATAGAAATAAATATATGTAACATAACAAAAATTTTCTTTCAATTACTTACATCAATGGTTGTCTAAATGATGCTATCGTTTAAAGGACGCAACTGCCGAAGATAATTATAGAAACGAAACGAAAAAATAAACAAAAACAAACGAAACGAAAAAAACAACACTTTTTTGCATTAAGAAAAAGGAACCATAAAAATCAACCTAAGATGTGTGTCTTTGTCTTTAGCTTTACTCTGTCTAAATTTCTGTATATGTTTGTTTGCAATTTGACCAAACTATAAACATTTAGTTTAAATAAATAAATATTTTATTTTGTCTTTTATCTATAAACATTTAGTTTAAATAAATAAATATTTTATTTTGTCTTTTATTTAATTAATAGACAATTATTTTCACAAGCCGGTGACAACGCAAAATTTAAGTTGTTTTAATCCTCAATTTTGTTTTGTGTATGAAAAAGAGATACAAAAACTTCCATGGTTGATTTTTTTATATGTCTTATTAGAGTTGTACTTTTTAGTATCATTTTCCTCTTCTCTACTACATCTTGACATGCCGCGACATCTACTTCATTCTGCGTATATCTTTCAATCTGGTTGTCGTCCACACTATTAATGTGCTTATCAGCACAATTTTTTTTTAGCAAAATTAATTAGTAAAACATTAGTATATTAGTAAAGCATTAGTATAAAACAGTTAAGTGCTGAATAAATATAACAAAAATTTTAGCTGAAAACACGATTTTAGCAAAAAATTTTGCTAAAAAATAGTATACCTGATTTACAAGACGTTTTACTAACTTTTCTACTAACTTTTTTTTTTTGAGTGTATAATAAGGGCCAACTGCATAGAACTCAAAGTCAAAACTTATTATTTTTGTTCGACGAGGTCAGTTTTGTAAGTAGTTTAACATATTCGCTTCATGACAAAACGCAGAAAATATGTTCACTCGCTTACCCGCTGCATTACAAAAAAATACAAAATTATTATATATAAATTATTATTTATTTAAATTATTGTGATGGGGTTTTTTTGGTTTGGCTCAAGGTCATAAATTAAAAATAAAATTAAAAATTTTCAGCTTTTTTTTTAAATATTTATTATCTCTTCGATATTTCGAACATCTTCGCTGTTCATCTTCAGGAAAATTATTTTATTAAATTATTTTTATTAGATTTGTGTCGTCGAACTTTTTTACTATACAAATAAGTGTCGTATCGTTCAATTTTACAAATAATTTTAAATACATAATTGACAATGTAAAGATATATAAATCGTTAGTTAAATTATACTACAAAATCATAGATGCTATTGTACAACATATGTTTTATATTTTTGTCGTCAGAAATAATATTTATTTTTTTTTTATTTTATTAATTAATAATCATATAATTACAAATTATATGCTATTACCCTAACCGAGCACTAGCAACTATGGCCTTCGGCGCGTTGTAGCGAAAACAGACCAGTGCCTCTGGTGGGAATTGAACCCACGACACCCGCACTGATAAGCCAGGACGCTACCAACTTCTGCTGAAGAAGTTGGAAAAATGCAAGGAAACGTCCAGTGAAAGGATGAAATAATTTGTTTTATTTATATCTACACAATTAATTGTGACCATCATTAGCCCGTAATAAAACACAAAAAAATGTGTATAATTACCAAAATAATTAGTTATTCGTATGCTTATAAGCAACTGGATACAAATGTGGTTACAAGTTTTTAAATAATAAGGCTTACCCTTATACTTATTGACTTGACTGCTTATAAAAACGACTTTGTCAAACAAAAATAACTAGTGCTGATGAAAAATCATAGTGCATTAATATACTTATTTTCATTATATAATGAAAATGATGAAAGAGTTTGTTGGGTTATTGTCAAAGAAATGTCAATTAAACTATTGTTCACTTTAAATTAAAAGTTTAATAATATCTATTAAAGTTTAATTGAAAATGAATTTGGTGTAGGCAAAATTTCCCAGCTTTATAACTAATTATGACAAAGAAAAAAATGTCTGAAATTAAAAAAATTTCCAAAATTAAGCAAACCAATCGCCATAATTTAAAAAAAAGCGATTAAAAAATAAAATTCGCAAAAAATTTTAAAAGTAAAATGTCAAAATAAAAAAAAAAACTTATAAAATTAAAAAAAAAAAATTTGCTAAAATTTAAAGAAATCTTTAAAATTTAAAAGAAAAATCGGCAAATTTCGTTGAAATAAAAAAAAAAAAAACAAAAAATCATTTAAAAATCTCTAAAAATTAAAATTAACAAAAAAAATGACAAAAATTAAAAATACCAGGTAGAAATTGCCAACCGTACTAAAAGTCAAGTACTGGCAAAACAATGATATTTTTGTAAATCCCACCGTGTTAAAAATTACCAAGGGTACAACTAATATTGTACTGGAAAACACAATTTTGTTTGCAAAGCACGCGTTTTGCCAGTACCACTCGAAATAATTCTTTGCCAACATAGTTTTACCAATATTACAATCAAATAAAAGCATTTTTTACAGTTATATTAGTTTTTTGTTTTTATATACATCGAGATTATTTTTATGTTATTTTCAATTTATAACGAGCTTTCAACCTCCGTATATTTACAAAAATAAAGCAAATCAAACATATTAGCTAGGTTGATACTAGTATTTCGATCTGGCTAAAGATCTCATCAGAACCCGAAGTTTTAGAAAAGCTAGAGCCTATATAATAGGCAGAACTTTAACAAAAAACCTATTAATAATCAATTTTACTCCATTCTTGTCTTCTTAGTAATCAACCACGTGGTTAGGTCTTTTCCTAACAAGCATCATGACGTTACTAAACTTTGAAGACCAAAAATGTTCTATTTATATAAAAAAATTTTAGTGTGTACTCTGGCTCAAGTAATATTTTTTACAGTTATATTAGTTTTTGTTTTTATATACATCGAGATTATTTTTATGTTTTATAATATTTTATTAATACCGACTAAGACTGAGCTGTATTGCTTAAATGTGTTTTATTATACACATTTCTCAAAATTAATTTAATTTAAGCTATTTTAAAAGCACCAACTTTTCTGAATTACCAACGTTATGCCAACGGTGACACGTTTGCTCAAACCAATGGTTGGCCACTGTTATCAATCGGCTAATAGGACAATGATGTCAATAATGTTAATCCCACGTTCTGCCAACGCATAACCGACCATAGCCGACGCTGTGTAAACACTGTGCCGATTGTATTTTTCTGCCTGGGATGTTTTTGGTTTAAAATTTTAATTAGGTGATTTTTTTAATTTTTGGAGAATTTTTTAAATTTTGGCGGTTTTTGATAATTAAAACATTTTTTTTTAATTTCATAGATTTTTGTTTTTGCAATTTGAGCGTTCTTTTCAGTTTTTAGCGATTTGATTAATTTTTTTTTTTAACAAAAGCGGTATTTATTTTTTTACGATTTTTTTCAATGTTAGCGATTATTTTTCCAACTAAGGCTTTTTTACTTTTTAAATTTTTATAATTTTTTTAATTTTTACATTCGTTTAAATCTTGATGTTATTTTACAATTTTAATGATCATGTAAGATATTGTATTTTTGTTTTTTTATTTTTTAAATTTTTTCCAATTTTAAAGATTTTTTTTAATATTAACTATTTTTTTCTAATTTATGGCGATTTATTTTTGCACATTTGAATTAATTTTTTAATACTATCTACCAAAAATTTGTTTGAAATTAAAAACAATAATTAAATTTTTAATAGTTATAACTAAAACTATAATTAAAAAAAATATCAATTAAGTTGATAATAAAATCAATTAAATACTTACAAGTTACACAGTTCAACAAAATCAGAACAATTGTATGCATCGGGGTTGCAACAAATCATTTTTAAAAGACTTTTGGATGCAGATGACTAATATGGCCTTCGATTTTTAAAGTTAGCTATAGTTACGGAAATATTTTTAAACAAAAAATTTGTTCAATGAAAATGAAAATTATTCAAGTTCGAGGCCATACTCTATATTTCTTTATTAGGATATTCTCCTAACAAATAATCTCTAAAGTTTTTGTTTTCAAATTTATTAATTGACCACTTTCAGGAATGTATTGATATATCTGTTTCGGGAATTTTCTAGGTTCCTATCATCAGAACACGTTTTGAAAGAGGTAACAATTCCATGCCAAACATCAAACATTCATATAAACTAGTTTACTCACTACATGAGAACTAATATATGAGCTCGAAGTTTAAGATTATCACCATTGATCAAAAAATAAATTGAAAACTTGTTTGTTATGTGCAAGGGGAACCTCTGGTGAATATTCAATACACGTTTTTGGTTTTTTCCTCCTTTTTATTGATTTTTTTCGTTTATAAACAAAAATAGGGTCAGTAAACTAGACTCTACTTTGGTCGAAAAAAACATAATTTTTATTTTTAATAAAAATTATATCAAATTTGTAAAAAAATTCTTGATAAAATTTGTATAAAATAATACAAAATTGAAAGTAAATACAAGACTTGGCAACGTCAATTACAGTTCACAAACATTAACTTGTGAAATTTTTCTATATCCATAATAATTTCAGACCTACGTTCATACTTGTGAGCTTAAACGCTTCCTTGGAAAATGTTAAATTTCTTCAGCGCCAGACATGGGCCATAATACCAATGTTTGTGTATTTAATTACTGGCCAATTACTTTTTTATGACTAATTACATGTAATTTAGTGTAATTGCCTGTAATTAAATACTCAGATGTTGTTACTAATCCCCATGTTTGGTATTAAACATTTTACAAATTTTCCAAAGAAGCATTTAAGCTCACAAGTGTGAGAGTATGTCTGATATTATTAATGCTATAGAAAAATTTTACAAGTGTATGACTGGGAAATGGAATTGACGTCGCCCACGCCTGATAATAACGCAACTTTTTTTGGAACATTCAAAAATTATCAACTATGCATCTATTTAAAGTTGAAATTTCACAATTTTCCCGAATTTGCTAACCTTTTTTTAGGGTATCGATATCATAATGTGAACTCTTTCCAACGTGAAACTTTGCATGTCATAGTTTTTAGGTATAGGTTAGGTTAGGTTAGGTCGAAAAGAGGATTCGGAGAGGATTAGGTATAGTCTACCTAACAAACTCTGTTTTCTCAATTCAAAAAACTTTGTGAAATTAAATGCCTCTTAAGACAGTTCCAACAGGTATCGAAAAATTTTTGAAATAGCTCATATACCAGCAAATATAAAGAATCACAAAAAAGGGATCAGGGATTTGTTTTAATTATCAAGTGACCTATTTAAGTATTAGTGAGTGCTGGCAAATATGTGTGTGTAAAAAAAAAATTTATTAACGTGTTGATAACTTAAATAAATAAAAAAAATTCAGAACATAAACCTTATAATGCGTGTATAAATAAAACGGAAACAAAAACTTAAACATAAGTTCTAAGGTAAATACACACAAAGGAGTATAAGCAAATTCTTATAAAACAACATCCGAAAACTACTCTAAATCTTTATAAGGCAACTTTTGCTCCCGTAAATATTCACACAACAATATTTAGCAAATCTCAAAGCAACAAACAAAAAAACAAAAATAATAAAATTTGTTAAATTTCTCCATAACTGTGACTGATTCTTTATTTATTCTTCATTTCGTCTCGGCAATTGTTTACTTAGTTATCACATCCAAGTACTTCTAAACATGCTAAAGCATGCATTCTTTATTAAATTTCTGCTGTGAAAAATAAACCTTTTTTCTGCTTTTGTATCATCATCATCATCATTATCAACAATCCGTCCTTTTTGTTTAGTTCTACGTGCTATAAATTCGGTAAGTTTTCTCTTGATTTTTAAATTTATTTTATTTAATATTAAAAAAAACTTTACCTTTGGCTCAAGTATTAGCGGAAAATTTTATTTAATGTTTATAAAAACATTAAATAAAGCTCTTAATAAATAATAAATCAAATTCTTGAATGAAAGAAAGAAATCCATTAAAAAATCGTGCTCGTGTTTATTATAAAATTAAATAATGGTTTCAAGTCTTGAAATATTTGATAATGGCAGAGGATTTTCTAAAAAAAAAATTTGCAATGAATTTTACAGATTTTAAGATTATACAAAATTTATATTTTTTTATTTTATTTTTTTAATTAATAATCATATAATTACAAATTATATCCTATTACCCTAACCGAGCACTAGCTAATATTTCGTTGTGCACGTTGTAGCGAAAACACACCAGTGCATCTGATGGCAATCGAACCCATGACACTTCAGTGATAAGCTAGAATGGTACCAATTAGACTATCGGTGGGCACAAAACATTTTTAAATTGAAGTAATTATTTTACAGTTTTAAGGTAAACACAATTTAATCCTTATTGGGCACATCTACATTTTTAATATATGGTTGGTTTTTATTTATTTTTATTTGATAAAATACTTTTTTAAAAAGGGTACTTTTTTTTAGTAAGAAGTACATTTTGAATAAAAGGTACTTTTTGAATATTTTTTTTTTGTAAAAATATGGATAGTGGGGAGCACTTGTGAGTACTACACGTACTCACAGTAGTTTTTACACCTAAAGATTCAGGCCGAAAAATGTTTGACACCAGAACTAAATTATACTTTTCTAAAGGTACAAGGTACGCTGAATCCAAATCTATATTAACGAGAAAAGTGTATTTTTTGATCAAAATGCTCCGATTTTTGACCTTCCTGGAAATACATTTTTCATAATACTTGTAACGTCACCTGAACAAACTATCCATTTTTTTCAGTTTTTCAATTTTTAAGATAACTTATTTCCTTACGACATTATTGTAAATTGAAATTGAGATTATAACAGCAATTTTAAAGTACCGCAATGCAAAATTTTGAAAAAATTCAAATTTATTATCAAGTTTAACCGACGATAATGTCGTAAGGAAATAAGTTATCTTAAAAATTGAAGTAACTGAAAAAAAAATGGTAAGAGTAGTTTGTTCAGCTGACGTTACAAGTATTATGAAAAATTTATTTCCACGAAGGTCTAAAATCCGAGAATTTTGATCAAAAAATACACTTTTCCCGTTAATATAGCTCGAACGTCTGAGTGAATCTAAGGCCAGATTTGGATTCAGCGTACCTTGTACCTTTAGAAAAGTATAATTTAGTTCTAGTGTTAAACATTTTTCGGCCTGAATCTTTAGGTGTAAAAAGTACTTACATGTACTCACAAGTGCTCCCCACTGTATATGCTGCTTTCCGAAAAAAAAGTCTCGCTACCGGCAAAAGTATACCACAGCAACGCCAAGCTTACAGTATTTGTTCTCTTATAGGAGACATAAAAAAAGGAACTACTTTTTTATTTTTTTAAGACCCTCGATTCCATTGTCAAATATTGATGAAACTTTACCAGGGATGGCAGGCAATACCGCTAAAATACCGTTATCAATTCAAAACCCATTCAACTGACTATCGTTGTTCCTAAAATACCGTTGCCGAAATAATTGAAATACCATTATCCCTAAAATACCGTTACCGATAGAACTAAAATACCATTATCCTTAATATATCGCTACCGAAATAATTAAATACACCTATCGCTAAAATACAGTTACCAAAATATTTGATATAGCGTTATCAATAAAATATCTACAAGTATCTAGAGAATAACGTTCGTATTAATAAAAAATCTTAAATCAGATTTCAAATAAATGTTGGTTTAAACACATTTTAAGAATTAAAGATGTATCCATAAACGAATATTTGCTTAAAACACCTATTTTAAACCTTGTTTAAACGATAATATTCTTTTATTAATACAGCTTTAGTGCTAAAATTTGTGTTTTAACACAAACATTTTTGAAATGCTATTTAATATTTTTATGAATACGGAGATAAAAGTCCTGCAAAAGCCATACTTTATGCATTAAATCAAAACTTTAAAGGCAAAAACCAGTAAAAATTAATACGTGGCTTATCAAGTTAAGCCCTTCAATTATATTAAATTTTATGTTGAAACGAACTAATTCTGCACTCAAAAAAAGAAGTTAGTAAAGTCAGCAAAATTTTAATCACCAGCGAGCTGATTTTTAGCAGTAGTATTAGTGGATTCAACAAAAGTTTTGCTAACACTTATTTGATTAAAAGTTAACAAAATTTTAGCTGAATATCAGTGGATGGAAAAAAACTCAAAAAATGTGAAGAACAATTATATTTTAGTTATTTAGTTATTAGATATTTGCATAAAATCTTAAACATTTTTATGTGGTTCTCTCAAACATAATTAACAATACGTTACAAAATATGAAAATGTTCACACTACCACATTGACGACAAGAATTAATATAATATCTGAAAATATATAGAAGTAATTATTAAATAAGCAAAATTATTTCTCAACTACTTACATCAATGGTTGTGTAAATGATGGCATATTTTAAAAGAAGACTAATGGCATAGATAATTCTAGAAACGACATGAAAATATATGATATCGTACAACCCTTTTTTCAAAAAAAAAAGAAAACATAAAAAAGTACCTTAGATGTGTGTGCAAAGCTTTTGCTTTACTCCACCTATCTGAATGTATGTTTGTTTGCAATTTGACCAATACTACTTTAATAATCACTGTAAACATTCAGTTTACAAATACACATTTAATCATTATTGCATATAAATATTTTATTTTGTCTTTAATTTTATTAATAGACAATTACTTTGACAGCCAGTGACAACACACATAATTTTAGTTGTTTCCCAGCATACCATATGCGCTCTAAATGAGCTCATAAAGACTCTTTTGTCGGAACGCTGACACTCATAATGAGTTCATAAAATAATCATAAACAGTCATAAAACGCGCATATTTGAGTGGCTTTTTCCACTAAACTGGTCACTCATGAAAGAGCTCTAAATTTTGTGCATAAAGGAGTATTTTCCCAGCTTACGATATGCGCTCTAAATGAGCTCATAAAGACTCTTTTGTCGGAGCGCTGACGCTCATAATGAGTTCATAAAATAATCATAAACAGTCATAAAACGCTCATTTTTGAGTGTATTTTTCCACTAAACTGGTCACTCATGAAAGAGCTCTAAATTTTATGCATAAAAGAGTATTTTATGACTCTTTTTTTAAAACGCATTTTGAGCTCATATTCCAGTGCATAAAATAACATTTTGAGCCTCATTTTGCGTGCATCAAAAACTGTATATAGTATCCCGAAAATGACGAAAACCAGATAATTCAAAATAGGATTTTTTATTCAATAAGTTAACATATTTGTATTGTTAAAGTAAAATGGTATTAAAATTAATTAAATAAACTGAATGCATTCAACATAAATTAAAAAAAAAAAATAAATAATAATAAAACAAAAATTTTAAAATATTAGCACTCTTTCTTTTTAAGAAGTTTGTCACGATATTTAATACGGTCTTTTGCAGTCTGAAACCACCTTAAAGTGCAGTTATTAAATAATTTTTCATCTATGTTAAATTTGCGGTTAAAGGCTCCTCTAATTATTGATGTTATTGTCATAGCCAGTAGACATTTTGTATCTTTAGTGCCTTTCCACGAGTATTTTTGTGCACATATTCACCGCCTGCAATTGGAATGCAATTTATTTCTCTGGGTGTTTTTTTTAGAGCTCTGGCATCATTCGGCAGTTCTAGTATTACACTACGCAATATATTCAATAAATAATTAACGGCACTATTGCTAATATTAAAAATTACAGCACATTCTGCTAATCTTTGGCGTAAACAACTCACGTTATCAACATTTTCCTCAAATGCACTTTGTAAATTTTCGTTTACACTTTCTCTTTCTAAAATACGTTCACTGTCACTATTTTCTTCAACAACACTATTATTTTTAATATTACATGCTGGATTTTCTCTTCTTAATTTGTTTGAACGAAGTTCACTTATTATTAATTTGCTTTCTTTTAAGCTTGCTCTTTTCATTATTTTAATAATATATTATTTTTGTATTTATTGTTAAATAACTCACAATTCTGTCTTTACGCTTCCAAAAATATTCACTAATGAATCAATTTGTGTAACTTCTTTCTTCTGCTTAGCTGGAATTTACCGTTATCTGTCAGCGTGCAGAAATTACTCATAAAAAGCACATAAAATCTATCGTTTATGAGCTCAGAAATATGCGCACAGAAACCACGCATAAAAAACTCATAAAATTTACCGTTTATGAGCTCAGAAATTTACACGCAAGAAACACTCATAGAAAGTCATAAACTCGATCGTTTATGAGCCCAGAAATATGCACGCAGGAAACACTCACAGAAGCTCATAAAATCGCTCATATATGAGCTCATACATAAGAGCGCTCCGATAATGGTATGCTGGGTTCAATCCACAATTTAGTTTTATGTATGAAAAACAGATACAAAAATATTCCATGATTGATTTTTTTATGCGTTTCACAATAATTGTACTTTTTAGTATTATTTTTCTCTCTCTACTACATCTTGGTATGCCGCTACATCTACACTCAAAAAAAAAAGTTTGTAAAGTCAGCAAAAAATTTTGCTGAGTCAGCAAAATTTTAGTCAGGAGGATGCTTGTAAAAAAGTTGCTAATGTCAGCAAAATATTTGTAGATTCAGCAAAAAAAAAGTTTGTAAAGTCAGCAAAAAATTTTGCTGAGTCAGCAAAATTTTAGTCAGGAGGATGCTTGTAAAAAAGTTGCTAATGTCAGCAAAATATTTGTAGATTCAGCAAAAGTTTTGCTAACACTTAGTAGATTAGAAATACAAAAGCCAAGGAACCATACAAATCTACCTAAGATGTGTGTCCTTTGTCTTTCGCTTTACTCTGTCTACATTTCTGTATATGTTTGTTTGCAATTTGACCACACTATTATTAATCTATAAGTTATATGTAATATATAAGTTTAAATAAATAAATATTTTATTTTGTCTTTTATTTAATTAATAGACAATTATTTTCACAAGCCGGTGACAACGCAAAATTTAAGTTGTTTTAATCCTCAATTTTGTTTTATGTATGAAAAAGAGATACAAAAACTTCCATGGTTGATTTTTTTATATGTCTTATTAGAGTTGTACTTTTTAGTACCATTTTCCTCTTCTCTACTACATCTTGACATGCCGCGACATTTACTTCATTCTGCGTATATCTTTCAATCTGGTTGTCGTCCACACAATTAATGTGCTTATCAGCACAATTTTTTTTTTAGCTAAATTAATTAGTAAAACATTAGTATATTAGTAAAGCATTAGTATAAAACAGTTAAGTGCTGAATAAGTATAACAAAAATTTTAGCTGAAAACACGATTTTAGCAAAAAATTTTGCTAAAAAATAGTATACCTGATTTACAAGACGTTTTACTAACTTTTCTACTAACTTATTTTTTTGAGTGTACTTCATTCTGCGTATATCAATCTGGTTTTCGTAAGCACTATTAATGTGCTTATTAGCCTAATTTTTTTAGTAAACTAAATTAGTAAAAAATTAGTGAACTAGTATTAAAACATTAGTTCAAAACAGTCAAGTGCTTAATAAGTTTAACTAAAATTTTAGCTGAAAACATAATTTTAGCAAAAAAAATTTGCTGAAAAATAGTATACTTGATTTACAAGAAGTTTTGCTAACTTTTCTACGAACTTATTTTTTTGAGTACCCAATAAAAACATTAAAAAATGTGAATTTTGTGTTACTAATGTGCAGTCAGTAATACCAACAGATGCGAAGTAATGTAAGCGTATGGAGTTCAACGTATTAGTAGGTAACATGTTGCGTATTACCAACAGATCTCCAAGGTTTTGCTGGGTATTTTAACATTGTTAACATTGTTCTCCAGCTAAGGACAACAAACATGTAATTACATGAAGTTCCGAGCCCTAATTAGTATATACGACAATAGATCTATCATATTTTGTTACACTTAGAACCGATAGGTAGGTAAACCCCACTGCAAATGTAGTTAAAAACAAATGAAATTTCACTTGAAGAAAGGATGACTTAAATTACAGTAAATTCAACTGACATTGTCATTTAATGTGTGACAATATCTCACACACACTTTATAGTTCAACAATGAAAATTCACTATAAACCACTCACAAGGTACAGTGCAAAATTCGCGTAATATATATGCTCGACATATGTTGAAAAACGAAGAAAATCTTCAATGTTTGATATTCTTTCACTTACAATGTAAAGGATAGAATATGATGACATTTGAAAATAACTGCCAGTCAAATTTTCAACTTAATTAGTTGAACTGGCAACTGTGGTAATAATTAACAGAACTAAACATAGATTTATAGAAAATAAGTTCGCAGTTAATTTCGTCATACTCAACAAACTAAGTCACGTTACGTGTTTAACTTAACTAGTTGAGTTAAATAGTTGATGTTTACCATTTAACACTTTAAGGCACGAAGTGTAGTAAAAATTAATGATATGTTAGTAAAAAATAAACAAACATTTATTTTTTATTTTTAATTTTTTTATATAACAAAAAACTACTGTAAAAAATTAATGTAAAATCATAAAACAGTCATTTGATGTGGTTTATTTTTTTAATGAACTACAATGTTTAATTTGTTCTACAAATGACTGACATTTACATTAAAAATAAAGAAACTGTATTACAGCCCAAACAACTACATATTTTTAAAGCAGAAGTTCCCTGAGTGTAGGTAAAGGCACTTGAAGAAAGGATGACTTACATTTCAGTAAATTTAACTAACATTGTCATTTGTTTCTACTGTTCAAAAAATGAACCACAATTGCAGTTAAAATTAACCACATATGTAATAAAAAATAAAAAACATTTATTTAAATTTATTTTCATCGGGATAAACATTAATTGCATTTATAGTAATTAAATGTGCTAAAGTCCAAAAACTTATTTAACAAATTGTGAAAAACAATCTGATGTAGGCGTGTCCCTATCCGGATTTCATTCCTGCCCAAGGAAATCTTCAATAGACTTTGTTATTAGAATTTCTAGAGATATTTGTTATGTTAAATCACAAACTCAATGAGAATTTCTTGTCCTCGTCTAGGAGCGAGATTCAAAATTTAAAATATCAAAGAAAAAACAAAAACAACAACAAAAAATTGTCACAATTGGCTTTGTCATCTTCCAAATACTACTCTGTTTTTTTGACAGACCTAGTAATGTTTAACATGAATGTAAAATCATAATACAGTAATTCCATGTGGTTTGTTTTTTAAATGAACTACATATGTAGTCCAAAATGAAATTTCTTTTACAAATGACGGTTTTTTCACTTAAAATAATGAATTTGTAATACAACTCAAACAACTGCAAAGCAGAAGTTCCCTGAGTGCAATATGCTTAACCTCTTAACTGGTTTATTAGGTTTAAAAAGTTCAAAACAAATTTCACAAACTTTATTACCAAAAAAAAGATACTCTTTGAATAAAAGGTACTTTTTTATAAAAGTTAATTTTTGATAAAAATTTACAGTTTAGATAAAAGATTAATTTTTGATACTTTTTTAATATATTGATACATTTGTAACTAATAGTCCGTGCGGTTAATGATATACATGAAATACATGTTTACGTTAGTGGGCTTTCATGTTTACTATAACGAAGTTTTTATTATATCAAACAGAAATATTGCCACCTAATTGTTTTTAAAAATTTTTTTACGTGATAAAATATTTTATTTTTATACTAAACTATAAAGTGTAATGCTACAGAACAATTTCCTGCGTCATAGTTTGTGTCAGTTAAATTTTATTTCATCTGCCTTCGTCTTTTTTTATTAAATTAAATATTCAATTTTTATGTATTTTTGTACGCGTGTTTTTTAACAAAAAAAAAAAAAAAAATCGTACTTAAATTATTTATTTATTAAGTTTCATGCATAATTTGGTGTTATCTTATTAACAAAATCTTTTATTGTACACAATTCGTATATTATTATTGTGTTTGACCCTGTTAAATCATGCATTTTATGACCCAACAAAAACAAAACATGGCAATAAGAAAAAACAAAGTCAACGTAAATATAATGTCAATGTTCTTATTTTTACAATAAAAATCATGATTCTTTTTTTTTTTTTTTTTTTGGTTGATAATCCCAGTTTTATAGTCTCACGTTTATTGCTAACAATAGGTCGATATTTTGAACATTGTAATAAATAAGTTTTATTGATATTGAATACTTTATGAACATAATTGAGGTACCGAAATGTGGCAGTTAGTTAAATATTCAACTACAGGTGTCACATTTCAGTTATAAACTTTTTTATGGATTTTGTCAAGTTATATAAATATAAATCTGGTGGATTTAATGCTGTAGTTATGGAATTTTATTTTGCTTAACCATACGATGCATATCCAACTTTTTCTACGAGAACACACACCCGGGATACGTTTGTACCTATTAGCTTATTTGGCTTTTTCTTAAGTTTAAATGGTCCACTTTCATTATTTTTTTTTTTTTTTAAATGCGAATATTAATATTTTACAAATGTTTTAGTTTTTAATGCATATATTTTACCTGGTTCAAGAGATATAGGCAAAAAAGGTCACGGGCATGGGATATATAAATGTTTTTTGAGTTTAGGTGTCGACTTTGGAAGCTCGTAGCTCCTGAACCACTAATCCGAATTGGATCAAATAACCTTTAAAAGATTGGAAATTACTTATATTTCTTAGATCGCTATGCCCTAAGTTAAGCCGTTCCTGAGTTACAGCACTGCAATTGGGTTTGTATTTACGTAGGTGTCGACTTTGGAAGATCGTAGCTCCTGAACCACTGATCCGAATTGGATTAAATAACCTTTAAAATATTAGAAATTACCTATATTTATTAGTCGCTATTTCCGAAATCGCTATGCCCTAAGTTAAGCCGTTCCTCAGTTACAGCACTGCAAAGTTGCAAGTGGATACATTTGTACCCGGGTGTGTGTTCTAGGGTTAAATGGGAGATAATAAATTCAATATAATATATAATAAGAAAATGTAATAAATATTTTCTTCATATTTACTACTTAATTTTGGCACATTTGTCTAGTGAATCGCTATTCCCTAAGTTAAGCCGTTCCTGAGTTACAGCACTGCAAAGTTGCAAGTGGATACATTTGTACCCGGGTGTGTGTTCTAGGGTTAAATGAGAGATAATAAATTCAATATAATATATAATAAGAAAATGTAATAAATATTTTCTTCATATTTACTACATAATTTTGGCACATTTGTCTAGTGATTTGCACAATTAGTTTTAAATAACACAGAAGACAAAATCTTAACTTTTAAAAGTTACTACTTACATATTAAAAGTGTAAATAACCAAAAATCGCTGAACAGAAGTTTTTATCTAAAGGTTGCTAAACACCGATAAAGTTTCGACTATACTATACTATATACCAACGGTTCCCATTGACTAACATAAAATGGCCTATAATTTACAAATAACAAAAATAAGTTTCATAGAAAAATGTCATCATTATTTATGTTTATGACAATGGCCTGTCCATATCTTAAAATCCGAAAGTGATACACACACAAAAATAAAAGCCCATTTCAATTACGAAAACTACCGATTCAAAAATTTTAATTGCAGAAAATCCGATAACAACTAAAATTGCTAATACAATTATAAATTGATAGATCTTTAACTTAATTATTTTTTAATTAAATAATAACTCAGTTGATTAAAAAGAGATCAATATCGTATACCATCCTAAAAAACATAAAAGAAAAACAAATTCTTGTTGCCATACCAAATGTTTTTTAACAGCTTGAATTTTATAACATTGAATTTAAACTGGCATGCAATTCTCATTTAGTTAGCATATTTATTTATACTCAAGTGAACAAATTCACACAGAAATTAGTTTTTGTTATAGGGGTTATGACAATTTTTTTTTTATTATCAGTTTTATGATAATGTTTTAGAATAAATAAATATTTAGATTTAAACAACTGAAACTAAATTATTCAACTTAATAAAGTAGTAAACCTAATAAGAATTAATATATACAATCTAAACTCAAGAAAATAAGTAAGAAGAAAGTTAGTAAAACGTCTTGTAAATCAGGTATACTACACTGTGTGTAATTTTTTAAGTCATGTCAAAATAACCATATACGGACACCACTACGTGATAAAAGACTAAAAAAAAAAGACCCGTATCTCCCAATTTTTCCCAAAGTCATCTCCTTTTTTGTTTATGGGCCGCCAAAGATTTGGAGCCTCGGTATCATTTTCGCAAAAAAGTGATAATTTTCTCAGGCTCATATCTTGCAAACCGTTCAGAATTTCGATTTACTCTCTATGGCAAAGTTGTAGCTCTTGTCATAAAGAACAAAAATTGCGAACATATAAAATCAAAAAAACTTCACCTTCCAGATCAAAATCGCAAAAAACTTAAAAAAATTCGATATTTTTTTCCTTTTTTCTCCTGTTCAGGTGCATAGGTAGCAAACCCAATTTCCAGGAAGTTTATATGTTCTAGAAATTTGTTTATTGAGATCTTAGGTAAATTTTTGTAGTTGATTGTTTGCTTGAATTTTGAACGGTTTGCTACCTATGGACCAGAACACGGGAAAAAAGGTAAAAAAAAATCGAATTTTTTTAAGTTTTTTGCGATTTTGATCTGGAAGGTGAAGTTTTTTTGATTTTATATGTTCGCAATTTTTGTTCTTTATGACAAGTGCTACAACTTTGTCATAGAGAGTAAATCGAAATTCTGAACGGTTTGCAAGATATGAGCCTGAGAAAATGATCACTTTTTTGCAAAAATGATACCGAGGCCCCAAATCTTTGGCGGCCCATAAACAAAAAAGGAGATGACTTTGGGAAAAATTGGGAGACACGGGTCTTTTTTTTTAGTCTTTTATCACGTAGTGGTGTCCGTATATGGTTATTTTTTTTCGTGTTGCACTGTGCTATTTTTTAGCAAATTTTTTGCTAAAATTTTTGTTATACTTATTCAGCACTTAACTGTTTTATACTAATGCTTTACGAATATTATACTAATGTTTTACTAATTAATTTTGCTAAAAAAATTGTGCTAATAAGCACATTATTAGTGTGGACGACAACCAGATTGAAAGATATACGCAGAATGAAGTAGATGTCGCGGCATGTCAAGATGTAGTAGAGAAGAGGAAAATGATACTAAAAAGTACAACTCTAATAATACATATACAAAAATCAACCATGGAAGATTTTTGTATCTGTTTGTCATACATAAAACAAAATTGAGGATTAAAACAACTTAAATTTTGCGTTGTCATCGGCTTGTGAAAATAATTGTCTATTAATTAAATAAAAGACAAAATAAAATATTTAAATTTAATATGTATTTCTAAACTAAATGTTTATAGATTAATAATCTAGTGTGGTCAAATTGCAAACAAACTTATACATGTAGACAGAGTAAAGCGAAAGACAAAGACACGCATCGTAGGTAGATTTGTATGGTTAATTTTTCTTATTGCAAAAAAAGGGTTGTTTTTTTTTCGTTTCGTTTGTTTTTGTTTATTTTTTCGTTTCGTTTCTATAATTATCTTCGGCAGTTGCGTCCTTTAAAAGATAGCATCATTTAGACAACCATTGATGTAAGTAGTTGAAAGAAAATTTTTGTTATGTTATATATATTTATTTCTATATATTTTCAGATATTAAATTAATTCATGACATCAATGTGGGAAAATGAAAATTTTTATATTTCATAATTATTGTAAATTATTTTTAAAAGAATCAAAAAATATGTTTTATGATTTTCAGCAAATAAATTAACTAAATTACAATTTTTCTACAAATTTTTTGCATTTTTTTCAGTCTACAAAAATTCAGCAAAAAATGTATTAATTTTTAGCAAGCCTTTTTTATTTCTAATCCTCTAAGTGTTAGCAAATCTTTTGCTGAATCTACTAATTTTGTTGCTAAAAATCAGCTCGCTGATTTTCAGCAAAAGATTTTGCTGACATTAGCAAATTTTTTGCAAGCACCCTCCTGACTAAAATTTTGCTGACTCAGCAAAATTTTTTGCTGACTTTACAAACTTTTTTTTTTGAGTGTAATTGAAATGTATTTTAAATATTTATTACTAATACCACTAAACATAAACACTTATAAAAAAAACTACGTAAATATTGAAAAAAACAACAAAAACGTGTTGATGTTTGTTTTTGAGCGAAGCAAGTTCCGAATTTGAGCAAATATTTAATTGATTTAATTAATTTTTAATTGGCAGCTTTGAAAATTTTCAACAAATCGATATAATTGAAAAAAAGTAGGGAAATATTTTTTTCTGTGTCATAAATGTGCTTGAAAATAACTACATACGCAAGCATTGAAAAAAATAATTTTTTTTTTTTTCACTTTATTTAAGTTCGTCGAAAGGATTCACTCTAGATGCCTAACCATGTTCCCAAGCCATGTTTTTTATAAACAAAAGAAAAACGCGTAAAAAAAATTAAATTTCGCAAAATTTTTAAAAAGCGCAATACGATTCAAATTTCATTATTAATTTCAAAAATTTACTCCAATTCCTTATAAGTTCTTACAACGTTATTGGTGCGCTGACATCAACTTGGTATACCTCAAACTGTATAAAATTACACTATTTTTCAAAAAAAATGTTTTCAAAACTAAATTAAATGACACGGTGCAAAAACCATATTGAAAAAAACTGCGAAAGTTTGAAAATTGGGAAATTATGGTTTCCCTTGTAAGCCACCATTCTACTTTTCACCAAGCAGCAATATCGGTAAAACGTTTCAAGTGAATGTGTCTGCCAAGTCTAGCGACTCCATTTTGTGTTGGCTGGTATCTGAAGGTTGGAAACTATGAGCAAAAACTGGAAATGAATGAAACAATTCTTCAAGTAATGTTTTGAATTTTTAATGGCCATTAATTTTTTTTTTGGGAAGACGTTTCCACGTGAAACATTTCATGTCATAGCTTTCAAGTATAGTCATCTTAATACTATTTAACGTTCCTCTCAATTCAAAAGACCTTCAGAAATACTAACCAACTAAAGTCAGTTTCAACAGGTATCGAAAATTTTTAAAATAGCTCATTTATAATTAAATATTAAAAACTGTTCAAGTTAGTTTCAATGGACTTTAATCTGTGGTTTTATATAAAAGCATATTTTGCATTAATTATGTTGGAAAATGTTATTGAATTTAGAATAATTTAGTTAATAATAAATAACACATGGTCATAATTTTTATTTTTATAAATTTGAATAATTGTTCAAAAACTAATATAAAATGTGTTTATTTTCCAGATAAATATTATAACACATAATTAAAATCCATTTAAAATCTATGGCTTAATAAAAATTTACAAAAAAAAAAAAATTAACATGAATTAAGGTTAAAAATTCTCCATCAATTTTGTAGTCGAAGTAAACATTTTGCCGCAAAAACCGCTTATTGCTATAACAGCAGGCGCGCATTCAGGAAAAGATTTTGGGGAGGGAAGCTAAAGTATTTTTAAAAAATTTTATATTCTTTTTGATATTTTTGTATTGAAAATTTTTATTTTGTGGTAGGAAATATCCCATTTTCCCTCCCCCTGCATCTGCGCCTGTATAACATGGACACAAGAACTCATATATAAAATCAATAATTATGAAAAATTATTTATTTACTACCACATATATATAGCGAAAGCAATATACATATGAACTAACTAAATATATATGTATATTTGAGGTTGTGTCTGTATTGGTAAATAATAAATGTTAGTGTGTATATCTTTGGTCTTTAGGTTGATGCATATTTTATATTATTTAATTAATATATTTACGCATACAATTTCATGTTGATCGAATGACCGACAAAAAAAAAAAAACCAACCAAGAGTAAAAGATAAAATGATGGTTATCAAAAATGACAAATACTCAATACATATTCACATATAAAACATTAGGGTATAATTTATGAGGCAATATTTAATTAACCCACTTGTCGCAACCATCCTTTTAAAAGAACATCTGACAAATGAGAGAAAAGCGCCGTTATGCACGTGTATTTCTGTACATATTTTTTTATATTATTATTGTTTATGCTTTGTTATATAGCTTCGCAGCTCAAAAGCGTCAGTTGGTGAAAGCAGTTCCGAGTATATTAATTGCTTATTGAGTGCTTTGCGAATAGTGATTTTTTCTAATAGTGCGTAATGGAAAAAAACATGTAAGTAAATCATTTACATCCAGTTAATTGTTATTTTAATAAGAGTAACATCTTAGTTAAACAATAAATAAATTGAAAGCTAAAGTAATGCTGTATTGCAGCGCAAAGTGTACTGTCTTTGTACAGTACTTTTGAAAGGACACCCGATTCAGGGAAATTTATAGGTTTTAAAAAAAAAGTTATTTTATAAAAAATGTTAAGAACCCTATAAAGATTTCAGTTTCGAAATAAAAATTGAAGTTTTCAAAAAAAAAAAAAAATCTGGCGCTATCTGGGTAAAATAAGGTTGTGAAAAATAATAATTTTTAAAAAAGAAAAGAACTTTCTTAAATTATAATTATTTAGTTTTATTAATAAAAGGTACTTTTTATTAAAAGATACTTTTTTTTTTAATAAAAGGTACTTTTTAATAGAAAGTTTTTTTTTTCCAATAGAAAAGAGCATTTTTGATAAAAAGGTACTTTTTTACAAAAGAAACTTTTTTTAATATAAGTTCAATATAGGCACAAGAATGTTGTGGCCTGTTTTATAAAGTGGACCTTTCGTGCTATTGCAGGAATATGTCAAAACTGTCAACTATCCTTGCTATCACTATTTGAAACGGTAAATGGTAACTATTAAAAGCTCATTATTAAAAATGGGTACGTTTTTGATAAAGGTACATTTTTAATAAGATTTAAAATTATTGAAAAATTTTGCAATTTCGAAAACATTTTTTATATAAATTATAATTTCATTAAAACGTATTTTGTATAGTTTAACGCTGCTGTAGGGTTTACCATTAGGGATGCCAATCGAGATTGACAATTAAAAATCCCGTGATTTGGGAACTTGCAAATCCCGATCCCGAAATCCTGATATTTTTAGGGATAGGAATTTTTTCCTACTCACACTCATTCACTCGCGTGAGTTAAATTAAGTTTTACGCATACACACGTGTGATTACGTGTGATTCCATGCGATTCGCGTGAATCACGCAAAATTCTGCTCACGTGCCCATCTCTAATTTATAACAAGTTTTACTAACATCAGATGAGGTAAAGTTGAAAATGTCGTTTTTCTGGGCTCATAATTTTTAAAATGTCCCTTTTAAAAAATATACACCCTGAAAACAGACTCGGTTGTAATAACCAAATTTGTAGCCAACCAAATGGTTCCATTATAGCTATCGAATTTTTTTTGTAGTTATCACCGAGTTTCTCTTTAGGCAATAGAAATTATATTGGCGTATCAGAATTTCTGTTATTTTCGTTCAAATGATTGTTATCACCATCAAAAAATTCGATCGCAACAACCGAAGCATTCGATTAGCTGCAAATACGGTTGCTACTATCAAGTCTGTTTTCTGGGTATATATTTTTTTTTTATCTAATATGTATAAATATGAAATAAAATATACTTTGCATTGCAATATAGGAATTTTTTGTCATTTTCTGGCCAAAACTGTAAATAATGCGATATCAACCCGAAATTTGGCACGGTGATTTGCCGAGATGTTCTAGGCTCTATATACAAATTGGCGAATTTAAAAATAAATGTATAAATTATAAAAATGTATGTGTATCTAATTATCACTCGCAATAAAGGTAAGTCACGCGTGATTCGCTATGACACACGAAGTTTTTTGGATGATTATGTATAACAACTTTTGTTAAATTTTAAAACGTGATATTTCCTTAAGAGGTACCAACCTAAAATTTGGACTATATCATATTTATATGACACTTAACATAAATACTAGGGTATTCAATTTACTCGGGTTTGCTTTTGTTCGAGTAATCGAGTAACTCGATTTTGAGGTTTTTACTTTACTCGAGTAGGCGAGTAAGATTTTAAAATTGCTCGAATAACTCGGGTAACTCGAACAATTTTAATACTTTAATTTTATTTTCCAAAAACTCACATTTTTGTAAGTTTTTATATTTTATTAGTACTAATATAACATATATATAAAAATTAACAAATTAATTAAAAATTTTAGTATAAAGTATATCTAAAAGAGAAAAACATTTGCTAAGATCATTTATTATTGCGACAGTTTTGTCTCAGTACACTCAAAGCAAAAGCGTTATTATATCAATGAAGTTCTTTATAAATATGTTGAAATCTTCATTGATTTTGTTTCAATATAACTGGTTCATAAATATGTATTAAACTGTTTTATAAAAATATTTGTAAGGTGATCCGTTTTGTAATTTCACTCAGACTTGACACAGTTTTGTTATATTATTGTGTTAGTACTAAACGAAAAAATAGTCCATTTTGTCCTATCATTTTGGGATTTTGAGATATGTAATTTTTCTTAAAAAAAATTATAAAGAAGTTTTGAAACAACTTGCATGAATATTTAAGAAGATTTTCATCATATTAATGAAAACTTCATTACTTCTATATGTAAATTTTAATATGTGGAAATTTTGCGTAGGACCGCTATGAATTTCCATATAGGGCTTCTAAAATTGGCTTGTTACAACGACATAAAAGGGACCAACAAAAAGTTTTTAGTAAATGACATTTATATGTAGTTTCTTTAGATCAAATGGCAACTAAATTAAAAAAAAAAAAATAATGTTTGATCCCACTTTTAACCCTCAAATCCGCACCAATAATCTTAAACACCCCAGTCTTAGAACTTGTTTCTTTAAAAAATATCCAAGTTTCTTCGATATCGGAGTTTTTCGCATTAAGTTCTTCGTTTTTCGTAATATAATTTCTTTAACAGTGCTCACTTAATATAAAAATACACTTAACATTTAAATATTCACTATAACAGTCACATTATTTTATACAAAATATTAAAAAAATATAAAATAGTTCATATTTTTAAATTACTCGAGTTACTCGATTAATCGACCAAAATTGTTCGAGTTATTCTTTACTCGAAATCGGCCACTTCGAATTAATCGAACAATTGTCGACATCATTTCATCGATTAATCGAGTAACGGTTAACCGATTGAATACCCTAATAAATACCAAGTTTGTTTGAACTGTGTCGAGGTGGGATGAGTCATTGGGCTTAAAGTGAAAAAAACCAATTCATCATTTTCACGATTTAAAATCTCTTCATAAATATTTTGAAAAAAAAAAAATATTTTGAAACACATAAAAAATTTACTTTTGGCTAACAATTCAGAAAAAATACCCATAGTGCATTGATACAATATTACACAAATAATTGCCACCCTAATGTTCCTAAATGTTAGCAGGTAAATAAATATAGATACAGCAGGAAAGGCGAACGGACAGACATAAAAGTTAACTAACCAAACGAAGCAATAAAACCACAATAAAATCACTAACAAGGAGAGTCTCTCGATGGGCTCTATCCGATCCTTATGAAATTCAGAAATGTGATAGAGCAGAAAAAAAGGTACATGTATTTTTTAAGCCGCCCAATATGAAATAGTCATAAGGTTCTGGGTTTAAAAAATTGGGTCAAAAATGGCTAAAATTTCTCCTTTTTTTCGGTTTTAGAAAATGGGGTACTAAATGAAAAGCGCACATAAAACATGTCCGATTAGTTACTTTCAAGTATTTTTCTTATTCAAAATAATGGGATTTAAGTGTTGTTGTTGTTGTTGTAACGACTTTAAAGAATATTTAATTTACCTTCCAGCTGGCCTGGCAATCCTTGTTCGCATAAATCCGTATCGTTCTGGCACATATTCTGATTGCCGTGAGATCCGCCCGCACTAGGTCGTCACAGCCTCGTCAGCGTAACAGGGGACACTATGTCCAAGGTGGACTGTGTGTGTGGTTAATATTTGGAAATGATTGGCTGTGTGTACAGATTATTCATTCTTATTCGCTTTAAGTGGCATTTATTTAAGTAAGTGTCATTTAAACTTTCGTTTTGTTAAGGAATTTTAGTTGGTTTAAGCTAAAAATTATGTATACTAATGCCTATTTTATTTAATCGAGGAGATGTCTGAGCTTTTTCCAATATTCTTTAATGTTCGTTTTTTATACGACTTTTCCCAAAAGATTTTTTTCACCAATATTATAAATATTTAAAATAAATGGCAACCCTAAGTCAGTGCATAGGCAATATGAGTATTAAGATTTTTATTTCTTCAAGTACTTCAGTGATGCTTACAAATAAATCTAAATTTTGTTAATTTCAGACATGCTTCCATACTAAATAATACTAAATTTGACCCCACCTTCTAACTCATAAACGTGAGATTGGGCCTCTAAAAAAATACGTGTCCCTTACTTTCTTCTCACCTCCATTACATATTGGAATTTCATTACAATTGGAGACAACTCATCTGGAGACTCTCCTTGTCAGATAGTTATAAACACTCACCCATACTTTCTCCATTTTGCATTTCTCCTATGGAGTTAAGTAACTCATGTTGTACAATATATATACCTACATATGGTTTGTTTAACTTCATGTGAATCTTCATTTTCATCAACATAGAAATTTACTTAATACATATGTTGGCATATTAGTTTGCGTATGTATGTTTATTTGTTTGTTTGTTTCCTTTATTTCATAATGAATTTGTATTGGTAGTTGTTAGAAACACGTTTACAATTACCATTACCACACACACACACATATGTTGCTTTACAAGCCAACTGCCCCGATACAGCAAAAGAGTGTATAGCAAGCAATGGGAAACTAATAGTATTTGTTCTCGTAAAAGTGATAAAGAAAAATTTAACAACTTTTTAAATTTTTCCAAAAAATTTTCGAAGTCGACGTGGTCAAATGTTGACAAATTTTTACCTAATGTTTATTTGTAAAAAAAATATATATGTTTCACGATCACTGGAAAGTGTTATTTTGTAATTCGTGTTTGTTTTGTAATAAATATTCGTTGAATATGCATATATCATGAGTTCCATGATACATCAAAAATGGAATTAAGCGAAGGTCTTAAAATTTCATTAATTTTTTGTACACACATACGCATTTGCATCCTCATATTCAGTTTTTCAAAATTTCAAAAACTTACGATTTTTTTGCGGTTTTAATATTCAATAGAATTTGAAAAATCGCAAGAGTATGTAATTTTGAACAGATCCTCATGATTTCAAAAATTATATTCTTTTTGTGATCCATGATACGTAGCGTCCTCTAAAGCTATTATTATTTTTACAAGTTTGTTATAATTTTTATTAAAAATAAAAATTATGTTTTTTCGACCTTTAATTGTGCAATGAAAATGAAAATTATTCAAGTTCGAGGCCATACTCTATATTTCTTCATTAGGATATTGTCCTAACAAATAATCTATAGAGTTTTTTGTTTTCAAATTTATTATTTGACCCTTTCAGGAATGTGTTGATAGATATATTTCGGGAATTTTCTAGGTTCCCATCCTTATTTTTATTATCAAAGAAATGTATTTTGTTGTAATTTCGATGTATTTGTTTTCGAAAATAGCGCTGCAGGAAAAAAATTGTAAACGGGTGTAGAGGTCGCTACGTATCATAGATAAAAATAATATAATTTTTGAAATCCTGAGGAAATTTCATTTCATTACAGTACTAACAATTGTATGTTACTAAGCTTGCCGGTTTATAAAAATCGAAAATATAAAAAAAAAAATCTTTTTGAATTCTGGAGGGGCCACCTACCCTTTTTTTTGAGAACGCCCCATAAAATAAATACTATACAAAAACTTCGTGGTTTAGGAAACCGCGTAATTAAAAAATAAGTAAACTTTCATGTGTTGATCTTAGAAATGTCTACATGAACTTTTCTAAATTTTTATTTTAATTTGGATTAAATAAAACTAAAATAAACCGATGTTAAGTCATATCGAATAAGTTTGCCTCAATCACAATTTGGAGGGAAAATTAAATATTTTAAAGTTCTTACGAATTGATGTGAGCAATATTATTAATGTTCAAGATCATTTGCCATTTGTTAAACAAAAAACCGTGCAATGTTTATTTATTAATCAAAAAATTTCTTCATCCGCTAATTTAAAGCATGTTTCATTTCACGTCACCGAAAATCTTCAAAAAACCAATGTAGAAGGGGTAGAAGATTTACCCCAATTGTGAAGGAAAAAGATCAACGCTTTATCTGTATTGTAGTATTTACCCGATTAGAAGTAAAAAACAAAATTGGAAGAACATTTTGAACTAATAAACATTATTTGTGTATGGGCTAGAATCTCTGGCCTGGCAAATCCAGTGAGTTCAAAAACTGTGTTGGATAATTTACAGATTCGTTAGCATCACAAACTGTATCGATCACTTTGTCGATACTAAGAGGCCATTTACACGGAGCAATTTTTTGCATGCAACGTTGCCTGCAATTATTGTTTGTAGGCAAACGGTGTAGAGAAGCAAGCGGTTTTCGTTTTTCAAGATATTTTTTGACATTTATTTTTCTATCGTTCGTATTCTTGTTAATTTGCTTTATTCGTATTCGGCTTCTCACGTGTTGTGTATCGAAAATATTTCGTAAAATAAAAAATAAATAATGTGGAATAGAGAACTATTTATACAAGGTGGCGCAAAAGTAATCCTCCTATCAGAAAATGCTATAAATTTTGCGATTGGCCCCTAATGTCAGTTCTGTTTTGACATTTGTGTAGTAAACACATGCGAAATACACGTTAATAAACAATGTTACGCTACACTGCTCCAGAACGCGGAATATTGGTGACTATTTATTTGACCAATAATCTGTCGGTGACTTTGGCACAACGTGAATTTCGTCGCAGATTTCCTGGCCGTCCAACGCCTACTGGTGAAACACTGCGACGTTTAGCCGCTCGCCTCGAAGAGACTGGCACAACACGAGATGCTGCCAGGCGTGGCAGACACCGGAGTAGCCGTTCTGCAGAGAATATTGCTGCTGTAGCCGAGGATGTCATGGAAGCACCGTCGACATCGACCAGACGACGTGCCACGCAAATGGGTATCAGTCGACGGTCTTTACAGCGAATTTTGGTACAAGATTTGAAGATGTTTCCGTACAAAGTCCAGACGGTGCATCAGCTGTTAGCTGCTGACCGCCAATCGCGTGTAACATACGCTCAAGCCATCCTTAATCACCACCAAGAGGAAGATGATTTTTCATCAAAAATAATCATGAGTGATGAGGCCCATTTCCATCTTAGCGGGTACGTAAATAAGCAAAATTTACGCTTCTGGGGCACTGAAAATCCGCGTGTAACCCACGAAGAGCCATTACACCCGCTCAAAGTCACTGTATGGTGTGCTGTTTTCGCTGGAGGAGTCATCGGACCTTTTTTCTTCGAAGACGTCGCGGGCCAAACGGTTACTGTGAATGGTGAGCGCTACAGAGCAATGATCAACGAGTTCTTTTTGCCACAACTTGATGAATTGGGATTGGAAAACATGTGGTTCCAACAGGACGGTGCAACGGCACACACTGCACCTGCCACAACAGATATGCTGAAGGATGCATTTCCCGGGCACCTAATCTCCCGTTTTGGCGATTTGCACTGGCCAGCAAGATTGCCTGATTTGACCGCTCCAGACTTCTTTTTGTGGGGCTTTTTGAAATCGCGGGTTTATGTCAACAAGCCTCAGACTCTTGCAGCTCTTAAAGACAATATCCGTCAAGAATGTGAGGACCTATCGCCGGAAGTTTTGGCCAAAGTGATGGAAAATGCCATAAAAAGGGCTCAAATGACAATCAACTGTGGCGGCGGCCATTTACATGACATCATATTCTCGACTTGATGTAAAAAATTTAAAATACCAAATAAAAATAATCCACAAGAAGAATCAAAGTTTTTCATTTTTTTTTTTTAAACTACAGCCAAAAAACATCGGAAGGTTATTTTTGCGCCACCTTGTATATTATTTTAAATTATATTATTTTTAATTATTACGAATAAATTAAATTTCAACGAATGAACAATTAAAGAAGATTATCAAAATAAACGTCAAAAAATTGCATGCAAAAACTCCTCGTTTAAATGTTCATGATTTTTAGAATCAACTTTAAAAGAGAATTCAAAAATTGCCTGCAATTAATTTCTTCGTTTAAATGGCCTCTAAGTCGCCTGGCAATGACTGCTGTATCTTGAAGTTTTAATCGTCGACGTCTACATTTTTTGCTGCCAAAATAGCTCTTTCTGGCAGCCACGCATGATTTATGTATTGTGTGCGTACATCGGGAAATAAGCGGTCAATGAGAGCATGTTGGGAATCAAAGATAGTGCAAAAATTATTTGTCAATTTTATGTATCCAGTATTTTCGTAGACAGAAACTTTTCCATCGCCGATATCTAATAATTGGTTCGAGAATGTGTTAGCAGATGGATCTTGCAGCATTTGGACGCGCATGTTTATTTTTAGCTGGTCTTTTTGAACATTACGCCAATAAAAAATAAGGTTCTGAGGGTAGGATCGACTTATATAAATTTTAAATATTTTCCAAAAAATGCTGCAGAAGAAGGAGGGGTAAATTAAAGTTGTACTTGGACATTTTTCCAGGTTAAGAGGTCATTCTTACGAAGTTTAAGCGAAATCTAAAAAAAAAAAAAGATTTGTGACTTATACCAATTTCACATAAGTTGACAAAAGTGGGGATAAAATTAGCCAAGTTTAAGGGCAATATACATAGAAATTAATATTTTTATATAGCACACATTATTGTAACTAAGAGTTTTAGATATGTGGAAGAAATGGTAATAGAAGTGGGCGTGGTCCATGGAAAAGTATTCTATGACGTTGCCCACATAACGTGCATTATATGTTTCACATTTCAGCCAAATTCGTAGAGAAATGTAGTTTTATATAGCGAACATTTTTGTTGAACTGTTGAAATTGGATTTTGCTACTATCCTCCGCCCACAGACCAAAATACAATATGAAATATACGTTACGACCTATTGTCATATCTACAAAATACACATAATAAAAATCATAAAAATCGGTCAAGTCGTTTCGGAGCAGTTCAAACACAAACAGTGTGGCACGAGAATTTTATATATTTATATAAATAATTGGCCCTCGATATGTATTATTTACTGCTCATACCTTATATAGAGTTAACACAGAAATGTCGAAATATATATTTAAAGGACAATATTCAATGAATTTTTTCTCCAGAACTAATTGGAGTGACACTTGAAACTTTCTGAATCGAAAAAAAAACTTCTATCCCTTTTTAATAAATACACAAAAAAAATTGAGCCGATTTTAAGATAAATAATGTTTTGTTTTACTCTAAAAATTCGGATCTATTTCTGAAATTTTTTTTTTTTGTAAATTTATATTTTTCAAATTCTCCACAAAAAACATTTGTTGATATAGTAAAAATTCTAGGATTTGCCAAATTCAGTTAAATAATAATAATAAAATGTAGTCCAATTGAAAAAGTAGTTAAATTTCTTGTTCGCCTGATATGGAACAACATTTTTTTGTTTCCTGTATAGTTGTCGTGAAAAGCATCATATAGAAATAAAAGTATAAAATATACATTAATGCCCATCTACAATTTCACAGACTAATTTAATGCAAAAGTGTTTGGGTTCTACTAAAAGTTTTGCGTGTCTCTTGCCAAATGCTGATGTATTTGTGTTTGTATATATTTATATAGTTTAACCATGTTTAACCATATATGTTTTCTAGTTGTAACTATTTTTTATTTTATTTATTTAGATATATTAGAATAAAATTTCTTTATATTGTTTCTTAAATAAATATAAATCTATGGTTAGCCATAAAAGTATCATGTATGTTTTTGTTATGAAATTATTTAAAGAGAACTTTGGAAGTTAAAGCAGATGTTTTTAGGAAAATTCAATTTGATCACAAAAAAAAAAAAAAACTGACCAAGGAACTGAAAAATTGATTATAGAGGAAAACATTTTATAATGTTAGATAAATCACTAATTACCTCTAATTAATTTCTGTTGAAATTTAGCCAACTTATAGTAGGAAACTGTACTCCTACTATAAGTTGAGTAAATTTACTTTATGTGTGTAAATGTGAAAAATACACACATAACGTGTAAGTTGGTGAACAAAAAGTGTGTAAATTTCCTACGCAAGTGCCTTAAAATGTAATTTAATTTAGAAGTAAATGAGTAATTTTAGTGAATTTTTGGTTTAAAAACATGTGAATAAACGGGATATAGGGTTTTGCAAGATGGCCTCTTATATACCAAACTTGCGTTCAGAAAATATTTAAGAAAAAATAAAATATGGCGGATTTTTCTTACAACGTTATAAAATAAATTGGGTTTTTATTAACTTCCAATAGAAGTTTTTAGGATAAGTTTTCAATATTTCACAATTTATTTTTAGGGTTTTAGATTTCAATTCTTTGGTTTTAAAGAACTCACAATTTCTTTAATTTTAAGTTTTTCACTTTAGGGTTAAGTTTTAATACAAATTTTAGGTATTAAATTTTGTAGGTTAAGTTTAGTTTTTTTTTTAGTTTAAACTTTAATTTAGATTTAAGTTTGAATATAGGTTTACCTTTTATATATAAGTTTTAGATTTCAGTTTTAATTTTGTAGAAATAAGTTTTAACTTTTAGTTCCTGGATTTAGGGTCTAACGCGGTTTGCTGATGTTGTTAGCTTGATGATTTTACAATTCATGATCTTTCATTTGTTCTCTTTGTTGACAACTCCTTTAACGCGAAATTGGCTGCAGTTTACACTCCCACAGCTGACAACTAAATTTTATATGGCAATGCTGTTAGCCAGGGATTGACAATTAAAACTATTGTTTACGGCGTGAACAACATGTTTTACGTGTAAATATTCGCATAAAATTCGTAAAAATACACTTTATATGCTTAAAAACTCCCAAAAAATGTGTATATTTACCTTGCGGTAACGAAGAAAACAAGCCCAAGACAAAAACATTATTTTTAGAATTAGTTTTATTAATGTGCTATATAGTAAAAACTTAACAATCAATATTTCTAAATAAGTGGTTGCTGCATATACAGAGCTTCCAATATTTAATTATATTTTGGTTGAATTCCTTAAAAATCAAATATATTTTTTTTTAAATCGAATGAATTTTTTACTAATCAATCGCAGAGAATTCATTCTTTGGAGTTTACTAGTAGGGATTTTATCAATAACTGGTAACTTTATAAATATAATTCTTACCATTTACAAAAATCCGAATTGTAAAATCCTTTATAACTTCTTTGATATTCACTTTTTATAACAATCTGAGATCTATTAATTCATGTAACTTTAATTAAATCCAAGCAAAACTTTAATTTAAATATATGTAATTTAAGTATATGCAGCAACCGAATCAATTCGGTTAGGAGGTTGCAGCAACCGAATCATTTCGATTGAATGGAATTTTAGAATTTTTATGAGAGTGTACTTAATATTTCTACATGTAGCCTATATTTGTAGGATAACAAAAAAAAATTATCAAAACTGAATTTTTTTACCGCTTCCCATGCTTTTTTCTTCTAATAAACATTTTGGTTTTTGGATTTTATACCCCTTGTCGACCAAGGCATTCATTTATAATTATGGATAAATGAAAGTATTTTTCTGAAAAATTATATGTAAAAAATATTTTATAATTGAAACAAATTTCAAAGTCGTTATTTTGATTAACAGAATGATATTTTATATGATCCTTATAAATTCGAAACTCGTTTGTAGTAACCCAGCAAAATTTTTTAGAACATATTACCTTCAAACCTTTTCTAGAACTGATTCTTTTACTATCGGTTACATGGAACCGGTTCTAGAACATGTTCCTGGGAGTGAAAATGTAACGTTTCACTGTCCCAGAAAAAGTTCTATAACTGGTTTTATAACCGGTAATAAAGCAATCTGTTCTAGTTTGGAGGTAAAGAACCTATTGCAAATAGGACAAACTCCATATAAAAAGAATCGGTTGTAAAACATAATTTGGAACCTGTTATAATACAGTATACGTTGTTCTGCAACCTGTTATTAGAATTTTACTATTTTACTGGGAAGTACTACATGGCGTATGATTATTATAAATAAATCATACGCTCCGTAGTCTTATACATAATTCAAATTTGAATTAAGGCGGTAATTTTAGATAGTAAATAAACAGAGTATAGTTAAATATTGACTATAATTATATATTTTTTTAACTTTGATTATTTCTAAATAAATTGGCAGATCATACAATATAAAATTTTTCTTAAAATACGGACAAATTGTTCACCAATGTGTAAATTTTATTTAGATGACATTTTGTATATTAAACATTTAAGTTTGTAAAAGGTCATATTGAGCTATGATATCTTTTTGTAAAATAATGCTAGAAGCCAAAAAATTGTACGCGGTATAAGTCTTTTTTCTAAAGAAAGTGTTTTAAATTGAAAAAAAAAATATTTAAAAACATGCGTTTGTTTTACTTCCATAAAAAATACAATTTGTATCCAACTCTTACTTGTATGACTTCATTTATAATGTACATATTTTATTTTATACATTAACATTTAACCTTGACCGCAAAATATCCCAAAAATAAATTTTGAAAGAAACCAAAATGTGTATAACTTACTAACTTCGAGAATGATTGTTAAGTTTTTGTTTGCTTTATTGACAAGTAGTAAACACATGTCATATTTTGTTTAATACTTAAAAACGCATTCTTTTTATATATGGAAAGTTTTCAAAAATTTTTGATATTGATGAAACTGGTTCAATTTTGCAAGAAATTCTTTAATTTTGAACCATAACGATTAAATGGATAACTTCAGTAAAACTTCAGTGTAATTGAAGTGTTTATTGGCGCTCAAAGCGAAAAATTCTCAAAATTCTCAAATTCTGTCGGCTGAGACAAACTCAAAATGTTTCCTTCTTAAGGATATATTGTGTTCATCTTACAACTAAGGACTTAAATACACTGATAATAATCCATGCATACAAATACGAACAAAATGTCAAAATAACAAAAACTTTCGTAAAATAAACGAAAATTTTTTCATTTTACAAAAAATTTCGTTGTTTTGACATTTTTTCGTATTTTTAGCATGGATTATTTTGAGTGTATGTATAAAATAAACTCACTAAACTTGGAGTACTTCCCACTATCTGTACTGATACTGTGCCACCAACACCTAAACTGTGCCACCAACACCTAATTGTTTGCAACCAAATTTTTTAGATTTTCACTTTTTCGCAGTTTTTTGGCCAGCAACTGTGAGGTATCGAATTCTGTGAAAGTGTTAATAAAAAGCCGTAAAATTGTGCTCAGTTTTGCTGTATTTTGCGATGATGTGACATAAATATAGACGAAGAGCTAAATAAAAATGAAAAAAATAAAGTGATTTTTTTAAAGTACATTTTTTTGCATGGCACATTCAAAATTATATTGCCAGGTAGTCCGAATATGGTGTGATTTTAATATTTTACCATTTTACACATTTTTGCAAAAGGTCGCTCATAAATATTTTTTTTTTGTTGTTTTCCATAAATTTTTTCAAGTTTGCATTTTTAGCAAAACCGAATCTTTTTGTTAATGTTTCTGTCTGTACACGCAGAGAAAAATATGACTGAACACGATTGGTGACAACGATTTTGTTGTAATTTAGAATAATGATATGATTACTGTGATCATAATATGATAACTACGATTAAATTATGATCGTTTGGACATTGCAATCATAATATGAAGTCTTATACTATCATAATATGATTCTCTTTTTTTTACGTGTATTCATTCGTGTTGATTCCTATTAACTATACACTTTAGTGTGATGTCATTTTGATTAATACTAAGCGTTAGTGAATTAGCGCTGATTTGGATTTATATATCTCTTTACACTTTAGATATAGATCACAAACTGAAAGATAGTTTTTTAAAAACTAATGATTTTAAATAAATAACTGCAACTACTTTTGATATTTATCAACAATTGTAATTTTCAGAATTTTTTTTCAATTTTCAACTTTAGACCCGCTATAACTTTCGTTACCCTCGCTCAAATAGATGCAGGCGAACGGATTAAGGTTTACGATATCTAGAATTTCAAGTGCACAAAGCGTCATTGATGTGCCGTCAAAAAATTTTTAATTTTTTTTTAACACCCAAAAATAAAAGATTTTGAAAAATGGGCATATACATCAGGGTCGTCATTTAGTCGTGTTTATATTTTGTTCGAATAAACTATCAAACAATTTTTGATCGAACTATTAAACGATTAATTTTTAATAATAAAACGAATAACTAATAAAAATAGTTTTAAAAATATATAAATAACACAGTACAACATTTTTCAACACATGATTTTGGGACTCAATTCTGGTGATTGCACGTGAAAGTAGCCCCAAAAATAAGAACTTCTGCATCATTCGTTTTGTCAAGTTGGATACATTATTAATTTAATGGCCATACGAATTTTTTGGCTCAAGGCGGATTTTTAGCACTTTTTCTATATTTTAACACGGTTATATCTCGGTATACCGTACAGAATATCTCTTTTGTGCCTGAAGCAAAGTTTTAGATAGTGAATTTTAGAAAAAAAATGCGGAACAATCCTTCCCGAAAAAAGTGCATCCGGTGCCTTAAAAATCGCAAAAAAATTCCCATTTTTCCCCATTTTTCACATTTTTTGCTCAATAACTGGATTACAAATAAACAAATATGCTGTTTTTTTCTTTATAAACTTTATTTTACATGATCGTCAAATCGCCAAAATTTATTCGAATTACTCGTTATTCGAAAATCATGTTTCATAAATTGTTCGTCCGAATTTACTGTTTGTTCGTTCGGTTAATCGAATAATTTTAATTCGAGTTACAGCCCTAAAATACATTCATAATGAAAGGGAACAACAATGTAATGAAATAAATATTTAATGAGCTGTTGCTATTAATCATAAATCAAAATACATTATATAAATAAAATCGATGATAATACAAGCAAATATTTAACTATAAATCCTCATAGACTATTAAATTACACTACTCAACAATTTTAAACTTTTTGCAGAACCTGTCTTCGATATATGTACATATTTTTTAATAGACACAGGTAAGCTGAATCCAAATCTGTCAAACAGTTTTTCTCATTTGCAGTTTTTGAAATATCGCGTTCTTTTATATTTACACCAATCACCTACCTCCCTTTTTTTCATATATTTTGCTTAATATTTCGAAATTTTGACTGTAAAATCATTAAATTTTTTAAGAACATACATAAATCTACACAAAATGATCTTTCATTCGAGTATAAAAATGTCGGTAGTTGTTTCAGAATATCTTACGGCTATTGCAAAGAAGTTGAAAATTGTAAATTGAAGTTGAAAATTGTACATGTTTAAATATTTTTAAAATTGTATCACTATGCATAAACTTAACGATACGCTGAACTAATTTTTGTATTAAAATTACAAATTCGTTTAATATACCAGGGCGGATCAATAGGTCCGTGACTTTTCTAACTTCCCTCGTAGTTATATGAAATGCCTCACTGCACCCATCAAGTACCACCTGTTAGTAGACTACTGTCAAATTTTGAGCAAGTTTCGTCATTTGCGTTTAACAGCTTTGCGTTTAACAGCTGTTCAAAACATACAAACTCGTGGATTTTTTTAAAAATGCAAAAAAGTAAATTTCGTGTGCTCAATAAACATTATTTTTTTGCGAAAAAAACCGTCAATCAAATCAAGGAAAAGCTTGATAAATACTTTGGGGACTCTGCATCATCGATTTCAATGGTAAAAAAAAGTGGTTTACTGACTTTCGTTGTGGTCGCACAAGTGCAAATGACGCTGAACGTTCTGGACAGCCAATTGAGGTCAATACACCTGAAAATGTCGAAAAAATCCACGATATGGTGTTGGCCGATTGAAGAGTAAAAGTGCGTGAGATTGTTGATGACATAGGCATTTCATATGGCAGTGTGATTTCGATTCTAAATGATCAGTTAGGTTTAAGAAAGGATTTAAAAAAAACGACCCTATATGGCCAAGAAATGCCTATTTTATGGACCTTGAAAAATCCTATTTTTTGGAAGGGATACACAAAGTGGAGAAACATTGGACTTAGTGTATTGAACTAAAGGGAGATTATGTGGAAAAATATTTTTTTTTTTTTTCAAAAAAAACTGTGTTTCATTCAAAAAGTCACGGACTTATTGATCCGTCCTCGTAGCCTGAAATATTTGGGAAAAAAGAATATGTTTACATAAAAATAAGTGTTGATATAAAAACCTCGATATTTCAAAAACAACAACAAATGAGATAAAATGTTCCAGATTTGGAATCAGAGTACCTAAATCTATTAGAAATAGGGTTTAATTCCCGGGTTGGAATTCCTGGAAATCGCCCCATTTTTTCAATCCCTTAATCCCGGGACTTTTGTGCGGGATTTCCCGACATTTTTTTTATTATTTCAAAAAATTAGTAATAAATATTAAAAATTTGCATGTTTTATTTCAAATCAATTGATTTTTTTCAAATTATTCTCAATAATAATATTTGAAATTAAAAAAATATATTACGAGTTGATACTAATTAAAATGTTCGTTACAAAAATGTGTATTTGAAATTCAAAATCGTTATTTTCAATTTAGTTAATTAAAATTTAATATTTCATGAAAAAATACGAATCCAAATTAAAAATTTATTAAATAGATTTTAAATAAGTTTTAAAAATTGTGTGGAAAACACTAACTTAAATAAATTTTTATAAAACATTTCTAAATGATTTTTTCTGGACATCTGTAGAAATATAAAAATCAACGGTTAAAAGAATAAATTTGGATATTGTTGTAACTTAAAAGAATTTCAAAATTGTAGCTCTGCGGTGCTAAATTTTAACTTTTTAGGTAAAACTTTTGACAATTCTAGTAAAAATAATGTGTTTCGGCTTAATTAATTTGATTTTGTTAAAATAGTCGAATTTTTAAATTACAAATTATATCAAATTTAAATATTTTCTAATGAGGGTTGCTCCGGGAACCCGGGAAATTTGAAAAAAATTCCCGCTGTACTGTGAAAACAAAAACTACGGGAAATAAAAACCATAATTTGAATATATTTTTTACAAAGACAGGTTTTGCAAAGAGTTGCAAATTCTTCAGTAGTAATTTAAATAAAACTTTTTGATTTGAAGAAAACCTTTTTTTCTTATAAATTTGAAGCATGTGGAAAATTAGTGAAAGTTTTAACTTCTTTTCTACACTCATACAAATAAGTCTGTGAAGATAGCATAAAAAGTTACAAAAAATTAGTTAAAATTGACATTGCAGGAAAAAGCAGTAAAATTAGCAAAATAATTTTGCTAAATATTAGTCAAATAAAAACAAAAAAAAAAACTGTAAAATCTACTAAATTTTATTGTAGTTAAATTTCTAGTTATTTGAATGCAAACTAAGCGCCATCTTTTCCTGTAATTTTTTATTATAAATAACAGTCCAACTAAAATACAGCTTTGTTTTTATAAGATAAATAAAATACAGAGTTGTATCTGTCTTTTATTTGTCTTTATTATATCATTTGTTAATTTTATACGTACATTGGAATGCCATATGTCAAAGACTAAAGCGTAATCTAAAAAAAAATTAAAATAAAGTAAAGTAAAGGAAAGGAAAAGAAAAAATGTTATTAAGTTAGTACATTTAGGGAACTTCTGCTTTAAAAATATTTAGTTGTTTGCGTTGCAATACAGTTTCTTTATTTTTAATCTAAATGTCAATCATTTGTAGAACAAATTTAATTTTTTACTAACATTGTAGTTCATTTACGAAAACAAACCACTGACTGTTTTGTGATTTTACATTAATTTTTTACAGTAGTTTTTTGTTATTTAAAAATATTAATGTTTGTGTTAGTTTTTACTACAATTGTGGTTAATTTTTTGAACATTACAAAACTAATGACAATGTTAGTTGAATATACTGAAATGTAAGTCGTCCTTTGTTTAAGTGAAATTTCATTTGATTTTAACTACATTTGCAGTGGCCTATACACACACAATATTTTTTTCCGTAAAGACTACTGAATATACACATTAAATTAACAGGACTACTTACTTTTCGTTTAAAACAATTGTATTTTTTAGTTTATTATTCAACTGTTAAATAATTAATTGACAAAATCTATAAAAACAATAGATTGTTTTCGTCTATTTCATTACTCAATGTAATATCGTCGTATGAATATTGGTGAGACCTATAGACCATTTCTGGCAAAATTGAGTTAGGAATTGATTATATATGATTAATGTGTCCTCTTTTTAAATCTTTAATCCGTTTTTATATACCTCGTATCAATAAGGAAATATCCAGCCCCATATGTGCTGCGTATCCCTATTTTTACAAATTTCTTAACATTGGTATGGTGTATTGACCACTTTTTGGCCAATGAGTCAAACTTTCTATAGAAAAATAAAAACATTATTCGTCAATCTTGGTTTGACACATTTGAAATAAGCAACGCATATAAAACAAAAAACAATAAAAAAGTTTAAGCATTGGTTTGCACTATGACAACCTAGTTTTATAATGGTTAAAAGAAAAAAAAACTTTTGACCTACTTGAAAGAAAAACAATAAAATTGTGAAAAAAAAAAAAATTTTTTTTTTAAAATTGTTAATAATTTGGATACTCAGTGCAAAAAGGCGTAAAGATTGACAATAGCGTTTATAACAAATGCAGCTATAGATATAGCAAACAAAAAAGAAAACGTATCTTGCAGAATTTTAATAATTTTGTTGAAAACTTTCTCGTTTTTCTCGCTAAAATGTTTTTGGTCGGTGCGGCTTTCCAATAATCAAACGACGATATAACAACTTTTTGTTTTAAATAGAAAATTGGAAGTGAATATTTTAACTATTACCGAAAGTCCGTATTTTTGCTTATTTTGTTTATTGAATAACAGACAGAAAGTTAAAAAATATATTTCCGTGGTAATTTAACTGTATATTCCATTGAAACTTTTAAATAACTGTTGCTTTTTTATGGAAAAGTTCTTGTGAGTGTACCTACATAGTATTCTAAGTATACTGCTTTTTCCAATTCTTTCAATATCTATACACTGTTAAATGAAAAAATACTTTTTAAATTAATTGTTTAATTTTTTTAAAAATTATAAATTATGTTAAGTTTTCTTTGATCTTCTTTTATTTAATTCTTCTTATTTTAAACGAGCTTAAGATGGTTTATTTTTAAATTATAATTATTTATTTCCAATATTTCGTCTCCACATTAGGTGACTTCTTCAGGGAACTTTTATTATAATTTAACCCTGTTTTGAAAAACTCTTGAATATTTTTTATTGTTTTATTTTTTATTACTTTGTACTAGACTTAAAACATAATAGTCCATATGTTTTTAACGGATTAATCTACGAGGGTCATTGATACATCATTTTAAATTTACTATAATTGTGGTTAAGCATACACAAATTATTTTTTTTTTCCATGAAAATATGCATTTTTTTTCAAAAGTTTGCGGTCCAAAAGTTGTATTTTAAAAAACTGTTTTTTTTTTTAATTTTTTAAAAAATATATGTTACTTAAAAATAACTTTCCTATGCTGTGTCAAAATCCCTACGCTGAGCTTGACTTATGAATAAAAATTTGAAGAAATTTAATTAAAAACCCGATAACTCAGAAACATGCAGGAGTATCACGTAGGGATTTTTAAGCGAAATAATCTATAATTAATATATATATTTTTTTAAATTTTTAGAAAACCAGTTTTTTTAAAATACAGCGGTTTGAACCACGGAATTGGGAGTAAATGCATTTTACCGTCAAAAAGTGATTTATTTGTGTAATCCAGTAAAATGATTAAAGTACCTTTAAAATGATGTATTAATGACTATTGTAGCTTATACCGTTTAAAAGATATGGGCAATTAGGTGCAACTACTTTTGCAAAACTTTTACTTTTTATTTTTTTCAATAAATAATTTTTTTTAGGTAATTCTTTTTTTCTAATACATTTAGTATCTTTTTTAGATTTTTAGCCCTAACTTTGAATCCCGTAAGATTTCAACATATTAATTTGACAACGGCATAGTGAAATAAATTATATAAGTTTTTTGAAATACAGCGGTGCAAACCGCGGATTTTGAAAAAAAAAATCATTTTACCTACAAAAATTAATTTTTTTTGCTTATTGTATTTAAAGCATGACAACAGTGGCTTTAAAATGAGGTGTCAATGAAACGCTTAATTAACGTAGCTTTAATAAAGTATAATCTAAAAAATTTAAAATAATAAATTCGGTAATAAATTCGGTAAGTTATTTTATATGGCTTTGTCTAAAAGAAAATTATGGTTTAAATTATTTTATTAACTTTTTAGAAATTATTAATTATTTTATAACCATCGAAATTGCTAATTAAAGTTCTGCAATTAAGGGCAAAAATCTTTCGACTTAAATTTCAACTAAAAAAAAAAAATGGTTGCACTTTTTTAATAAATTTTTTTTTTTTCAGAATTGTTTCCAATTATTTATCGTATAAAACGTTTCCACTTGGCGTGTCTATTTTATACAGACGCAATATAACAAAATACACGGAATCTCACGCCCTCTGCTGGCTTTGATTATCAAAATAATATTTTCAGACTTTAGTAAATTTAACAAAAAAACTAGTAGAAAATTTAGTATTTTGTCAATTCAAAATAGCAAAACTTTGAACTAAAATCTCAATTTGAACTACACATTAGTTAAAAACTTGCAAAGTTGGAGTACTAACGGACTTACAAATTTTTCTACTAACTTTTTTTTTGCACAGAGAGAAAAATTTCGCCATTTACCAAGTGAAATTCGGTTACCACTGCTGAAATTGGTTGTTGCAAGTGAATATTGGTATTCACAACGAAATTCGGTTAATACAACAGAATTTTAGTTGCAATACCAAAATAGTCATTAATAACTGGTTGTGTTAATCGAATTTTTAAGTTGTGGACACCAAAATACACTTTTCAATGCGCTTGGCAGTTTATTTTTCTGTGTGTATTTATGAGTGCAGGTTTGGATTCAGCGTACATATCGCTCATTTACTGCAAGACTGACATAACTCAAAAAACATGATTTTGCAGAAAACGAGTTTTAAGTTTTCAATACATATCTGCCTGGCTCGACCCTTTCTCTATTTATTTGGTCATGTTTTTTATAAATAGGCGGTTTTAATGTAGTTTTCTCTTAATGAGAGTTGTGTGCGAATTCACTAATTATCGAGAGACCCATGAGTAGGATAGGCTCTCTATGAAGTATATACTCTTTGCACCCACTTGAAAGAAAAAATAAAATATATTATCTTCTATCTCGAAAAATATACATGATATTAATATGAAATTTTTACACAATATAAAGCATGATGTAATTAATAAACGTGCATCATTAACTCAAAAATCGTATTTTTGACTTATGACAGTCTTGTAGCAAATGAGCGATATGTCTATTAAAAAATAAGTATTTTAAAGCGAGGATTTTGTGACCGTCGAGTAGTGTTATTTATTTTTTTTTTTAATTTTTTGCATTTTTAAAAGCATTTGAAGTTTTAAATAATGATTAAATTACTAGCAATTATCGCAGAAATTACGCTTTAGAAATTTTATATATAATATTCCAAAACGATGGCAATAAGTTGATACCATAAACTAACATGTTTCAATTTGACAAGCAAAAGTCTTAACTCGTAGTAAAAAAAATCCCTTACAAGTTTTAAACTTATGACCGTGTATGGAAATTGAACATGTAGATTAGGATGTCCCTTAAAAACGGTTAATGGATTTGGATTCAATTCACCTTCCAGTTTTATTGCAAGTGCTTCTGAATGGAAGAATTAGTTTGTTTTTTTTTTGAAAACGCTAACCCGTTGAAAATAAATTTTATTTTAATTAAAAAATCAAATATTGAAAAATTTAATTTTTTATTTCATTCATTTAATATACTAAGAATTATTCAGATGTGGATTTTGGCGCTACGAAATAACCCCCAATGAAATAAGTCCCAATGAAATAACTCCCAATGAAATAAGTCAAAAAATTAGTCCCAATTTTAATAAATGAAATAACCTCCAACGAAAAAATGAAATAAGCCCCAACATTTGGGAGTTATTTCATAGTAATAAAATAACTCCCAACAAAGAATAAAACAACTCCCGATGAAAAAAGTCCAAAAAAATTAAATAATTCCCAATTCAAAAATATCGAATTCTGGGATTTGCGGCGCATGCGATTCGCGTCCGTTTCCGCGCATATAGGACGCGAACTACGGTGGCGCCGCATTACGCGAAACGCGGCCGCGCAGCAGGACGCGGATCGTACTCACCGCTTTCCAGAGGTGGCATGTCATAACGTCCAATAACATAATGTCCATGGACGTTATGTCACTCGAAAAGTGTCATAATGTCCATGGACTTTATGACAATTTTTAATTTGACAATTTTGGACATTATGTCCCTTTCAAATGTGGCATAGCGTTCAGACTTTTTAAAATAAAAAGATTAATAATATTTAGTATATCAATACAATTTTTTTAAATATATGTATATCACAAAATAAAACTAAACTTATAAATCGTATAATCGCACGCAGAAAAAACTTTATTTCGCGAAGCCGCCTGCCGCGTTCTATGGAGGAAAAAAAACCCCTAAGAGCGGCCGAAGGCCGCCACTCAGAAACACTTGTTTTTACAAATTACTTGATGTCTTAAAAATATAAGATTTCAACGGATTCGACATCTGATTTGAAAAACAAGTTCTTCTGGGTATCGGCCTTCGGCCGCTCTTAAGGGTTTTTTTTCTCCGTAGAACGCGGCAGGTGGCTTCGCCAAATAAAGTTTTTTCTGCGTGCGACACAAAAGAAACTTCAAAATTACTGATCTGTTTCCACACTGGAGTATAATGTCCATGGAACTTATGTCACCCAAAAAGTGGCATAATGTCCATGGACTTTATGTCATTCCATTTGAGGACATAATGTCACATTGCAGAGTGTCATAAAGTCCATTTACATTATGACACTTTTCGAGTGACATAACGTCCATGGACATTATGTCATTTGACGTTATGACATACCACCAAAATTACCAAAATTCTAGCAAGAAATGCGTTCCTTTTGGTAAAAAAATTCATTGTATTGCTATTATTTACTTTACGACAATTTTAAGACAAGAATGCATAAAATTTACCAAAATGTAATTTTAATAGAAATGAAATAACTCCCAACAAAAATGAAATAACTCCCAACGATAAAATCACATTTAAAAATGAAAATGAAATAAGTCCCAACAAATGTGAAATAACTCCCAATAACAAAAATAAGTGAAATAACTCCCAACAAAATCTGGTTGGGAATTATTTCATTTGGGAGTTATTTCATAACGAAATAATTCCTAACTGAAAATTGTGAAATAAGCCCTAATGCATTGGGAGTTATTTCATAATGAAATAAATTCCAATTTAATATGGAAAATTTTTTGGAGTTATTTCATTTTTTTTTTTTTTTTTGGGAGTTATTTCATTTGGGAGTTATTTCACGGTACTGTATTTTGTAATCAAAAATGACCCACAACATTTTATAGAAGTCATTTTTTTTTTTTTAATTAGTTTTAACCCTTGAATACTAACGTTAGACGATTCGACTAACAACACTTACATTTTTGCGTAAAGTTTTTATTCTTTTTACCGATCACTCTCAACCCAAATATCTAATTTCTGATGTTTTATATATAGATATCGAAAAAAAAAATCGGTTACATATATGGAGTATTTTATATCAAGTGACCGAACTTTTGAAACCGATGTCTTGGTATCGCGATAAATCTTGCACCAAGTTGAGCCATATTAGGACTCAGCAGGATTGGTCAAGCAGTCTCCGATTTGGAGGATGTTGAATTTTGACATTTTCGTCAAACAGCCCGTTTTTCGGTTAAATATATCTACCTAGCAAGACTTTATATTACCCGGTAATAAGTTTGGGAATAAGAAATTAACCTCGGTTACTGTTTAGTTTTCTATTAAAAACCCTACTATTTTAAAAGGGGAATGTCCATAACACCTTACAGAACAAAAATTACCTCCAGTGTAAATGAAATGAGTTTTTTTTTTTTAAATTTGATTTTTTTTTTGTATTATACATAACATTTTTTATAGGGTTTGGGTGGTAAAATAAACTTTTTGTAATAAGGAGGTAACATGTTACTATTCTATTATAAACGGTATTATTTTAACAAAGTCATGTCCATTGAAAATTTTAAAAATTCGTTGACTTGTTTTTCAAAATGGGGTGCTTTCTTTTTGGTTAGAAAGATTTGGTCTTTTCCTTTAAGAGCTTTGAAGTCGCTTAGTAGGATATGACTTTTTGGTACTTTTTGCATCAAAAATTTTTAGTGCTCGCAATTTTTTATTTTTTTATGGCTTTAATTCCATTTTCATAAAATTAGCATATTTCTAATCTTCTAGTAAAAAATCTATACAGAAACATGCTTACGCTAGTGGGTTATCTCTGAATGTTTCTGAAATATTCTCATTTGAAATTTGGTCCGAATGAGATCCAGTTTTTGCGAATAACTGGACCAATTAACCAAATGGTTATTTAACCCAATAAATGTTAATTAATATTTTTAAAAGCAATTTGAAAGTATGAATTGTAGATAAAGAATTGCGCTTGTTCTTTAGTTTAGTAACCTTAATCATATATCCAAATTTAATCAAAATCTGAAAGAAGTTATACTGTAAATTTCCTAGTGAGTCTTTTTTTTTTGTCAAAAGTGAAAACGTTAGCCCTATATGAACCAATAACATAGAATAATATTTTTTATCAACTGGACATTTTTTGTGAATTTAAAAGCTTTACAACCATGTAGTAATAATTTAAATTAAGTTTCATGTACCTTTTTTAAATAAAAGTAAAGATTTTTTTAGTGTTATCAAATTTAAGTGGTATTTTTTCATAAATATGCAAGGTTTGATGAAAACATTAAAATTTTGTTCAATTTGTGACAAAATAATCAATGTTTACAAAATGTCCTGAAAATGAGTGGCTCCACTAGCAAACACTCATTATTAGTTTTTAATTTTTTACAGAAAGAAGAAAACATTTATATTGAAACATTTAACGGACACATGGATATAGCAGACTTCCGCAATTTCGTCCCATCCAAGGACTCGTCAGTAGTTAATTTATGTGTCAGTTGAACGAAGTATATTATATTGTTAAATTGCTCTATATGAAAAACTTTTTACTTTGTGTCGAAGTGAGTTTCAAACCCACAGCTATACAACACGCTATGACTCGTACCATCACCTGTTAGGAAGTTGAGCCATTGTCGACACAGCGATGAGTGTGGCTAAGTGGAATTTTGTCAAGCACAGCATTCACAATGTATTGTTTTTTAATCAGAGGAGACAGATTTAACTAATACCCATAAACAATTTATTTTTCAACTAGAAATTTATTTTACTTCTTTACTTACAACTGCTATATTTTAAAAAAAGCAATCGACATCTCCAAATTAGGCATTTAAAAGACTTTAAAATTAACTAAAAATTACGCTTTTGCATTTTTATCAAATTCTTGGGTTCTTTTTTATGTTAGGCAAAAGTGTTGGTTTATAATATCCGATGAAGTCAGAATTCAATTTTTAAATAATGTTGAGTATATTAAATTAAGAAAGAATTAATGAAATAATTTAATTTTTCAAAATTTCGAATTTTTAGGAACTTTTAATAAAAATACACTTTTTATAATTTTCGCACGAAAAAAAAAAATGGATGTCTTCCATTTCGAATCATTTACAAAAACACTGGAAATTGAAATGAACAAAAATAGAAAAAATCTCTTTTTAAGGGACATTGTGCTGTCGGTGAATGTATTATTTTGTTGTCTATAGTCTTTTTTTAAGTGATTATTTCAAAATGTTATTATTATTTTTATTCCCAATGCAAAAATTTATATTTTTATACGTAGTAATTTTCAGTGAGTAAAGTCATTAATTTAAATATTCCCCTAATGTATATTCTACAAAAATTGTACATAAAATATTTTTCAATTTGTGTAAATTTTGTTTCTAATTTAACCCTGCTGTTAGATTAAGCCAATTTGGTGCAATTATTGGCTCCTTTCCTATGTAAGTTTCGAACGGTGATATATGTGTAAAAATTCAATTTTATGACTTAAAGCAGGGCTGAGAAAAATAAAAAATTACGAATTTTAGGTTAAGTGACCATTTGGTCTATTGTATATTTTCCTTGAGCTTCTTTTCATTTATTTTTAAAAAAATAAGTACTTATTATTAGTCTGTTCGAGTCAGAATTCTCTCTCTATTGGGAAAACTCTCTTGGCCAACGACAAGCTAAGAGATTAATTTCTTTTTCCAGTGCAGGATCGAGGAGACTCTTGTCCCTCGGGAGGGGTGACTTGAGAACCCTGGTGTCTTACCTGACTGGACACTGCAATCTCAGATAAAACCTGCGCAAAAGGGGTCTTTCGGACACGGATGAGTGTAGGTTTTGCGAACTGGTAGCTGAGACATCAGAGCATGTTCTTTGCGAATGTCCGAGCCTATGTGAAAGGCGTGCCAAGTTTCTTGGCAATCGCTTTGTCTCCCCTTCGGACATTATGAAGATTTTACCTAATAGGATTATTGGCTTTATAGGTAGCTTGAATCTTTAGGGTAACTTTAGGCAGCACAAAAGACCTAAGTTGGTCGCGGTGCATAGTGCCATATAATCTAATCTAATCTAGTCTGTTCGATAATGTTTGTCATTGCATGATGAGTAAAATGTTTTTTGGTTAGTTTTACAAATAATCTTGCTGCAAATGGAGCATTATATATCAGACTTAGACTTACAGGCCCTACATTAGTTTAATGAGAAGTTTCAATGGTTAAGTTCAAGTGCAAGTTCATTGCTATATGAGTCATTCCATGTCAAACAGTATGATTTTTGCTAAAAATTGAGTTTGATGTCTCCGATGTCTATCAAAATTTGAGTGCGTATTCCTCATTAAAAAAAAAAAATTGCAATAATATCATGCAGAGACGGGTCAAAGTGAGTGATTATATAACATGTTGCTCTGCTATCGGAAATAATTGAAACCAGATTTATTAAAAAAACTATTTTAAACAAAAAGAAATTTCAAAGATATTTATTAAGGCTAGAATAAACGACCAATATCATTTATATATCTATCAAAAATCGAACAAATCGAAATATTTTATTTTTAAATATTTTGTTCAGATTGGTTGATTTAAAAAAAATAAAAAAAACGCGTGTATCGCACTTTTGAGATAAGAAAAAAACATAGCTAAGAAGCGAAACATAGTTAAGAAGCGAAATCTACATTTTACAAGTGAATAAAAGATAGCAAATAATATGTATTCGGAACGGTTAAAATCGCACAGAAAAGACAAATATTTAATTTAAGAACGCAGATGACTAATGAATGTTATATTAATGTCAAATAAATAAAAGTTGAAAGTAAAGGGTGTTTTTTTTACAGGTATAGAACTTCAAGCTGGGAACACGTTCTTAACTGGCGACCATTTTGTCAGCTGTCAAGTGATTTATGTTTAGTTTGATTTGACATTTCAACATGAATAGACAACGCTTTCAAATTGTGCAAATTTATTTTGAAAATCATAGCTCTGTTCGAAATACGAGTCGCACTTTTTAGCACCACGTTTACTCTAAATGATAATATGCATCCACAGAGACGTCGTACAGTGCGTACAGAAGAAGTAGAACTAGAGGAAGACCCCAATCGGTCTATCCGTCAAGGGTGACCGCTTTAGCGTAATGATTACTGACTTTTTCCTTCGTCAATTAAAATACATGATGTGCAGGAGCTGTGGTTTCAACCAGACGGCGCAACATTTTACACAGCTCGTGCCACAATTGATTTATTGAAGGAAACGTTTGGTAACCGCATAGTTTCACGATTCGGACCCATGAATTGGCCTCCAAGATCATGCGGTTTAACGCCGCTGGACTATTTTCTGTGGGGATATGTGAAGTCGCTAGTCTACGACGATAAGCCCGAAACGATTGACCACTTGGAGGACAACATTCGCAGCGGTATTGCCAATATACGGTCACAAATGTTGAAAAAATTAATCGAAAATTTGACCTCCAGATTATACTACTTCCGTGCCAGCCGTGGCGGTAATATGCCAGAAGTCATATTTAAATTATAATGCCAGAAGATTATCTTTCGAATAAAGTAAATTTCATGGCAATTTTAATAATTCATCTTCGTTTTATTCCTTTTCAAAGTTCTATACCGATATAAAAAACACCCTCTAAGTTTAAATTAGCTTGAAATTAAAAACAATATTGAATTAAATTTTTAATAGATATTTTTAAAACCTTAAATTGATACTTCAATTTCTTAAATTGGACCGAATTTAATTAAACGTTTAATTGAATCAACAAATATTTTGATTTAAAAACGATTTGAGGCTTTTCTATGTATGAATGTCTCATCTAGATCCATATGTTCACCACAAGTAGATCTGTCTTATCAGAGTTTTTTTTAAATGTTTATTACACAGAGAGAATTTTAGTGGACAAAAAAGAATGAAATTTTTCAGTAAACTAATGAAGCATTTCTTCACAATGTGAACGAAAAATTTCTTAAAACTAATGAATCTAGCTTTTTAATGAAGCCTCTTTAATGAGTGAATAAATCTTTTAATAAATACAATTATAATTTTCATAAAATTTAATGAGAACTTGTATTAACTTAATGAAAGCTTTCAATAGACGAGCTCCATTAAACCTTCATTGTTTTTATGAAAAAATGCTTTAATATCATTTAGATAGTTCTGTCAATGCGTAAGTTTACAATTTTATTTAAGTTTTTCTTTTCTTTCAAACTAAAAGTAATTTTGTTTGAAAAATAACATTGCTTCGTAGATTACTTAAAATTACAATGCGAGTATTATAACAAATATGTCTGCTTCCAAGTAATAAATGAACGAAAACCGACCAAAGTTTTTCTTTGTTCTAGTAATTTAAAACAGTTGCAAGACGTAAAATAGTTGAGTGAACTAAATTAAATTTTCATATAAATTTTATATTAAAATATTTGGAGAATATAGTAATTTGCAGCATGCTGTTAAAGTTTATATAAGCAATTTCTAGCTAAATTTAAATTTATCTTACTACTGGTTTATAAGTTGCTATAAAAAAATCAAAACTTAACTTTTGTATCAATTTATATTAAGTTTATTACAGTTGAACCTCGATTAACCGGACATTTATTAACCGGTTACATCAGTTAATCGATTGATTTATACCTCTATTAACCGTCACTAAAAAAAAAGTTTGTAAAGTCAGCAAAAAATGTTGCTAAGTCAGCAAAATTTTAGTCAGGAGGGTGCTTTGCAAAAAAATTTGCTAATGTCAGCAACATCTTTTGCTGAAAATCAGAGAACAGATTTTTAGCAAAAAAATTAGTAGATTCAGCAAAAGTTTTGTTAACATTTAATGGATTAGAAATTAAAAATCCTTGTTAAAATTTAATAAATTTTTTTCTGAAAATTTGTAGAAAAATTATACTTTAGTTAATTTATTTGATTAAAATCATAACACATATTTTTGTGATTCTTTTAAAAATAATTTACAATACGTTACAAAATATAAAAATGTTAATACTCCCAAATTGACGACATGAAATAATTTGATATCTGAAAATATATAGAAATAATTATATATAACATAAACAAAATTAACTTTAAACTACTTACATCAATGGTTGTCTAAATGAAGCCATCTTTTAAAGTAAGGCAAACGTAGTAGCTTTCTAAAACCGGAATGAAAAAAATAACAAAATATGACATATACAACCCTTTTTTGCAATAAGAAAAAGGAAGCACAAAAAACTACATAAGATGTGTGTCCTTGTCTTTCGCTTTATGCTGTCTACCTGAACGTATAATTGTTTGAAATTTGAACACACTGCATTATTAATCTCTATAAACATTTAGTATACGAATATACATTTAGTCTTTATTAAGTTTAAATATTTTATTTTGTATTTCAGTTAATAAATAGACAATTATTTTCACAAGCCGGTGACGACGCAAAATTTAAGTTATTTGAATCCACAATTTTGGTTTATCTATGAAAAACAGATACAAAAATCTTGATTTGTTTATATTTCTTACTAGAGTTGTACTTTTTAGTATCATTTTTCTCGTCATCACTACATCTTGACATGCCGCGACGTCTACTAACATTTGCTGAAAAATAGTATACTTGATTTACAAGAAGTTTTACTAACTTTTCTACTAACTTATTTTTTTGAGTGTACACCTGCTTTTGCGTTCGACACTGAGCTTTTTTTTCTTATCAACAAGGTTGTCAGATTATGTGTGCAAACTATTACACCGATCCGCTCATTATTTCGCTTACAAATAGAATCTAAACAAAAAGTGAGTAAAAGCGTTTCCTTTTGGCATCTTTAGTGTCCTAATTGATAATAGCAGGCCATTTCCAAAAAAAGTAACAGTACAGGGAATTTGTTTTGTAGCCTTCAGCAATAATTTAAAAATAATCTTAATATCATTTGATTGTTCTGAGTTCTGGACAATTAAGCAAATTTTTTTTGTAAGAAATTCAATATTTTTTTGTAAAAATTTTACTTTTTTTTGCCCTCACTTTTTGTTCAAAGTCCAATTGTAAACAAACTAATAATCCGATTTCGCTAATATTTTGAACACATAATCTCAAGACTTTTTAAAAGATAACTTGATCCAAAAAACAAATTCACTTTTAAACATAAGAAAGTTATACGTGATAGTCTGTGTCGGAAACTATTTGATCTCACTCCTTATGTGGATATGGTTTTATTAGAGATGTAAACTCCAAACCCCCCTAAACTTTTGCTGATGAACAAATTTCGAAAACAAAAGTGATAATTTTGTACAAAACGTCCAAAAAGTACACAAATGTGTCAAACTATTTTTGACAAAAAGTTAAAAAAATCGGTTGTCAATTTGTAACCCAGCAAAACCACATATTACCAAACCATGGGTAAAGTAATGTATTGACACGCAGTACATTACACCTTACTTCACTGATGAATTTTACAGGCGATGAGCGTAAAAGCAATGGCTGGACTCATTACCTTGCAGGGGGAAAAGTAACTGGTTACTTATATGGTTACTTGGTAAGGAAAAGTAATGTGTCTATAAATAGATTTTCATAAAAATAAATCTATTAAAATTTTTTTTACAGTTTTTTTTTCAATTAAATAAATAACTTTTTTTTTTATTAAATAAATCCCGTGGTCGTGCTGGGATTGAAACCTGTGGGTCTCTGGTATTTAACAATTAGTTACGTGACAACTCCACCAACTGAGCTATCGATATATATAATATTTTATTGCTTAAAATGTAAATGAGTTGTTGTGCTGCGTGTTTTCGTTCGTGATATCAAAAATATACACCTTACCCTCATGCTTACAAAAAATCGCAAAGTAATGTGTCTATAAATAGATTTTCAAAAATATATATTAATAATTACTTTACGTTTATAATTCATGCATTATGTAATTGATGATCGGTAAGTCATTATTTTATGTTTTGAAGTAATGTAAAATGTAATGAGGTATCATTACCAGGTAGTCCATGAGTGTTCAATTATCGGTAACTCATTGCTTCTTGTTGGAAAATAATAATACAGGTAAAGAGTACACATAACAGGTAGGTAATGCATTACTTTATCGCACCCATTACCAAAGTTTTGCTGGAAATTACTGAATTTTCATCAAAAATTTTCAAGATAACACTTAAAATTTGCAACTTTTTTTTTTATTTTTTATGCATTGATGAAAAATGTTCTTTTTCCAACAGTTTACAATTATAATTATATCATTTGCATCAAAAATTTTGAGAAAAACCCTAAAGTACCTATGTTTCCTAAATCAGTGTTTTAGTGTTACCAGAGTTACCATATGGTAACACTAAAATCGGTCGTTAAAAAAAATACAAAAACAAATAAATTAAAAAAAAAACAATTTTGTAATTTTGAAATATTGGAGTAGTATTTTCAAATGAATAACACTTTGTTTCAATATTTTTAATAAATATATCCTTTTTTAATAAATATACTTTTAAAAGTCGCCCTTTTTTACATTTTCAAAAAGTTACTACACACAAAAAAAATAAAACCACATTTCAATTCCGCCAACAACGAAAATTGCTAGTTCAATTAGTAATTGGTAGTTCTTTAATTAAATTATTTTTCAATTAAATAATAACTCACTTGATTAAAAAGTGATCTTATAAAAAAAAAAAAAAATTATATTGCCATACCAAATGTTTTTTATAGCTTAAATTTAATAAGCAAGTTCACACAGAGATAAGTTTTTCTCTTTCTTTCTATTGAAATGTAGGGAGTATGGCAAAAAAAAGTTTTTTTTGATTTAGTTATTTTTTTTTTTTTTTTTTTTGTAAAAATAAACCTTCTTATTTAAACCATAGGATTTTTATTTAAAATAATTTTTAATTTATTTTTAACATTTTTTTGTTTAAAAAAATGGTTACATTTCTAGTAACAAAAGTTACTAAAGTAGCTAATTTTCGATTTTAAATATTTTATGACAACATATAAGCCACAATTTCCTCGAAATCCGTAAAAATCAAATCGTTGCCCTACCCAAATGTACTGGGGGATAATTTAAAATGTTTTTTCTTTTATTCTCTAAGATGTTTTAAAAAAGATTCTGGAGTGCAAATATCAATTTTTTAGCTTTTGTTGAAGAAAATATTTTAAAATTTGAAATTAGAGATTTGAAAAGCACCCCAAAAATTTTGACCGTTTTTGATATCTCCTTAAGACATCCAAAAAAAAAACTTCTTCCATATCTCATATATCATCTTTTGAATAAAAAATTCTATTGTAGTAATCAATTTCAAAAATTTTTAAGATGTGTGCTCGAATTTTTCGGTCAAGTAATAATTGGCAAATTAGTGGTCTGGGGCAGTATTTATTACTGCGCTAGTAATTAGCCGATTTGGGATTTTTATACCTTTTTGAATACATAATATTATCATTATGTCGAATAATTTATCATTTAAAATAAAAACAATTACAGTATTTAAAAAAATTTGCAAAATCTCATAAAATTTTACTTAAGGGACACTCTAATAAACATTAAAAAAAAAAATAAACAACTACATATATAAATACTACAAAAAACAACAACAATTTATGCGATAGTATAAAAGAGTGTCAAGCTAATTCCGAATTTGAGCAAATATTTAATTGATTCAATTAAATTTTAATTGACATATTTTCAAATTTTCAACAAATCGATTTAATTGAAAAAAGTAGGGAAATATTTTTTTCTGTGTAACTTTAAGGGTATGGTAACTTTTTATAATCAATGAGCTTGCTGTCACCAAATTTTTTAAGTGGAAATTTACAAGCAGACTTTTTTAAATCCGTGTTAATCAGTTTAAGCACAGAGATCCCAAACGTACATGCATGCTTTGTGTTACCATATGGTTCCTACAGGGTGTTATGGGTTAATATTAAAATTTATAATAACATTTTTCTGTTTTTCATATCAAACAATTTCAAATTCATTAATTTAGTTATTTCAAATCAGCTGTCATATCATCAAGTATAACTCTTTTGGGATTAGCATTCATATATTTATGTATGAGCTCATTGATGTTCAATTAATCATATTCATTTTAACAATTATGTATTGTAATATATATATTTATGTACATATCAATCAAATATGTTTGTTAAATATGACAAATGTTCAAACAAACTAATAATGAGTGACAAACATACGAGGGTGGTCCCAATATTAGCCGACCTAACAAAGAAAACACAACAAGTTTGGGAAAAACTTTCTTTATTTCTCAACATAATCTTTTTTTTTTTTAGCTCGATACACTTTTCTCAGCGATATCCAATAGCTTCGATACCCTTTTTATAGTAATAACTATCTAGCTCCTTAAAATAGCTATCAACCACAGACTCCACCTCATCATTGTTTGCAAAATCTTTTACCACCGAGACATTTTTCAAGTTTGGAAATGGAAGGTAATTCGAGTGAACCAAATCTGGCGAATAAGGTAATTGTTGAAGCAAATCGAACTTCATTGATATTGGCCATCGCAATAGAGGATGTGTGAACTGGTGCATTCCCAGCAAAAAAATGTGCTTACCCAGAAGCAGTTCTGGAAGGCTTGCTGGAAGCCATTACAGAAGACATGATTTTTGTTCGTGATATCCCACTTTTAGGTCTCTTCTAAGCAGGTGAAAAGCGCTTCTTTCATGTGATCTTAGAAGCAAGAAGCAAGTGCTTGCTGGAGGCATTCCAGAAGACATGATTTTTGTTCGCCATGTCCCACTTGGTAGGTCTCTTTTAAGCAAGTGAAAATCGATTTTTTTAAATAATGTGTAAATAATAAAAACTAAAGCGCTTATTCACTTCTCCAAAGAAGCAGTAAAATATATGCTTTAATAATGAACTTTTCAATGTAATTTTTTATTAAATCAATGAAATCGATTCATTGATACCTTATCGCTACATTGTATGCATTCCTTTTTGCTTCAAAAGAATGCGTTTAGGATAGCACAACAAAATGCCTTAGTTAATTGCTTTATTGTATGAATGAGGAGCAAAGCGCTATTTGGAAAACGTACAGAAGAAGTAACTACTTAGCAAATGGAAGTTATTTCTTGTTGGGTTGTTTTGAGAAACAACGCTTTCTTTTTCGCCAAAACGCTCCAATAAGTTAGTATAATACTCGCCATTGCTTGTTTTTCCTTTTTCAATGAAAATTATCCCACGCGCATACCAAAAAACAGACGTCATGAACTTGCCTGCAGATGAAACTGTCTTCGCCTTCTTTGGGCACGATTCTCACATTTCACTCTACTGCTTTACATGTTCCTTTTTCGCAGATGGGAAGTGGTCAACCATGTCTCATCCACGGAGAGATATTGCCAAACACTCGATTGAACCATCTTCACAACGCTGATTTTGTTCTATTTTGAGCAAACGTGGCATTCGTCTTGCGCACAGCTTTCTCATCTCCAAATTTTCTGTCAATATGCGATGCATAGCACTTTTTGAAAAGCCTATTATTTCATCCAATACCATTTTGTGGATTTTCTTAACCGCATCTGTCGTGTACACCTCAATTGGTCGACCACTATGGTGTTCGTCTTGGCACATCGTACGGCCATCGTTCTGCCACATAATATTTAATAGTCGTAAATAAAGGAGCAGACTCCGTCAGAGTAGAATCTAGTTTGGGTTTAATATTGGTTGGACTGAGACCTTTCAAATGAAAGTATTGAATTACATAACGGTGACCAATTTATTCAATGTTTACAAATTCACTGAGACTACTATACTACTATACAACATGGCGCCTTGAAACTTAAAATATATGTTTTATAGGTTGCCACTTTTTACTACAGTAATTTATTTCAAACTACTGTGGCCATCTCTACGTCAGGTCGGCTAATTTTGGGACCGCCCTCGTATCATATATTAACCACTCAGTTTATAATGAATATTTTCCACTTTTTAAATTCAAATATCAAATTTCCTTTTTGAAATGAAAAGTTCATTGTAAATCTTTACAATGTTTGCTGACAATAAGTATTGATTTCTTGTAAAAAAAAAAAGTAATTGAAATTAAAATATTGTTTAGGGAGATATGTACTTTAGAGGTCCCATAAGTGATTGCAATTTTTAAACGTCAATAATAAAAATATATGTAAGTAAATGATAGCACTACTTTAGAAATTTTACTTTTATGCAGAACCTCCCTTTGAAATACATATTTTGTATTAGACTTTGAAACCAAATCTGTCATAAGATTATATCAGTATACATATGTACATCACTTACTCCGTTTTTTCCGTATATTTCGCCTAATTTTTCGAAATTGAACCAAAAAATTTTGATTTTTTCTTTAAGAATATAAATCTACACAAAATTATCTCTCATTTTAGTATAATCTGTCGGTTTGTATCAGGATGTTTTACTCGTATTGCAACGAATCGAAAATTTTGTATGCTTAGTTTTATCCTTATAAATTTTATGTATGCTAAAAAGATTTTTGATTTTATCGATATACGTAAACTAAACATTCCACTAAACTCATTTTTGCAGTAAAATTTCAAATCATTCATTCCAGTGAAAATATCGTAAAATATTTAGAAAATAAAAATATTTTTATATAAAAGAAGTTTAGTAGAAAACGTAAATATAAAAACCGCGATATTCCAAAAACTACAATTGACAAATATACATTATAAAATTTGCGCTTTGGCGATGTCTCAACATAAACACAAAGTTGTCTACACTGAACGTAAAAATCATACGTCTATCTGGTAACGTTGTGAAATAGAGACGGAGGAGTTTAGAAAAATAAACAAAAATCTAAAAATAGAATATTTGTGTTTGTTAGTGTTGGGCACTTCTGAGTATAATATACAATAACAGAAAAGCTAATAGGAAAGAAAACCGAAATTTAGCTGCATTACATTCTAGGCCATACTTGGGTGAGATCGTTAAGCGGTAATGACTTGGTATTGTTACTTTTGCAATGTAAGAAGAAACGCAGGTTCGATTCTTACTGCAGGCAGATTGTTGACAAATGTATCATATAGAGAAAATCTGACAATTATACACGAATAAAATAAATACAATTTAAATGGAAAATCGTCGATGAAACTTGTCCATTTAAATACAGAAAATTAATAATGTTTATAATTTATTAGAGAAATCGTTTATTCTTGTTCTTAACCTCAACATTCCTAACAGAAAAATTTAATCGCTCAATAAATTAAACCATTTAATTCTACATAGTGGCCTACAAACTTTGACGAAAATAATAAAAAAAAAATATTGTTTTTAACAAAAACGAAACGGAGCTTTCAAATATGCTCCAGTATGATTTTTTTTTTTAATTTTGACAATTTCTTAAAAATTTTGGTGATTTTTTAACATTTTTTTTAACGGAAAGTATCCAAATGTGGATATTTTTTTTTATCTTATAAAAAAAAAAAAAATAAGCTTACAAAGAAGCTATCCCTACCGAAACTCGAGGATTTTTATGAATTTTGGTTATGTTGTAAAGAAGAATAAAAAAATAGACACGTATATTTTTTAGCTACCCAGGCTCCCGTCTAAGGTTTAAACAATTCATTTGTTTTTGTATGAAATATTGTCTTTAATTTCCGCAACTAGATATATTTGTACTCAAAAAACATTTTTTAATTATTTGAAATATACACTGATAATAAGCTCAAGCCTCGATTAAATTAAATATGCTTTGCTATGCATTATTTTTAGCTTAATACAACTAAAACTCGTTAATAAAACGCCAGATTTAATGTTACTCAAAACAACTTTTTTGGATAACAAATTAATAGTGTTTATAATTTTTAGAGAAAAACGTTTATTCTTCTTCTTAACCTCAACATTTATAAAAATAGTTGAATGTCTTTCGGTAGTTTTTTTCATAAATGGTAACCATGAAAAAAACTGTCAAAATGAAAAAAATTTTCGAACTTAAGGCCTCATTACTTTTTACTTTCTGTTGCCGTTCTGTGCCGTTCTGTTCTGTAGGTAATATTTTGTAATTACTTTTTCTGTGAAAGGAATCAGCTGTTTTCAAAAGTAAAAGAAACTCCAACCAAAAACATTTAATTCAGGGATGATAAATGCGATTTTAAAATAGTACCAACCTGCATATAAAATAGTACTTTTTCGGCATCAAAAGTAAAAAAAAAATTTAAATATAAATTAACGAACAAATCTTTGTACCCTCCAAAATGAACAATTACAAATGAGACAACAAAAATACATTAAAAAAAAATATATATATTATGATGTGAAAACAAAATTTTGAGGTGAAAAACTTTTTTGGCTGTAAAAAAATAAATTGTGTCGCGAAAAACATTTTTGAGGTAACAAAACTATTTTTGAGGTGAAAAAATTTTTTTTGTGGAGAAAAAAAAATTCGCGGTGAATTTTAAATATTATTCACCTCTTAGCGTCTGGTGGAAAAATATGCCGTTATATTTTATACATCAGATACTACAATGAATACTAATAATATACAGTGCATTATACACCAATTTGTATGAAAAATTTAGAGGTACTTTCACATTGTCACTAATTACTTTTGAACCGCTGGACCGATTTTGCTCATTTTCAATACCAAACTTTTCGGAGAAATGTACATAAAGCTATGTAAAAACGATCAGTGCGTACTAAGAAAATTAGCTGATTTTGATTTAAAAAATTATTAAAATTTTGAGATTTTTTCTTAGATTCACCAAATTTTTAATATTTTTTGAACGTCCTATTAATTTTTGCTGTATTGAATTACGTTTCTCACAGTTTTTTGTGAATTCAATCCTTGTGATTGGTAGCAAACAAATTTGTTCGTGAACTTATTCGATTTTAAGAACACGCAGCTAATAGTTATTTCACATTTTTATAAGATTTTTATTATTTATTTTTTTGAAAATCAAAATTAGTTAATAATAATTATAGCCTTTAGTGATTGAATTCAATAATTGGTTTAATCGGTTAATAAAACTCTAATATAATCACCTGTAATCAGTCGCACTCAGTGAAATCATGTGATTGAATTCACAGCATTTGGTTCCAAATTAATTCATTGTTCATATAGGACTGCAAACCGAATTAATAGTTATTGAATTTTAAAGGAACCAAGAAATTTATACATAGACAAATTTGTAAATCGTACTAAATGAGTCATAGGAGTATCATGGTACATTTGAGGTTCAAATAGTATCATAAAAAGTACTATAGTACCAACTTTATCATTCCTGATTCAAATATTGAAAAAAAAATTTCACAACAAACCAATACATACGCACTTTAGGCTGTCACTTAACGTTGAATTCTATTTTCAATAGAATTGTCCGCAACAGAACAGAACGAAAAAGTGAAAACTAACCACACATACAGACTTTCAATTGAACAGAAACAAAACAGCTGATTCGTAACAGAACAGAACGTACAAACTAATTCTGCCTTTAGCAATGTTTCTTAAAAATATATATAAACTATTTTTTTAATTGTATGTCAGAATTTGTGAACATTTTTTTATTAAATTGAATTGCTTTAATTCAATTCTAATACTCCTAAGTACACAATATATAATCACGTACATTCTTTGGAAAAGTTCAATATCAAATTAAGTTATCTGCAAGTTAAGACTTTATTACATACGAGTATGTTTCCACATTTAGCCATATTCATTTTTTCAAGTGATTTCTTTCTTATAATTTCAAACAAAAAACTGCCCATTACTTTATATAAATTTATATGTTATTGCATGATATTATATGTGAAAACATATGTTTATGTATGTTTATATATAAAAACTTGTTCCTCTAAATATTTTAAGACAATAGAATTACATCTTATTACATAGCGACCAATACGTAATCGTATATAACATATACAATTATATATGGTTAATCTAATTATGTACGAATACATGTATAATTAGATATAACACAAAATCAAAATCATATACAATAACTTAGTTTAATATGCAAAAAATGTATTTAATTTTAGATAAAACGATATATTCCCCTATTCACAGTTATATATCGTTCCATAACAGTAAAATGTAGATATTGGTTTGTATAAATCTATGTATTGCCGCATTTAATTAGCATGTCCCAAATTTTAAAAATTTGCGAATTTCGGCACGTAGGTAGGTATTATGCGCCGTTTATGAATAAAACCCATTTTTTTTTTTTTTTTCACTTATACATTTATAAAATTTCCATCGATTAATTTTGGTCCAACACATCAACATTAAGTTTGAAACAAGTCCTTTTATTTTTTACTTGTTATAAATTGAAACATGTAGTGGACCAAAATCACTGTATAGAAATTTTATACAAAAATTTTTTACAAAAATTTGACAAATACGAGTAGCGAACTAGAAGTATTCTCGATTTTTTTTTCATAGTCAGCTAGATAATACTCAACGTTTGAGTACTATTACATACAATTGTACACTTTTGGGACACGTGCATTAAATGTAAAAAAAGTTTCATTCATGTAAAAAAAAAATTTCATTTGGACAAATATGTGTCCAAATTTTTTGAACTTCCAACGTTATGCTAACTTTGGCAAGTTCGCTCATAACATCGGTTGCCCACTGTTATCAATCGTACAACAGGACAATACCCAGTATAAAACGCTGCTTATATGCAAGCAGGTTTGTAAGGGAGTAAGCCGAAAAGAATCCCTTGCTTACATATGCCATGATTTTTATATGGCGCATTTTCACTTGGAAGCATTCCTTTTGGACAAAATAAGCGCGGATTTCAGTGCATATAAAAAGCAATGATTACATGGGTTTCAGTAAAATCATATTTCATGTCTACATTAATACGATTAAAAGGAATAATATGAATATATATCATTTATTTTACACAAAAATTCTACAGATATAAGTTTTTAGTTGTTAAAATTTTTGATATATAATATAGTTATTTTATTTTTTTTTACCACTCCACGTGCTAACTCTTCAGAAACAGTTAAATGACTAATTATTTTTTATTTACTACTCGAAAACACCAAACACAATCGGAAATCACTCGGGAAAGTTTTTCTAAACCGTTTATAATCCACGATATGAAACTTTCTGCATTACATCCTGCATCCTTATATGGGATTAAGTTAAGCTGCTTACAACCTGCATCTTTGTTAGGGAAAACAGTAAGCTCAAAATTTTTGTTTGTTTGTTTTTATACGAAAATTATTCGATTCTTTTGCTGCTACTCAATATTATTTAATAGTAAGCACTTACATTCGCGCATTTGTTATATTTTGTTTCTAAAAACACGAACAAAATTTTACTGGGTACTGTCAATATTGTTAGTCCTACGTTCTGCCAACTCATAACCGACCATCGGCGGTGCTTTGCCAACACTGTGCAGATTGTATTTTTCTGCTTGGGTAGTTATTAAAAACTCCTTATTATTAGCATTAAAGTAATGAACATAGTAAGCTGATGTTATTACTGGTAGTGCGAAAAGTAATGACATGTCATTGCCGTTTTTACACTGGATATATTAATTGATGGGCTTATTATAAAAACTTGATAAGACACATTCATTGTTTACAGATTTTCACTGTTTTCTAGACTTCTATTGAAAAATATTTCATAGAAGTCTTGCTGAAATACTTAGTACAAATATGTAGATTATAAACGTCCTGTAACAGTCACAATTTACAATTTTATCAACCTTTAGAAGGCGAAACAAAATTAAAAATAAAATGTGGCTTATCATGTTTTTACAATAAGCCCTTCAATTGATATCAATCGATTTTCGTTGTACAGGTTCCATTTAAATAATAACTAATAACTTTCACCCTAATATCTTTATTTTTATATAAAGATTTCTGTGTCCCTGCTTGTTTTCAAGTTGAATGCATTTTTATGTTATTTCAAAGATTTAAAATTTTAAATCCTAAACCATCTTTTTTGTTAGTTTCTCTTGTCTATCAAATTGCATATCGTCAACTAAAAATTAAAAGGTCCGAATAAAGCTAAAACTTAAAATCGAATTCTTAATTTTACCATTTATCTCTTACATGCCCGGTTCAAAATGTTATTATTTATGCTTAAATAAAAAAAAAAATATGCTATACATTTCGCTAAGTCTTATCAATTGGTAATTTTATAAGACATTTTTAGCATTTTCTATCACTAACTAAGGATTTTTTTAAGCTTTTCCTGAATATTTTTTCCCTCGAATTGTTTTCCCTTTTCACTCAATTCCAATCGTGAAGAAAATTTGTTCCCTTTGCCTAATCATTCACTCGAGAATATCATAATACAATTTCATGGGAATTTCATGGGAATTTGACGATACCAGTTTTCACTTGAGGGGGAATGAAAATTACATGGGAACAAACATTTCCCTTTTTATTCACCATAGGGGTGAATATGATTTTTTAACTCTTCTTGAATTAATTGAAGAAATGTTTTACGACTTTTTATATTTTAGTTGACGTTATTTGAAGAATACTATATTTGTTTATTGTAACACAAGTAGAGAATATTTTCAATCTTCTGTTTTGGTTTGATTAAGAATTTTTCTTTTTAAACATTTTTATTATTCCTCTTCAAAAAAAAAAAAAAAAAACCGGATCAAAAAGAATATGCAACTACTTAAACTACAGCTCTTGTGTCATTTGTATACTGTCGTCCTTAATACTTCTTTCTCTCTTTTGTACTGTTTTTAAGTGTTTGCTGTGGGAAATTGTGTATTAACAAAAGTGACCAAAGGATTTTTTTTTGTGGTAAATAGTTTATTTTTGTAAGTGTATATTTTTAATACCAGTATTGTGTTCATTGGCCACATTTACCACTACTCAGACCCACACCCACCACCGGCTTAACAAAAGTGGGCTTTAAATAAACCATTATGATTCAACAAAAAGACACACAACATAGTGTTTTATTACAAAGCTGTAAAGCTGTCATTTTGTTACTGTAACTACTGTCACTATGGTTGGCCATAAAACTGCTGCATTCAGTTAACCATTCGGTTACTCAGGAGATTAAATTTTATTTACCAAAAAAAAAAAAAAAAAATACAAAAAAGGAACAGCAGTAATTGTAAGTTTACGTTCAAGTGACCTATATTTATATTTTGTGTTGTTAACATTTTTATGTAAAAACTGATGGAAAAAAATTTAATTATTGAGCTTGACAGTAACATTCCAAATAATTTTGAAATTTTTTATCGATTAATTTTATTTTATAAAAGGAAAAAAATAGATTCCCAGGCCTTAGTTTCAGACACTGAAAATATTTTGAAAATATATTTTGCTTACGAAGCGCACGGCCCAGCAACAGAAAAAAGTATATCACGGCAATGCCAAACTAACAGTATTTGTTCTACTACAAGAGGTTAAGCAAAAATGGAACAACTTTTTAAAATTTTCCATACAAAAAAGTAATTTTGAATTCATTTTTCCCTGAATGCATTCTTTTGAAGCAGTAAATAATGCATATAATTTTCCATTAATGTTGCCAATACACAAAAAAGCGCTTTTTATTTCATACGAAGGCTTACATTAATTATTTCCTGGATCACATGAAGGAAGCGCTGTTCACCTGCTAAAAATAGACATACCAAGTGAGACATTGCGAACAAAAAAAAGCCTTCTGGAATTGTCTCGGAAGCGCTCGTTAAATAAATAATGCCTTCCAGAACTGCTTCTGGGTAAATACTATTTTTTGCTGGGAGTGGTTAAATAATGAACAATTTAGCGGTAATTTTTAGTCAGGGACCGAAAATAACAGTTATTTTCAAATTTTTAAACAAAAAAAGCAATTAGACGTAAATGTTGGAAAACTGTTTCGAGTATACCATTTTGATCCTTATGAACTAGTCTATAATAAAATGCATGGCTTTTTAAAATTTTGATTTTTATTTTTTTTAGCAAAAATAAAAGTTTTTTTTGATTTTTATTTTTTTTAGCAAAAATAAAAAATATTTTTTGATTTTTATTTTTTCGAGCAAAAATATAAGTTATTTTTTGATTTTTATTTTTTCGGGCAAAAATAAAAGTTATATTTTGATTTTTATTTTTTTGAGCAAAAATAAAAATTATTTTTTGATTTTTATTTTTTCGAGCAAAAATGAAAGTTATTTTTTGATTTTTATTTTTTCGGGCAAAAATAAAAGTTATATTTTGATTTTTATTTTTTCGAGCAAAAATAAAAGTTATTTTTTGATTTTTATTTTTTCGAGCAAAAATAAAAGTTATTTTTTGGTTTTTATTTTTTCGGGCAAAAGTAAAAGTTATTTTTTGATTTTTATGTTTTCGAGCAAAAATAAAAGTTATTTTTGATATTTATTTCAATTTCTTGAGATGAAATTCCATAAGTTATAAATTTTTATTTTTATAACGAATAAATAACAAATAACGCAGTTATATTATATATATATATTATATAAATATATACATATAATATATAAATTTTATGGTTGCCTTTTGTAATATTTTCGAGTTTTATAATCAGTAAAACTTATTTTTAATATGACGATTTTTTTTAAGAATTCTTGTTTTAAAAATGGCGATTTTAGTTTCCAAAAATTGGCGCACTGCTCGTACAAATAGAGATGTTTGTCTTGTAGGTAGATACTTATAAAATGTATAATAATATATATTAATACAGTTAATACAAAAAATAACATTGCAAAAATTTGCTGTATATCTATCATCACTGAAAAATCATAATAACAAAGCTAATAACTTTTATTTTTGGTAAAAAAAAAAATTAAAACCAAAAAATTACTTTTATACTTGCTCGAAAAAATAAAAATCAAAAAATTACTTTTATTTTTGCTCGAAAAAATAAAAAGCAAAAAATAACTTTTATTTTTGCTCGAAAAAATAAAAATCAAAAAATAACTTTTATTTTTGCTCGAAAAAATTAAAACCAAAAAATAACTTTTATTTTTCCTCGCAAAAATAAAAATCAAAAAATAACTTTTATTTTTGCTCGAAAAAATAAAAATCAAAAAATAACTTTTATTTTTGCTCGAAAAAATAAAAATCAAAAAATAATTTTAACTTTTGCTCGAAAAAATAAAAATCAAATAATAACTTTTATTTTTGCTCGAAAAAATAAAAATCAAAAAATAACTTTCATTTTTGCTCGAAAAAATAAAAATCAAAAAATAATTTTAACTTTTGCTCGAAAAAATAAAAATCAAATAATAACTTTTATTTTTGCTCGAAAAAATAAATATCAAAAAATAACTTTTATTTTTGCTCAAAAAAATAAAAATCAAAAAATAACTTTTATTTTTGCTCGAAAAAATAAAAATCAAAAAATAACTTTTATCATCTGACTTTTATGAAAAAAGGAATAATTTTTACGGTCCCTGTTTTTAGTATATTATGAATTATTTAACTGAATTTTGCAAACGCTAGAAATTTTATTATCCCAAGTAAAAACGTTCATATACAATCATATCTTGTTTAATATAATATTGTAAAAAACATATAGCTTTATATAGCTTAATGTGGATTTTGCAATGGCGCATATGGTCATATATAATTTTATCTTGGATTTGGTTTTTCCAAAATTGTTGATATAGTTTCATATATATTAATATCTAAATATATATTAATTACTATTACCGTGGATGTGGCATATATTTCTGATGTGGCATATATTAATGGTATATATTACTTAGCATGATTTCATACACACAGAGAAATAAAGTGCCAACTGAATTAAAAAGTGTATATTAATGGTAAGAACTTATAAATGCAGTTAGTACAACGATATTCACATTATATTTCTTAATATTTTGGGTATTGCAACTAAAATTTAGTTGGCTTAACCCAACTTTGTTGTGAAAACTAATGTTAAGTTGTGCCAACCGTTGATTTTTTTCTCTTTATATTTAATATATTTAATTACGCTTCACGACGAGTACACTATTAAATTAATCTTCTATACAAGCACAAAAAATTCTCATTGAGTTTTGTGATTTAATCTAACAAATATCTCTAGAAATTCTAAGAACTTTGTCCTTTGACGATTTCCTTAGGCAAGAACTAGTAAGAAAATATAGCTTTTAGCTTAATACAATGTTGCGTTTAATAACATATGATATTATTTTCAAATTTTGTTTTAAATACATCGAATCTGAAATGTTGAATTTTGTAGAAATTTAAAGTGCGGTAATTTTTGTGTTTTCTTTAAATATCAAATGGTAAATCATGCTTCTACACAGAAATAAAGTACAAAATTCTGTTTGTAATATTAAACAAGTGTCATAGAACATTTTTGTAAATAAAAAAAAAGTTCTTTATATTGGCAACAACATTGATGATTTGTAAATACAAATACCCTTTTGTTGACTTTTTTTGTAATTTTTGAATTTTTGTTTTTAAAAAATTTTTATATGAGCATTTCCAACAAAGAATTTGTTGAAAATAAATTTGAATTTAATAATGAGAGTGTTTCAATACCCAAATTCTATTGTTGGTGCCAACTGTTTTTCTATGTAGAAGAGAATAATAAATTCTCACTGAGTTTGTAATTTAACATAACATATATATTCACCTTTGGATTTGCAAGATTGGCAAGAATGAAATCCGAATAGGGACCAGCCTACAACAAATTATTTTTCACAACTTGTTAAATAAGTTTTCAGAATAAGTTTAGAATTTTGCATTAGAACTTGCAAACAATTTTAAATAAAATGGTAAATAACGCGAAAATCTTAATTTCGATTTGAATATTCTAACTATCACTTAAAAATTTAAAAGAAATCTTTTATTCATTTACAACTTCTTTGATTGCAAGTGAAAATTTTCATTATCAATTGCAAATTTTCAGCATTGCAAAGAGAAAACTTTTATTATTTAAATGTTTTCTTGATTTCCACAGATGTCGTCAATAAATATAATAAACTCGTTTGTAGCTGGAAAACTATAAAACATTTTATATTTATCATAGCTTTACCATATTTACAAGTAATACACGAGTTTTTGTGAATATAAATTATATTAATGTTTTTAAAATTTAAAGAAACCATACGCAGTGTTGCCAAGTGTAGGGATTTTTCCCTTTTCGTAGGGATTTTTTCCAAAAAATTCATCTGTAGGGAAAAAAAGGACAGATTTTGTTTTGCAGTCAAATTGTAGGGATTTTTTTATTAAAAATTGTATACTATATATATATAATAAAAACTGAAAAATATTACCATTTATTTTTTTTAGTGTAACAGAATAAAACCAACAAATCTGGTGGCACTGGAAAAATGAGAAATAAGTTTAAACATTTGGCACCATTGTTTGCATGTGCTCTTGGCTTTGCATAAATGAAAATGGTTTTGACATTTACGTTCGCACTGTTGACAACTCGTTCGAAATAGAGAAACCAAATTTTGTATGAAAACTTTTACGTTTTCATTCGACTTGTACTTCAAGTCATCGTTCGCATAGAAATTTAGTTAGAGAAACCCAAATCAATTTTCTTTCGCTTAGAAAGCGAAAGAAAGCATTCTTTCGAAATCGAGAAACGGTCATTAGTGTCATTTTTTATTTGCTTACCGTTTATTTTTAGCTTTTATGTTATTTTTTAAATTTCTGTTATTTTTGTTTAATGAAAATCTATTGTACCTGAATGAATTACTGTACAAATATTATAATAAAAGTAAATATAGTTTACTGCTAAAAAACAAAATGTTTGCATTTATTAAAAAAAAATGTGTATGGAAAAATGTAGGGAATATTTTTTCTGTCTGTAGGGAAAAAGGGATTTTTTTCATTAACGTAGGGATTTAAAAACAAATCTCCTGGCAACACTGACCATACGATATGTAAAATAATATATAGAACATCATATTATATTAAATTATACTTTAGTTTGTGCAATTGAATAAAATTAGATGAGAACTAAATTCGGACAAAACTGTTCATATCACTTTTAACTGTATATAATTTAATCACTTATAATACAATTAGATGTAATTTGATACAATTTAATTGGGTAAATTTCCGTATGAAATTTTTTATAATTAATTATGGTGTCATATTGAATTAGATAAAAATTATATAAAGCTCCATATTAGTATTTTTTAATCGGGAACGCCATTTTTTTATTGTTGAAAAATATTGAAGAAAATGATGATATCCCAAAATAAAATAAATTTGGTACTTTTCTGACGAATAAAAATGTGGTGGTATTTGTTTAGCTTCCCAAGTAAAAAAAAATTGATATTAAATAAAAATAAATAAATAAAAAAAATTTGATATAGGTAGGTATATAAAGGGTAGTTAAATTTCAAGGGCCGATGTTGATTTTGAATAAAACACAAACTATTTAGGAAATTATTGTAATTTTATTTTATTATGATATATTGGTATTACTCAATTATGTATGGAACAAAATACCGGCCAAATGGGCGCCGCGACCACGGCGGCACACCTCCATCCGATGGTCCAAATTTTCGATGACGCTGAGCATAATGGAGGTTCTATGCCGTTAATGTGCCGAATTATCTCATCCTTTAGCTCTTGAATTGTTGCTGGCTTATCGACGTACACCTTTTCTTTCAAATAACCCCAAAGAAAAAAGTCCAACGGTGTCAAATCACATGATCTTGGCGGCCAATTGACATCGCCATTACGTGAGATAACACGGCCATTGAATTTGTTGCACAAAAGAGCCATTGTTTCGTTAGCTGTGTGGCAAGTGGCACCGTCCTGCTGAAACCACATATCGTCCACATCCATATCTTCCAATTCGGGCCATACAAAGTTCGTTATCATCTCACGATAGCGAACACCATTCACAGTAACTGCCTGACCGGCCTCATTTTGGAAAAAATACGGCCCGATGATGCCGCCAGCCCATAAACCGCACCAAACAGTCACTCTTTGTGGGTGCATTGGTTTTTCGACAATCACTCTTGGATTCTCCTTCGCCCAAATGCGGCAATTCTGTTTATTGACGAATCCACTGAGGTGAAAATGTGCCTCATCACTGAAGATGATTTTCATCGAAAATTGATCATCCACTGTTGCCATTTCTTGCCACCATTCTGCCCATTCACGACGTTTGGAATGGTCAAGAGGCTTTAGTTCTTGAGCCAATTGCACCTTGTAAGCGTGTAAATGCAAGTCTTTATGCATAATGTTCATCAACGACGAGCGTGAGAGGTGCAATTGTTGGGCACGACGACGAGTTGAGGTGGACGGCTCTTCAGCCACACTATCGCGAACAGCAGCAATATTTTCTGCAGTACGAGCTGTACGAGCATGCACTGGTGTTCTCACATCTTCTACAGACCCGGTTTGCTCGAATTTTTCCACGATTTTTGCGATTGTACGATTGTACGAAGTGCACGATATGCATTTTGATTTGAACGCCCATTTTCATAATAAGTCTGGATAACTTTAACACGTTGTTGGATTGTGTATCTCTCCATGGTTCAAATTGAGTAAGTCTGAAATAGAGAAATGTCAAATAAAATTCGGAAAAAAACTTGGCGTTTAGGTGTGGTTCACATTCAACATCGGCCCTTACAATTTAACCACCCTTTATTTCTTTATGCATTTATATAAGTATATAGTAAACTATATATTCTTATGAAATCATATAAAGTGAAATCTCAAATATATAATTATAGTTTTTTTTTTGTATTACAGATCATATAGTGCAATATGTAAAAATATATAATTAATATCGATCAATATCTGATTACATATGTCACATGTAATTGCATATATTTGTATACAATTGTATATAAGCAAATGTAAATTTATCACATTACATATAATTTGATACATTTGGATGAGGACAAAATTCGGATACAATTTTATTAGACTATATCTAATTTTATTAAATTAGATATATTTGTATTAAGTAATGTGTAATTGTATCATATTAGATCGAATATGATGCAATTAGATGTTCTCATTTCTCGAATATAATTTTGTATAATACAAAAATTCACCAACAATTTTTTTACACGCGCTTGTTCCAATAGAATTCAGAAAGTGCTGCATTTTCCAGACATTTGCATGAAAAGAACAAGGTATTTTTCGGGTGTTTATATCTCAGCTCAAAATGACACAGACAATATGCCACAGACAATATTCTCGACATAAATTCAACTAAAAATTATAGACCTCCGCACAGGTTGTGAAACCTGTTTTTTTTTTTTAAATCACAATAAAATTTGGAAAGTGCTGCATTTTCCTTACATTTACATACAAATTAAATGTTCTTTTTCGGGTAGTAGAACGACGTTTTTATACCGTAGCCCCAGATGCGCTTAAACTTACAGGGAGTAATCGAGACATAAAATTGACTATGTACTGTAGACCTCCGACCAGGTTGTAGAACAAAAATGTTTCAAAAAGGATATTCAGAAATTGATGCATTTTCCATATATTTATATGAAAATGACACGGGGTTTTTTTGGGTAAGAAAACTAAGCCAGATAGAGCAAAAAGGGTGTTAACACAGCCGTTAACACACCCGTGCCAACTGGGTGTTAACACACCCCTAAAACCTTTTTAAAGAAATCAAATTTGACCTACCTGTTCTAGACTTTAAAATCGTTAATATCTCATAAACTACTAATGATACAGCCTAAAGGATGTTAATTTGGTGTCTTGCCTATAACTTTAAATCTAAGCAAGATAGAACAAATTGGTTGAAATGTTTGCATTAAAAGTGTTAATCCCCTAAAATCTTTTTAGCTAAATCAAATTTGATCTTAAATTCGGTAATATCTTATAAACTACAAATTTTATTTTAAAGATGTTCACATACTTGTATGAATTTTATGCACACTTCGCGTTTTTGACATGAATATTTCTTTTTTTTTGTTTGTTTTTCGTTTTTACACGAAATAATAGTTCAGATTTGTACTTTTGCTTATGCACAAAAATGCTTTCATCATTTGCGACATGGGATGATGAGTTGTGCATGGGATGATGAATTGTGCAAAAAAAACCTCGGATTTAATTCAAAAAAAAAATAATACCCAAATGTTGTGGAAGGCCTCATCAATATTAAACATACAAAATTAAGAGAAAATTAAGAAACATTAATGCACTTTTGTGAAAAATCTGGTTCATAAGTGAAATAACTGGACACGCCATTAAAATTATCGTGGCCGAGATATATAGAATCAGTGTTTGGTACTCTTGTTATATTTTTTCAAGTTGTGCAGTATAATTACATTTTTCGTTTCTTTTTTAAAAATCTATTAAAACCTTTCTAACAAAATTCTCTCTGTGTAGTAGGTAAATGCACAATTTTTGTTTATGTCAATTTTAATAGCTTTGAATATTTAACCCCAATTTCAACAATTATACACTTTAAACAATATTTTCTCAGAATTATCATACACACACATTTTAAGAAAAATATTTAAAGGTAACATAAGTGCAAGGTTTTGCAACACACTTCACATTAAGAGTTTATACTCACACACACACAATCTCACTTGAATTGTTTATGAACGAGAGTGTGTGCTTATAAATGAGTGTAAGTTAAGAATGTCATATATTTGTACAATATTTAGTAGCTGTAACTTAAGTATGTATGATGCACACACATGCACAAAAGTTAAACACAAATCGTAAATGTAACAGATGTACACATGCATATACTATTATTGTTATGACTTGTGCATACATACATATAATGTTAGGATATGTAATATGTATGTGTTGTACAAAAGTATAAAAATGTTCATAAACTAATGCCTCATAAAGTGCATGTGTTTTTTCTCTTCTTCAAAAATATAAATTCACACGAATCTTTTTCCTATAAGACATACCAGACACAAGGCAATCTGCTCTTTCTACTTCAACCGATTTATTCCTTGTTATGTATATTACTTACTATCACATGAGACTTTGTATGATTTTATGTATTTTGTAGTCGTTTTGTTACTTTCATATTACTGTGATTTTTGTTTCCTTCCTTTGGCATCATATTTGTTTGTCTGTATTTGATGAAATTCCTTTAACATATCACATTTCTTATATATTTTTTTTTATCGGAATATGTATGAGAAAAAATATACTCATATTTTTATTATTTACAGTTGGCATCTCTATTACAATGAATACTAACGTTATTGTTGTTAAACATTTTATATTTTTGTTCTACACATATTTTTCTTCTTTTCAACATAAAATTTTATATCCCCGACGAAAAAAGTTTTATATATAGCCATATATAGTTTGATATAACTTGATATAATTGTATCTAATAATCAGAGAAGACAAAAAAAAGCAAAGGAAAAACGCAACAATAACAAAAAGAAGCTTCTAACATATTTTTTTTATTTAAAAATTTATTTAAAACGACAAATTTGACAAATTTGTATTCTCTGCCATTTATATATGTGGCCATATGTAGCGATATATATATAAATCTCCCCGATTACATAAACTTATAAGGAGCTTTATATAATTTTATCTAATTTATCGTATGGTTTATCAAATTACATTTAATTTTCGTATCTGATTAAGTTATATACAATTAATAGTGATTTTATAAAGTTTTGTCCGAATTTTGTCCTCATCAAATTTTATTAAATTATACATTACTTTATCTAATTTAATATAATGGAATGTTCTATATATTATTTTAAATATCGTATGGTTTCTTTAAATTTTGAAAACATTAATAAAAGGTCTTTTCATAAATGCTCGTGTGTTACTTGAAAATATGATAAAACTATTATAGTTTTCTACACACAGAAAAACACTGGGGGAATATTATCGAAGTGCTTAGTAAGTATACAACTACATAAGTTCCACGCTAGATTTACAAAGTTCTAGTAAAATATATACAAATTTTTGTAAAATATATGCAAGCCTAGGTACAAATTTCTAAAAAAAAAATAATATATTTTACAAGAAATTTGCAAAACTAATTTAAAACTTATGTAGTTGTATAATTAATAAGCACTTTGATAATATTCCCCTATTTTTTTTTTTTTTTTAGGTGTAGCTACAAACCAGTTTGTTTTATTTATTGACCACATCAGTTGAAATCAAGAAAACTTTAAATAAATGGAAGTTTTCCATATGAAATTCATTAAAGATTTCTTTTAAATTTTTAAGTGATAGTTCGATAATTCAAATTGAAATTAAGATTTTCGCGTTACTAACCATTTTACTTATAATTTTGTCAATTAAAATAAGTTAATCACAATTTAATTTATAATTTTTGCAAGTTCTAAAGCAAAATTCCAAATGTATTCCGAAAACATATTTAGCAAACAACAAAAAATCATTTGTTGTAGGCTGGTTCCTATTCGGATTTCATTCTTGAATAAGGAAATCATCAGGGGACAATGTTCTTAGAGTTTCTAAAGAAATTTATTATGTTAAATCACAAACTCAATGAGAATTTCTTGGAAGCATGATTTATCATTTAAAATATTAAAGGAAAACAACAAAAAATTACCGGACTTTAAATTTTTACAAAATTCAACACAACAGATTCGATGTAAAAACAATTTTAATATAATACCATATGCTATTAAACGTAACATTGTATTAAGCCATACAAAATTATATATGACATTATGCATAATATATACCATATGTAGTAATATAAAACACATCAATGGTAATATGTCTAAATATTAATATGCATAGAACCATATAAACAATTTTCAGAAAACCAAATCCAAGATAAAATTATATATGACTAAATGCGCCATAACATATATCTATATTAAGCTACATGAAGAAATATGTTTTTATATAATATTCTATTACAAGAGATATGATTGTATATGCACGTTTTTGCACGGGGCATACTAATATTTACAAAAATTTATAATATATGGCTATATATTATCATATATCATTATATCTTAGATTATATATTAGTTGATCTTTTTTATTTCATCATTTATGATTGATATTCCATATATCAGATTATATATACTTCCATGTGTAATTAAATATAAATATATAAAATACAATATAACAAACAAAATCTGCAACTTTTAAATAAATTATCAGAAAAAACAAATGAAGCAAAATTCAATGTATTTAAAGTTAAAAAATATAGTAAAATGTAAAAGTAAAAGCTTAAAAAATACACTTTTAAAAAAAAGGTTCAAATTTAATAGGAGAAATAATTTTTTATGAGTAAAAAAGAAATTTAAATCTTGAAAAAGCTGCCAAATACCAAAAATCTTAAGAACAATCTATTTTAAAGCTCATAATCTTTATAGTTCAAAGAACCAAATTAGATTTGTTCGAAAAAACATAATATGCTATATTTGACTCAATTTTGTTCTAACTCGAGTTAAGCCGGTATAGCTTTTTTTTTTTTTTTATATAAAGCATCTCTTAAATGAATGTGAGGCGTTGTAATTTTTTGTGGCGTTGTACTTTATAATATTTATTAATGCGTTTTCCTTACTACACTCAGAAAAAAAATTTAGAAAAGTATGTATACTTTACAATCTTTTCACTAATTTTAGGTATAAATTAAATTTATTTTTATTTTCGGATGTTCTTCTGAAATTTTCTTTATGTTTTTTAATAATATGAACAAAGTTTATTTAAAACTAAATTGAAGTTTTTTATTTGTTCAAATCATAAAGCTTTATACACAGAAAAACCGGTAGGCTCCAACAATGAAATTCAAATACCATAAATTTCAAATTCAAATTTATGTCCAACAGTTTTTTATTTGAAATGCTTGGAAATTGTAGTTTTTCATATTAAAAATTCTTTAAAAAGAAAAATTCAAAATTACAAAAAAATCAACAAAAGCGTGTTTGTATTTGCAAATTGGTGGTGCCACTTTAAAAAACTTTTTTTGTATTTGGAGAAATACTCTATTGGGCACATTTAATATTACAAACAGAATTCTGTAATTTATTTCTGTGTAAAACAAATATCTCAAAAACTATTTAGCCGATTCTACTATAACTTTCAGTGCAAGTTAAATTTTATTGATTTTCATAAGTCTTTTAACAAAATATTTGTTTATTCCCACCTGATTGCTTCGTGTAGCCACCCTATGGGGAATGGGACCGGTTCTGCGTGTGCCAAAGGATCGGTCCCTTCGTGCCAGAGACCGGTCCTCTGCTAAACCCTACCCTATGTACACAACTGGCAACTTTAACATTGGCTTGTCATAGGAGTGGGTCATTTGTCCTGCTTTAAATCACATAGTGGCATGCCACAGGACTAACCAAAGATGGGTATACCACAAGACTGTCGCAAAAGGGCCATGTCGTATAAAATAAACGAAAACTAAACAGCTTCCAAAGGGTAAAATTCTGGCCAACTGGCTTTTTCGTGTTAATAAGCATTCTGGTTAAGTGGTATGTCCTCCCTTTACCAGTCACAAGATTGGTAATTTTAGGACAATTGACACTGCTTAACCCACTTCAGTATTAAATTATACCAGTCCTGTGATAAGTTCTTCTTTAACTAGTCACTTTTAGGACAATTGACTCCTCATTCCCCATAGGGCATAGACCCATGTAGCCCGATTTTATCTTTTAAATAAAAGCTCTTTAATATAATGGTAACCAGCGTTTTTATTGTTTTCGGGATTTTAAATTACAATTTTAAAAAATCTTAATTATATCACAAAATATTGTTTTTTTTTAAAAAACCAATTCTGCATTTCTTTACTGTGCACATATTTTTAGGATAAGGAATTGGTAATACAATAAAAAAAATTGCACTTTTCCAACTTTCAACATTTTCAGGATTTTAAAATATTGCTACCAGCAGAATGTCATAACTTTTATGACAGCATTCCCTTATAATTATATATTTAATTAAATTATTAATTATTATAATTATTTTATTGGGGATTTTTGTATTTTATTCATCGTCTTTTTAGACAGTGTGCAATTAATACTATAATTAATATGCACATATTTTTCAATTGTTTGAGATAGGCGTGGTAGAGAAGATTAAGCATACTTTTCTAAAAATCATAACTACATTGTAAATTTTTTATTGAATTAGACTGCGCAGTTTCTAGTAACACAACCTTCATCAGTAATCCTTTTATTATTAACAATATTAAACTATTTCTTTTAAAATTTTGTTTTAATTTCTTTCTAAAGTAATGAAATATAAATTATTATTATAATATATTAATAGAATATCTATCAAATTAATTTGAAATTTATAATCAAAATAAACAAATACCCAGCAAAATTTTTTAGAACAGATTACCTCTGAAGCTGTTCTAGAAGAACTTTTTTTACCACCAGTTACATGGAACCGGTTCTAGAACAGGTTCCTGGGAGTCGAAATGTAAAGTGTCACTGTCACAGAACCAGTTCTATAACTGGTTTTAGAACCGATTCTAAAGCAACCTGTCCTTGTTTGGAGGTATAGAACCTATTGCAAATTGGACAAACTCCATATAAAAAGAACCAGGTGCAGTTAGTAATAAATTTATTAAATAGTGCTTTCCTAAATAAATGGAAAACATATTAAAAGATTACATTTATAACACAACTGCTATGCGTAGTTTAATATCTTCAATGTAGCTAAGGCATTTTGTTTCAGAAAAATACACGACAAAAGGATCTAACCAACATAAATGTATTTCGAATACAGTATTTTATTTTACCAGAAATTAATTTGTCTGTGTTTTTTAATAATATTGGAAACGTTTGCGACGAAACCAATAATAAAATGCCAGTTAGGGCGTGTTGAGTTCCAATATCGGAACTTTTTTCACCGGGCACAGATAAATATTTCTGTCATGGTTTTATGATTTTTACCCCTTAATTGCCACTTAATGGCAAAAGTATAGTTTCTTTATATTTTCTAAGCATTTTTTTTAACTATTGCCAAAACCCTTACACCTACCCAGGCAGAAAAATACAACCGGTGCAGTACTGGCAAAGAGTCAGTGAGTTTTGGTAATACGTTTGGCAGAATGTGGGATTATCAATCTTGACATTATTGTCCTGTTACCCGATTGATCACAGTAGGTTTGAACCAACTTGCTACCGTTGGCATAACGTTGGTAATTCAAAAAAGTGTTTGGTTTTAAAATAGCTTAAATTAAAATTGGGAAATGTTTATAAAATAAGCATTTGTATGCGGTTTTAGAAACCAGAAACCCAGTCTATCTACATACAATATGGTGACTCTGTTTTACATACTCAACAAATGGTGACGGATTTGCGGAAAGTATATTCTGCTGAAAATAGAATTTACTTTAAACAAATCCGTCATCATTTGATTAGTATGTAAAACCAGGGACCGTAAAAATTATTCCTTTTTTCATAAAAGTCAGATGATAAAAGTTATTTTTTGATTTTATTTTTTCGAGCAAAAATAAAAGTTATTATTTGATTTTTATTTTTTCGAGCAAAAATAAAAGCTATTTTTTGATTTTTATTTTTTCGAGCAAAAATAAAAGTTATTATTTGATTTTTATTTTTTTGAGCAAAAGTTTAAATTATATTTTGATTTTTATTTTTTCGAGCAAAAATAAAAGTTATTTTTTGATATTTATTTTTTCGAGCAAAAATAAAAGTTATTTTTTGGTTTTAATTTTTTTTTTACCAAAAAATAAAAGTTAATAGCTTTGTTATTATGATTTTTCAGTGATGATAGATATACAGTAAATATTTTGCAATGTTATTTTTTGTGATAACTGTATTAATATATATTATTATACATTTTTTAAGTATCTAACTACAAGACAAACATCTCTATTTGTACGAGCAGTGTGCCAATTTTTGGAAACTACAATCGTCATTTTTAAAACAAGAATTCATCAAAAAAATCGTCATATTAAAAATAAGTTTTACTAATTATAAAACTCGAAAATATTACAAAAGGCAACCATAAAATGTATATATTATATGTATATATTTATATATTATATATATAATATAACTGCGTTATTTGTTATTTATTCGTTATAAAAATAAAAATTTATAACTTATGGAATTTCAACTCAAGAAATTGAAATAAATATCAAAAATAACTTTTATTTTTGCTCGAAAACATAAAAATCAAAAAATAACTTTTATTTTTACCCGAAAAAATAAAAATCAAAAATTACTTTTACTTTTGCCCGAAAAAATAAAAACCAAAAAAATTTTTATTTTTGCTCGAAAAAATAAAAATCAAAAAATAACTTTTATTTTTGCCCGAAAAAATAAAAATCAAAAAATAACTTATTTTTGCCCGAAAAAATAAAAATCAAAAACAACTTTTATTTTTGCTCGAAAAAATAAAAATCAAAAAATAACTTTTATTTTTGCTCGAAAAAATAAATATCAAAAATAACTTTTATTTTTGCTCGAAAACATAAAAATCAAAAAATAAGTTTTATTTTTTTCAGAGAAAATAAAAATCAAAAATAACTTTTATTTTTGCTCGAAAAAATAAAAATCAAAAAAAAAACTTTTATTTTTGCTCAAAAAAATAAAAATCAAAAAAAAACTTTTATTTTTGCTAAAAAAAATAAAAATCAAAATTTTAAAAAGCAATGCATTTTATTATAGACTAGTTCATAAGGACAAAATGGTATACTTGAAACAGTTTTCCGACATTTACTTCTAATTGCTTTTTTGTTTAAAAATTTGAAAATAACTGTTATTTTCGGTCCCTGTGTAAAACAGATACGACATGTTGTATGTAGATATTATTTTTACTCATTGAATGGACTTACAGTCCTTCTACGAAACGTATCGGCTCCAGTAAATACATAAATAATTGCCGATTGAACTTGTAATCTATAATAAAATATTTAAAGAAAAAGATAATGTTACTGAATGGTTGTAAGGGTGTCCCAAGAAGAACGCAATTTTTAAATCTGGCAACATTCGAAGTGTCATTGTTTGACATTTGAACAATTGTTATTGTTTGCTAGTAGAAGGTACGATGTTAGTAAAAATGGAGCGCTACACGAATGAACAACGCATTCTCATTGTGAAATTGTTTTACCAACATGACAACATGAAAATGCTGATTTCGCCGATAAAATCATCTTCAGTGACGAGGCCCATTTTCATCTTGATGGCTTCGGCAATAGGCAGAATTTTTGCATTTGGGGGTGAGGAAAATCCTCGAGTGATTCACGAGAAGCAAATGCATCCTTAACGTGTCACTGTGTGGTGTGGTTTTTGGGCTGGAGGAATCATTTGACCTTTTTTTTATGAAAATGAGGCAGGTCAAGCGCAAACAGTCAATGGCGTTCGGTATCGTGAAATGATAACCAGTTTTTTCTTGCCTAGAATTGAAGAAATGAATGTGGAGGGCATGTGGTTCCAACAAGACGGCGCCACATGTCATACAGCCAGAGAAACAATTCAATTGCTGCATCAGCCATTTTCCGGTCGTGTTATTTCGCGTTTTGGAGATCAGAATTGGCCGCCTAGATCGTGCGATTTAACACCATTAGATTTTTTTCTTTGGGGTTTTTTGAAGTCGATGGTTTACGCGAAAAAGCTGACGACGACTCAAGCCTTAAAAGAGGAAATTGGACGCTGCATTAATGAAATACCGCAGCATTCATGCAAAACGGTCATTGAAAATTTCATTAAAAGATCGCGTGCATGCCAGCAAAGCCGCGGCGGCCATCTGCACGATATATTGTTCCATACATAACCTTATTCTGTCTACTTTACGATATAATAAAGTATCACGATTTTTTTAAAATATCTGTGTTTTATTTAAAATTTAAAAATTGCGCTCTTCTTGGGACACCCTTTAGTATTATCAGAAAAACTACTGGTAACGAATTTTGCGGGTGGTACTGGCAAAACACATGCTTTACAAACAAAATAGTGTTTTTATTGTACACTATAAGTTGTATCTTTGCTAATTTCTAACACGGTGGGTTTTACAAAAATAACAGTGGTTTGCCAGTACTATGTTTTTATACGGTTGGCAATTTCTACCTGGGTATTTATATGCAAAGAAATATTTTTATAATATTGTAAACAACATGTCGTGAATAACGATAAAAGTAACATTAACTGAATCTCAAACATAGAACTTCTGGGAGTGTTTTCTATAGATATCCAAGAACTATTTTTTGCTGAAAGTAGATATTTTTCATCAATAATTTTAAGTATATTAACTAGTTTTAAGAACTACAAACTTGTGAACTACACTGTTTTAAATTGTATTTATAAAATAAACAATTGCATTTCAGAAATTATCAATTGCGTTTCAGAAATTATAGAGTGTCATTCAGAAATAATCAATTGTATTTCAGAAATTATCAATTGAATTTCAGAAATTATCAATTCTATTTTAGAAATTATCAATTGAATTTCAGATTTAACAATTGTATTTCAGATTTAACAATTGTATTTCAGAAATTAACAATTGTATTTCAGAAATAATCAATTGTACTTCAGAATTAATCAATTGTATCTCAGAAATTATCAATAATATTTCAGAAATTATCAATTTTATTTCAGAAATAATCAATTGGTTTTCAGAAATTATCAATTGTATTTCAGATCTAACAATTGTATTTCAGAAATTATCAATTGTATTTCAGAAATAATCAATCGTATCTCAGAAATTATCAATAATAAATATTTCAGAATTTATAAAAAATACGTTCTACAATTTAAAAATTCCATTGTTGCTTTATTATTAATTTTATCTCTTATACGCAGTGTCATAGCATCTTTTATTGGTAGTTTTATTCAAGAAGAACAACAAACAATTAATTTAAAAATTAAAAGTTAATTATATAACCAACCCATTTATACTGAATTTATGAATTTAAAACTATAAATTATTAAGGCAAATTAAAAAAATTCAAAACACAACATAACCTATTTTTCGCAAAAACATACATATGAGATTTGTATGATCTCAAAAAAAAAAAAAAGCAGTAACTAATATTTTGGTTGAAGTCATAGGACTTTAAGGATGCATGTTGAAAACATTATCTGGGGTATTCTATATCCCTCCATTGTCGGACAGTGTACTAATTAACCAATAAACACTGATTATTCATTCATAAAAACAATGCCTTGTAGAAAAAATGGTTCTTTTTAACAAAATAACGGAAACCCCGAATTATACAATGGGACACTTCACTTTGTATATGTAGTCCGCCTCGTTGTATGTACGTCGTATATGATGGATAGGTAAGAAATAAATTATTGTTTTTTTTAGTAGTTTTGAAGTTCTATGTGAATTAAATAGTTAAATATTAAAATCGTATGGTTTATAAGTTTAAGTTCTAAAATACAATTGATAATTTCTGAAATACAATTGATAATTTCTGAAATAGAATTGATCATTTCTGAAATACAATTGATTATTTCTGGAATACAATTATTAATTTCTAAAATGCAATTGATAATTTCTGAAATACAACTAATTATTTCTGAAATACTATTGATAATTTCTGAAATAAAATTAAAAATGGTATAGTTTTCTATTTATTATCGTCAATTGTTAGAAAATATTGTTATGAAAAAATATATCCAGACGTATGAGTAATAATTGTTAAACAAAAATCATCATACGCACTGTAGTCCCAGCCAGGTGTTAAATAATATTTTTTTTTTTCACCAGAAAATATGTGTAAAGACATGCGATATATTTATTGAATGTACTACTGGAATTTAGAAATAACTATATCTTTAAAATCGATAAGCATTGGTAACATTGAAAAATATCGAAAGCTTCATAGTTATCAAGGGAATCAATAAATTCGATAATAAAAAAAACTAACTACTTTAGCTTTAACCAAAATTGACTTAATTTTTGTTAATTCTGTTAAAAATTTGTATTAATTTTTTTTTTCAACTTGAAGAATGACCATATTTGACTGATATGAATTTGGATGTTTTCCTCAATTTTCGGATTAGTTTCATGTTTTTTTTTTGTTTTTATTATTCTTTTTATTTATTTTATTTGTTATTTTTTAAATTTCATTTGGTTGTGTTTAATTTGTTGGGTACGATGAGTTTCAATTACAAATGAACTGAATTAATAGAGATGAAACTTTTCAAAAATTGATTTAGGCTTAATATACACATGTGCTTCAATCGCTAAATCCCTTAATTTAACTTCTCTTAAAATAGTTTGGCCTTTAATGAAAACAAAATTCCTTACATCGAAAAAAACTTTAAAAAAAGAAATTCGAAAAATAACAAAAATTGATTTTAAAAATAAAGAAATATCGCATAATATTAATTACAAACCGTGTTAACAATTCGTTGTCAAATTCGTCATTATAATAAGTATTTTAAGCTAAACTAATCGACATGTTTGAAATTTGTATTCGTAATAGAGAAATCTATTCTCATTTAGTCGCTTACCTCTGGCATTATGCGGAAGAAGATTTGTAATGTTTGCTATTTGAGTCATTCGAAAAAAGCTCGGTACGATTCGAGCTGTGTTTGAAATGAAACTATTTGGATTTCATAAAAATTAATATACGGCTCTTTCACGTTCTTGTGTTATCTTTGCTGCATACAGAAAATAGTTTGCAACCGAAATTTTCGACAACCGAATTTTTGTAGTTCCACGTACTATCACTACTATAACTTACATTTACTTAGAAATTTCAAATTTTTATGGTAACAATTGAATGTTTTATGGTTATGGATTGTAATATTCTATAAATAGACTCACATGCGTTCCACAAAATTTATGTTATTAAAAAAAAAATTCTTTTGCCGCGAACTGGACTGCCACCGGCGGCTTCACGTTTGTCAGGCAATTACTTAACCCTTAGCTTAAACCCAATAATTTTTTCTTCACGAAAGATAATAGTAATAAAATTGCACTTTATTTTGTCCAATAGTGTGCGTTGGAGCGACTCTCCTTGTATGGAGAAAAAAAATGTACATTGGTTTGTTTTATGATGATTACCAAAATATTTCGTGTCTAGCATTAAGATCCCGTGAGCTGGGCCGTTTTTAAAAAGGATATTTTTTTAGTTTTTCAAACTACAGAAAAAGTTTACAATATTGGTATCATATGAAAGGCGCCTTAAACGACATATAAAACATGCCAAAGCCTGGCCAGACATATCCTTTTTCCAGGAATTTTCTGTAAAAAAAAGGATTTTAAAGTTTTTTGTACCGAGATTATTGTGATATAAATTTGAAATTGACATATTTTAATCTTAAGTCGATATAAGTAAATACATGTTGCAGTTTTTTTCAAAATTCGCTCTAGTTCGCGTTTTAGCAAAACTTAAAAAGGGTGGGTAAACTATGTTATAATCAAGTAATCTAGTCTGCAAATCGACTGAGTTTTTAGTTGATGTAAGAATGAAAATTCGGCTCAAGGAAAAAAATTCCTCAACGCTCTTTTTTGGCTGCATAATTTTTTTTGCCAATTTAAAATTTTACAAAGTTTTTTATTTTAATAATGGAACAATTTAAGCTGGATATACATATATATAAATAAAAAACTGCGTACATTTTTTTTTAATTCGCGAAAAAAGTTATGCCGCGAAAAAAGCTCGTCTTGTATTTTTTCTCCTAAGTTAGATTTTTATCTTTACATCAACTGGAAACCGAATACATTTGCAGATTGGAATAATTACAAATTTTTCTGAAAATTTTGTCCAGAGCAGCGAGTAAAATGCACTAAATTTTTAAAATTCCAAAATATTTCCATACACCGATGAAGTATTTGACCAACATTTTGATACCGCTATTGATATGATTACAACATAGTTTTCCCATCATTTTGCATTTTTGGTAAAATGCGAACTAGTGAGAATTTCAATAAAGTCTGAAGCACATAAATCGGCTATGGATTGAAATATGTCAATGTGACAATTTAATTTTAATTGTCATTTGAATGTCAATTTGACATTTAAATAACAAAAAACCCCAAAAAATACAATTTTTTTTACAGAATATCGCAAAAAAAAAAAATGATATGTCTGGACATGCGTTGACATGTTTTATGTATATTGTATACTTTATCTTTAGCTAAAAACATCTCACCATTTTTAATAAATAAAAATATAAGCAAAAATAAAAATACAACGATTTTTATATAAATAGAGTTTTTTTGTAAAAAAATTCGGAACCAGTTCAAAATATTTTTTTTTAACAATTTTATGTTTTCAGCTTCGAATATTGATCTTTTTTTTTTAATAATAAATAATCATATAAAGTGCACTCGCGATAACGTGAACTAATTAAAACCGGGAGTGTTCACGTTTGTGAGCTGTTCACCTTTCCGAATGCCAAAAATGTAAGGCAAAATGTATCAATAATGCCATAAGTTTAGACTAATTATACGTATTGGTAATAAATGATTTATTAAGAAAATTATTTACATACCTTTGGAGGAAGATTTATGTAAAAATACTACATATGTATATATAAATAAAATAAAAATAAATTAAAATAGCAACTAAAATAGTTTCTATGTATCTTCTGTCCTTAATGCAGTGAAACTTATAATAAATTTAATTCTTAACGTATTTACGCATTTTCAACTAACACATTTAGGTTGTTCACGATAGGTTGGTTATCAGGTTATGTGATTAAAAGTTTATATCAACAAATACAAAATACAAATAAATAAAATAACCAACTTTACGCAACCTATACCCTGGTTTACAGATTATGTAGTTATACGCTTATTTGTAGTGTTGGAAAACAATTCAAATTTAACTTACTGGTAGCACAAAAAAACTTATTTTTAGCCAATGGCATCTCAAAAATTGCTGTCTTCCAACAAAATATTATGCAGCACACAGCAGACGAGTACACATTTATTAAAAAATGCTTGATTCTATTTATTTTTAATTTTAATACGCATTTCTTTTAAGCTACAAAATTTTTCCTCAAGGGTTCCAAAACAATTTTCTACCCTAACACGGTATTGGCTGTGCCTTCTGTTGAATTCTGCTTGTTGTTGAGTATACACTAAAGTGGAATTACTTCGATATGGTGTCATCAAGTGTTTTGTCAACTGATATGCAGAATCTCCTGCAATCCATGCTTCTCCACAATATAAGTGAGTGGTGTTAGTTACAATAAGGGATTTCCTAAATACTTTGGAATCATGGTAGCTTCCAGGACTATCCACTTCTCCGTGCATTATTCGCAGTTTATGGTCCCACACAACTTGCAGCTTTATTGAGTATATTCTTTGGCGAGACAAATATACCTCATGGTTTCTGTTGGGGTTTTCAGCCAGCTTAATCTCGCTTCCGTCTATGTAACCAATACAATATGGTAACTCATCGAATGTCTGAGCAACAAGTTGACGACGCTCTGCCGGATTAGGCCAATAAACGTAATCTGGTATTTTTTTAATATAGCAGAAAACACTCTTTCGGTAATTTTAGTCAGAGTACAACCATCTTCAAACGTTGTTGCAATTTTTCACACTGAAGTACTTACTCCCGATGAGCCTAAACGGTACAACACGATTGCGATCCACGGGCAGCTGTAAATTCTTACTTGGACACTGAAAGGCTATATCGTTTGAAAATATACTTATAAGACGAGCGAATTGGCTTTTGCTAACACGTAGCATTTGCAAAAAAACGTCCATCGTTGAAACAGCAGAGTACATTTTCTTGCCAATAAATAGATTTCGTCACATGTAGCTCATCTCCTCGTCGACAAGAGCTGATTGTTGTTAAATCCTATATTAGTTCATCAATTTCCTCATCAATGGCATCGTGGCAATGGTCAGGGAAAGATATGTCTATAAACGAAAAATCCTTAATATTACCTTCAATTAATTCAATTTCCGAAATAAATTGATTTTGATTTTATTTCATGTCAGAACCAAATTATCGAACAGCTGATTAAAAAAATAAGTAGATAACAAACATCAAAAGGTGTTCACACTGCCCAGAGGTTATTTTTAATTTTATAACCAAATAAGCTGATAACCAACCTATCGTGAACAACCTAATTGACTTTTTTTCTGTTCACATTATAGGGCTTTCGTACTTTGTTCACCTTTTAGAGTAGTCAATGTAAAATAAAATGTGTTCCCATTAAGAGGTATTCACGTAATGCAGTGTTCACATTATCGCGAGTGCACTGTAATTACAAATTATATACTATTACCCTAACCGAGCAATAGCTACTATGGCCTTCGTCGCGTTGTGTGCGAAAACAGACCAGTGTCTCTGGTGGGAATCGAAACCACGACCCCCGCACTGATAAGCCAGCACGCTACCAACTAGCCTACCGGGGTTCCCATGAATATTGATCTAATATTGGGTCTTCCCACAGAGGTCTTCCCGGAGAATTACAATGTTGACAAATTCAAGTCGAATGTCCACAAGTTGTAATATCATCACAATTTGTGAGGGGCTTCCCCTGTGTGTTGGTTAAAAGCAAAAAAATACCTCATAATGGCCGGTTTCGATAAGTAATAAACTTAATTCAGAGCATGATGCTCCATAATCCACTTTAAAGAATAAATATTCTAATTAAATGAGTGTAAAAAAAATTCATATGTACCTTTTTTTGTAGGTTCTCAAATTACCAAATTTTTAATTAAAAATCTATTAAATACTTATACAATTTCTTTAATAATTGATAACTGATATTTCCTATATTTTCAAAGTTCACTTCTAAATTTATTCTACAAAAAGGAATAAACATTTAAATTTGACCAAAAAAATCAATATATTTATTACGAAAATTTCATGATTTTTTTTAAGCAACGTTTTTCATTAACAATGACTATTTAATCAATTTTAATTGTTTATTTTTTTGTTAACATCAAGAATAAAAATTAGTCCATTTCAATTTCCAGAACATCAACTGAAGCATAAACTTCAATTATACATGGTATAATATTTAATTACAATAACAATTGAAAAAAAAAAACACAAAAAAACAACAATCAAAAATACATGATGTAAATATAAAAAAAAACCTGCTGAATATGACATTTCGATGGCCATACAATGACCACACGGCACTAATAGTTAAAGAAGATTTAAACGTTTAAAGATTGTAAACGACCTCTACATCATACTGAAGTCCTTTGGCAACCGAATCTCAAATGACAATTTCGTTATAAATTATGAGTTGTCATCTTATGACTATCAATTTGTAAATTGTAAAATATTTACATTTATATATTGTATAAATTCTCGAAGGATTTGAAGGATTTATTTCAATTAATGTAAAAAATAGAACTATAGTATAAATTAAAGACATCTGAAGAGTGGTAATTTACAATGTTCTTGAACTTTCAACTTTAAATATTTAATATTTTTTTTAACATCATTGAAAAAATAAAACTGCAGCTAACAATTAATTTGTCCTTTAACATATCTCATGTTAAATGAAAAAGATCTTTCGATTTTATTTCCGGTCAACCATCACACTACAATGAAAATTCAATTACAATTTTTCTTCATTTTTTTTTATATATCTTGTGTTAAACCGTATAATGTTGATGAAAGCAAACGACTTTTGATTTTGTCTTTATGACGATATGACTTTTAATGGATATGTGTTAAGCTGTCCCCTTAAATTCAAAGAGAAAATTTTAGTGGACGAAAAATAATGAAAGTTTTCAGCGAACAAAAAATTTCATAATACTTTTTATGAAACTAGATTTTTAATCAAACTTATTAATTAGGTGAATGAAACTTTTAATTAAAAATTATATTTTTCATAAAATTGTATGAAAACTTGCATTAGTATCATGAAAAGCTTCATATGGTTATGAGGAGGAGGTGTATTTGTGGACATTCGACTTGGATTTGTCAACATTGTAATTCTCTGGGAATACCTCTGTGGGAAGACCAATATTATATCAATATTTAAAAGTTGAAAACATAAAATTGTTAAAAAATATTTTGAACTGGTTCCGAATTTCAGAGCAACTTTATTGCTTCTTTACAAAAGTTCATTAATATTATGTAGATAATTTTCTTAGTGTAGCGAAGAGTGCATTTATAATTTAAACTTACTGTTGATTTGTTACTTTCAATCTAACACAGAAGAAATTATTGTCAGTAAAATTTCCATTAAGCTTTTGTTTGATTTTAAACTCACTTTCAATTAAAAGTTTAATAATGTCTATTAAATGTTTAATTGAAAATGAATTTGGTGCACATTAAATTTGAAGTTTCTATAACCCATATTTAAAAAAAAAAAAAATCGCAAAAACTAAAAAAAACACCAAAATTTAAAAAACAGTTTAAATTTAAAAAAATCGTCCAAATTGAAAAAAATTTTCGCAGTTAAAAAAAAACTGCAAAAATTAAATTTTTTTTCGGAATATTGACTTTTTTATTTTTATTTAGGTGATTTTTAGCGTGTTATATATAATTGTGGCAATTTTTTCTATTTAAGTGATTTTTAATATTGGCGTTTTATCCATTTTGTCGATTTTTAGAAATTCTGTCAATTGTTCCAATTTTGGTGATTTTTTTTTAAATTTTAGCGATTTTATTTTATTTAATTTCTAATTTTTTTTTTCCAATTTTCTAACAATTTTTTCCATTTTATGTTGATTCTTTTTCCAATTTAGGAATTTTATAATTTCAAATATACACACAGAGAAAAATTTAGCTCTTTGCCAACTAAAATTCGGTTACTTCGACTTAAATTCGGATATAACGAATTTTAGTCGATTGGTTCAACTGAACATTAGTTTTCACAACAATGTTCGGATAATTCAACTGAATTTTAGTTGCAACACCCAAAATATTAAGAAATCGAAAGTAAATATCGTTGTACTAATTGAATTTATAAGTTGTTTCTATTAAAATACACTTTCCAATTCGGTTGGCACTTTATTTCTCTGTGTGTATATATATTTTTTTTTAATTTTGGCAAATTCTTTTGGTTATTTTTTGCGTTATTTAAATGCTAGCCTTTTTTTTAATTTATGGTTTTAATATTTTTTTTTTTTAATTTTTGACGGTTTTCATTTTAATTGTAACGTTTTTTCTTTAAAATTGTTGATAATGTGTTTTAAATTTTGACGATTTTTTTTTTTTGATGATTTTTTTTAAATTCTAGTGATTTTTTTTAGTTTTAGCAATGTTTTCAAAATTTTTGTCAATTTTTTTTGTTTAGCAATTTTAGTTAATGTTTTAATAGCTCCTACTAAAAATTAGTTTGAAATTAAAAACAATATTCAATTAAAATTTTAATAGATATGATTACAATCTTAATTGAAAGTATTAAATATTCGCAAACTATTTTAAAAAATTCGTCAAAATAGAAAAAAAATTATAAAAGTTAAAAAAAACTACAAAAATTACAAATTTTTTCGAGATATGGACGTTTTCATTTTATTTAGGTGATTTTTGGCGTGTTTTAATTGAGTCTATTTTTCAATTGACGTGATTTTTTCAATATTGGCGTTTTTTCTATTTTGTCCACTTTTAGAAATTTCGTAGATTGTTCCAATTTTGGAGATTTTTTTTTTTCAATTTAAGCGATTTTTTGGAAAGTCTAAAATTTTTTTTCAATTTTCTAACAATTTTTCTCCCAATTTATATCGATCTTTTCCAATTTTGGTGTTTTTTGTATATATATATATATATTTTTTTAATTTTTGGTGATTTTTTTATGTTATTTAAATGTTAGCGATTTTCTTCAATTTTAGTGGTTTTTTAATTGTAACGATTTTTCTTTCAACTATTTGATAATTTTTTTTTTAAATTTTGGCGACGTTTTTTTTAATTTTATAATTTTTTGTTTTTCAATTTTTTTTTAGTTTTATCAACGTTTTCCAAATTGTTACCGATTTTTTTTAGCTATTTTGATTAAAGTTTTAATATCATCTACAAACACTTTGTTTGAAACTAAAAATAATAAATAAAATAATTTTAATAGATATAATTACAATTTTAATTGAAATTAAATCAGTTAAATATTCACAAATTATTTTAATTGATACTACAAATTAATTAAAAGCACCAAACGCAATTAAACTTTTAATTGAATTAACAATTATTTTAATTAAAACTCAGTTTTGGTTTTTTCTGTGTATATAATTTTAAATATTTTGTAAGTCTAAAGTTTTCAATTTGTAATTTAAGGGACCTCTTAAAAGTCAGTTGGCACTTTTGTGTTTTTTTTTTAATCCATTTTTCTTGTCTAAAATAAACGAAAATTAAAAAACTACAATTTACTATTTTAATTTAAAAAAATGTCAAATGTTAAGTTGTTTTACCATTTGACCTAATTTACGTTTAAGACTTTCTGTTTCTGAATAAAAATATGTGTACTTATGAGGTTTTTATAATTGCAATGTAGTTAGCATTTCAATACAATTGGATTGGTATTCCTGGTTTTTTTCATTAAAGTATCTTATATGTTCTTGTTTTTTTTTTATATCCTTTCATTGCAATGCTGCAATGCGTCAAAAAGTTTAATGTAAACTCTAATTACAGTTAACATCCTTCTTTTCATTTGCGTTGTTCAATAAAACATCTGTGAAAATTGAACATTTTAATTAGTAAAATCAAATAGACCATGACATAAAGTAACTGATATGAAATGGGAAAAGTTGATATATAGCAATGGTAAGGGAATAATAAGATTTTTCGTTTTACCGAAAATTGTGTATTTAAAGAGCGATAATGGTAGTATCTTTTAATGTCGCAACTCATGATGGGCAATTTTATTTTTACTAATGGTGTTTTCTTTTCTGGAAAAAAAGTTTTGCATTTTAAAGTGCAAACATTTCAAGCATTTCATCCCCGTCCAATTAAAATGCTTAATTTTTACAAACAGAATAGAACACAATTTTATCACAAATTGCTTTCTTTAAACATGTCTGTTTATACAATATTGTTATGGCAGTCCCGGTTCGAATCTCAGTGAACATGAAAAAAATTTTTTTTAATAACTATTTTTTTAAATTAAGTTTTAAGTTGGCTTCATAATTTCATTTTTATAATTTTTATCATAAGTTTGTTTTTTTTAACGAATTTTAGGTTAAAAATTGTTAAATACCTGCAAACAGAAAATACAAAATATTGTAACATAAAACAAAATGAATAAAACTCCTTAATTATAATAAAAAAAAAAAAAATAGTGGTTCAATGACGGTTTGAACCTAGGAACTTATGCATCAGAAGCCAGCACACTACCCTTCGGCTACCAAGGTGACAGTTTTCTCGCAAACAACTTTATAATATATACACTAGAGGTACAACCAAAATAAGGCCCTATCACCACGCTGTAGCCGATGTTGTGCTGAAACCGAAATATGTTTCCTCAGGTCATTTCGGAACAAAAACTTTCCGCGTCGAAGCCGATTTCTGAAAGTCCTTTAAGATTTTTTTTTTATTTTTTAAAAATTTTTTATTTTATAATTATTTAACTATTTACATTTTTTAATGTAATTATATGATTATAATCAAAATCACAATCTAAAAACTATCTTTGTTAAGTGAAATTAACTTAAGATTAAGAGTTCGTGTTGATTTGCATTGGGGGTAAATATCTTGTACGACTTTGATGGCGCGGTCCGCACAAATGTTGCTGCGTTGTGTTTTTGGAATTCTTGATTCATCTTTCACCCAATGTCTTAGAAAGCATTTCTGAGCATTAGTAAAGCCCGATAGTGATTCGTTTAAGGCTTCGAAGTCATTTTTATTGTAACAATGGTCTGAAAAATTTATTTTTTTAGAACTTACTGATCCCAAACTTAATTGCATTTGACGCGGAACCTTTTTTTAACGATATCGAAAATCTAAAGATGCAGTTCTTATTGTTTTTTTATGCACTGCATGGTATGTATAGGGCCATTTTGATATTTTCAAAAATTGTAAAAAAGTTGTATCCCTAATATACACATGAGATTGATAAATCGAAAAAAAACAGGGCAAAAACAACCCTGTAAATAATTTGAGGGCGCTAAAATTGCACTTTTCGCCTTTTTTATGGCAACATTTTTAGAAAGAAACACGGCACCCTCTCAGGTTGTTCACCTTATTTTAGTAAAGAACACAAAAAAGGAAATTTGAGGGCAAAGCACAAAAAAATGTGAAATTTTTGTCAGAAAAGAAAACGCCATAAATATTTCAAACTAAAAAGTAAGTTCATTTAATTTTTGTTTTACGTTTTTTACTGACTAAGAATTTTGATAATAACTAAAATGAAATCTTAACTTTCCGCAACAGATTTTAGACTAGCTTTGTGGAAACAAAGATCTACAAATATAGAAGTATTTGTTTTTTGTTGATTTTGTAACCTAACTGCTTACTCTATCGGAGATATATGGTACTAAAATTTAATATTGTAATATGATTTCGGTCACAAATCGGTTAAATTTTTGTAGGCATATAATATAGTAACCTCACCTTTTTGCTGTTACAAATCTTTGAATATTTTAATGCACCCCCAAAATTTTAAGTTATTACACTGCGTTATAATTATAATTACAAATAACTTTTGCTATTTTTAATAATATTACAAAGATTTTTTTAAAACTTATAAATAACTGTTCTAAAGAGTTTATAAACTGATAGCAAATAAAAAAAAATCCAAAAAATATTTTTATTTTCTATGCAATTTTAATCAAATTGCAATAAAATGTTGCGTGGTTCATATCTAAGTGATTTTGAAAAAGACAAAATTTCAGCTTATTTAAAAAGTCACCTAAGATTTCGCGATTGCATATAATCCAAGTGCTTATGGTAAAAATAAAACAGGCGACCCGAAAAAAGGTTTCTGATCGGGACCGGCGTCAAATAATCAACTGTGACAACAACCCAATGAAGAGTCTCAATCAGATAATCGATGAATGTAAGGAAAATGTGTCCAAATCAACCATAAGTAAACTTTGAATACTATGTAGGCAAAGACTACTGCAAATGTAGTTTAAAACAAATGAAATTTCACTTAAAGAAAGGACGACTTACAGTTCAGTAAATTCAAAAAATGTTCAAAAAATTAACCACAATTGTAGTAAAAATGAACCACATACGCAGTAAATACTAAACAAACATTTATTTGTTTTATACTTTTAAACAAAAAAAAAAAAAAAAAAAAAAAAATCTCGAGTATAAAAAGAATGTTAAATAATAATGCAGTAATTTGAAGTGGTTTGTTTTTTTAAATGAACTACAATACAATAAAGACTGAAATTTCTTCTACAAATGACTGTTTTTGCGCTTAAAAATAAAGATACTTTATTACAACTCAAGCAACTACAAATATTTACTGCAAAAGTTCCATTAGTGTATGCTCTTAAAATATTCCCAGAGAATTACTAGCCAAAAAAAAAAACACGACCCCAAAACTGATCGACATGAATTTGCTAAAAGGAATTTACAAACCAACTGGAGAAAGGTATGTCAATAATCGCTGTTGTTGTTTTAACATAAATTTCGTTTGATGGTGATTTTTTCTGATGAGCAAAAGTTCAATATTAATGGTACAGACTTTTTCCAAAAGCTATTGGAGAGACCCACTATATTTCTCAAAAAGAAATTTCGGAGGCAGATCCTTAATGGTTTGGGGTGCACCAAATTAAACTTTTCTGAGTACATTGCAGTATTAGAAGAGAAACTGATGCCATTTACTGAAAATAGCAATGAAAAAGAATTTATTTTCCATAAAGACAATGCGGTACATGTAAGTCGTCAAACGATGGAATTTCTATCATCAAAAAATATAAGAGTTCTGGAATGGTCCGCATGCTATCCGAATCAAACCCTAATTGAGAGTATTCGGGGAGTATTAACTCGTCGAGTTTACACTGCAACACGTCAATATGAAAGCGTTTTTCATCTAAAAGAAGCAGGCATTGATGCGTGGATGCTTATAAATGAAGAACTGTGAGAATATATATCTTATCAAATTTTCGAGTTGATTCAAAAAAAGGATGCCTCACGTATTATTAAAATTGCTGCTTTAAAATATTTTTCAGGGACCGTAAATAATGATTATTGTTCGTTTTTTTAAATCAAAAAATCAATCACTTAGAACAGACATAAAAAAAAATTTATTGCACAATTATTATTATTTTTTGACAATCTTTGCATATCCGTCATGATTTTTAAATTTTTGATTTTTAAAGTTTTCTTCAATAGTAATGATTATTTTTAAGTAATAATAAAAAAATCAGCCATAATCATTATTTTTGAGCAAAAAAAAATAAAACTCAAAAATAATCATTATGTATGGTTTTTATTTTTTTCGCTCAAAATAAAACTCACTTTCAATTTATTTGTTTTATGAGGATATGCAACTATGTTGGTAAAAAACCTCGCAAAAAAGTCATAAATTGAATGTGAGTTTTATTTTGAGCGAAAAAAATAAAAATCATACATAATGATTATTTTTAAGTTTTATTTTTTTGCTCAAAAATAATGATTATGGCTGATTTTTATTAATATTACTTAAAAATAATCATTGCCATTGAATAAAATCCTTAAAACTCATAATATAATCATTATTGTGTAATTTTTATTATAAAACTCATAATGATTACGGTCCCCGATATTTTTTCAAATTTTTGTAAGTTTTGCTACATTAAGTTAAGTGTATTTATAGTTATGAAACACTAGTTGATTTTGTTATTCCTTTTTAAATAGTAAAATAAATATTAATGAATTGTTTTTTGTTAAATATTCTTATTATTCCATTGATTTTACAATTTGCCGCTTAAACTCTTCAACTTTTTTTTTTTTTAAGAAATTAATAAAATTGATGTGTAATTATAGTTTTGCAACGCAGTGTATTAAAGAAAATAATTTTTTTAAGACTTAACACTAAAAAACTTAAAAAATGTTGAGTTTTTATTCGATGCTTAATTTTCAAAAGTATTGATACAGAGTTAAGCCTTCCATTGGGACTTTAAATTTTTTCTCATACTAATGCATTTTTAGAATTTCTACCTATTGTGTTTTCTTGCTCAATAAATCATTATCACTTTGAGCCATCCATAAATTAGGAGGCGTCCATATATTTTTATTACTCTTTTGTAATAAATACAAAACCCATACAAAAAATCTTCTAATGGTATTCTTGTTTTTTTTTTTCAAAAATTATTACCTTTTACATTTTTAATCAGGGAAATATGAAAAATTCTATATATTATGAATAACACATTTGCAAAAATTATGGCAGTTTTTGTGGCTTTGGTTATAATGCACAGTGATAGATTTTGGCCAAAAATAGAAATATATATCGCACACCTAGTTCAAAAGTGACTTAACTCAAAATTTTAATTTTTTGGGTTTATATGTTTAAACTATGCACAATACACTTGTTTATCTATCAAAAAAATTTCAGTGTATTTTGTTGTTGTTAACTGTTGCTAAAAAAACAGTTATGTCTTTCTTTATGTGTCAATTGGTATAAAGTTGCAATTATTTTTTTTCGATTTCTGAAAAATTAAAAATTTGAGTTGAGTCACTTTTGAACTGGGTGTGCGATATATACTTTTAATTGTGATAAAAATGTTGATGTAAAATTAATTATAACACTATGACTAGCACAAAATGTACACTTTAATTTTTTTTCCAAGTTATACAGCTGCAAAGTTGAAAAATATTTTTTTTTTATTAAGTTTTAGGCTAAAAATTTTAGTTTTCTTACGTAGGAAACAAACTTGCTTGTATCCTTAAACATTAATATGCATATTTGAACATTACTTTAAAACTGAGATTACTATTGATGATTTATTATCAGTTTTTGTAAATTTTAAGTAAATTTATGTATAAATTTCGCTCTTTAAATGGGCTTTTGTAATGACGATAATTAAAATGAAAGAAAAAAGATCAAAATCGAATAAAAAATGTTTATGACATTTTAGGGTTTATGTCTGTATACCGGTAATTACTCCTAAAAGTCGTTAGTAAGTCCTATATAATTTCAGCTGCTCCAACACTGAAAGAAATTTCCTTCGTATTATTAATGAATGGCTTTCATTAAGTTGGATTCATTGATTTTATGTATCATTTTCATTAACTGAATGAAAAATTCATTAATTAAATGAAATTTTCATAAAATGGTTTCGGTTAATCCTTAAGATAGGCAATGATTTTTATATAATTTTTGTTTTGTACACAAAACATTTAGTTTCATAAGATATCAACAGGAGACGCTTCAACTATTGGAAAAAGCTATTTGAAAACAAAAGTCTAAATACTCACATAATTTTGTTTCGGTTATTTAGGTCAATCGGTAACGTGGTATTATTTACATGTTAGTGGTTGCGCGAGTTCAAGTCGTTCAGGGAGATGTCAAAAAAACAGAAAGTTAATATAAATAAATATAAATATGTATAATAGAATATGATATAGAAAACATTTTTTCTTTTTTAATTTTAGTTCATTTAATGAAAATATTTCATTAATCCAATGAAACTTTCTTTGGGGTCTTTTTAATAAAAAAATTCATTGTATTAATGCTGGATTTCATTAATACAACGCACACAATTCTATCAGTGTACCTGCAACTCTGTAATTTAAAATAACATAAATCATTCATTAATAAACACTGTGGAGCAAAAGTAAGCCAATGTGTTAAGAAAAAAAACTCAAGATGTCTTTATTCTCCAAAACTTTTTGGAAAAACGAATATCATTAGGTATGCAGTTATGATAATTTGTTCTCTTCATAATCATATAAGTCCAACCTTTCGGCCTCCTATATCTCCTACAATCTCAAATTGTATATGAGAATGTCATTACCTAACTTTTGCACCAAGACCCCGATGTTTTAAAAACTGTAATTTTATTATGGAACAAAGAACTTATTTTCTTTTTAATAATTCCATGTGGCAAGTAGGAAAATTAACTGAATTATGCATTTCAACTGATAAGAAAAATGTTTTAAAATTATTTCCTTGAAATGCATTTTTAGATAAAAAAAATTTGCCAAAATTTATTTACTATTTTACTACTATTTTAATATCATTTTAATCAAAACTACTGTAAGCATAATAGTTTTGCAGTAAACAAGTTGAAATTTATATATTTCAAATAGTACACGTAATTATCCTTTGGGTATACTTTCAGAGTTTGGCTCTGAACTCAGGACTTCACTCAGAACTTCAGCAATAAACTAAACAAAAGTTTGATTAGATAGATTTAAGTCAACTATGCATACAACAATTTCATTAGTACATTGATGTATTTTTCTCAAACTTCAGATCCAAATGCTGAAAATCGTGTCAAAAGATACACACAGAAAAAAATATTTCCATTTGCCAACTAAAATTCGGTTACTACTACAAAAATCGGATTGTGCACCTGAATATTGGTTTTTCACAATGAAATTCGGTTAATGCAGTTGAATTTTAGTTGAAACATCCAAAATATTCAGAAAATGTTTTTATATATGGATGTACAAACCGAATTTGTTGGTTGTATTCACCAAAGTAAACTTCCAATTCAGTTGGCACTTTATTTTTCTGTGTGTAATTATGTGTTTTACTAAATATTAATAAATATAATTTTTCTTATTAAAAAAAACTTGTATGTTTTCACTAGATTTTATTAGACTAACAATAATAAATAAATATCAGCACTCACTGCCCTCTTATTGTAACAAATTTTGGGCATTTTTTCAACCTTTGAAAGGCGAAAATAAACTAAAAATAAAATGGGGCTTATCAAGTTTTTACAATAAGCCCTTCATATAATAAAAAAAGTCAATAATTCTCTAACAAATGTACAGTATTTAGTTTATCTTAGTCTTAATGCAAAAGAGAGCCAATGACCTTCTTCTATATAATTTAAGATTGTAGGAGATTTAGGGGGGCCAAAAGTTTGTACCTCTGTGATTATGAATAGGACACAGTATCATAACTTTATACCTAATTTGATTCGTTTTACCAAAAAGATTTGGAGAACAAATATGTCTTGAGTTTTAATTTTGAAACATTTGCTCACTTTTGCTCCACAGTGTATATATCAATATTAGTTTTTTATTGATAGAAGATATTTGGAACCAAAAATCATTCATATCGGATAATTAGTACTATATAAAACTATGAAAAATTCACTCATTTTCATTACTTTTTCATTAATATTTTTATTTTGTTTCCCTTGTTTGTTACACATTTTCAAAGACTGAACAAAAAAACTTTGTGGGAAAAAATTAGACGATTTGTAAAACATTTATGTGTATATTTGATAGGTTTGGTTAGGTCGAAAAGAGAATTCGAAGAAGGGAATTGCTTCCATAATCCGACTCAAGTCCCTGAGTACTTACACCTAAGCCAGAATGTCGACTTATTGTGCGCTCTAAAAATTTGACACATTTACACTAGTTTGGCCAACCCCTGTATACTATGCCTCAGCCAAATTTTGTATTTATTTCTATGAAAGTTCAGAAATAACACTAGTTATATACACACCAAATTATTATTGTTAGTTTAATAAAAACTAGTTAAAACATACAAGTTTTTTTAATAAGAAACATAATATTTATTAATTTTTAGTAAAACACATAATTATCTTTTGACACGATTTTCAGCATTTGGCTCTGAATTTTGAGAAAAATACATCAATGGACTAATGAAATTGTTTTCATTTTGAAACATTGGCTCACTTTTGCTCCACAGTGTTTATATCAAAATTAGTTTTTTATTGATAGAAGATATTTGGAAACAAAAATCATTCCATTCGGATAATTAGTACTGTGCAAAACTATGAAAAATTCACTCATTTTATATACAGAAATAAAGAAGTTATGGGTTTATTTCCGTATTCCATCACTGTGCAATGGCATACATTGCGACGTTTAATTTAAGCAATTTAAATGCTTCTTCATATTGTTTGTATGGCGTATATACTAAATTATTAATTTATTTGGACATGACGCCGCGGAAGTACGATAAAAAAGCAACGAGACCTATCCTGGAGCTTGATTTAGTAAAAGTCATACAGGATATCAAACTTAAAGAATGGACTGCGCCTCAAAGGTTTCCGCTAAGAAACATCATGCCACTAACCTATTAAATTACAAAGGCTGTTATCATCTTCCCAAATATCTTGGGATACTGTGCAACAAATTTTGTGTCTTCGAATTTTCACGAATGAGACCAACGGGAAACAACAATAGACTATCAGGAGAACAAACCCCCACAAAGGGTTTTCAAAAGTTATCTCGTAGTGTTAATTAATAGTTTTTTTTTTTATTAAAATTTATTAATTTTTATACTTTTCGTGGTTTTGATTTCACTTTTAGCTAATTTTTGGGTACTTTTTCACATGCTTTGGTACAATTTTCACAACACAATTCTAGTGCTTTGATTTACTTTTATTTGTTTTTTAATTTAAGAGAACAATTTCGAAAATGCATCTAAAAATTTCACTTGCATAAAAATGATTTTTTTTAATATATTTTTTTTTTTTGCGTAAGTGTGAAAAAGGATTACCGTATAAATCGAATGCATTTTGAATCAGGGAAATCGGATAACAACTTTGAAATTAAAACCTCTTGAAAATTACATATTTTTCTGATTTTTAAAATTTTGTTTGAAGATTAAAACCTTGAAAAAATCGCTAGTTTTTGAAAATCTAAAAAACTGAATGTGCGAATGTGTTATGGGGTCCATGGAGTATGTGTGTACAAAATATTAATACAATTTGAAGATCATCGGTCAAATGCATGTGTGATGTATGAAAGAACTTATGATATTGTTTTTCTTGAAACTGAAAATTTGAAACTTGAAAACTGTTTCTAATATTAAATAAAAATTGGTAACGAAAGCAGAGATTTTATATAGTTATTATGGTAAGTTAGCATATTTTTTAAGAAATCGTGAGCATTTTAGAATTTCGTTCTCCATTTCAATGATTTTTTGAGTAAAAACTTTATATCTTTGAAACTTTTCGTTGATATTAAAACAAATTTTTTTCACTCAAACTAATATTATAAATAAAAGCAACAACATTTTAAAAATTTTGCATCATATTTTACAAGATTTCTATAATACAATGATGAATGTAAACGATAGCTTACATGACTGTCATAAGTAATAAACACTGAAAAATATTAACCAATTAATGCCTGACCCCCGATTTCATTGTCCAATATCGATGAAATTTCACACAATCAATATATAAGGTCTTATAAGTTATTTGGTATAATTTTTATGGATTCCCATACTTTGGAGTTTTCAATTAACCACTGTTATAAAATAATTCATAAATTCTAAAATTTTTTAATCCTTGTATTAAAAAAAAAAAAAAAAATTTTTTCGGACTTTCTATATTTTCATATATTTAGATAGAATATTGTTCTATCTCAAGTCCAAAAATCTAATATGATATTGTCATATTATTTTGTCTGTTGTTTGTAATGTCTCGGCCTGAGTTAAGCCAATTATCTTTTTCTATTGCAGACAACTGAAGATTTGGGCGATACCACTGAAACAATTGTATTGTCTATCATGAAAATTATCAAGCTTTTTGAAAAGCAACAAATAAAATCTAATACGACATATATAATAGTCTATTTTTAGACTTGATGTAGAATAATTCATAAATGTTTTTTGAATAATATATTTTTTTTATGATCTTCCACATAAAACTCTTAATTTTTACTTGAAAATATTCGATATTTCACGCAATGGTATTTCATAAAACTGTAAAATGTGTATTTTAATGGTCATGTCATGAAATCATACCTGTAGATTTGTTGTACGATAAAGAACACACAAGATTTCTATCTTAGAAGAAAATTTTCCGATATATCAGATTCCCAATTTTTCAGAGACATTTTCGTGGAATTTTTCCGACTATGTAAATCTGCAGAATTTTGAACTGCTAATTACCTCCCACAGTGATAAAATACTTTTTTGTTTATTGAGAATAAAAAATGTACTTTCTTATCTGTCACCATAATTTGGGTGCAATAAATACTGGGGTTGGTCAAGTTAGTATGGATATGACACATGGACATAATACTTATGTATTGAAGATGCACTTAAATGTTTTACAAATTATCTAATGTTTGGCAAACTACCCAGGAAAAAATTACACATTCCAAAAAGAAGGTGATGCCCACACTTGCTTACATATCTCATTGCCAAATTTAGTAACTGCAATACCAAACTGATTCCAACGATAGAATCAAAAAAGCAAGTAGTATTGTAATCAATTCTTTAAATTTAAACCAGAAAGCATGAAAGTAATTATTTACTTAAAAGGAAATAACAATGTTATTAACTTATATGTAATCATATACTTTTTCTTAATAAAAGGACGTTATTGGAAGTAGTTCCTAATTTTGAAAAAAGAATTTATACAATTTTAAAGAATTTATCTCATATATTTTTTCAAACAAATTTTTACTTGCAGGAAAATAATACTAAAAACAGAAATTGCATAAATTTTGTTAAACTGTGGTTAGGTATAAATTAGCACGTGCGCAGAAAATTGTGAGTGGAAGTTGAAATTACTGACGTTATCGTGAGTGAGTGAGTGTAAAAAAAATTTTCGAGGGTGATTGTGCGTGAGTCATATTTTTGTTTTTCAATTTTGAATTGTTCTTTATTTTTGAAAAATTTATATTTTCATGGTTTATAGCTCCAAAATTATGACAAACCCATGTTATCATAACAATTCGATGTTTCACTTTTTAGGATTTTATTTCCGTATGAGTTTTGATCGTTATATTTGAGTGACCTAGGAGAATCACGTGTGAGTAAAAGTTGAATTTACTTATGGAACTACTTCTTTTTTTAAATGTAAGTACTTCTTATTTTTTCTAGGGAACTATTTACTTATTTTTTTTTGTGTAAGTACTTTGTAGTTTTACAATGGAACTATTTCTTTATTAAAAAATGTATGTAGTTCTTAAAAATATAAAGTAAATGGTTCTTCGGTAAAAAAAATAATCAATTCTAAAGAATTAATTATTTTAGTCTCACGCCCTGTTAAAAGAATCGAGTAGGTAATCTAGTAAGGAATGCATTCTGCCCAAAATGCTTGATTACAAACCCGCTTACCTTTTTGGAAATTTTTTGCTGGGTACTTATAAATATTGCCTAATGCCTTATATAAAAAAATTATCTACTTCGGTCTATGCATTCAGAAGTTATCTGTAAAAGTAGGAACTTTTTTAGATTTTCATACATTTTCTGTAAAACTTTTATTAGTTGGACCTAGTTCGGTACAAATTGTTGGTGATAATAATAATATGCCGTTTTAGGATGAAATTCACGAGCTGAACCCGAAAAGGAAACTAAAAATTGGTAGATTTTTTTTTAAAGAGTTGCCACATTTTTCTGTGGCAACCCTACACAGAAGTAAATTGCAATTTTGAGCTAATAGCATTATTTTCCCCTTAAAAATTATTTTTAATACGATCTTTTTAACACGATAGTGTTAAAAAAGTAAACGATTTTCTGAATATGTATTAAATCCAAATAAATTTTCTCATTTCCACATATATTGTCTTAGCACATTAACCGATTTTGATAAAATTTTATTTTAAATATCTCCTGATGCGAAGAAATGTTTTGCCCAAACTCGGTAATGTATATAGTATATTCCATGTGTATTTTTCGGTACTTTTATGATGCCTTTATCAAAAAATTACTTTGCAATACATATAGTCACGAAAATGCTTCCTTACTGATATAATTTTCCTTCGTAGTATTGATGAATCGATTTCATTAAAATGAATTCATTTATTCAATGAAAATTTTCATTAACTGAACGAAACTTCATTAATATTGTTAGTGTTTTCATAAAATTTTTTTTATGATTTTTTCATAATTTCATAAAAAAATTCATTAAACTGATGAACATTTTTCGAATTTTTTTCAATTATAATTTTAAATTGTAATATGCAAAAACAAGTTAGTTTATTTATTTTTTTTTTTTCTATATATAACATGCGGACTAACAGCAGTATTCATAAGTTAAAACAAGTGACTAACATCGAGTGTATAACTTTTTTTACACACAAATTAACACAAGAGAAAGGTGTGCACTCGTTGTTAGACACTCGTTTTAATTTACGAATAACGCTGTAAAAAAATAATCGCTGAAGTAAAACACTCAATATTACATATCGCATATATTATTTTGTTAAACAGATTTAACCAGAACTTTGAGATACATATATTTGAGGCGGTCTTATATCATTTAGGCCCGATTACTGAATGTCAAACAGTGAAATTGAAAATTTATATGGGAAACAACAACAAATGTGTCAGTTAAAGTCCCAGTCAGTTTGTACATTGAAAAAATGAGTATAAAGTCTTGGTGTGCAGTCACTACAAGATTATTTAACAAATTTCTTAAATCGACATAGGTGTTTTTGTAAAAAATCAACAGATGAACAGATGAAAAGTGAACTGAACGAACGCAAAGTTGAGTTTTGTGACTCTTGTCACAACAATACAATTTTTGAAGTTGAATTTTTATTTTGATGATTCTGTGTTTGTAATTTCTTAATAACGTAACTTTATTAAAGCTAAAAAGCAAAAATATTATATATAAATGCAAATTCCTGAAAGGGTCAAAGAATAAATTTGTATACAAAAACTCTATAGATTATTTGTTAGGACAATATCCTAATAAAGAAATATAGATTATGGCCTCGAACTTGAATAATTTTCATTTTCATAAATGCAAATATTTAATTCAAACTATGAATTTTATTCATTAAACGTATGAAGTTTTCATAACGTCTATGCTAGAATTAATGAAAAAAATTTCATATTTTTTAAGAAATTTTCCTTGAGGAGCCTTTCATTAAAATTAGTTTAATAAAACAGGTTTCATTGAATCAATGAAACATTTCTTTGGGAACTTTTTTATGAAAAAATTTAAAAATTTAATTTAATTTACCCACAAAATTCTGTCAGTGCAGTTGAATAAATGACTAAAAAGGCAGCTGTATGGTACTCACTAATGACATTAAGTTTTATCAAATAATGGGAAACCTCAACCTCCAAGAAGTCCCAAGAATTTTCTGGAACTTATTAAAATTTGGTAGTTTTGCTTTTTTTTATTTCTTAAAAAGCCAATTTATACACACAGATAAAATTTAGCTATTTGCCAACTGAGATTCCGATACTACAACTCAAATTCGGCTATTACGATTTTCATTCGTTTTGTACAATTGAACATTAGTTTTCACAACAAAATTCGGTTAATTCAACATAATTTTATTTGCAACATCCAAAATATTCCCAATCGCAAAGAATCAATGGATCTTGGATCAATAGATCTTGGAAACAGTAATGCTTACACATGCAGAGTATAATATGCCGCCACGATGGGTTTTCAGAACGATAACGTCCCCAAGCACTCTTCAAAAGTTGTTAAATCGTGGTTAGCACAAGAAAGAGTTTCGGTAATGGAATGGCCACCACAAATCACCAGATCTAAACGCCATTGATAATCTTTGGGAAATTGTTAAACAAAGAATAGATCGCACTAATTCCGATATTTTGTTCCAAAGATTGGTAGAAGCTTGGAATGCTATTCCTGAAAATTTTATTGCCAATTGGATAGCTTCAATGCCTCGCCGATGTCAGGCCGTCATTGAAAATAAAGGATTTGCCACGAAATATTAAGTTTAATGGACAAATCTGTTTTCGAAGCACTTTGTTGCATATGTTTTGGCCACTGAAATATCAGCCAATACGAAGTTTATTTTTTTTATTGATGTAAAATAATTGTTGATTAAATTTCAATTTCTTATTGTTAAAGCATTAATAAAAAAATAATACAAGCACATGAATATTTTTTTTTCTTTTAAAACTAGTTTAAACAACTTTTGTAAAATCCTGTTGCCAGTTGCATTTGTTATGGTCACCACTGCATACTAGGGCGGGTCGATTTAAAAATCGCTCAACGTACAAGGAAAAATCGTATTCTAGGGATCAAAATAAGAAACTTTGCCGCAGGAACCATACCTCTAAAACGAATTCTGATATCCCGACTTTTGACCCATTTAGAGTGCCCCAATGGAATCGAACCCAATCGAATATTTTATACATTCATCTACTAGAGCGTCTTCCGAAGCAGAAATAGAGGCCCTTATCTTGGAAAGACTCCTTCTACTTTCTGAAATATCTTTATCCTGAGATTTGTACATTTTGCTATAAAAACACGGTTAAAAAGACCCTCTTTCAACTTAAATTTTAACCCCTTAACGGTCCCTAGAATGATGATTTATGCATTAATCAGCTAGCGCGTCTCCCGAGAAGAAGTAGCTTCCTTAATCTTGGAGAGATTCGTCCTACTTTCTGATATATCAAAGTGGGCTTTTTCAAAATTTGATCCTACGGGTCAAAAGTCGGGACATCAGAAATCGCTTTAGAGGTATGGTTCCTTCTGCAAAGTTTCTTATTTTGATCCCTAGAATACGATTTTCCTTGGGCGTTGAGCGATTTTTTGCCTCCCTGCAAATCGACCCGCCCTACTGTATACATATCGTTGTACTAACTGAATTTATAAGTTGATAACATTAAAATACACTTTTCAATTCGGTTGGCACTTTATTTCTCTGTGTGTAGGATTAAATAAATTATGGAAATACGTACTCGAAAGACTTAAAATACAATGATTAAAAACAAAACGAATTCTGATATACAAATAATTTTATAAAAAACTGAATTCAAAAGGATTGCCATATTCTACTTTGTTTTCATAGTAAGGTTGAAAATAATTTTTTTTAATAAGGAAATCGAGATAAGAAAAGTTTACAATAACAAAGGTGGCTGATCATTTTATTTGCAATATAAATTTTCGTTTGGCATCAAAATTTCTAAAAAAAAATCAGATTTTTATTATTTTTTTTTTTGGCACATTTTACTATCGTGCACTGGAGGGGTGTACAATTTTAATTCAAAATTTTTTTACGGTAGTTTTATCCTTTCTCTTCATTCCGGGCAAAACAAATTTGATGTACCTCTTCCCTGGTCCTACCTATTTTTTTTTTAAGATAACTTCTTTTTAGGTATTTAAATACCTAATAGGCAGTAATGGGTTAAAATATTGACAAATGTTGTCGAACGATACTAGTGGGAAATAGCAAAGTTTATCAAAAGTGTTAACTTTTGTAAGGAAGTTGCCTTAGCATAAATTTCTTTATATGTTTGCAAAAGTGTATTTCTATGTTTAGATCCTCATCGCTTTCTAGCTTCACTTTTCATACTCTCATGAGTTTACGTCCCTCCTTATAAAAATGCGTATTGTAGTATGTTGTAAAAGTTAGTTTTTGTGGTATCATATTGATTGGATTTTATGGCTCTAACAAAATTGTATAAGAAAAAAAAACTAACACATGAGCTTAAAAAACGCAAAAGAAAAGCTATCAAAAAAAAAAAAACAAAAAAAAAATTGGTTGTGCTTGTATTGTCGTATTGTCATGGTATTATTTTTTCAGTTTAAGGAAAATTGAATTGAAAAACGTTTCAGAAACAAAAAGTACGCAATTGGATTTTCCCAACATACCAATTATTTTAAAAAAGGATTTTTTTGTAGCCATACTTTAAATTCTAGTAAACAAATCCGAAATCCTAGAAAAACATTTGATTTTACTACTAAAATTTTGCGTAACTGCTTTTTCGAAAAGTGCCATTTTTTGTGGAACATTTTTCGTTTTGATATTTTGTGTATTCCTTAAATTTTTTGCAGTTCTTAACGGAATTTCTTCAGAATTGGAGCAAGTTATGTCTGAAATATTTCTAAAAACATATATAGAAATCATTTTCGTAATTACATCGGGGGCGTTGTTATGTTTGTTTACTTTTGTCCAGATTTTAAGTTCCCCAATATGATCGGGGAATCTTTTTCGTATTGCCTTGTTTGCAGGTCCTGTAAGTCTTTATGATAATTTATTTAAATTATTTAAAAACACAAATAATTAAAAATTTTAATTTAATTTTTTTAAAAACTTTTGAAACAATTTTAAAAATTGTTTCATTATATCTTATTGTAAGCCTTTTCCTTTTATATTTATATTTAAATCTTCTTTTTAAATTCTTATTAGGTACATTTCCTTTTAATGAAATGTATTGATTCAGTTGTTGATTTTCTATGTTTTTTCATTAGTTACAACTAAGCACTTAAGTACTAGGCTGGCACTTATTTGTTCTGGAATATTTTTAATAACACCACTCATAGACCAAAAAAAAAAATGTTTTTAATCATTTGCAGTTTGTGAAATGTCGCGCTTCTTATATTTAGATCATATACTCTATTTTTTGTTTGTATATTTTGGATATTTTTTCGAAATTTAACAACAAAATCATAGACTTATAGCAGAGACTCAAAAACTTAATAGTTTGAAACTTTAAAAAATATATTTTATTTATTTAAACTTTTTTTAAAATAAAATGAGCTCACACGGGATTCGATCCCGGCCTCCAAGTTGTCAGGCAACCGCTCTACCATCTGAGCTATCTCTACATCTTATACTTGATAGCTAAGAACATAAATGACTTGCTTCCACAAAAAGTCATTACTTAACAACTTACAAAAATCCAAAAATATGTAGTTATATATGTACTTACTAGAAGTAAGAAAAAAATTAGTCTAAAAATACATTTTCAAAAAATGTTTAGATCAATTCTTTATATTTAAAAAAATGATAAAAATAAGTACTTATGGGCAACGCTTATGGATTGAAATAATTGGGAAAATAACTTGTTATTAGTAAGCCCTTTTTATTCGTATTAAAGTAATGCATAGTGGTAGTAGGAATAAATATAATATGTCATTACCATTTCAAAAAATGCAAATGAGATAAAAAAAAAAGTTTTCAATGTTTGGCTTCAGCGATCCTAAGTCTAAATGTATCCTTAGTCTAAATATATTGTTATTATATTTATAATATAATTTCCGTTTGCGATTACGTACAACAAAAAAAAACGTAATATAACAAAAGAAAATAGAAAAATTATTATACTAAACATATCAAAAGATTAAAATGAGTCAAAAAGGAAATATAAAATAAAACTCAAACAACAATTACTGGGTTGCTCACAGGAAATTATAAAATACAACAATTATCCTTTACTACACCAACACACATTTAATTGTAACAACTACAAACACACATAGTAATTACACATTTCGTTTATATTATAAGGAAAAATAACCCACACGCGATCTCTTACATTAAGCAGTCATTTTATATCCTGGTCGTATTTTACAAGAGGGCACACTCAGGGAACTTCTGCTGTGAATATTTGTAGTTATTTGAGTTGTAATACAATAACACAGTGCAACAAATGAAGACTTTTGGAAAAATGCACGAACTCAACAGTATAGGTTCGATTGTACTACCAAAGGTTAGTAAAACCCTGTACTCGGTTTGGCCAGTTTGACTACCAATTTTTTTTTATTTACCTCAAAAGATATTGAAATTCAGTACGCCACTCAAAAAAAGGCGTCTTGATGATATTGTTTAAATATATTTGGCAAATGTGTAGTGAAGAGTCTACTGAACAAATTTAATAAACATTTTATGTGCATAAAACCATTTTTTTCTGCACTTTTTTGAAAAAATATAGTATAAAATTATTTTTTTTTTTGCTTGTTTTAGCATAACTGACAGTGACTCATAATTTTTCACTGTCAATATATGACAAAATTGTAGCCATTGTAAATTTGAACAACTTTTGTGAAAATATCAATACAATCTGAATGTGTCTAGGCATCCGAAATAGCTTACAAAGACCACTTTGTACCTTAGAAATCGGCGTTTTTGACTTGACTACACTTTTATTGCATTTTTGTTTACTTGTTTTGTTATTAAAGAAAATGTTTATAAAATTTGTTCAGTAGACTCTTCACGACATTATTGCCAAATATAGAAATATAGTTAAGCAATATCATCAAGTCTGAATTAGTTGTTGGCCAAAAACTGAGGACGCCTTTTTTTGATTGGTTCACTGTTTTTTTTAAATCTTTTGAGGTCCATAAAAAAAAATTGTTAGTCGAACTGGCCAAACCGAGTACAGGGTTTTACTAACCTTTGGAAGTACAATCGAACCTATACTGTGGAGTCCGTGCATTTTTTTCACTGTTGCACTGTGTAATCTATGTTTTTAAGTGAAAAAACAGCCATTTGTAGAAGAAATTTAATTTTTGACTACTTCTGTCGTTCATTTAAAAAAACAAACCACATCAAATGACTGTTTGGCTGAATTTCAGTTTATGGGGGACACCCCTAGAGAAAAAATCTGAATATGCCATCCCCTTCAGAATGTTCCCAGGAGTACGAAAATCATAATGAATAAGGGGGCTCACGACCCCTATGGGCGTGGCAGTCGAAAAACGACCCGGCCCACCTACGTAGACAATATGGGTATCAAATGAAAGCTAATGTCTTCACGATTCCAAAAATAGCCATAGTTGCCAGATCGGGCGGTTTTTGCAGCCGATACGGCCATTTTTGTTAAATAGGGGCGGGGGTGAAAAACGACCCATGCCACCTACATAGGCAATATTGGTATGAAATGAAAGGAAATGTCTTCACGATTCCAAAAATAGCCGTAGTTGCCAGATCGTCCAGAATTTGAGGAAGATATGTTAATTTTTATAAAATGGGGGAAGGACTTTTTTTTGTTTATTACTTTTTAGCTCGGCCAGAGGCCGAGCACTCGAGATCCCCGCCGTCTAGAATTAAGACATACTGGAGTTAAAAACCCCTAAGCCCGGCCGTAGGCCGGTCACGCAGAAAAACTTTACTAAGCGAAGCCAGTATAACAAATTTTCATTAACCAATCAGAAGCTTTCAAGAGTTTTCCTCGTTTCTTAATTTTGTACTTATCCTCATTTATGATTTGACTCTTGACACGAGAACATCACTAAATATGGATTGCGTTACTGCCTTTGACATTCACGACTGGGGTCGTGAATTGGACGATAAGCCGCCGATTTTATTGAAAAAACTTATGCAATTTGGTATGCTTCCTTCTGAAGGTACTATGCAAATTTTGCCAAAATGGCCATATCGGCTACAAAAATCGCCCGATCTGGCAACTACGGCTATTTTGGAATCGTGAAGACATTAGCTTTCATTTGATACCCATATTGTCTACGTAGGTGGGCCGGGTCGTTTTTCGACTGCCACGCCCATAAGGGGCGTGAGCCCCCTTATTCATTATGATTTTCGCACTCCTGGGGTCATTTAAGGGGGCGTGGCACTTTTTTTTTTTTTTCCAGGGGTGTCCCCCATAAACTGAAATTTTGCCTAAATTTTCTGAAATTTAAGTCGTCTTTTCTTTAAGTGGAATTTCATTTGCTTTTAACTACATTTACAGTGGTCTTTACCTCCATAGTATTCTAATTGCAGGTTTATATAAATTTGCCATTCCACCTGCAACTCATTATTCTTGAACCCCATAAACTATATATGGAAGAACTATATTGAAATTGACTTTAGATACCTCTTGCTCGTTCAGGTTTTTTGAATTCAGATAAACGATTGACAGGGCGAGGTAGACTATACCTAAAACAAGCTAATTTTTAAGCTGAAAAACCTTCACCTCAAAAATTTAAGGTCATTTAAAAGTCGAAATATTGAAAAACAATTCTTAAAACTTACCACAGTTTTTTCATTGGATACAAAATAGTATCACTACACACTAAAAAAATGCTTTTAAATTAACTGGTTCTTTCCACTGTCAGTATAAAATTTTAGTGTTATATTTTGTTAATTTTTATAAATAAATTAATACTAAAAATAGTTTTTTATAAATTGCAGAGACCGATAATTTTGGTTTTTTGTATATGGAAATATGTATGTGGATATAAATATACTAAAAAATTTATTACTCACATTATGAGTAAATTTACACAGTTTATGTGTAATGAACCATGTTGCGATACATTTTTTATACACATTTTGTGTGTACCAATTTACACACATATAGTAAATTTACCTAACTTAGAGTAGAAAACTGTACTTCAACAGAAATTTGAGTGTAGACTTTTGGGATACATTTTGGTCGTTTTAAAAGCAACGTTGATAGTCATCAGCTAGACCTAAGCTTTCTAGCAAGAAGTCAAGATTATTTAAAGCCCAACCATAAACACCATAAAAAATATATTTTTTTTTAATTTTTTCAAATCTTTCCGTAAACAAAGTTTTGTACAAAACAAATAAAAAATTGCATTTAAATATTACGGTGAAGCGTTTTTCTTCAGTGTTTTTGTTATAAATAACCAAATCATAAAATATGGTTTAATTTTATTGAAAAATGAGGCCTACACTATGCAAAATAATTTTGAGAGATATCCCTCAAAATAATATATTTTGAGAGATATCTCCTAAGCTCGAATAGATTTTTTCTAACGAAATATGGTTTTTTTTTTTTTTTTTTTTTATTAATTAATAATCATATAATTACAAATTATATAAAGGGTGGTTAAATTTCAAGGGCCGATGTTGATTTTGAATAAAACACAAACTATTTAGGAAATTATTGTAATTTTATTTTATTATGATATATTGGTATTACTCAATTATGCCGTTAATGTGCCGAATTATCTCATCCTTTAGCTCTTGAATTGTTGCTGGCTTATCGACGTACACCTTTTCTTTCAAATAACCCCAAAGAAAAAAGTCCAACGGTGTCAAATCACATGATCTTGGCGGCCAATTGACATCGCCATTACGTGAGATAACACGGCCATTGAATTTGTTGCGCAAAAGAGCCATTGTTTCGTTAGCTGTGTGGCAAGTGGCACCGTCCTGCTGAAACCACATATCGTCCACATCCATATCTTCCAATTCGGGCCATAAAAAGTTCGTTATCATCTCACGATAGCGAACACCATTCACAGTAACTGCCTGACCGGCCTCATTTTGGAAAAAATACGGCCCGATGATGCCGCCAGCCCATAAACCGCACCAAACAGTCACTCTTTGTGGGTGCATTGGTTTTTCGACAATCACTCTTGGATTCTCATTCGCCCAAATGCGGCAATTCTGTTTATTGAAGAATCCACTGAGGTGAAAATGTGCCTCATCACTGAAGATGATTTTCTTCGAAAATTGATCATCCACTGTTGCCATTTCTTGCCACCATTCTGCCCATTCACGACGTTTGGAATGGTCAAGAGGCTTTAGTTCTTGAGCCAATTGCACCTTGTAAGCGTGTAAATGCAAGTCTTTATGCATAATGTTCATCAACGACGAGCGTGAGAGGTGCAATTGTTGGGCACGACGACGAGTTGAGGTGGACGGCTCTTCAGCCACACTATCGCGAACAGCAGCAATATTTTCTGCAGTACGAGCTGTACGAGCATGCACTGGTGTTCTCACATCTTCCACAGACCCGGTTTGCTCGAATTTTTCCACGATTTTTGCGATTGTACGCACATTTGGACGATCAAATTGACCAAAAAAATCACGATGTGCACGATATGCATTTTGATTTGAACGCCCATTTTCATAATAAGTCTGGATAACTTTAACACGTTGTTGGATTGTGTATATCTCCATGGTTCAAATTGAGTAAGTCTGAAATAGAGAAATGTCAAATAAAATTCGGAAAAAAACTTGGCGTTTAGGTGTGGTTCACATTGAACATCGGCCCTTACAATTTAACCACCCTTTATTATTGCCCTAACCGAGCACTAGCTACTATGGCATTCGGCGCGTTGTAGCGAAAACAGACCAGTGCCTCTGGTGGGAATCGAACCCACGACCCCCGCACTGATAAGCCAGCACGCTACCAACTAGCCTACCGGGGCGCACCGAAATATGGTTTATATGTAAGTTATATGAATATACTAGTGAGAATTTTTAAATTATAATTACACTGTGCTACACAGAAAATTCACTCGTCAAATGACCTTGTGTAAGTTGTAAGTCTAGCGGAGTGTATTACAGAACCGGTTTGAGAAGTTTCAATATACCCTTAAATTTTCAAGATAGCAAAAAAAAAGTATTTTTTGCGACTAGTACTCTGTACTAGTACTACACAAATAAAAATGTGTACAACATTTTAAAAGTGCCTTTTTGGTACCTTTTTATATGCTGATTTTAGTTCGTTTAATTTTTAATTTCTATTTGTTCAATATTTTCATATCATGTAACATATCGATGGAAAGCTTATCGAAAAAATAACAATCTAGTGCACAAATAACACAGCTTAACAAAATCGGAAAAATTTAATGCATCTAGGTTGTGACCTATCATTTCTAAAAGACTTTATGACGCTGATGACAAATATGGCCTAGATTTTGTAAGTTAGCTATAGTTAAAGAAATATTTGCAAAACACTTTTTTTTTTTAGGAAATTCAAAGTTTTTGATAAACTTTTTATGATATAATACAAAATTTTAATTAATAATCAAAGTAAAAAGTTTTCGTGTTTTTAGCAGCAGGATAAAACAAATGCGCTGATATAAGTGCTGACTATAACATTATCCGAGAAGCAGTAAAATAAATGAATAATTTTCGTATAAAAATAAACAAAAAAAAAATTGAGCTTACTGTTTTCCCTTACACGGATTCAGGTTGTAAGCAGCTTACCCAAATCCCTTACAAGGATGCAGGTTGTAATACAGAAAGTTTCATATCGTGAATTATAAACGATCTGTACCAGTTTTCCCGAGTGATTTTCAATTGTGGTTAATGTTTTCAAGTGTGTTAGTCATTTAACTGTTTCTGAAGAGCAAGCAGGTGAGGCGGTAAAAACATAAATATAATTTTTGTATTAATATGTCTAAAACTTAAACAACAAAAATTGAGTATCTGTAGAATTTTATGTAGACATGAAATATGATTTTGTTGAAAGGCACTAAATCACATCATTTTGTAAGCGCTAAAAACCGTGCTTATTTTGTCCAAAAATAATGCTTCCAAGTGGGTACTCGCCATATAAAAATCATGGCATATGTAAGCAGGTTTGTAAGGGATTCTTTTTGGCTTACTCCCTTACAAACCTGATTTCAGTTAAGAAGCGTTTTTTACTGGGATGCAACTTTTTTGCAACATTCAAATTATATCGAATATTCTCTTAAATTTAATATAATAGACGTTTTTAAAGGTGCCCCGTGTAAAAAAGGTTATATATGATAATATGTGAATATATAATTATATCTGAAATTTTAGTCTATCCAATTATATCTGAGTCCATATATATTTATATATAACCTTATATATATATTTATATGTAAACATATCTGAAATGATATTGTATATAATTATATCTGAAGGTATATATAAATATATCTGAACTCTGATATAATTGGATAGACGCAAATTTTGGATATAATTATATATAATATCTGGTCATACATAAACCTTTTTACTAGGGGCTATAATATTGTATATACATCTATTTAAAGTTGAAATTTCTAATTTTTTACGAATTTCTAATTTTTCAAGAAGATCCAAAACTTTAATAAGTACCTTTAGGAAATATCACAGGTTACTTAATTTATGAAAACTTTGTACTTCAAATTGAATTTTCGGAAAATTTTTATATGAAAGCGATGGCTCTTTCGCTGAAATTAATTAAGTGGATTATAAATTAACATGATGAGCTAAAATTTTACAACTTCGATTAAAGGATTTTATAATAGTCACAAAAAAGGAAAATAAGTTAAGTTTTCACTTTAATTGTAAGGATATCGTACATGCTTCACCCAATCGCAACTAATTGATATGGTTTTAAATGCTCAAAACTTTTTCGTTGTTTATTCAGGTATATGAGTTAATAAGAAATTTTAAAGAAAAAGCTAAATTTTTGGTAAAAGTTAACTTCGCGAAAAGTTTCGAAAAGTGGAGCTGAAATTAAAATTTAGTGTTCACATTCGTGATATATGTCCTAAAATCTATCACACTTCACAAGTCGCATTTTTGATGCCTTTCTAGTGTTTAACAGTGTTATTACTTCGTCGCATATTAGAAAAAAAATATATAAATGTAAAAAAACAATTTTTTCTTACTGATTTTTGGATGGTGCATTCCTTAAAATTACGAATTAATTTTTTTTTTACATGACGTTTACATGAAGTTTGATAACTATATTGCCTATATTTAACCTACATGGTTACCACCATAACGCAAAAAGTAGGTGTTCTGAAAAACCCCAACAAAACCCTAAGTAGCTGCAATTTTGAAAAAACATAAAACTCATGTCCACTTAAATTTAATAATGATCAGAACACAGAAAAAAACATTTCCTTGCTCTTTTCAATTAAATCGATTTTATGAATATTGTAAAAGATGTCAATTAAAAATTAATTGAATCAATTAAATATTTGCTCAAATTCGGAACTTGCTTGACAGTTTTTTTATATTAGCGCTCAAAAGCAAATATCAACACGTTGTTGTTGTTTTTTGTAATATTTATGTAGTTGTTTTTTTATTAATATTTATGTTTAGTGGTATTAGTAATAAATATTTTAAATTTATTTCAATTAGATTAGATTAAAACTTTTATTCCTATTCGGTTTATTACATTATTAAGTTAAATAATTTAGTTTCAGTTGTTTAAATCTGAATATTTATTTATTCTAAAACATTAATTTTTAAAGTTTAATTTCATTTAATAAAAATTTAAACGGTTTTTTAAACAGAAAGAAAATGTAAAAAATATATAAAAAATTATTTCAAACAAATAAAAAAATACTCTGATTTCAATGAAAGAGCTAATTTCTACAAAAAACAGTCAAAAAAAAAAAAAAATTGTCATAGTCGATTCAATAGAAAAAAGAAACTAATTTCTGTGTGCATTTTTTCACATAAGTATAACTAAGCCTGCTGACTATATGAGAATTGAATGCCGGTTTAAATTCAACGTTTTAAAATTGAAGCTATAAAGAAAAACATTTGGTATGGCAACAATAATTTTATTTCTGGTTTTTGGGAAGGTATACAATATTGATTAGTATTTAATCAAATGAGTTATTATTTAGTTTAAAAATATTTCAATTAAAGAGCTTTTAATTTCGAATTAAATTAGCAATTTGCGATGTTGACGGAATTTCAGCAATTTAAGCTATAGAAACGGTGGTTTTCCTGATGGGTTTTTATTTTTTTGTGTGTATGAGAATTTGACAGTCGTACCAATGTACTTTATATGGACATGTCTAGTATACATGTCCATATAAAGTACCCTAAAATTAGCACATTTTTTACAACAATAACAACAAAACAGTAAAAAAAAGGTACCAGGAAATGGTTTTTAACAATGTCTAGCCAAAAATATAACATTTGGATCAAATTTTCAAAAAATCCAAAACTGGGTAACTTTTGACTCCAAATCGCCAGTATTTCCAATAATCTGAGACACCCCAACATTAGAATTTGTTTCTCTACAAAATATCCAAATTTCATCAAAATCGGAAATTATCTCATGAAAGACCTTCGTTGTAAGTATTTTGAGTGTAACAATTTTCTTTTATGCCGTATAGCAGCTTAAAGTGTATGCATGGCTTAAAGCGGTTTAACATGTTGTTGAAGATATATACAAATTTATAAGATTGTTTTTAAATTCTTTAATACGTGTTAAAATTCTTAACAATATTTTTACATTCATATTCAAGTAAAACCTCCTTTTTTATGCTTTTTAATCACCATGTCATAATCCCTCAACTGTTTTTTGTTTGTTAATTTTAATATAAATTAATTTTATGTTAATCGTATTTTTAATTATGCTTTCACTGTATCGTTTCTTTCTTTAACAATGTTTGATCAAACTTTTTGCCAAATTAATGTACTTGCTTAACATATCCGCTCTTAAGGGTGGGCTGGAAAAGATAAATGTTCGAATAGTCCATAATATTTTTAAAATAATTATGCAGGAAAATAAATAATATTTTTTAAATTTTTTCAATTAAAAATTTTGTTAAATAAAAAAGTCATACAGCCCAATTCTCAATAACAATTCCGTGAGAATTTTTTCCCTATTCCTTGTTCCCCTATTCTTAATAAAATCTGCACGGGGATTTTTTCACTTTTCCCTTTTCCCACATTCTAAACGAATTTCGAAAATGGGAAACTATTCCCCCGGAAAAAAGGAGGTATTATGAATGTCAATAATAGGGAGAATTGTGATAGCATTTGTATAAATTATTCCGCCAAAAAATTAAAGGGAGCTCTGTGCAAAAATCTAAGTATTTTATCTTTTCTATAAAAAATTAATAAATTATTGTTATTTTAATTATTATTATGGCATTATTCTTACTTCAGGTCAAAAACATCAAAAAATAAGAGACTGTTACAATTAGAAGACTTGAGATACAAATGTTAAGCACACTCACAAGAACTTTTTCATAAAAAATCAACAGTTATATTTTTTAACGTTCTGTTTGTTATTCAACAAAAAAAATAATCAAAAAAAACGGACTTTCCGTAATAGTTAAAATATTCAGTTAAAATTTTCTTTTTAAAACAAAAAGTTGTTATATTGTATTGATTATTGAAATAAACGAAAAGAATCTATTGTTTTTATGGATTTTGTCAATTAATATTCAACAGTTGAAAATAAACCAAAAAAATACAATTGCATTAAACAAAAAGTACACTCAGGGAACTTCTGCTTTAAAAATATGTAGTTGTTTGGGTTGTAATACAGTTTCATTATTTTTAATGTAAATGTAAGTCATTTGTAGAACAAATAAAATTTTTAACTAACCTTGTAGTTCATTTAAAAAAACAACTCACATCAAATGACTGTTTTATGATTTTACATTCATTTTTTACAGTTGTTTTTTGTTATTTAAAAAAATAAAAAAAAAAATTTTGGTTTATTTTTTACTACCATGTGGTTCATTTTTACTACAATTGTTAGTCATTTTTTGAACATTAAAAAACAAATGACAATGTTAGTTGAATTTAATGAAATGTAAGTCGTCCTTTTTTTAAATGAAATTTCATTTGTTTTTGAATACAATTGCTGTCGTCTTTACCAACAAAATTTCCTAAGTGTAGGTAGTCCTGTTTTTAACTGATTTTCAGTTAATTTAATGTGTATATTCAGTAGTCTTTCGATATTAGTTGTGGTTTCAGTAATAATTGTTGTTTAGGACAAAGCGACAGATTGGGCCACCTTGTCCGATCCTAGTGCCAACAACCTCTAGGCAGGCTAGCCGAAAAAAGCGGCATGAAAACAGTTGAGTTTCAGCGACAGTTGTCACATAATTACCTTAGACGGTGTTAGATTGCCCATCAGGTTACTCAGCTGCGCCTTCTCACTCTAGCTGCGGCCAGACGGGCGCCTGAACCGTATTCCCAGGGGATACTTGGTGTAAGACCGAAAGTAGTAAGCAGTTTGGGAAGTTCGACAAAGGAATCGCTTCTTGATATCCCCAAGTGGATAACAGACAGAAAGCTTTCCGCACAAGTGCACCTCTGTGAAAGACCCCATCCCCCCATGGCCCTTTGTTCCTCTTAAGGAACCATAGGACATTATACATATATATATTCAGTAGTCTTTACCGAAAAAATATTGTGAGTGTACAAATGAAATGTGACTTGAATTTATTTTTATTTTAAGTTTTAGTATTTAAGTTTGCTTTTAAGTTTTAGAATTTAAGTTTTGTTTTGCTTTTAAGTTTTGAATTTGAATTTAAGTTTTGCTTGTTTGTTTAATAACCAAAGCCAAACGACAAAAAGCAAAACAGCTGATTTCGAAAATTCTCTCTCCCTTATTATTCTTTTCCCCGCCTGTTTAGAATAGGAGGATTTTTTTCTCGAGAAAATAAAATCCGCAGAGGAAAAAATCCGAGGGAATATTCATAATCGGGCTGATAGTCAATTAATTCTGTGATTGATTCAATAAAAACAATTATCAATATTAAGTCTTTAAGACGTAATAGTGATTAATTTGTTAAATTTTTTGTTGATTAATTTTTGTAATTGAATCAATTACATAATTGATTGGCTATAGAGTCATTCCAGAATGCCTATTGAACAAACTATGACTTTTTCAACTTCACCCCTTCCGACTTGAAAATACAGTCTGAGACATTCGTTTGCACGCACAAACAAATACTTTAAAAAATCTGTTCAATTTCCATCTTTAACCAAAATTAAAATATTTCTTTTGTGATTTTGTTTACATTATTTAAAAAAAAAAAATTAATTCTATCTGAATTTTTATGGAAAATATTTGTACTTGTGTAAAATTGTAAAGAAATTTTGAAGGTACGTTTTAAAGGGACATTCGTTAGCACGCAGTTACGAAAAAATCGTTTTCACCTGCTATACATACGATTACAGTGGGGTTTTTGCATCTTATTATTTAAAACAGAATGTTCTTTAGTCAATACAAAAATATTTATGATCGTAGGCCAAGTTTTTACCCCCTTATTTTAAAGAAAGTTCAATTAGTTAATTCGTAAAATCAAATAATGATAAATTTCTCAAAAGCGTTGAATATATATAAGTATTCACTCACATAAATATAATTTTTCTTAAGCCTTATTTTATATTCAATAGGAAATTCTTCAAAATAAACAACAAAATCGTGTGTAGAGCCTAACGTTGATGGCAAATCGGATATATCTCTATGACGTTTTGAACCAGTTCGCCATCAGACGACAACAAATTGGTAATATTGAGAGTATATTAGGAAGAAAACGCATATTTTAGTAACTGTAGAGGATGTTTCTTCCATTTTGAGCCAACATCTAAAAACCAAAATCTAAATTTACTTAAATTAGGATGTTTCCGACACCATCCATAGCTTTTATTATGATGCCCACAAATATTTTAGGTAATGTTGTGAAATAAGTGCTGAAATTCTTATTTCGTGGGGATCATTGACATGCTAATTTTATAATCATTTTCGATTTATATTTCAAAAATTTGATTCTTTTCGCGCCTCGAATTGTGAAAATATATTTTGTTTACAAAATAGACATGACATTTTTAAATTGAGTAAATTTTTCTAATTTAGATCGTACTGAAATAAATTTTTGAAAAATAAATCAGTGTTTTTTTTTTCCGATTTTTGTAAAATTAACCCAAATGGGGTAAAAATAGTATTTTCTAATTAATATTTAACCCATTTTTAGCCTTTTTCTGTAACATTTACTCAATTAATAAAAAAAAAACGACAAAAAAGCCTATTTTGAAATAAAAATTAAACCCTTAAACGCAAGCTACAATTATGTTTTAATCTGCTAGAAAATCTTCCAAAGAAGAGATTGATACCATAATCTTGGATAATCTCCTCCTACTTCCTGAGATATGGCCATCCCGGACAGAGTTACTTTCACAAAATACTGCAAAAAAGGCCTATTTTGCAATTAAAAATTAACCCCTTAAACACGAGCTACAATTATGCTAGAGAATCTTCCACAGAAGAGATTGATACCATAATCTTGTATAAGCTCTTCCTAAATGTTATAACGAAAATGAAAATTATTCAAGTTCAAGGCCATACTCTATATTTCTTTATTAGGATATTGTCCTATCAAATAATCTATAGAGTTTTTGTTTTCAAATTTATTATTTGACCCTTTCGGGAATGTGTTGATATATCTATTTCGGGAATTTTCTAGATTCCAATCATCAGAACACGTTTTGAAAGAGTTAACAATTCCATGCCAAACATCAAACATTCATATAAACTAGTTTACTCACTACATGAGATCTAATATATACATGAGCTCGAAGTTAAAGTTTATCATCATTGATCAAAAAATAAATTGAAAACTTTTTTGTGTATATTTCTAAATTTGGTAAATATTCAGTATACGTTTTTGTTTCTTTTCCTTTTGATTTGTACATTTGTTTTTAAAAACAAAATATACAGGGGAAGCAGTAATAAGACCATACTTTGTCTTTTATATAAGTTTGATATGATTTTTATTAAATTTAATTTTTATTAAATTAAATTGAAGGTCGGATAAAAACATAATTTTTATTTTTAATAAAAAATTATATCAATCTTAAATGTTATAACTTTAACACATTCTTCGCATTCGATACTGATTAAAACCACAAAAAATATTATTTGGGCACATAATTTGTTTATATTCGTGTATATTTCTGTCGTCACATTCACCATAAATACGCGCTGTAGCTAAGATTTTTTCTTCGGGAAAAAACATTTATTTTTGCAGAAACACATAAAAATTATTAAATTTTCTTCATTTCATATTTAGTACATACAAAACTAAGAAAAAAAAAAAACATTTAATTGCAATATAACCAATAAATTAATATTATTAAATATTTTTTGTGCTTCTCCTTCTGTTTTTGTTTATTTTTTTAGAGATGATACAAATTTTATAGCTTTAACCGATAATCCTTCACGCGTATTATAGAATGTATCGAATCATGGGTGGTGAAAGTGAAGAGTCGACATCGACAAAGTGATGTGCGTATTGTCGCATCGACATGATTATTAACAATATATAAATTTGTTCTCCTTAATTTAGCTTAAATATGCTTTTCATGGAAATTGTCCGGACTTTAGTGCTTAAAACTTCACTTCTGATTACAAAAAAATTTTCATATTTTTGTAATATTTAAATCGCACTAACTAATCACATAAATATCAAAAATGAGTTAACTACCCAGTAATAAATGTTGGTGTTTTTAGAAGCAGGATAAAACAAATGCGCTGAAGTAAGTGCTTACTATTATGTTGTTCGTATAAAAATAAGCAAAAAATTTTGTTGAGCTTACTGTTTTCGCTTACAATGACGCAGTTTGTAAGCAGCTGACGTTAATCCCTTACGAGGATGCAGGTTGTAATGCAGAAAGTTTCATGTCGTAGATTATAAACGATCTTAACCAGTTTTCCCGAGCGATTTCCGATTGTGTTTGATGTTTTCGAGTATGTTAAAAAAATAATTAGTCGTTTCACTGTAAAAACTCTAAAACAAAATTATTATATTATGTCTAAAATTAATGCCTGTAGAATTTTATGTAAAATAAATTATATATTATTTATATTATTACTTTTAATCGTAATAATGTAGACATGAAATATGATTTTACTGAAAGCCATGAAATCACAGCTGTAAGCGCTAAAACCCGCGCTTATTTTGCCCAAAAGTAATGCTTCCAAGTGGGAATTCGCCATATAAAAATCATGGCATATGTAAGCAGGTTTGTAAGGGATTATATTTGGCTTACTCCCTTACAAACCTGCTTGCTGATAAGCAGCGTTTTTTACTGGGTATGAAGTAAGCAAACAATTTTATGAAAAGAAAATTAATTTAAACATTTGAAATTTTATTTTCATTCTCAACTTAATTCTCATTTGTTTTAACAAATGGGATATATAAGTGTTTGAGTTTGGGAATGAGGTAGCCACTGCTTTCTAAACTTGTTCTGATGATGGGGACCTAGAAAATCCCCGAAATGGAACCATCAACAAATTCTTGAAGGTAGTCAATTAATAAATTGAAAACAAAAAACTTTATAGATTATTTGTTAGGACAACATCCTAATAAAGAAATAGAGTATGGCCTTGAACTTGAATAAACTTTCATTTTCATTTGAGTTTCTATAAAAAACAATAAAAACGTAGTGAGTACAGACGGTTGTCTCAGACTGTATGTATTCTCCTAATTAGTATGACAAAGCAATTTGTTATTTTTTTTTTTAAATTCGTTGTCGTTTTTATTGTTTTATCGCTGCTTTAAATTTGTATTTTTTTTTTTTAATTTTATAAAAATACAAACTGTTCAAATGATCGTAATTATAGAACGCGTAGTCCGATTTTAAAAATTAATATATAATTCTACAGCCTATTTTGTATTCTCTAAGATATGTGAAGCTTAAATTTTTACGCTTTTGAGAACAAAAAAAAAATTTCACTTTTTCGCAAATATCTCAAAATGCATCTCTTTTTTTTCTTTTTTGCAGATTGATTAATATGTCCTCTAAAACATATAAATTGTGTTTTTTTATACAGGTATAGAACTTTAAGTTGGCAACACTTTTTTTAACTAACGGTCATTTTGTCAGCTGTTAAGTGACTTATGTTTTGTTTGGTTTGGCATTTCAATATGAATAGACTGACGCCTCAACATCGCTTCCAAATTGTGCAAATTTATTTTGAAAATCATGGTTCTGTTCGAAATACGTATCGGGCACTTCATAAGCGAATTTTGTTTAGCGAATAAGCTCACTTTTGGTTAAATGGATACGTCAATAAAACAAACTGTCGTATTTGGAGTGATGTGTATATTGAGACACAGTTACATCCAGAAAAACTGAGTGTTTGATGTGCTGGTGGAATCATTGGTCAGTACTTGTTTAAAAACGATGCTGGTCCGACCGTTACAGTCAGTAGTGATCGCTATAGAGCCCTGATTACTGACTTTTTCGTTCATCAATTAAACAACCATGATGTACAGGAGCTGTGGTTTCAACAAGACTGCGCAACATGTCACACAACTCGTGCCACAATTGATTTATTGAATGAAACGTTTGGTAACCGCATAGTTTCACGTTTCGGACCCGTGAATTGTCATCCAAGATCGTGCGATTTAACGCCGCTTGACCATTTTCTGTGGGGATATGTGAAGTTGCTAGACTACACCGTTAAGCCCGAAACGATTGACCACTTGAAGGGCAACATTCGCCGCGTTATTGCCCATATACGGCAACAAATGTTGGAAAAAGTCATCGAAAAATGGACCTCCAGATTAGACTACATCCGAGCCAGCCGTGATGGTCATATGCCAGAAGTCATATTTAAATTATAATGCCAGAAGATTATCTTTCGAATAAAGTAAATTGCATGCCAATTTACAAAAATTCATCTCTGTTTTATTCCATTTCAAAGTTCTGTACATCTACAAAAATCACCCTTTACAAAAGAAAAGAGTCTTTGAAGTGAGCTATTATTGTTTAAAATCGGACTATGCGTTTATTTATTACGATCATTTAAACAGTATATATTTTTATAAATTTTTTAAAAAAATACCAACATTAAGCAGCGTAAAATACGAACGATAGCGATTTAAAAAAAAAAAATTAACAAATTGTTTTGTCACACTAATTAGGAGATTACATATACCAAGTCTCAAGCAAATCGGAAGGGGACGAGCTGACTTTGGGAACGACCCTATAACTTTATTATTTAACAAATTCCTTAATTGCAGGAGTTTTATGGTTTTTTCAAGAATCTCAATCTTTTATTTTCGTGCCACTCTAGAGTGCGTGTTTAGTTTTTAGAATGTGTGTCATTAAAGTCATAAACAGTCGACTGTTTATTTGTTTATTCACAAAGAGCTTTAATTGGATAAGTAGACGAAATTCGCTTGTATTTTTGTAATATAAGTCTCAAGTCTTTAAGTATTTATGTTTTAATAACTCTCAAACATGTTCTTTTCTAATCATTACATATGTACTTCTTAGTCAAGAATATCAAATCAAACACTAAGCCCCTTGATGTTTTGTTCTTTGTATACATGTCATTGTATTTAATACAATGAATGATAAGAACAATTACAAGTGTTTTAAATGTGCTAAGTTAAAATACCCGCATTAAAAAAAAATATATGATGCAACAAGGAAATGTATCAAATTTGATATTGCCTTATATCTTATTGAAATACAATTTGGTCTGAAATATGGTGGATCGCATTGTATATAAATGGATTATATTACATTGGATTTGATGCAATTTCATACGATTCAATCCAGTGAAAATAAATTAGTTTAATTGAATACAGTATTATGGTATGATTATAAAGAGAATAATTTAAATTTAACGTACAGTAAAATTTTAATACAAGTTTGATATAATTTTTATTAAAAATAAAAATTACGTTTTTTCAAACTTTAATTGTGCAATGAAATTATTGAAGTTCGAGGCCATACTCTATATTTCTTTATTAGGATTTTGTCCTAACAAATAAATTTTCAAATTTATTAATTTACCACTTTCAGGAATGATATATTTCGGGAATTTTCTAGATTTCCATCATCAGAACACGTTTTGAAAGAAGTGACAATCCCATGCAAAACATCAAACATTCATATAAACTAGTTTTCTCACTAAATGAGAACTAATATATGACCTCGAAGTTAAAGATTATCACCATTGATCAAAAATTAATTGAAAACTACAAAACGTGTTCTGATGATGGGAACCTAGAAAATTCACGAAATAGATCTATCAACAAATTCCTGAAAGTGTGCAATTAATAAATTTGAAAACAAAAACTCTATAGATTATTTGTTAGGACAATATCCTAATAAAGAAACTTGAATAAGTTTAATTTTTATTGTTTAATTTTAATTTTATATGCTTAAGAATAAAAAATTTGTATGTCAAACTAAAATTTTTGGTGTTTGATATTTTAAATTGGTATGTTCATTTAAGATTATTTGAAGAGATGATAATTTCAATGAAAATTAATTGATATTAAAATTTTGGGTAAGATGTTGGGCAATTCCATATGTGACTTCCACTACATTTGACAAAATTTTTGCCCTTTTCCATCGTATTTTATGAATACCAAGATGTTAACAATATTAATTTTATCGAAGATCTACAGAAAATAATACAATTTACATGTTGTTATAAAAACATGCACACTTGTCATAATAGAGATAGGATTTATTCAGTCATTTGTGATTGTGACTTACACTACATGCAAAAGGAAGTCGGTTTTTAGAGTCTTTTTGAACTTTGAAAATCTTCCTCGTTAGCAGTGTTATGACAATAAATTTTATCTTCAGCCATAATAAACAAAATAAGTCAATGGAAATTAGTAAAATGATATTCTTTACTTATTTAGAAAAAAAGTTTCAACAAAAATAAATTGTTACTTACACTACAGGCCAAAACGTGACTTACACTACCGTCATTTTGGCATTCAAAAAATTAGCCTTTTTCCATTAAACATCCAAAACTGAAAACACAGGATTCAAAACTGAAGTCTTGCTATTGCTTTAAACAAATAAAACTATATTTATTTTCATTATATTGCAATTTTATTACAATTTTACAAACTTAAAATTTTATTCAAAAAAACAGGTAATGAAAACAAAGAAATTCATTATTCAAAGTAAATAAGTAAATATAACTAAAAAACAAACGTAAAAATAAAAAATAATTCATATACAACCGCAAAAATTGGTAAACATAAAACTATGCAGACTCATCTGATGAGGTATCAGAAAAAACTTCCTGATATCTTGTTTTTTCAAAGGAAGACAATTTCACAGCCTTTACAAAATTAAAATTATTTACGTATATTTTGTGCATTTTCTTAATCTCGTTGATAGCCGCAGCTTCATCAAAATCAGAATGTAATGCAAGTTCATTATAAATTTTATTAATATCGTCACCATCCATCAATATCACTTGAACTTTTGAACGCTTATCAACAGCTTCAACGAATTCCATTGTATTTGATACGTTTTTCTCTCTTCTCATTACTGCTATTCGCACCTGACGTTTAAGAGCACCTCCTATACCATCTACTGGTCCTTTTCCATGAGAAGTGGCAAAGAAATTCCATGAAATTTTCAAATCATGCCGTTTTGCAAGTTTTGGAAGAGAGTTAGCAATGTACCTGTTTTTGAACTGGGATGCTGGACCATCTAACCAAATGCGTACTTCTTTTATATCACTTGGTATTTCTTGTAAAGCTCTCTCAATATAGGGTATGACTGTGTCTTTATTATGTTGAAGATTATCCGAGACAATGGCAGATGCGTGTTGTTGCAGAGAAACAGTAAATATTGATACTTGTGGCTGCACCCAATGGTAAGACTGAATTTCATCCTGGGACAGACAGGTATAATTTTCAGCAAAATCCACTTGCAGAAGAGAAAAATTACATTCTGCAGGTCATACAATCCGCGCGATCATTATTATACGATTTTACTTGATTACGTTTTATATAACTATGCTCCTTAAAAGTTGGAGTCATACTCGAAATATGTCCACAAAGCATCAGCACTGTGCCTGTCACTGAAACCTTTTTAAGACGCCCTTTTTCCTCTTTCCATTCAAACCAGTTTACTTCCATATCTCCAATGCAATATGTAGATCTTTCTAATTTAGATTGTATCATAGCTTTGCAATTTAAACAATTGTGATACCAACAGGATGTTGGTTCTTCACAAATAGCAAATTGTGTCAAAAAGTTCCTGTCGTATGTAGGGATTTCATTGCAGTTTTTGGCTAATGCGTTTACAGCTAATATATAATTTTCGTGGTATTTGCACAAACAAACATTTTCTGGCGTTTGACTGCTCGTGAGAATGTGTTTTGGACGTAGCTCAGCAAATTTACTCTTTCCAATGATATCTCCGAACTCTTCACAAAACAGAGCATACGTTTCTAAAATATTGTTGTACAAATGACGTTTTTGCATTTTCACTTTTCTTCCATCTTCACCAGGAACCATTATTATGTCTTTAATGCCAGGACTTTGGCGACTAATATCATCTCTGGCATAAAAATCTCGGATTTTTTGAATTGTTACGGGAACAATTCTTTTGTTAGATTTACCTTTTTCGTGAATGATTATGTCAGGTGATATATGTTTAGCCAATGAATGCACAACTTCTGTACATTTTCTTGGACTACATGGCAGATACCGCTTTGCTCTTGCTTTCCCATATGAACTTTTCGAACTAAATGATGATTGTGATGCAAACACAGGAGTATTTAATGGCACCTTTTGTTGTTTTAGCTTACTTCTATACTTCCTCATTTCTTCAGTTTTTTTTCGTAATGAAGATAGCACATCCAAAGACGCTGTTTCTTTCAGCGCACACCGTGGTTGTCTTTGTTTCATGGCTTCATTTTTCTTAAAGTTGCCGAAAAGCCCTTTTTCCTTTAATGCCTCCCGCCTCTTTTGTTTTCTCTGAGCCGATGGCTTTTGGCCATCACTAAAAAAAACCATCAAAACGTTACTTTTCATGTGATTACGCCGTGACTTACACTACATTGTGACTTACACTACACACATGTGTAAAACAGTTTGCTATTTATGGATAAAGATTTTTGATTTTTGAGGATGGCGTTATATAGGCAATGCTGTCTAGTAAGAAAATTTAAAATTTAAATGATGTACGATAAGATTTGAAGAAATCAGAAAAAAAAATTGTGTTTATATTGTGACTTACACTACAACCTTATGGTGCACTCTTTTTACATGAATATTTCTTAAACGCATAATGTTACATTAATAGCAAACTGTTTCGTCAGTAAGTTCATACTTTACTTTTCAAAATATAATTATTAATTATTCACTATTTAAAATACTTACCGAGAAAATGCAGTTCCTATTCAAAACTAATAGCACAATCAGCTGATGCAAACAAGGTCATATGGTATATGGCAGTATTGCCAAAAAACAAAAATAAAAATTAGGGTTTTCATTGCGAATTCTTAAAGTATAACTATCATATGATCGTATGAAAGTATTTTTGTTTCCAAAAATTAATTTTTATTTTTGTCACTTAAGGTGTACTTTCATATGGAATTGCCCTGTTATAGAATTCGATACAAGAACGTCACTTTTCCACAACTTAAAAAAATTGTATTTATTTTTTTTTTCATGGGGCAATGCATTGTTTTGTTTAATTCCATATCCCGAGAAAAAACGTTCATATGCAATCATATCTTATTTAATATAATAATTTATAACAACATAAAGCTTTATATAGCTCAATATGGATGTGGATGGCCCATGTGATCATTTATCTATACTTTATCTTTTATTTGGTTTTTTGAAAATTTTTGATATGGTTTCAGACATATTAATATCTTTACATATGTCGACTAATATTACCGTTGATGTGTCATATATTGCTATATACGGTATATATTAATTAGTCTGATTTCAGATACGATTTTATATGGTTTAATACAATGTTACGTATAATAGTATATGAAATCATATTAAACTTTTGTTTAACATCGATCTAAAGTGTTAAATGTCAGTTTTAAATTGAAACTTAAATTTAGCTTTGGACATGTTAAATATTATAAATTAAATTATGGTTTGCAATTACAAAATTTCTTTCGTAATATTTCTATTTAAAGTTTTAGCAGAAAGCTTAATGTGTAGATTTGAAATTTTTGAAATTACAAACATATTTGGAAGCTGTGGATTAAATTGAGACTAATTATTTTAAATTGAAAATTTTTTAAGTAAAATGTTTAAAATGTAAAGCAAAAACCATAAATTCAATTTGTATATTTGCAACATTATTTAAAAATTTAAAAGAAGTCTTTGATTAATTTATAACTTTTTTAACTACAAATGAAAATTTTCGATTTCAATTGCAAATTTTATTCAGTTCAAATAGAATACTTTATAAGTAATGCCTAATTTATGCCTATTTTTTAGTATATATAAACAAAATTTTGTGTTAATTATAAAAAACTTATGCAGAGAATACATTAAACAGCACAAACTGACTTTAAAGTTTAATTGAAGTAGCTTAAAAGCATGAAAATTAATTAATTTAAAGTTTTTTATTTATTTTTATTTTATTTATTTATTTATTTAGCATACCATTGCCACAAGAACTAGTCTTATTAACAGCAAATGGAATAATAATGTTACAATAATGTTTCGAACAGATAAAAAATTAATGTTGGAATTTACACATCGTTATGAAAACAAAAAGGCACAATATAAAATATATATAATTTTAATTTACCATATTAAAAAGCTAGTAAAAAAAAATTTTTTTCATTAAAAAATAAAACTTTTAATTTATGCTAACAATTTAAACACAAAAAAAAAAAAAAAAAAAAAAAACAAATCAAATTTTATCAAAAAACAACATTAAAATGTTTAAAACTTAGTCAACCATAATGCTCAAAAATATAACGCTTAAAATTACTTGCATTGCTTGTTGTTTGAATCCTGTGAGGCAAGTGGTTCCAAAGATCTATACTGCTTATAAAAAAATGTTTTTTGGAGAGTTCACTCTGATGACGAATTGTAATAATTTTGTTTCCCCTCCTCGATATAAAAAAATTAAGTCGTTTGTATAAATAATCAGGTTGTTTTGTGTAAATTACTTTATGTAGAAATATAAGAGAACGGCATTTTAATAAGTTATCAAACGATAAGTTATATATCTGTTTTGAGTAACGTGAAATCCTGGCAAAGCGTTGAAGTCCAAATATATATCTGGCAATATTATTGTATGTTACATTTAGTTTTCGTTTGCTTAATGAATCTCAATTTGCGAAAAGTTCGCAACCATACATTAATGTGGGCAACAAATATGTTTTAGCCAGTAGCATACGTATTTTAAAAGGTGTATACGATTGTGTCATCCACAAATTTCGTAACATAGAAAACGTTTTTCCACATATCATATTAATATGATCAGACCAATCAAGACGTTTGTTAAATATAACTCCTAAATTTTTCGCTGTTTCAGATATTTCAATTCTTGTGTTCCCAATTTGAATCGGGGGTAATAAACTGGGAAAAAGTTTAGGATTTCCAATTACTATGGCCTTAGATTTTTTAGCGTTTAGACAAAGACCGTTATAAGACGCCCATTCTTGACAGGTCTTGGTTTAAATTTTGTATGCAGCTTAATACATTAATTGGATCACAACTAATGTAAACCTGAACGTCATCCGCATACATTTGGACCTCACAGTGTTTGATTTGAGATGGTAAATCATTTGAGTATATAGCATACAATAGGGGACCAAGAATTGAACCCTGTGGTACACCTCTCGTCACTGTAAAACTATTTGACATTTTGGCACCATGATAAACAGATTGAGATCTTTCATATAAATATGAAGATATTAATTGAACAGCTGCCGGTGAGAAATTACACATATATTTTAATTTAAGGCATTTTTTCCGAAACTCTCTTAAAACCAGTTCAGGTTATTAGAAAAGAGCATCCGATACGGGTTAGTTTTACCATATTTACAAATAATATGCGAGTTATATGAGAAGACTTTGAATGATTTGAATTACAATTTCTTCAGAGGTCTACAACAAAAACAAAATACATTGCCATGGAATTGGCTAAGACCACTGGGTCAACGATGGCAAAACGTGTTTTCACAGCTCTATCCAGTCTGAAATTACCAACGGCTCAAAAGTCTAACAACTGGTAAAGCATTTATTTTATAAAAATTATGATGCTTTGTTTAAAAAAGTTTGTAGTCAGAAGGTTCTGAGTTCGGTCCCGGTTTCAGGCATACACTTTTTTGTGATTTTTTTTTACTTTTAAATATTTGTTTAAAATAAAATATTTTTGTTTCTGGAAAAGCTCCCCAGCAAAAAATTTTCAAAAAGGTAAGCGGGTTTGTAATCAAGCATTTTGGGCAGAACGCATTCCTTACTAGATTACCTACTCGATTCTTTTAACAGGGCGTGAGACTAAAATAATTGATTCTTTAGAATTGATTATTTTTTTTACCGAAGAATCATTTACTTTATATTTTTAAGAACTACATACATTTTTTAATAAAGAAATAGTTTCATTGTAAAACTACAAAGTACTTACACAAAAAAAAAAGTAAATGGTTCCCTAGAAAAAATAAGAAGTACTTACATTTAAAAAAAAGAAGTAGTTCCATAAGTAAATTCAACTTTTACTCACACGTGATTCTCTTAGGTCACTCAAATATAACGGTCAAAACTCATACGGAAATAAAATCCTAAAAAGTGAAACATCAAATTGTTATGATAACATGGGTTTGTCATAATTTTGGAGCTATAAACCACGAAAATGTAAATTTTTCACAAAAAAGAACAATTAAAAATTGAAATTTAAAACAAAAATATGACTAACACACAATCACCCTCAAACATTTTCTTACACTCACTCACGATAACGTCAGTAATTTCTACTTTCACTCACAATTTTATGCTCAAGTGCGCTTCCCTAATTTATACCTAATCACAGTTTAACAAAATTTAGGCAACATGCAATTTCTGTTTTTAGTATTATTTTCCTGCAAGTAAAAATTTGTTTGAAAAAATATATGAGATAAATTCTTTAAAATTGTATAAATTCTTTTTTCAAAATTAGGAACTACTTCCAATAACGTCCTTTTATTAAGAAAAAGTATATGATTACTTCTTGAGTACAAAAAGTTATACATATAAGTTAATAACATTGTTATTTTCTTTTAAGTAAATAATTACTTTGTTATTGAGTTCATGCTTTCTGGTTTAAATTTAAAGAATTGATTACAATACTACTTGCTTTTTTGACTCTATTGTTGGAATGAGTTTGGTATTGCAGTTACTAAATTTGGCAATGAGATATGTAAGCAAGTGTGGGCATCACCTTCTTTTTGGAATGTGTAATTTTTTCCTGGGTCTTTTAGTACCAACTTTTGGCATGTTATTTCCAGCAAACCTTGTGTCAGTGCTAACATACGTGATCATCCAACTGTTACCCAGCAGTTATCATTCACTTACGTTTTAAACTATCATTTATTATATGTCTTGTTAGTTCAGTGGTTAGAGCTGTCGGTTGCCAATCTGGCTACCAGGGTTAAAATTCCGGCGGGACAAAATAATTATAAATAAACTTTTTTTATTTTATTTTTGGAAAAAACTATTTTTACACCACGTATTTCATGGTTTTACCAACATTTTGCCAACGTTGGAAATTTTGTTTCCCCAGTGCTTGTTCGATAATTTTTACACAGACTGACCTTTTGTCTAATGATCCCAGCAAAATCACACATTACCAAAGTTTTGCTGGGATGTTATCATTTAAAAGTTGGGAAAGCACTTGTTGTCACCACTTGCACCACTTATTAAAGTGCTTTGCCAGCTGTGGTTAGTTTGCCTTTTTCTGACTGGGTAGGTACTTATTGCACAGATTTTATGTGAAATTGGAAAAGAAAACTAATTTTGTTTTAGATCTTATAAAGAGAATGCAAGATATTTTAAAGACAAATTTTATTTAACTTTTACTTTAAATAAAATCAAAAAATCGCTTGAATAATGAAAACTTAAAATTGAAATATCCTGGGGTTTTGTTGTGTCATGTCAAAAGCTGAAATTTTAATTACAGTGTAAATAAAATTAATAAGTTTTTCCCACCATTGCGTATAAGCAATATTTAATTTGTCTGTTTAAAAAAAATATAACGTATACGCCATCGGCGACCTTGAAATAATTATATATTTATGTTAATTAAAGTCTAACATTACTAGGCCTTAAGGCATATTTTAAGTTCAACATGAGTTACAAATTTTAATAAAATTTTATAAATATAGCTTTTAGCATAGTTAATTTGGCTGTTGTTCTCATAACAAACTTAATTACATTTGTTGATGTAAAACTGTTAAAATATATATAGAAGCAAAACGATAATTTTTAAACATAAAAACTTGGAAATATGGAATGACAACGTAAAATAGCTGCAACTGTAAGGAAAATAATATCTGCTAAAAAGAAGAGAAATTTGGCACCACAGTTTATTTATCATACTTTATTTATCATAATGACAGCATAAATGACAACTAAACGAGTGTTTCTCTTAACGGCCCTTACTAGCATATACATTTAAATTCCTACACTTAGAATAATATGTAGGTAAAGTCCACTGCAAATGTAGTTGAAAACAAATGAAATTTCACTTAAAGAAAGGACGACTAACATTTCATTAAATTCTACTAACGTTGTCATTTGTTTTTTAATGTTCAAAAAATGACTAAAAATTGCAGTAAAAATGAACCACATAGTAGTAACAAATTAACACACAATTATTTTTTTTTATTTTTTTACATAACAAAGAATGACTGTAAAAAATGAATGTAAAATCATAAAGCAGTCATTTGATGTGGTTTGTTTTTTTTAAATGAACTACATGGTTAGTAAAAAATTTAATTTGTTCTACAAATGACTGACATTTAAATTAAAAATAAAGAAACTGTATTACAACCCAAACAACAACAAATTTTTAAAGCAGAGTTCCCTGAGTGTACCCATTAAATTTCGAGCTTTTTATTTCAACTTTCTACTCATTATCGTTATTTGCTAAAAAGATTATGTATCCCGTAAAACGAGGAACTAATGTTCATTTTAGTTTAGTTAAAATTTAACTGCAATAGCAACTTTAGTGACATCTACATTAGCAGTCAAAATATTTATATACACACAGAGAAATAAAGTGCCAACCGAATTGAAAAATGTATTTTAATGGTAACAACTTATTAATTCAGTTATTACAACGATATTTACATTAGATTTCTAAATATTTTGGGGTTTATAACTAAAATTCAGTTGAATTAACCGTACTTTGTTGTGAAAACTAATGCTTAGTTGTACCAACGGACTGATATTCGTAATAACCGAATTTGAGTCGTTGTAACCGAATTTCAGTTGGAAAGTAACTCAATTTTTCTCTGTGTGTATAAGCATGAGTTTTATATTTCATGACATTTTATAAAGCAACGTTTTAGTTTCCACTTTTATTTTCTTTTCTGCATTTAAACTATTCAAAGTTCAAATAAAGAAAGAAATATTTAAAAAACTACACATTTTTTTTTTTTCGTACTTCTCTTAAAGAGAATATGTACCAAGCAAAGTCGGCGGATCATACAGAGAATGTTAAATGTCTCAAATAAAGATTCTCAAACTTTTTAATAAAACATCCTTTTATTTATAAGGGTGCACTCTAATTAATTTCTGTTGAAATGTACCCAACTTATAGTAGGAAACTTAACTCCTACTATAATAATAGTTAAAATTACTCTATGTGTATGAACGAAAAAATATACACACAGTATGTGTAAGTTGGTACACATATAATGTGTACATTTACATTCAATGTGCTTAAAAATCAAATAAAATTATTTGTGAATTTACTGAAATCGTGCGTTAAAATGCTTGTTTGGATAGCGATTATACACTAACTTCTGCTGTAAATATTTGTAGTTTTTGTAATACAGTGTTTTTATTTTTAAATGAAAAAACAGCCATTTGTAGAATAAATTTTGACTACAATTGTAGTTCATTTAAAAAACAAACCACATCAAGTTACTGATTTTACATTCATTTTATACAATAGTTTTTTTATTAAAAAAATTAAGCAAATACAATTTTGTTTGTTTTTTACTGCTTATGTGCACACAGAGAAATAAAGTGTAACCGAATTGAAAAGTGGCAAATAGCTAAATTTTTCTGTGTGTGTGGTTAATTTTTACTACAATTGTGTTTAATTTTTTGAACAGTATAAAACAAATGACAATTTAAGTTTAATTTAATGACATGTAAGTCGTCATTTCATCGAGTGAAATTTCAGTTGTTTTTAAGTATATTTGCAGTGGTCTATACTTACATAATATTCTAAGAGTTCTCATTGAATGCCTACAACTTTATTTTAATAGCAGAAAAATGTTTTATTTTTAAAAAATTTATTAGTTTATTTTTAATATGCTTGTTTTTTTTTAAACCGCTTAAAATTAAAAGAAGTCAATACAAAAAAAAAAAAATAAATGCTAGAATTAAAAAAAAAAAAAAAACTGGTATGGAAAACAATGTCAAGATATTGGACTTCCCAAACTTCTAAAGTTTTTTCGAATTTTTAAACACAAAATTAATTCTTTGAATTGTTGGAATTCAAAGTAAATTGTGAAGTGTTTTCATATGTTCTGGTATATTTGATTCTTGCGTTTGATGTTCACCAGGCACTGATAATTCATAGGTTCGCCAACAGTCTTAGTCACTCAACTTTACCTGACCTCCACTATAAGGAAAAATAATGGATTGGTTTATAAAATGCAAATTCAGAAAAAAGTTTAATAAATGTAAAAATAATTACCGTCATATGGCAGCGTTCTTCTTATTACTTACTGTTGTGTTGGGACAGAATTTATGGTTCGTTATGTCTATCAATTGTAAGAGTAGATGATTAATTTTGATAACATCTTGTATCGTCCTTATATAGGTATTAGAGCTCCTCAGAAAAGTATACAATTTCTTCGTTTTTGTGATATCATCACTTTTTAAAATGCTTTTGCAACAATACATAAAATGGCGTTAGTATATTTTTTTAAATACCAACTCCTTCTACATGCGCTCGGCTGCCAAAAGCGCTGATTTAGGTCTCTTCTCCTTCAGAGTAAAAAGTGCTGTATTTGTATGAAATTTTAATTCGCCTTTCGATTCTACCTGGAAAGTTTATTTAAAAAAGAAAATTTTTTTCCCCGTTTAAGGAAATAGAGTGCAATATAATGTAAATTTACACACATTATGTTTAATATATTTTTCTAAGCACTTTTTACTATGATTAGACATAAATTGTGTAATTATAAATAAAAAATGTGTATACGAGAATTATATAGAATGTCGTTTTCGATTTTCTCATATATACATCCCTTTTTGTTCTGTAGTAAAAGGGACCCTAACTAGCCGTTTTTGGACACCGCGCGCTTTTGGAAGGAGTTAAAATTAAAAAAAAATAAAAAATTGTGCCATTGTTTATATTGATGATAAAACCGTAAAAAAGTGATGATATCCTAAAATCAAATTTTCTTCACAAACTAATAGGTATATATTTCTTATTTTTTTCAATTTATTTTACAACTTTATGTCATTTAAAAAAATTCATTTGACAAATTCCATATTGCACTGAAATATTTGGAAATTTAAACACATTATGTGCAATATTTTTTTAAAGTACTTTTAACTACGATTAGACAAAAAATGTGTAATTATAAATACAAATTGTGTATACAAGAATTTTACACATTTGATGCCTAAATTTCGGCATTTTGCTTAATGTTACATAAAGTTTTACATAGTTTATAGTAGTTAGGATTCATAAAGGTTTAAATATTATATCTACAATATTTGGGATTAAAGAAAAAAGTACGCTTTGTACTCATGTGCTCCTAGATATTTGCAACTTAAATCCGTTCACGTCCATTGATTTTAGTATGGGCCGCAAAAGTTGTATTGGTTTTTAAATTTTTTAAGAGTAGTTTTCAAACAAAATCTATACCGAAAAAGTGGTATAGATTTTTTTAATTCTTTCAAAAACAAATCCGGATTTTCTTATTAAGCTTCTATTGCATTCTTCGACAGGTTCACTTCCTGTTGTATGTATGAAAAATCCATATTTTTCAAAAATAAATTCCATTTTCGCGAAATCTTTAGCTGACAGACCATTTTTTATTGCAACATTGAAATGAGTACGTACAAATTTATGGAAAACCATATATAGAACAGTAATAACTATTCTTTACAAATTGTAGATTCTATTAAGTGATGCAAAATTATTAGCCCCATATACTCTATAATTCTTAAAAAAATGTTTGTGGAAAAATGTAAAATATTAAATTCACACCGTATTCGGACAACCTCGCAATAAAATTCTGGCTGGGCCATGCTAAAATGTAACTTCTTAAAAATAATCAAGTTTATTTTTTCATTTTTGTGGAGCTTTTACTTCGTGTCTGTTTAAGGCACATCATCGTACATACATCAAACTGCCAGCAATTTTAAACTTTTTTATTAACACTTTCTACGAATTCGATGCGTAAAGGGCCGCACATTTACAGGCCAAACAACAGAGAAAAATCGTAAACAAAATAACACCGTATAAATTTTGTGAAAGGCGTGGTAGAGAAGAATGAGCGTATTTTCTAAAAATCATAACTACATTGCAAATTTTAAATTTTTTTCTGATTCAGGCTGCACAGTTTCTGGTATTGAACCTTCGTCAGTGACTATGTTTTTTTTTTTTTTTTTTTTTTTTTTGAATAATGTATATTTGTTATGTTTTTATTTGTTCGATTGCGTCGATATGAAATTTTCTGTGCAATCACTAAGCGTGTTAGTGGCGTGGCGTCAGTGCAGATAGTGCGAAGCCCTCCAAGTGTAGTGCGTTTATATTATATGATCTGAAATCCTAATTTGTAAGATGAAACTATCGTTCCCTTAAGAATGAAAAGTTTTGAGTCTAACAAAGCCGACTTTTTAAGAATTTTTAAGTTTGAGCGTTAATAACTCCATCTCTGTCACTTCAATTACACTGACATTTTTCAAAAAGATTCTCAATTTAATCCTGAAAGCAAATCTCTTAGCCTTTTGCTTTAAAGTTAACAATTAAAGAAGTTATTGTAAAATTGAGTCAGTTTTATTAATATCAAAAATGTTTGAAAAATGCCCTTACAAAAAAGTTACATAAAAAATTCATAACGATTCGAAAGGTACACATTAGCTAACATGTTCGCTAAAATGAACCTATATCTAAATGCTCTATAAAAGCATATAACATTGATAGAAAATTAAAAAAAAAACCAATGAGAAGTTGTATTTAAATTAAAATTTATTTTAAATTTGTTCATTAAAACTTTTTATGTATCGCCTTAATCTGCCTAATGTAATGCAAACTTTTTCTATTGCGGTAACCAAACCATATTTTTTGTTGCTAAACATGTTTAGTAATTGCCCAAAATAATCAACAACATTTAAAATAATTCGTAAACCAAAACTTGGGAAAAAATGTCAAAAATTGCAAAAATATATCAAAGTTCCACTTTAGAGAACATGATGAAAACTTAATTTTTCAGATTTTTTATTAATTGTATTTTTTTTATAAATCAATTAGTTTTATCAACCCTCAAACCGGCCTAAGATTTTTTGTAATGAAATTTCCACCACTGGTGCGGCACTTAAAATAATCAATATATTCATCTAACTAAATAAGCTTCAGCAAATATTGATTAAACTAAAGGTTTTCCTAATACTACTTAATATAAGCTTTATGAAAAATTTTATAAAAATCCATCCATGCTTTTTAAAGTTGAGACAATATCCTTTACAGGCATCCGTTTGGAATCTTGTACGTCCTTGGGCCAAAAGTTTAAGCTTCAATCTTACTCTACGCTTATTATTAACAGCTCCTAGTCAACATAAATATGTTTTCAAAATTTTTCAAAATTTTGTTAATTTTAAAATATTTTTTATAAGTTTAACAAAATTTTAACTTTAACGCTTACTCGCTTCCAAACCGTGCCATGCACCCAAAAAGTTACTTTACAAAATATTTTGTAAATTTAATTTCTATCGAAATGGCTTAAATTATTACAAAACACTCATTTGGAGCACTTATGGCCAATTTAGAGGTTAGAGGGTTAAATCTGTGAATACAATTCTTACCGTTTACAAAAATCCGGCTAACAAGGAGAGCCTCCCAATTTTTCTCATATCTTAATGAATCTCCGACATTTAAAAAAAGAGCAAAAAGGGAACAGCAAAATTTTTAGCGGCTTGATCTCACTTTTAAGGGTTAAAATGTTATGTCAAAATTATTACTTTTTTGTATGTAGACATGTCTGATTTTAACGAAATTCAGAGTTATTTATACGTAGAATTGAAGTAATTGAAAAAACAAAAAATTTTATACAACTATTACCTGTGTAGCAACTTACGATTACCACTTATTTGAAATATTTATAATATAGGTGGAACAAGCCTTTCGGAAAAAGTGGCATAAAAGTCGGTGAATACGAATATCGGAAAAAGTTCTGACACCCCTCGATTATATAAAATGGGCATCAATATACATAATTCTTAGCTTAAGCTAAATATAAATCCTTAACAAAACGCCAGCTTTAAAGTCACTTAATACACATTATTTTGAATAACAAAAATACTTAAAAGTTATCGGACATGTTTCACATACCAGTTGTCGTGTTTTTTGAAACTCTTTTATTTGGTACACCAGTCGTCTAAAATTTCTTTGAAGAAATACGAAATAAACCGATAAGAACAAAAAAATTAGGTAAACTTTTACCCCAATTTTTAACCCCTAAATATGATAATATGTTCGAGTTTCCTTAAGATCGGAGATAACTCATTGGGAGACTATCCTTGTTAGAAAATTGTTTAGCGAAAAATACACTTTATGTTGCGTTTTTTTTTTTTGCAACGGCACAATAAAACCAGGAAAAACGTGGGCACACACGTCGAATTGTTTTTAAAATTTAAATTTATTTAATTTTTGTTCATTAAAACGTGTATAATTAGTTTTACTAAAATGGTGAATAAAATTCTTACCGTTTGCAAAAATCCGACTTGGAAAATTATTTCTTTACTTTTTGGGTTTACGAAAAATTACACTTTATGTTGCATTTTTGCAACGACACAATAAAATCATGTAAAACGTATTCATTCATATCAGTCGGATTTTTCAAGTCTGTAATTTTTACCAAAAAATTTCCTAAAGAAGATGAGATAATCTAGCATAATTTAACAATAAATGTGAGTCGATAAAGGAAGTTGAAAAATAAAATGTTAATTAAATCGTGTTTGCAAACAAAAAACTAAAGTTTAAACAAAAAAAAAAAAAAAAACTAATTATCTATCAATAATTTAATTATTAAAGTTGTTTTTTGTACCGATTTATTTAAGAATACTACAAAAAACTCTATATTTTTCAATTTCCTTCACCTTATCTTTATTGGCACCCAATGCGCATACAATGCATACAAATTTCTAATTTGCAGGAAATCGTGATCACGATCTCTTTACCCTATAAACTCTTGGTTCATATCGCAGCTTTTTTAGAACAGTAATAACGGATATTCAATTAATGAAAGCTGACAGTTTTACATATTCATATATATTCACGTTATGGAACATAACGCATTAGCGAATTTTCCCTTACTTTTTTAATATAAGTAATTTTTTTAAATATAATGAACATATTTTGATAAAACGTACTGTTTTAACCCTCTAAACGGCAAGCCCTCCTCCTGGCGGGGTATTTTAAATTGGCCATAAGTGCACAAAAATGAGTGAATTTAAGCTTTTTTGTTTAAAAATCAAATTCACAAAAACTGTGACATGGACACAACAAGTCCATGTCACAGTTTGGAAGCTAGAAAGCGTTAAAGTTAAATTTAAAAAAATAAATATTTGGACATGAACACAATTTCCAAAAATCTTGAAAACATATTTATATTGACGGGAAACTGTTGATACTAAACATAAAGTAGGATTGAAGCGTTTAAATATTTAAACTTTTAAAATTAGCTCTAATTTTGGTCCAAGAACATACAGTATTCCAACAGGATACCTGTAAAGGACATCGTCTTAACTTGAAAACCTACAGATTATTTTTTATGAAATTCGGCAGAAAGATTAAATTTAGTAGTAGTTGTAGCAAAACCTTTAAGTTTAAGTGCGTTTTCGCTTAAATTCGCGTTTTTTGAAATACGAAAATCACCATATCTACTAAAAAGACAAAAACGGTCATTTTTGGACTGTACACTCAGGGAACTTCTGCTTTAAAAATTTGTAGTTGTTTGGGTTGTAATACAGTTTCTTTATTTTTAATGTAAATGTCAGTCATTTGTAGAACAAATTTAATTTTTTACTAAAATTAAAAAAAAACAAACCACATCAAATTACTGTATTATGGTTTTACATTCATTTTTTACAGTAATTTTTTGTTATTTAAAAAAAATAAATGTTTGTTTATTTTTTACTAACATATGTAGTTAATTTTTACTACTATTGTTAGTAATTTTTTGAACAGTAAAAACAAATGATTTATGTTAGTTGAATTTAATGAAATGTTAGTCGTAATTTCTTCAAGTGAAATTTCATTTGTTTTTGACTACATTTCAGAGCTGTGACTGAATCATTCATTTTTGAATTAATTCGCGAATCATTCATGCACTGAATTAGTAAAATTTTGAATTAATTCTTTTCGCCAGAAAACGAATTGAATGAAATTTGAATCGATTCATATGCATTTGGCTGGAATGAATTGCAATTCATTTTAAATCAAATGAATTCTGTAAAATGAATTGCAATTCATTTTTAATTCAAATCAGTTAGGCGAAATGAATTGCAATTCATTTCCAATTCATTTGACTTGAACTGATTTTGAATTAAATCAAATGAATTAGAAAAATGAATTGCAATTCATTTTCAATTCATTTGTATTAAATTTATTTCGAATTAATTCAAATGAATTTTATGAAACTTTTCATCACATATAAGAAAATTTTATAAATATGATTAATAACACAGTGCAATATTTTTTCTAATTCATTTGAATTAATTCAAAATCAATTCAATACAAATGAATTGAAAATGAATTGCAATTCATTTTTCTAATTCATTTGAATTAATTCAAAATCAATTCAAGTCAAATGTATTGGAAATGAATTGCAATTAATTTCGCCAAACTCATTTGAATTGAAAATGAATTGCAATTCATTTTGCCGAATTAATTTGAATTGGAAATGAATTCCAATTTATTTTTACCAAACTCATTTGAATTAATTCAAATTTCATTCAATTCTTTTTTTATGTGAAAAGCATTATTCAAAATTCAATTCAAATTCGTAATGAATTGAAATCAAAAATGAATGATTCATTCACAGCTCTGCTACATTTTCAGTGGTCTTTAGCTACATAGTATTCTAAGTGTAGTAGAAAAACCTTTGAGTTTAATCAATATATGTTGCTTTTTCACTCAAATTCGAGATTTTTTTTAACGAAAATCACCATATCTACTAAAAACAAAAAAACGGTCATTTTTGGACCGTAGTTTTAACTTGGTAAAATGAATAGTTTATGCCTAAAGTTATTTAATTATATGAATTAGTTTTTGAGATTAGCTTTTAACCTATTTTGTTCCATATCGCCTAAAATAGTCAACAAAAAAAATATTGTCTATTTCTCGTGCCGAACAAATTGTATAAATTTTTCTGCAAAATAGCTCAGGCTGGGTAGAGGGTTAATAAAGTATTTTCGAATGCAGACTTTAGCTGCTGTGTATGGGATTTCGTTCCCAATGAGAATGACATGTTAAAAATATATTTAAGTATAAATATAAAAGATGACACTAGGGGAAAATTTTAAAATGATTTCTGCATGATTTTATATCAGTATGTTTGTAAGTAGTATACTACGCATATATGCGTAACTAAAGTTTAAATCCCACCAAGTAAGATGTGTAAATAGTTTTGAATATACAATACATTTTAAAATCAGTTTAGGAAATCTTTGTCGTTGCTTTTAAGGATAATACAATTTAATATTTAACGGTATATGAGGAACTAACTATAAGATCTTATGTTCTTAATAAAAAGGGAAAAACAGAGATTTATTTAAATTGATGTTTTAATATTAATAACATACATTTTTTGCAGCAAATTATAATTAATTTAATATGCATAACCCTCTTTTTTAGTGGTTATCCTTAATGGAATTGAGGTTAATAGGCCGCTAACAACATGATCATCATCATCATAAACCACATGTTTTAGCATAAATGTAATAGGGGTTATTAAAATAAAACTTCCTCTTGTTAAATTTTCATATAAAAGTTTTGACAATGAGGAATGCCTTGAACGTTATATATTATTCGAATGAGATGTTGACATGGGCCAATTAAAAGCAGTCACTTTTATGTATGACTAACATTTTACGAGAAATCCAGTAAGTATCCTTTGTCATCATCATCATAAACGTTGTGTGTTTCAAAATGTGCCTGCATGTACTTTTAAATATTTGTTCTTTAGGCCTTTTTTGTACCAAACTACATTTCATGGGGGCAAAGTATCTGATGTCGTGTAAATGTAAAGTGAGCCATGATGTCATGTCATAAATTTAACTACAGTGAGCGTCAAAAGAAAGTGTACACGTAAGTCTATTATGTTTAGAATTATATTTCAGCATGTTGTAATTATATTTAATTCAACATTTTATGCTAATTTAATAATATGATTCCTCTTGCTTCAATTTGTAAGAAAAAAACCAACAATAATCTTACAACAGCAAAAATTAGACAACAAAATCTAAAAATACTGCATATTTTAAGCGTCAAAAGAAAGTGTGCAGTTCAACCAACAAGTACACTAAGAAAATAAGTCTTTAATGGCTACGGCAAAATTTTGCTGTTATTACAGGAATTTTAACTATTTTGGAGCCTTGCGGTATTATTTTGCTAAATTTAGCAACACTTATCTGTTGGACTGTAGTGTAATTAAATTTGGAGAAAAAATTAGCAACCACTACTAAATTTTAGTAAAATAGTTTTAAAATGCAACCATTTTTGTTTTTTTTTTCTTTTACGTTGAACCAACACTCAGGGATGCCCCTACTAATGCATTGCATTGTGGTGATATAAGAAAATAAGTTATGGGGAGGAGGAAAGAGGGAGTAGTGTTTGTGGACATTTGACTTGAATTTTTCTAAATTGTAATTTGCAGGGAAGACTTCTGCAGGGAGATAATTCCACATACGGCTAGTGCGACTGAAAAACGAATTTTCTCTGTAATGCGTTGTGCGATTTGCCGGGCTATAGACAACAAACGGATGAGATCTACTTGACAAGCGGGTAGTACGAACAGAGACCCGGTCCCTCGGGATGAGTCGGCTTATCTCAGCAGAACACTTCCCATGGTAATATCTATAGAACAAAGTCACACAACCCACATTCCTACGATGCTCCAACGAGTCAATAGAGGTTGAAACCCTACTGTCGTTGATATAAAAAAAATTACTAAATTTTAATAAAATTAGTACAATGAAATTAGTAGGAACAATTAGTAAGCGCTACTAAATTTTAGTAAAATGTTTGTAACTTTCACTTTCAATAATTATTTATTTATTAAAACATGTTGTAAGTTTAGCAACACATATCTGCTAAATTGTAGTGCAATGAAATTGGTAGAAAAATGTTGCAGCCACTACTAAATTTTAGTAAAATTGTTGTAAAATGCGATTTAAACCCATTTTGCTAAAATCTGTTAAAAAAAATAATTAATTTTAATAAAATTAGTCCAATGAAATTAGTAACAGAAGAAGAATTTAGAAACTGCAATTTAAAGCCATTTTGCTTAAATCAGCAAAAAAAATTACTAAATTTTAATAATATTGGTACACTGAAATTAGTAGAAACAATTAGTAAACGAAACTAAATTTTAGTAAAAATTTTTGTGACTTTCACTTTCAGTAATTATTTATTCATTAAACACATGTTGTTAAAATTAACACTTCACTCAGAGAACTTCTGCTTTAAAAATATGTAGTTATTTGGGTTGTAATACAGTTTCTTTATTTTTAATGTAAATGTCAGTCATTTGTAGAACAAATTACATTTTTTACTAACCTTGTAGTTCATTTAAAAAAAAACAAACCACATCAAATAACTGTTTTATGATTTTACATTCATTTGTAGTTTTTTGTTATTTAAAATAATAAATGTTTGTTTATTTTTTACTAACATGTGGTTAATTTTTACAATTGTTAGTCATTTTTTGAACATGAAGAAACAAATGACAATGTTGATTGAATTTACTGAAATGTAAGTCGTCCTTTCTTTAAATGAAATTTCAATTATTTTTAACTACATTTGCAGTGGGGTTTACCTACATATTATTCTAAAGTGTGAAATACACTTAATTGTCGTTTTAATTTTGACCTAATTTTTCTGGAACATTGTTGTCTGTCTGTGTGATGTATGAATTATTGTTTGTTTCGTTTCATGATTTCTTTATTAAGGCCATGTGAAAAATATTAAAGTGCTGAAAGAAAAAACAATATTTAGCTATATCGTATACACATAAATATATTTTTTTATCATAAAACTTACATTATCTTTAGATGCATTTTAAACCGCGTAATTTTATGCATCTCTATAGATCGCGGTCGTCTTTACCAATTGACATGTTAGGTTTGCAAATTCCTTAACAAGCGCTTGTTGGTGTTTTTATATCAAAAACATACCACCAGTGGGTTTCTATCCACCTCTCTCAATCTGTCCTCTTTTTTAATTGTTCGTAAACTCGCACCAAGCAAATGAAAACATGTCGCAGAAATTTAAGAACAGAAGTTTAATTTAACTTTTATCATGTTTTTGAATAATAATTTAATAAAATGTTTATTTATTTAAAATGTTTACGATAAACTAAGCCAGATAAAATTAAAATACATAAAATAAAAAATATCCGAGTTTGGTATTTTGTTGCTGAGAGACGTGAGAAGTGTAGTCTCTGTATTTGTATATACTCTTTGATACCACTTTGAAAAAAATCAAGCACCATCTTACATTTATTATAGAAATGCTCACACACATTTACTCAAGCGCGACCATCGGTATTTTTAAAACACAGATTCTGTGATTCTCTTTATAATAAATATACATATATTGTTAGAGTATTTACGTATTTGGTAAGAGTAAACAATTGTACTTGGGTTGAAGATTTTATACAGACACAAATGTATGAGTGGGTCTGGCTAAATGTGAATGTTTTCTAGTGTGGGATTAAGTTTTCTGATTTTGATAACAGGTACACACATACATTAATGTATTATCAGCCTATTTTTATATGTTTGTATGGGTAGTATGTTTAGCTGATGGCATGCAAAATGAATGACATATTTAAAATTATTTCTAATAGGTTTTGAGTTCCCTCAGGAAAGATAATTAAAAATAATATATTTTTTTTTATTTCAAATGGAAAATCAAAATATGAATCGATGGCTTCCAAATTTACATGCACATTAGGAATTTCAATTGATAATTATTTAGAGACCTTTAAAAATGAATATGTGTAAAAGAATCCAAGTCATCTATTTAGAATAAAATAAACCCGTACAATAAGAAAGTTGATTTACTTTGAATAAAATTGTTTTAACAAAGATCATAAAACGTTTTTATGAAATTATTAAGAACTATAGAATACTTGCCTTCAATTTTTATGAAACTCTTCGTCGTATTTATTAAATCTTCTTAATATTGATTAATAATTGATGACAAACGATTTATGAACCATTTTCATCGATATGATGAAACTTTTCGCTGAGTGTTGATATACTTTATTGTTATGCAAATATAATCTACTTATAGTATATTTAGCCAATTTGGTTTATAAGCACTGCTCTTAATTATTCCGGACAAAACTTTTTAAAATACATATAAAATTTTTTTAAAAAAACCAAAACTATTTGCTAATTTTAGTCCTCGTTCTTGAAAAATCAATCAACAAAAATGAGTAAAAAATTCAGTAATTTGTAAAATGATTTACATTTACAGCAAAAATTGTACCTAAAAAATATATTGTACTAAAAATTAGTACAAAAGTAGTAAAGTGAAATTGAAAACCTTTTACAAATGTTTCTTCTAATTTGTTTGCCTGTGTGTATAATGAAGATTTTCTATAGAAAAAAATACGGCTATTTTTGCTGATTTGCTTTTGAAACTCATTCTAGAGAATATTTAATAATAACACTGTGCTAGTCGCAAATTTTAACAAGCTGGGCACCCTACTGGTAAAGATAATTCGAGTGCGCTGACTAAATAAAACATTGGTGATAGCCGTTTAAAAAAAAAAAAATAACTGTTTTTCTTTTTCCGCAAAATTTATCTAAATAAAAATATATCAATAAAAAAATTTCGCAAAACCATTTTTTTTTTCTGCAAATAAAACCTAAAATGTTATGTCATTTTCTGTATATTTAAGAGGGTTTAGAAAAATATTCACTAGAGTTAAGAAAAAAAAAATTCTTTCAAAAAAAAATTTGGAAAAAATATTTTTTCGTTAAAAAAAAAGTAGCCAACAATTTTAATTTACAAAGTTTGATTGGTTTAAATTAAAAAATTATAACAAAAGTATAAAAAATATATGATACTTTAGTATTGAAATTTTAAATCGCGAATATCATAAACTTCGAAAAGTTGCTAGCAACATTGAATTCAGAGTACTCAAATTAGCTTTACCAGAAGGGTGACCAGCTTGTTAAAAGAAAGTGTCAAATTAGAGCAAAGGGTTTGTATTCGGCACAAATCTTACTTTTTCGGTATAACCGAATTAATGTTCAAATATTAAAAATGAGGGAAAAAATTGGACGAAATTGATAAAGTTTTAACAAAAGCAATAAAAGAACAAGTAATTTAAAATTAATGAGAAGTTAAAAAATTTACAAAAGCGGTTCTAATCTGGTAGGAGATAGTTTACAAGGCAGGCTGAAATACCACCCATTGTATGAAATAGAACAAAAAATCCAATTGAAAATCGCTTTAAAAGATACAAATAATTATTTAAAAAGACTCAAGTGTCCCCGATGACGTTATTACAGTTTGGCGAGCGCTACTGCTGGCGGTGAACAACAAAAAATGAGTTCTGAGAAAAAAAAACGCACATAGCGCAAATCTAATTTAATTCCACTGCCAAGATAAATTCTGTAAAAACTGTTGTCCGATCAGATACAAATTAATTATAGAACACAATTCCTCATCCCAGTACAAAATGGATGTGGTGGGCGTGGTCAAATTCAAAAAAAAAATAAATCTATATATCGATGGCTTAATATAAAAAAGGCGTAACTCGATTTTTGTTACTTTACAGGAGAAGGAAAAAACTAAATAAAATCCGTAAAATCTTAGATACAAAAAAACTTTTAATGCAATTTTTAATAAAAAGAGTCAACACATTTTTTTTCATTTAAATTTTTATTTTTTTTTTTTTATTTTAATGAAGTTAACTAAGATAGGCCCTTTTTTCATTGATATTTTTGAAAAAAAAAATTAAGTTAGGGCTTTTTTAAAATGAGACATATTATAATAATTTAGGTTAAAATAATAAAAGGAAATAATTCATGAAATTGAAAGGATTAAATCAGAAGTGAACTGTAAAAAATTAGTTCTTATAAGACAAGCTATCATAAAAAAGATTGCAATCTGCAGGTAAAAACTTTTTCAAATCCTTTAGGTGGTCCCATTTCTTTTTTGTGATTGCTATTTTCTCCTTATAAAGTGAATCAGGTGAGATATCTTTAATCGCCGACTTCGATCGTCTGTTATGTCTTTTTTAAAATATATTGATCCGGATGGGTCATACGCCAAGGCTCGTAGCATATTTACAGTAAGATCACCAATACGTCTGCCTAAAATTTGAAATAGAAGTTTGAGTACACACATTTCTAGAACTTTTATAGTAAGCAATATTTTTACCAGGACGAATCGAAGAGTATCGTTTAGGGATGTTTTCAAAATTTAGAAAATAGTCGTAGGCCAAATGGTGAGCTTGTAGGGGTGCTGGAACTTTTCGTGCCTCCTTTATTAATTGCACAAACTGTGAGGTCAAATTTATTTGCTTATTTTTAATTTTTCTTTCAATAAGGGAATGGCTAGAGTCACATTCCATTTGCGTATGTCCACTTATTAAAAAATTTTTGTTCAATCGTTATTTGTGTTTCCATACTAAAAGCCAGCAATGCTTTAGACAGTATTACATTGCGGTTTTGGTAGAAGCAGCCGTCTGACTAAATAATTACGTGATGGATTTCTGGCGATCGAGTTTGGATCTTCCTCAAGTGTTCAATAATACATGTCGCAAAAACGGAAGCCACTAGACATCCATCTGTTTCATCCCAAACATAATTGTCTGATTCGTGTGTTAAAATATTGTATATTGTGAAATTATGTAGTTGTAGCTTCATTTTATAATATGCAGCACTCGTCTTTAGTTGAGGAATTAATTTTACCGCTTGCACATCCATACATATAGCTGCACATACTCCGGACTCACCATTTTTTATGTCATCATGCTTCACGCATTTTTTTTTATTTCTTCTCTATGTTTTTTATAGTCTTCATCTGACAAATTACTAGCTTCATGTGATACGCACATATCACACTGATCTCTCCTAGGTTTAAATATGGAATAGTTCGATTCCTTTAATAATTGCGCAAAATTAGGATAGGACAATTTTATGTTTCCATTTTCTTTTTTTGAATCACACTCTGCTACATAAAGCTGGTGAATTTCCTGATAGGTGGAAAAATCCGATTCAAAATATAATTTGTTGGTGTCCTTTCGGCAATAATGGGACTCCATTTTTGGCAACTCATCTAAAAAGTTTTGTAGAAATGTACGCCATTCTTCGTTGCGCTTTCCTGTGACAGATGACCGTTTGGCAGATTTGCGTAGATTTGAAGTCTTATCGGGACTTTCTTGCATACCATGTTTACTGGCCCCGCTAATCCAATTTCGAACCAACTTTTCTTTTATGCCTAGCGTTGAATAAAAAATAATACGGCACACTTGTAGTCTGATTGAATTATGTCTCAAAAATATTGAATTGTCTGCGTTCGTCTCGATTTTTCAGTGCAATTAATTTTTGTCTCAGAACTGCTTGCAAGACTGATGACATACATCCGTTTTTGCTCCCAAGTCATCTTCCAAAACAAATTAAAGATTTCTTTTCGATTGTGCTCTTCAAAAGATAAACAATTTCTAAGCGCACTTTTTTTACAAAATTGTGATATACATGCTTCACCTATTTCTCTAAGAGGCTTAAGAGACAGTTCTTTATTCGATGTTCCATCAACTTATTTCTCTGCTAAAGCGCACAACTACAGCTGCGCTGACAGATTTGCCTTGTATTACTGTGTCATGGTGAAAACTTTGACTTGACTTAGGGCTTTTTTAAAATCGTTATAAATCTGTTATTTGGAATTATATCCCCCTGAAATTTTGAGGCAAGGTACAGCTGACATTTGTCTACCAGAATAAACAAAAAACGCTATTTTGAAAAAAAATGAGTTACGCCTTTCTTATATTAAGCCATCGATATATAAAACAGGATGTGTGTATGTATGTACCGTATGGACTTCAAAACGGCTGGGCCGATTTTGATGAAATCTTCAGAATATTCAGGCGGGTGGCACTGTGAAGTCTGATTTTTGATTTTGGGTCTGTGGGCGGAGGGGCGTGGCAAAATCCAATTTTCATATTGTACCACCAATGACATATACATATATTTATTTTTTTGCTTTTTTTATTTTATTTTCATTCGTCTATTCAAAACAGCCCTAGACCAGATGCCGACAGATGATTATACGGTTATGATAAGAGCTCCCAAGACACCGGCTGGTGAGCATGAGCGGCGCTTCAATGCATCGGTGATAGGTGACGTCGCAGTTGTTATGGCATTTTTTTCAGCTATTCATTTTATATACTTCAGCAAATAAAGGCGATAGAAGGACAAAGAGTCGTTAGGCTTCCCATGAAATTACAAATTTTAAAATGAATTACTAATGTGAATTTATTTTTTTAATTATTTATTTGCGTAAAAAAAAATTCTTGATTTAAAGGATTAATTACAATTAAAATTTGAAGGCAAAACAACGTTTGCCGGGTCAGCTAGTAATTGATATAAACGTTTTTTACTCGGAACTCCTACTTGTATGTAATCCATTACTATATATAGTGCTTGGAGAATTTTTATCGTAAAAACGGAGACACCGGACACTTTAAATTTTTGTTTGATATTTTACTGGGTTTCCACTATTATTTTTCTACACATTTCGTGCAATGGATTGAACTTCAGCCTCACAAGTGTCTTTGGCCTAAAAGATTTGGTACGATTTCAAATATTGAAATTTTTTACTACACAAAAGATCCTTTATACTTCATATTCGAACTGTACACTTTCTTATATGCAGTATTTTTAGTTTTTGTTGTCTAATTTTTGTTATTGTAGAACTATTGTTGTAATTTTTTTAAACATTGAAAAATAATGTTATTAAAAAAACATAAAGTGTTGAAACAAATATAATTCCAAAAGACTGAAACATAATTCTATCCATTATAATATAACCTGAACACTTTCTTTTGACGCTCACTGTATTAATAATGTGCTCATGTGTGAGTTTGTTTAAGTACAAACATGCACAATTTTTTTTATCTATGTAGTATTTAAGTTGATGTTTGTGTGCCAACATCTACAGTTTGACAATTTAAACTTAAGTTGGCAGTTTATTTAGCCAACAAACAGGCTAAACCAAACAACTATTGCAACATTGTTAAATCACGCATAACAATACATGTACACATGTATAGTGTTATAACTTTTTGCATTTTTGGCAAATATCAAAAATTACATGGCATAGACGTGTAGACCTTGAAATAATATCAAGAACCATGATCTTACTTAAAAAAAGATCGAAACGCAGTGAAGGTTCGATAAACGCCCTGTTTTTATAAAGCGCACGGAATAACTCCGCCAGAGGAATACGTGTATTTTGTTTTTGTTACAATAACAAAATACACTTAGGAAATTATGTTGGTAAAGACGACAGCAATTGTAGTCAAAAATAAATGAAATTTCACTTAAAGAAAGGACGACTTACATTTCATTAAAATCAACTAACGTTGTCATTTGTTTTTTAATGTTCAAAAATGACTAACAATTGTAGTAAAAATGAACCACATGGTAGTAAAAAATAAACAAACATTTATTTATTTTTTTTTTTTGTATTATTTTTTTTTATTCAGAAAAAAATTTTTTACAAATAAAGATGTTGCCTCAGCGTCGCTAGGACATTATTGAGGCGAGTTGGCAAAAAGGTATATACTTTAAAAAACTTAGCTTACATTTTTATACAAAAAGAAAAAAAAATAAAAATAAAAAAAAGTTTGAAAAGAAAAGTTAACTTTTACAAATTCAATTAATTATTACAAAAGAAGCATTTCCAAATTTTGAAGTAAATATTCTTTTAGCTTTTTCTTAAAAAGAGATATTCTTTCAATACACTTTAAGTCATGAGGCAATCCATTGAACTCCGAACTACCCATATGTTCCACACGTTGCTTTGTTGTTTCCAGCCTACATCTTGCTATCCAAAGATTCGTATTGTTTCTTGTATTAAATACTGATTGATTTCGAGAAACATTTATGGTATGATGGCCTATATTGTGCAGAGCTTTAAAGACATGTATTAATAGTTGCATTTTATACAATCCATGTACAGGCAGCACTGTTTCAGCAACATTTTTATAAAGAGATAAAGTTGAATACATTTGAGGTACACTCAAAAAAACAAGTTTGTAAAGTTAGCAAAAAATTTTGCTGAGTCAGCAAAATTTTAGTCAGGAGGATGCTTGCAAAAAAGTTGCTAATGTCAGCAAAATCTTTTGCTGAAAATCAGCGAGCTGATTTTTAGCAACAAAATTTGTAGATTCAGCAAAAGTTTTGTTAACACTTAGTAGATTAGAAATACAAAAGCCTTGCTAAAAATTAATAAATTTTTGCTGAATTTTAGTAGACTGAAAAAAACGCAAAAAATTTGTAGAAAATTTGTAATTTAGTTAATTTATTTGCTGAAAATCATAAAACATATTTTTGTGATTCTTTTAAAAATAATTAACTATAATAACGAAATATAAAAATTTTCATTTTCCACATTGACGACATGAATTTATTTAATATCTGAAAATATATAGAAATAAATATATATAACATAACAAAAATTGTCTTTCAATTACTTACATCAATGGTTGTCTAAATGATGCTATCGTTTAAATGATGCTATCACAACTGCCGAAGATAATTATAGAAACGAAATGAAAAAATAAACAAAAACAAACGAAACGAAAAAAACAACCCTTTTTGCAATAAGAAAAAGGAACCATAAAAAAATCTACCTAAGATGTGTGTCTTTGTCTTTCAATTTACTCTGTCTGTGTGTCTTTGTCTTTCAATTTACTCTGTCTACATTTCATTTTCCTCTTCTCTACTACATCTTGACATGCCGCGACATCTACTTCATTCTGCGTATATCTTTCAATCTAGTTGTCGTCCACACTATTAATGTGCTTATCAGCACAATTTTTTTTTTACCAAAATTAATTAGGAAAACATTAGTATATTAGTAAAACATTAGTATAAAACAGTTAAGTGCTGAATAAGTATAACAAAAATTTTAGCTGAAAACACGATTTTAGCAAAAAATTTTGCTAAAAAATAGTATACCTGATTTACAAGACGTTTTACTAACTTTTCTACTAACTTATTTTTTTGAGTGTAGATTAAAAACAGTTTTTAGCGCTTTGTTTTTTTAAATAACAAAAAACAACTGTAAAAAATGAATGTAAAATCATAAGTCATTTGATGTGAGTTGTTTTTTTAAATGAACTACAAGGCTAGTTAAAAATTTTATTTGTTCTACAAATGACTTACATTTATATTAAAAATAATGAAACTGTATTACAACCCAAACAACTACATATTTTTAAAGCAGAAGTTTACTGAGTGTACTTGTATTCCTCTAGCGGAATTATTCCGTTCGCTTTATAAAAACTGTGCGTAAGAGTTTTTGAAATTTTTTTAAACAATGTAACATTTTACTTAAAATTACATAGTTTTTTGTTATGTACTTATACTTTTGCCAATAGAAATAATTTCCCGAAATTCCAACATACACATGCATGTTGCATTGTACTATTTATAATAAATTTTTATATAAAAAATGCTTTTAGAAATTGAAAACCTTCCGGTGCGGAAGGTTTTTGTTTCAAATTCATTTAAAAAAAAACAGTACGTATTATCAGTTCAATATTGTCCATAAGATGGTGCCATTTAAATTGTTCGCAACAAAAAAGTTATAACCCTAATGCACACACTAAATGAACTTTACTACACTATAGTAAACACCAAGTCAACAAAGCAAAGTCACTTTTCTAAATATTATAGAGTCATGTTCAAACAGTGTGGACAACTTGTTTTCAATACTACGAATAAGCGATTTTATTAAAAGTACCGCCGACTGAAAAAATTTATATAATTAGCCATATCAAATTTTATATAACTACCAGAGAAGACAAATTTGTCGTTTTTTTTTTTTTGATATTTTCTTATAATTTTTACTCATATTTGCTTATTTTGTCATATTTTTTATTTTTAAATTTTTTGCTTAAAGCACCCTTTTTCTTAAGATACTTGAGCTTTAAAATTGCCTTTTTAATTTTTCTTCGCTTGCTTTTTTCTCAAAAATTTTAGCTTTATCTTTTAAAAAGTATAGTTTTTTTTGTTAACGTTTTTATATTTTTGCTATTTTTTGCCTTTACCCAATATGTTTTCCAATACCTCGGGTTTTGGCATATTTTGTCTTCTCTGCTAATTACATAGGTCGACGAAATTTTGTATCAAGAACCATATAATACTTTTCCGATGCTTTTTAAAGTGCTGAATTCGAATCTGAGCTCAGAATTTAACATATGGACAAATTCGACAAACTCAGCAAAAAGACAATTTCGGAGAGCAATAAAGATTTTTTTATATTTGGAGGTCAAGAACTGTACTTTCATAATATTATGCCGGTACGAGCTATTTCAAAAAATACTATATGTGACCACAAATATACACGCAGAGAATAAATATACATAGAGAAATAAAACGCCAACCGAACTGAAAAATGTATTTTAATGGTAACAACTTATAAATTCAGTTAGTACAACCGAATTACCATTAGATTTCTAAATATTTCGGGTGTTTGCAACTATAATGCAGTTGAATTAGCCGAACTTTATTGTGAAAACTGATGTGCAGTTGTACCAACCGACTGATGTTCGTAATAACCGAATTTGAGTTGTAGAAACCGAATTTCAGTTGGCAAATATCTAAATTTTTCTCTACGTGTATGATTGAAAAATGATTGCCAACAAAAAATATTATTATATTATGAGGCTAGCAATCACAAACATGATTCTGAATGATCATATTATGATCACTGGAAACTATTTTATCATCATTTAGAATCATAGTATTATTATGGGAATTAAATTATGATTGTTACGTGTTTCAATCATAACATTATGCTCTTTTTTCTGCGTGTAGAAAACAAATGTAAGGTTAAAATATCTCCAAAACCTGACGTGCTGAGACAATTCTCAGTTCAGATTCATATTCAGTGTCAAAAAAGTTCGGAAAAGTATGGTCGGATACTTATTACTGACGGTTACTCCAATTTTGTCGGCCTGCGGTATCATAGAAGACAAAAGGTGACAAGTATTGGAGAAAAATAAAAATAGAAAAACTTCAAAAAATGTAAAAAAATTATAGTCTTAAAAAAAAGAAAAAAAAATTTTTAGAAAAAAGAATTTAAAGCTAAATTTTCGACACTTTAGGATAAATTATTTTCAATTGTTTTTTGTGTATGATATGAATACCCTTTTCTGTATATGTTTGCCGAGGTTAAAGTATGCTTAATCCATTTGCGTTAATTATTTATCTTTAACTGCGGAAAAATTATGGCGGTTTTAAGTTTCAAGCTAATTGAAAATATTAAAATTACTGTTTTTGCTTGGATTGAATTAAGTATTTTAAGTTTAGTTTAGTTTAGTTTATTTGGTTTTCCGTACAACAAGATTTAAAATCTTATAATTATAGTACAGAATTAGTATAGCGTATATTAACATTATGGATGAATTTAATAAAAAATACAAGTTTGTTATAATTTTTATTAAAAATAAAAATTATGTTTTTTTTCGACCTTTAATTGTGCAATGAAAATGAAAATTATTCAAGTTCGAGGCCATACTCTATATTTCTTCATTAGGATATTGTCCTAACAAATAAACTATAGAGTTTTTGTTTTCAAATTTATTATTTGACCCTTTCAGGAATGTGTTGATAGATCTATTTCGGGAATTTTCTAGGTTCCCATCATCAGAACACGTTTTGAAAGCGGTAACAATCCCATGCCAAACATCAAACATACATATGAACTAGTTTACTCACTACATGAGAACTAATATTATACATATGAGTTTGAAGTTAAAGATTATAACCATTGATCAAAAAATAAATTATATAAAAATATAAAAATAAAATAAAATAATTAAGGCTTACAATAAATTATACATATTTAAATGTTTATGTTTTTAATTATAAAATTGAAAAAGAGCTCTTTTGAATTGCAAAGCGTTGCCTATGATTTGTATGTTTGTAGGTAGACTGTTCCAGAGACTAATAGCATGGATATAAAATTGCCAATCAGAGACCAAAGTTCTTCGATTGAACGGTACTAAGTCTCTAATACGACTAGATTGAGTTGGAGTTATTCTATTAAACAAATATTCAGGTTCTTTTGTAAATATTATCTTATGTAGCAGTAATAATGATCTTATTTTTAGCAAATTATTAAGAATCACACCGTATAAACGTTTTCAAATACAGAGATGCGATCATATTTTCTCAAGTTAAAGACATATCTCAAAATATTGTTAAAGGTAACTGTAAGTTTTCGTGCGCTCATTGTGTCAGATTTGGCAAACAGTTCACATCCATATAGCAAGGTGGGAATAAGATATGTTTTGGCAAGTAATTCACGAATTTTCAATGGTGTACAATATTGGGTATTCCACAGTGTGCGTAACATCGAATATGTTCGTCCAGCAGCTGCATTTATATGATCAGACCAAGTTAGTGTATCATTAAAAATTACACCTAGATTCTTCGTAGAGTTTACTACATAAATTTTTCTACCATTGATATTGATCACAGGCTCAAAAGGTAAGTGCAGTGTTTTCTTTTTTACTATCAGGCATTTAGATTTAGAAGGGTTAAGACATAAACCATTTGCAGTTGCCCATGTGTGAATGCGTCCAAGATCCTCATTCAATTTAGTAACACAAGCATTCATGTCATTTTTTCCACTCCCTATACATATTTGCACGTCGTCGGCATAAATATGAGCCTTGCAGTGTAGTAACTGGTTTGTTATATCATTGACATAAATGGTAAATAGCAGTGGTCCAAGGATTGAGCCCTGAGGCACTCCTTTAGACACTGATAACGGACGAGATATTTTATTATTTGCAGATACGGATTGATATCGATTAGTGAGATAACTTTTTATAAGAAGAGTTGACGATGAAGAAAAGTTGAACATTTTACTCAGTTTCATACAAAGAGTATTATGGTCAACCGTATCAAACGCTTTGGAGTGGTCCAACAGTACAAGAAACGATACCTCACCACTATCAATACTTTTACGTATATCCTCTGATACATCGATCAGGGCAGTAACACAACTGGCCGATATTCGTTATTAGACTTGAGCGTTGGTATAATTTTTGCATACTTCCAGTTGTTGGGAAAATCACTTTTAGTTATTATTGTGTTAAAAATATATGTTACGTAAGGTAACAAGAATGGAATAGTTTCTTTAAAAAATATTGGGTGTATGTTGTCAAAACCAACTGCATTTGATTTTACAGCAAACCAGCTAGAAAGCACATCAGCTTCGCTTACACATTCAAAGAAAAACAAATTTTCCTGAATATTGGGGTAGTGGATTTGGTCATAGAAATTATTAGCATTAGGTACGTTTGGGAGGCTAATAAAGGATTCATTTAGCATATTTACATTAATTCCAGAAGTATCGCTTGACTTGGATTTTCCGACTCCAATATCACGTATAATTTTCTAAGTTTTTGTTGATCCTACAGCAGACGCAAAACGTTTAGAGTAGTAATCAGATTTAGCGCTTTTAATAGATTTGTTGACTTCTCTTCTCATACTACAATATTCTTGATGAAGTTCATTTGTCTTAAAACGTTTCCAACGTTTATATGCAAAATCTCTTCGCTCAATTAGGATTTTTATCTGAGCATTTAATGGTTTTTTCTTATAGTTCAGAGTTAAGGCAGAAAAATTTTTATTTTTTTTTAAATATTGGTCGCCATGTTGCATCCGCCATTTTGAATTTTAAAAATCCAACTTCAAAAACTCGTGTATAAAGAGTTTGAAGCGATTCTGTAAATTTTTTTAAAAAATTATCCGCCAAAATTAAAAAGTAAATATATTTTAATAGTTTTTAATGTAAACTAATGCATTAGTGCACAGGAGGAAGAAACAAAACCGATTTTTTTACCAGGTGAAGGCTCATTTTACTCAGGAAAATTCTAGTTTTCAGAATATTTATGTTTTAAAAGAAGTTAATAATACACTCAGTTGGACTTACAATCTACACTAGGTCACTTTAAAAGCGATTGCAATTTTTTATTGTAGCACCGTGTTAGATTAGATTAGACTAGAGTGGCACTATGCACCGCGACCGGAAGTTGGTATTTTCTGCTGCCAACGAATACACCCTATATGTTCAAGCTCCCTACGAAGCCAACTATGCTACCAGGTAAACAATTCCAAACGTCCGATGGCGTCACTATTCGACCACCAAATATACTTTCCATCTTGTACAATGGATACCTAAGGCCACAGTGTCCCGTGAGGTAACCCGTAACGGTCCTTAGTTCGCCCCTCGTCATAGACAAGAGTTTCCGCGACCTTTCCCCAGAGGGAGATATAAACAGCCTCGCCTGTCGCTGCCCAGGCCCTCCGACTCCCTCCATCTTCTGAGCCTCTCTCTGACATACTCATTGGGTACGCCACAGAAGGGTTCAGGGCCAACGAATTGTCGACGAGCTCCGCAGTTGGCCAAACAGTCAGCCCGTTCGTTGTCCTCATGCCCCTCATGGCCAGGAACCCAGCCCAGTGTCAAGGAGTTGTTAAGTCCGAGTAGCACCATGTTACAGGCAGCTCTGGAAAACAATCTTCCAACAGTTGTTTATTCGCGAATGTAGTCAAGGTCTTGAGTAATCTTTCGGGTTTCAAATTACCTAATTGTCTTTATTTGGTAACAAGTACTGGGTCGAACACTGTGTCAATAATGCGTTAAATACCGATCTAGATCAAAAACTATTTGATTTTATATTTGCCATATAATTTTTGTTTTTTTTTTTCATTTAATTTTTATGAGAAAAATACATTTTATTTAAAAAAAAGTTCCTTTTATTAAAATGGTACCTTTTATAATTAAGTACCATTAATTTAAAAGGTACGTTTTAATAAAAAAGTTTATTTTATTAAAAAAGTTTATTTTATTAAAAAAAAAAGTATCTCTTATAAAAAAAAAAACTTTTTGTTAAATGAAATTCATTTTATTTTCATAATCCTGATTTTAAACGTTTTTTTGCTTAAACCCTCTTAATTATCCTCTCTTTTTTACTACATTTCTCTTCACATTAACAGCAATTTAGTTTTGCAGCACATTGCATGTTTTTAAAATTTAAATGGTCTTAAACTATAGGAAATTTGTAGTATGATAATGAGTAGTTCCCTCAGTTAGAGGCAAAAGTTTGAGTTATTATAGTCGTGGTAACTACTAGGAAACATTATCACACATACATACATACATACCATGCATAAAGCCACACTTTTACATTGAATCAGTGTGTCATTAGCAGCTTTATTTCACTTTGATTTTGTTTTCTTTCGTACGATGTTCGTTTAATAGTTTTCAATGGAAAATGTGTCAAGTTGAGGGTTTGTTTTTTTTTTTTTTGTTTTGTTTTTGTTGTCTGAAAACTTAATGAGTTATTTTTTTCAATAAAAGTGGATAATGATAAAGTTTTATTTTATATTAAGTTTTATTTTTGAAGTATATACAAGTTTAGAAAAAATATATTAAGTAGTGACAATTACTGTTAATTGATAAGGGGTTTATTTAATTAACAATTTCCGTTTTAATTACAATAAAGTGAAAAGTTACTATACGTATGAGTAATATTTGTTAATATAAAATACATATTACGTATTCGTCAATTGGAAAAATTAACGGTTATGGAAAAAAACATCTGTTAAATTGTATAAATTTTGTAATGCATATTTTTTATTATATATGTATAAACAAAATGTTGTGTTAATTACACAAAATTTATGCAGAGAACATATTGAACAATACAAATTTACTTTAAAATTTAATTAAAATTGCTTAGAAGCATTAATATTAATTAACTAAAAGTAACATTTTTAATTTTTCACGAGCTTCCAACCTTCGTATATTTACAAAAACAAAGCAAATCAAACATATTAGCTAGGTTGATACCTAGTATTTCGATCTGGCTAAAGATCTCATCAGAACCAGAAGTTTTAGAAAAGATCTCGTCAGAACCAGAAGTTTTAGTTTTATAATAGGCAGACCTTTAACACAAAACCTATTAATCATTAATTTTGCTGCATTCTTGTATTCTTAGTGGGCGTTGTGGTGTAATGGTTAGAGCGTTGGACTGTTACACAGATTGTCCCGGGTTCGATTCCCGGTGACGACAACATAAATTTAGAAAAATAATATGTATGAGTTTTCTATCACTTATATGTATCGCTGCTCCCACCTTCGGTGTTCCCATAGCACTTAACCCCACCAAAGTAAAATAATGAATCAGGGCTATGAAACAAAAAAAGCTTCAATAAATTCGCCAACTCTACATCAGGTGGCGACCAACAACTGTTCTAAGACTTATCTACTCGCGCATTTACAGAATTGCCATGTTTGAAGCCCTTCATCTTTCACCACCTTTCATCTCTCCACTATCCCCTTTCCAAAGAAAGCAACACATTAATTAATAGGAAGAATTTCCTGAGTGTTGCTTCTCTTTAAAAAAAAAAAAAAAAAAAAAATCAAGCATGTTTTAACACATGTTTTCGAAACTCTCTTAAAACCAGGTCAGGGTTTGTGAAGATAGTGCTGGAATCGGCTTGTAAAAACTCGTGAAAAATAATAATTTTTTAAATCACTTCACAACAATTTTCAAATGTTTTACTTTTTAATTTTTTTGGAGATACGAAATTAAACATGTAAGGACCTGTCAATAGATAAAGTCTGCTTTAAATTAGCGGATGAAGAATTTTTTTTATTAATAAATAAACATTGCCCGGTTTTTTGTTTAACAAAAAACAAATTATCTTGAACTTCAATAATCTTGCTAACATAATAAATCGTAACGTCAACGTTTTCCTAACCCATATTTCAATGAGTAACAAATACAACGACAAATTTTGCTCGGGCTATAAAAATGTAATTCTAAAATTATTTCTATATTTTTTTAAACCTAAATTGTATATTTTACTAATAATTCCGTACACATGAATTTGAATTTAACAAGATAATCTGATAAATATTTTTATTTATAGAGCAATTCCATATGAAAGCGATCACCTTTTGGACGACCCCTCTCCGATTTTAAAATAAATAGTCTCAATCGATTGCCCAGCAAAAAATAATGTACCTACATATTTTTTTTTTTTTATAGTGACTGGTTTAGTGGTGGTGTTCACCACTGTCATGTGACAAAATTGAAGAATTCTTCATAAGGGACCTCATTGAAAGTTGTTTTAAAAAAAACTACTAAAGCGATCGCAACGAGTGATAGCTCGTTGGAAAGGTATTGAATCAGGCTTTAATTGAAAAATAAAATTTTCCTAATTTTTCTCAGAAATTTACCTTTTTTCCCATGAAAATTAAATTTTCCGATTTTCCACAGAAGCTCCTAAATTTTCCGGCTAATTTTATTTTTTTTGGATTCCTCATAATTTTTGCTTTAAGAATCAGCAATAAAAAAATGGGCCCCGACTCCTTGTTTGGACAGGAGAAGAGCATTTAAGAGACCACCTTGTTCTCATTGTTTTTATATTTTTTATAATTGAATTATTTTTAATTATTTAACAAGAAAAATTAGGAAAATTTTATTTTTCAATTAAAGCCTGATTCAATACCTTTCCAACGAGCTATCACTCGTTGCGATCGCTTTAGTAGTTTTTTTTTAAAACAACTTTCAGTGAGGTCCTTTATGAAGAATTCTTCAATTTTGTCAATTAAAGCCTGATTCAATACCTTTCCAACGAGCTATCACTCGTTGCGATCGCTTTAGTAGTTTTTTTTTAAAACAAATTTCAATGAGGTTCCTTACGAAGAATTCTTCAATTTTGTCACATGACAGTGGTGCACACCACCACTAAACCAGTCACTATAAAAAAAAAAAAAAAATATGTAGGTACATTATTTTTTGCTGGGCAATCGATTGAGACTATTTATTTTAAAATCGGAGAGGGGTCGTCCAAAAATTTGCCAATTTTGATCGTTTTCATATGGAATTGCTCTATATTTGATTTTTTTTTCCTTTGAAAGGTATTTTGTTGATGATGATGGTACCAATTCCACAATCAATTTATGTGTAAAATAAAAAAACAATCAAAATTTTAAAATAATAAAGGCTAGAAAATATATAAAGGGTCCGCCAAATAACTTTTTTTTTTGGAAAATGCTATAAAAAAAACTACTGAATATATTCTCAAATTTCTTTTTTTATTTGAAAGTACAATCCTTCCGGTTAATAATGGAAAATAATTTCATTCAAATGGCTGCCTCGGCTGGCCATGCAGTAGCCTACACGATCGGTCCAATTTTTAAGCACATTATCGATTGTGTGCAGCTGTATTTCCTCCTCTTCAATTTTTGTGAACAAAAATTCGTTCAACATGGCCCGATAACGATCGCCATTGACTGGACTAAAATCCTCACCAAACAGTGACTCGTTTTGGGTGTATCGGCACACATTCTGCAACATTACCATGATTTTCAAAGTAATATCGCAATAATTCCCAGCGTTGTTCAAGCGTATACACAACCATATTCGTTCAGCGGAAGGATAAAACTAATTATCTGTCAAATCAGACATGAGCTAAGTGTTACCATTCACGAAATAAGCACTAGTTGAAAAAAAACGTTAGATGGCGGACCCTTTATAAAAACTACACTTTTAGTAGAAAAGTAATCATACTTTCCTAAACAACTTTACCGTCAATATTTTTAGATATTTATCTTTTTATATTTTTAACCTACTTTTAAACACTTCTTTCAATATTTATTTAATCTTCTAAAAATATTTACTAAGAACCCATAAGTTTGAAAACATATTTAAATACAATTTAACACTGGCTAACATAGACTCAACTGCTGGTCATTATTGACGCAGTAGAAATTATTTACTGATGAAATTCTAATTTTAAGCCAATTACCATCCCTAATCATTAATAAAAAGTTCAATTTAACTTCGTGTTATTTCCATTTAATATAATTATTAGGATGTCCCTTAAAAAACTTTTAGTCGATTTTCGTTCAGTACAACCAAAGTTTTATTGGGAATGGTTCTAAATGACAGAAATCGATTTTTTTTTTTGGAAATGCTTAACCCGAGCAGAATTTCGGTCGGAAATGGCTAATTTTTGAAAAGATTGTTTTTCTGTTAAAAGTTCACAAAATTCGAGATATTGTAAAATTTAACACAGTACTTTTAAAAAGCTATATTTTTTACTGGATCAATATAAATATTTGATTTAAAAAAAATATTCAATTCTTGACTACAATCGGGAACATTGTGAACCAGATTTGCCAAATAATTATTTGAAAAAAAAATGAATTTTTTATCTTTTTTGAGAGAACCTTTTTTGAAAATTATTTAGAACTATAAAAAGCCTTATCTGTTATATCCTTGATTGTTATATTGATGAGAAAATATGAAGTATATATTTCTTTGATATAAATTAGTTCATCGATTGCATGCAATTTTTAAATAAATCTGACCGATCCGATCATAACATTTTCACATACACAAAGTCTAAAATAATTCAAAATGTATTTCGCTTTCATTGAAAACATAAATAATGGCTGGTTTTTATATAAATAAAAAACGCTAATTTATTGTGATTTTAATGTAATCAGATCTGGTGCCAGATATGATAAGATATGCCATTTGTGATATACTTTATGTCCAGACCTGAGCAGATCTAGTACAAGATATGTTCGTTTCTGAAGGGATCTGGGATATTGGATAATTTTTGGTCCCAGATATGATCAGATCTGCTCATATTGTATTATATCTGGTGCCAGATCGGTTAATTTCTAAAAATATTACATAATCCCTTTGTCCTTTCAAAGGCACCAAAATAAAAATATACTTACATTTTTATCACATATAAACTACAAAGAGGAACAGAAAACTTAAGGGGTTTTTGTGCCCCATTTTGGGTTCCTCAAAATTCATATTATCATTTGAAATAATATTTAAGAAAAGAAAATTTAAATTTTTTGAATTTCATTCAATTCTTTATTTATATAACATTTTCAGGTGCATTCATTTAACAAATTTTCTTAAAGAGTTAAGGATACATATTCCTTTTCTGCTTGGATATAAATAACAATAATATATTATACCTTTGACTTTACATAAAAAATTGTGTGATGGATCTACAAAACAACTATCATTGTTTATTAAATAAGCATTCTTAATAATATATGTTTTTATTTTACCTTCTTTATATTTTGCAAAAAACGGACTATTTTAACATTCCAAGTACAATTTATAGTCCTTACAAAACATTAATGAAATATTTGTGCGCCCCGGTAGGCTAGTTGGTAGCGTGCTGGCTTATCAGTACGGGGGTCGTGGGTTCGATTCCCACCAGAGGCACTGGTCTGTTTTCGCTACAACGCGCCGAAGGCCATAGTAGCTAGTGCTTGGTTAGGGTAATGGTATATAATTTGTAATTATATGATTATTAATTAATAAAATAAAAAATAACTTTTTAAGAAACTTTAAAATTTTTGATTTTTTTGAAATTTTTAGTATTCAGAATGAATCACCAGAAGCTAAATAAATCTAAAATCAGATTTGAAAACAGAAACTAAAACTACAATAACGTGACAAATTATATGAAAATCGGATAAGAATTTAATGTAAGACACTTTCGAAAAACAATTAACGATCACATTATACTCAACTGTGAGAGTCTATAACTCAAAAAGTACAAGTCAACTAAATCCAATTTTTTCACATGTTTCTTAATATGTCGTTTGTTACCAAAATCTATATAAATGTCGATGGACCCAAAATGGGGCACATCTTTTGACCAATCACTTCTTTTTAATTTGTATTGTGTTTGTTAATTTGACTGTTTTTTAAATTTTTAAAACCTTTCCGACTGTGAAACTCCATACAAATTTAAAATCGAAAATTTGAAAAAAACAAAAATATGTATTTTGGTGCTCAACATGAACGTAGTATTAGAAAAATTTGAAAAAAAATTTTTTATTTATTAATAATCATATAATTACAAATTATATCCTATTACCCTAACGGAGCACTAGCCACTATGGCTTTCGACGAGTTGTAGCGAAAACAGACCAGTGCCTCTGGTGGGAAAGGAACCCACAACCCCCGCACTGATAAGCCAGCACTCTGCCAACTAGCCTACCAGGGCGCACAAATATTTCATTAATGTTTTGTAAGGATTATAAATTGTTCTTGGAATGTTGAAATAGTCCGTTTTTTGCAAAATACAAAGAAGGGAAAATAAAAACATGTATTATTAAGAAAGCTTATTTAATTAACAATGATAGTTTTTGTTATAGATCCATCACACAATATTTTGTTCATACACTCAGGGAGCTTTTACTTTAAAAATATGTAGTTGTTTGGATTGTAATACAGTTTATTTATTTTTAATGTAAATGCCAGTCATTTGAAGAACAAATTACATTTTTTACTATCCTTGTAGTTCATTTGAAAAAACAAACCACATCAAATGACTGTTTTATGATTTTACATTAATTTTTTACAGTTGGTTTTTTTATTTAAAAAAATAAAAAAAAAAATAAATGCTTGTTTATTTTTTACTACCATGTTTTTCATTTTTACTGCAATTGTTAGTCATTTTAAAACCTTAAGAAGCAAATAACAATGTTAGTTGAATTTGCTGAAATGTAAGTCGTCCTTTCTTTAAGTGAAATTTCATTTGTTTTTAACTACATTTGCAGTGGTCTTTACCTACATAGTATTCTAAGTGTATTCAAATGCATGAACATAAATTGTAAGCACTTTAACAAATGACTTCGCAGAATTTAGATATGAACCCTGCATCCAGAGCCGAATTCCAGAAAAGTGAATCATTTAAAAATGTGAGTTTTTTTCACCATGTCTTTGTTATCCATTTATTTGTCCCAAGCTTTTGAATAAACGTATTAAAATAGGAGTTTTTTAACTATTTACCTAGATGTTTTTAAAAATTATTAAACTTATCTAATCTAAAAAGATCAGATCTAATTAGATCTCAAATTGGTCCCCATTTTTGAGATCTAATTAAATCTTATCATATATGCTATGAGACTTATTTAGATCTGGTAAAACATATCTGACTATATCTGGCCAGATCAGATCTTTTTTACTCGGGTTCGGGTGTTTTTTTTTTTAAATTTTTGAGCTTACTCTCGTTCCATTTAAATGCAAGTCATACATTTAAAAATTTGGCTTTTATCAAAGTCTGACGTAACGTTTTAATAAGACAAAATATTCCGTAATATCAGTTTATAGTGATTTACCAGAAGCACACTATTGGGACAGGCCATTAAAAAATAATATTAAGAATACAAATTTTTTATTTAAGAACACATTTGTTTTCCTCAATTTAGAAAAACAAAAGAATTTTGTTTTAATTTTCGATCTAGTACGATAACACGTAATCACATATTTTTTGGTGCATTAAATAATGTTTCAAAAATTTCACCCATAAAAAACTGTTCAAAATACCACAACTTCAAAAGGTCATAAAATTAAAACCAGAGCTAACTTTTCAAAACCCTTTAGGGTTTTGAATTAAAACCCTAAAAACCAGAGCTACTGATAGTCTATTTTTATTTCCCGTTGGTTTCGTTCGGGATACAATTGCTTGTTGCACTGTGTAATCGCCAAAATTTAAAGAATTGGTGATATTTGAAAAAAATCGCCCATAATTTTAAGAAAAAAACGCCAAAATTGAAAAAATTTCCAAAATTGAAAAAAAATCTTCCGAATTGGAAAACGACGACGTCTTTTTTAATTTTTTTGCCAATTTTTATTTTTTTTTATTTTAGTAATATTTTTAAATTTTGGGATTTTATTTAATTTTTGCGATTTTTCTTTCAATTTGTTCAATAAGCAAATTGCATCAAATATCCTGGAATGGAGTCACTCTACACACAAACACGAATTAGTATTTTTATCAATTTATATATTTTTTAAATTGTAACTGTGGAGATCAATATCAGAACACACACAACACAGCGAATAGAAAGAGAGCAGAACCAAAGTACATAACTAGTTTATTGGAAACAAGGCAGTCTTGTGTTAGTATTCAGCGTGTTAAGTTGTGTCCGTAATAAAATATACTTAAGCTGTTTTATTTGTGAATTTGCGAAGCGGTAGGTTGTTACAGTAACTATTATATGACAAAAATAGTAATCGACACACAGTGGGTTCGATGGTACCCAAAGTGACGATTAATTCATAGAAGCCGTAGTTTTAAAATATTATATATTTTTATTGATGAGTTATTATGAGCACATAAAACACAGCATTTGAGAAAAAAAGTTAAAAAAAAAAAACTTTTTAACCCGTTAAGCGCATTATTGTTTTTTTTGAAAAAAAGACCTTAGTTTACCATTTATGCTGTAACTTTGGAATGAAAAGCGATAAATTAATGAATGAAATTGGAAATTAAAGCATACTTAAAGTGCTACTAAAAAATACAAAGAGTAAATTTATTGTATGCATTTATATTAGTATAAATTTAATTTAAAATCCAATTTTTGTTTTTCACAAAATCTCATAAATGTACAAATTTATTTCAAAAAAGTCACAAAAGAGAATATTATAATTTTTTAGTAATGAATAGTCATAAATACATAAAAACACAAGTTTAAAAAAAAAAAAAATGGAAGAAAAAAAATTTTTTTAACCTGTTAGGCGTTTTTTGTTTTTTGGAAAAACATGATCCACAATTTTCGCTGCAACTTTGAAATCAAAATAAATTTAAAGAATAAGTTAATAATATGTATTCCTATTAGTATAAATTTGTATCCAGTTTTTGCTTTCACTAAATTCAGTAAATGTAAACATTAATCTGAAAAATAAAAAATTTAAAACTTTTTAGGGAATCTTTGTTTTCGTTTTAGCTTTTTAATAAAAAATATATTAGCATATTTGTATTATTCTGCATTTTCAAATACATCAAAAATATCCCAATTATCATACTTAGCAGAAACCTATTGAAAATATCTTCGTTGGACTTTTCCCGGCTGCATTTGCGAGCAAAATGCTCTCTATAATTTTTAAAATCGTGATTAGATTAAAATTTAATCACTTCAAATTTTAAAACAGCAAAAAACACCACTGAAAACCAAACATTAAAAACAAGCACAAAAATAACGGCAATAGAGATGGGCGCGTGAAACAGTTTATTCGCAAATATTATTATTTATAAATTACGATAGTCAGTTTAATTTCAAAAAATATTAAACGTCAAACACATTGGTAAAAAAAAGTTGATTGCCCAAAGTACGCGACTGAAAACAGTTATTATATAGGCGTGACTATCTCGGCACGGGCAAATTAGTATAAGATGTAAAACCATCACGTGAATTTGGTAAATTATTAGAAAGTCCTATTTTTTCGCTGGAATTGAGTGTTAATTTTTATTCTTTTCTGGTAAATTGGTTACCCCCGGGAACATAGGTGATCAAACGCCACTCACGCAGCCATCTCTATTAAATATCAATATATATTGACAATAATATCAACAACAACAAAAATAGCTAACATTGAGAGTAAGACAATAGTAACAACAAAAACACTGTGGGTATGGCAAATAAAGGAATTTTGAAAACAAGACTTTTTACATAAAATTATTAATATCTTAAAACGGGGAAACAAAAAGGCAAACTTTTTGTTTGTAATATCAAGTAGAAATCCCATACTTTTCAAAAAACACAACTTCAATGCCGGCACTTTACTACTTTGTTACTTCTGGTCCATCATATATGGAAAATACCCCGATTTTAGAGCTTTTTTTAAAAAAATATTACAAGTATTTCCACACATAAAATCATTTTTTGTACACTTAAATACCTGAAGTTGAAGGTTCCATTATAAAAGTTTAACTTTATTTATTTTAAATTTAAAAAATAAGCACTGCTTTTTATCAAATTTCAATTTTTTCACTTTTTAAGAAAACAGCAATAATTAGCTAACTTTGACAGCTCACTACGGATGAAGTAAATAACTTAGATGGTTCAAATTTTACCCAGTGATGTAGAATTTTATCTAGTTTTATTCGATACCAATAATTATGGCAAAAACTTAATTCTAAAATTTCAATTAAGCGCCACTTTGGACCCATTTCAACCCAATGTGCGACACCTCCCAATAAGACATTTTAATAAATCTTTAAAATTAATTTAAAAAACCACTTTTCAGCATTTTTTTTTATCAAATTCGTGGGGTTTTCTACCGAAATTCGGCACAAGTTAACGTTTTCCAAAAAAAAATCAATTCTTCCATTTCAAGGACACCCTATTATATATAAAAGGAAATAATTTGCTTATGTATATTTTTTTTATAGATTTCATTTTGAATACATTTGTCAATAATAAAATAATTTGATACCACATCCTTTCTATATTTTTATTTTTTTTCCATTTTTAAACACTCAATCTCAATTTAAAACACTTTAAAACAAATAAAGTATCCAACAAATGTAACATTAAACGTACGTACAATCAAAAAAAAACATTCAAATGTTGAGTGGAATAAAATCCCCAAAAGAACTTTATTAAAATATTTATGTACAACCAAACAGAATGTAAATGTAAAATTAAGTTAACAAAAACATGAACGAAAGGAAATGTAAATATATAAAATTTACTTGAAAATTTAATATAAATTTCATTTACATAATACTACGCTTATAAAATATTTAAATAACACGGCTCAAAAAGCCATGAAAATTTATGAAATTAATATTTTCATGTCATCATAAATAAATTTCATAAATTATGCTTCTAGTTAAGTTAAATGAAGTACATATTTTAACTTAAACAGAAATGCATAAATATTCCAAAAAAATCTTAGTAATAATAGGCTCTCATTACCAGTATCTAAATAATAAGCAGTCGTATTAGGGTTAACTTCATATAATTCGGCCTTAAAACTCATTCTTTTTGTACGACGAGGTCGTTTTTGTAAATAGCTCTTTATAACTGCTTCATGAAAAAAACGCACAAAATTTGTACACTCGCATTACAAAAATAAAATATATAAATAAGTGGTTATCAAAATAATTAATTAAAAAAAATATTTAGTTATTTAGTTATTTGTTAACCCTTAACCACACATGGCCAAAGATGTGTCTAAAATGTTACATTATTTTCAAAGCTCCAATTATGAATAAAAAATTAAGAAAATATTTAGAGACTATAAATATTAAGAAATATTTGGGCGCTTTTTTTTGAACCAAGCGTGAGTCCAGGGGGAGGGAAAATGGGACATTTCCTCCCCCAAAATTAAAAATTTCAGTACAAAAATGTGAAAAATGTTAAGTTTTCTTTGATCTTTTTTATTTAATTCTTCTTAGTTTAAACGTGCTTAAAATCATTTATCTATTAATTATTTATTTCCAATTATTAAAACAAGTTTTTTAAATTTTAATAATTGTGCCCTGAAGAAGTCACCCAATATGGAGACGAAATATTGGAAATAAATATTTAATAAATAAATGATCTTAAGCTCCTTTAAACTAAAAAGAATTAAAAAAAAATAGTCAAAAAAATTCTAACTTCCCCCAAACCATTTTCTTGGATCAGCGAATTCTTTAAACACATCATGAAAATTAAAAAAATAATAATATTAAAAGGAGCCCTCAATCCACTTAGTGTGTGAACCGATTTAATTTTGACGAATTTGGAGGAAAGTCAATATTTTTGTTAAAAAAAATTTAAAAAATATAATTTTGGAGTAAGAAACTAATTTTATATTGTAAATTGTTTAATTAGACCACGGTTACTTAGTTCCGAAATATTAAATATGTTGCGTTAACCCTTATTAACCGGAGGCCCAAATTTGTTTAAATTAACCAACTTAAAATTTTGTTGGTTCTTAACTAACATGGGGAGTCTCCTAGTAGATATTAATGAAATTTGAATAGGTGATAAAGACAAAAAAAAGTAAGTGACATGTAGTTTTTTCAGCGGCCCAGTCTCACGTTTAAGGATTAAAATAAGCAGCCAAAATTAATACATTTTTTTTATCGAATCATGCCTGAAACTTATGAATTTCCGAGAACGCAGTTTTGATGTACTCGAGAAAACAAAAATTTTGATACCAATATTGCCTGTGTAGTGAGTTAGGTTTGCCATTTATGTAAAATATTTCAAATATGATGAATTTCATATCAACACCGATATTCGATGAAGGAAATTTTGCATACAGCTACATTTTACCTATACAAACACAACCTCATATTTAGAAATTGTATTTTTGAAAATATGTGGGCGTGGCAAGGCATCGAACTTAATTAATTTATGTCATCATAAAATTGATTTCGAAAAATCGCTGAGTGGCACTTTTACGCAACCAGCCATGGAAAATCTGCATGTGATGGTATAGGTGGGACATTAAAAAGAGGCGCTCGGAATTATAGCATTGCAAATAAAAACCAAATTCAAACGGCGAAAGACCTTTATCATTGGGCTTCACAAACTTATAAGACCTCCATAGAAGTTGCTTATGCAGACGCTGCACAGTGGTTTCCCCCATAGGCCAAAAATCAAAAAAAGCAATGTTTTTTTTCTAAGCTTTATTGCACTTAATTTATTTATAACACTCAAAATTTTATGAATCTAACAAATTTTGTTGTTGTTTTTTGCGAGATTTCATGTTTGTGTCCGTTGAAAGTGAAGGCATGTTTATATTGCATATATTGTGGTTACATAGTCATAAAAGAAAACTTAAGTTTATCTAAAAGTTATTCGCGTTATTGTGGCAGAAGTTTTCAAAAACCCTACAAACATTAAATTTTAACTTATTTTCTACCAAATTAAATAACAAAAGCTGCAAAAATATGAGCCCATAAAAAAATCGCTGAAGAATACTTTTTTGACCTTTTTAAAACACACGTTTTTCAAAAACTTCCTTTTTACGTAGACTTTTAGTGATATGGCCCTCATCGGCCCACAACTTCTTATACATCAAATTGTAGGTTTTTTATCCCTCTTTAAATTAAAAAATATTGTGGCCGCGGGTTTTTGCATATTTTCGCATATGGGTGTGATTTACAAAGTCATCCGACGAAATCGTATTTTGTTTTGTACTATTTCTTTTTAAGAATATGAGTAAAGAAAATGAGTAAAATTAGAGCTAAAAAAATGGAAGACCAGTAAGAACGAAAAGTCATGTGTTTTGGAGAGAAAACAATTTATTCATCAACGATTTCGGGCCGAAATGAAACTTTTGGTAGATAGGCCAAAAGCTGGTGGTTGCGGAAAATTGAATGATGGCAACACAGCGCGGAGATTTTTTCAAAATGTAAACCTTTCATCAAAAATAACAGGAATCGATAAGGATATTTTGCAAAGTTGTGCCACAATTCTCCAAGCTATAAATTATGGATTTCAAATTGATGCCGAAAAGTTTGAGGAATATGCTGGAGAGACAGCAAGAAAACTTGTGAAGGAGTATCCCTGGTACTACCTCCCTCCATCGGTACACAAAATTCTTATCCATGGAGCTAAGGTAATCAAGCATGCATTAGTGTCAATAGGTGAATTATCGGAGGAAGCAGCTGAAGCGAAAAATAAGGATATAAAACAGTTAAGATTGCAACATAAACGAAAAATATCACGCATAGCTACAAATACAGATCTTTTAAATCGCCTCTTTTTTAATTCAGATCCATTTATTTTTGGAGCCCGAAACTTACCAACAAAGAAAAGAAGTAGTTTAAGTCAAGGAGTTTTAAATTTGCTTAATATTTGATATATATTACTACTATTTTACTTTATTACCTTATATTACTTAATAATACCCTATATTGCATTATTTAACTTTGTTTAACTTTTTAATTTAGTTCTTTTCAGTGTATATTTCGAATGAATTAAAATGAAATAAAAATTTACAAAAAACTTGTTTAAAACAACCAAATTTTCATAATAAAATACTTTATTTCAAAAATTTTTAAAACAGATCTATAAGCCAATTAACCCCTAAAAGATCAAATGGCTACTGTGGCTACAGTTGTAAATATTTTTTCCTAAAAATTTGCCAACTTTAAGTTCTTCGGGCATGAAATGAGCCCTAGCTTTTTTAGTTTTGGAGATATTGATTTTTGACCGCTTTTCCATATAAGGGAAACCACTGTGCGCTGACGACTATAACAAAACAAAAGAATAGCTATTTTCAAGGTATAAAAATGTTAAAACTATTACAGGAACTCAAAGCTTCCATTCTTTTATACCTTTAGATGAAACTTCACTAAAAGTTAGCAAATATTCCGAAAGTCAACAGTATGCGCAAAATTATATATTAAATCTAAAAAATGAAAATAAAAAAAAAATTTACCAAGGGTAAATCCATATTTTGGGGGTGTCTGAAAAATTTGATAATACACTCTGAAAAGAAACACTTTAAACTCACTTTAAATCCAGTACAAGGGACTTTAAAATTAAAAATTTTCATGTATGAAAACCAGCCGTATTGAAAAATATTTAAATTTAAAGTTTACACTTTAAAATGTAAATTATTAATGTTAGCACTTTGAATATTAAAGTGAAAACTTTACATTTTAATATGCGCATTTTCGAATACACTTTTGATTTTAAAGTTCACACTTTTAACCCAATTTAAAAATGTTTGTATTTAAATTAAAAGTTAACACATTCAATCTCAAATTAAAAGCGTGAGCTTTTATTTTAAGAGTGAACATTTCAATGCAATTTAAAAGTGTTCACTATAAACTTTAAAGGAAATAGATTATTTTAATTGTTTTTAATTCAGATTTTTTTTATTCAAACATATTTAAATTTATTTTATATTTATGAAATAACTTATTTATAACGCATTAATAAACTCATTAAATAAAATAAGAATTTAAAAACTTTAAAGGAAACTTTTTATTTTAATTGTTTTTAATTCACATTTTTTTTTATTCAAACATATTTAAATTTATATTTATTTTATATTTATGAAATAACTTATTTATAACTCATTAATAATTCATTAAATAAAATAATTTAATTTAAATTTAAAAAATAAATCATTATGTTATCATATCTTTTTTAATCTTGCATATGTCTTTCCATTGTTAATTTGATATAAATTCATAGGCAGGCTTGTGAAATGTGAAATGTTAATCAGTTTTAGGCAATTTTGTTTTATACCAGTCTCGTAAGATTGAAAATGTACATCAAATTTAATAATTTCAATAGGATAACATAGAACGTAAATAATTTAATTTTCGTAAATAAAAAGTTTGATTTTATAGATACAACAATTTATTTCATTCAGTAATGCTAAAAAATTATTTTGTTTATACTCGATTCCTTTATAATGTATTATAGTCGAAACATAAACAGATTGATAGTTAATATTTTCCAAGTTTAATATTAGAGGAAAATATTCTTCTTTTGTTAAGTCTTTTGTAATAAATGTGTCAGTGTTAAAACCATGCGGAAACCCATTTTTATACTTTTGTAAAAAATTTGAAAAACAAAAAGAACTTTTCATAGCCGCTGTATAAGCAGGATTTAATCGAGATGTTATATTATTAAAATATATTTTTGCATCTTTATGTTTTGCCTCGAAACGCATCGCCCAGACAAACAATGCTTAGGTTTCAGATCACCGTAAAGTTGAATATATAATTGATGATGTGTTTTAATTAAATTTTTCAACTTATCTAGATCGAAAGTAGAAAAACTAGAATCAAATAATAAATCTACTATTTCTATTAGCAACACCAATAGTTTCCAATGCTTCACATCCGGTGAAATTAAATCTCCTATCATAAGTGGAAGAAAATTTGTGAAGCACAAAACCTCACTAGCTGTCATTTTTAAGTTGTACGATTGAAGTCGGTCCATAAGGAGAGGCTGCGAAATATTTCCTATTTCAATATTTCCAAACTGAAAAAATTTTTTTCTGCTGTTAATAATGTCTAATGAAATAATTTTGTCATATACTAAACCCAAGATTATGTTGCAAATATCATATACGCAAATCCCTTCTAAAACATCATGCATAATGTCAAAGCAAATGTTATTTGTTACGTGAAAGCTTCTTAACTCATTAAAAATACAAACTGTTTTGACACCTTTGTCTTGAAATTTATTGTTAAATAAGTCATCTTCGTATTGAATCCGAGTTCTTAGCAGTTGTTCGTTTTCTGAAACATCAATTTTAATTTGATCTTTAGTAGTTGTACATGCTCGACAGAAACGCTTGGCATTAAAAGATTGCACAAAACCCAAAATACTATTTACACCCAAATTATCTCCCACTACAAGGCCTAAAACGAAATGTACTTTGAAAGTCTGATCAAATGATTGAATTAATATCCCTTCCTCCAATGATTTAAGCTCTTTAAGTAAATGGAAGAAGGACGTTCTGTTTCCACAACATTTCAAATATTTTGTAGATATAAAAGCAGCATTAAAAATAAAATCAAGTTTTGAGAGTATATATTGTGGCATAGTAGGAAAATTGTAATTACAACCGCAAATTGAGAATGTGTGACTACCAAGAGCGTTATTAATTTGAAAGTCATCAAAATATAAAACATAGGGTATTACCAGTTGAGAATCGAATTTTAATTTAATCAAATGAAATGAAAAGTTTGGCCATTACAAAAATTTGAAAAATTAGTGTCTGCTAAAAACTTTTCTGTATTTTCTAAAGTCATTTGTAAAACATTAGGTAACTCAAAAAGTGCTTTAAATTTAAATTTTAATGGCATTATTTGAATGCTAAGCATTTTACTATCGAGTGTAGGGTTTCCACGAACAACTGTGTCAGCTATTTCATTAAGAATTACAAAAGACTTTGGGCTTTCATATAAATTCATCGCCTTCAAAACTGTAATTATTCGATGTTCAGATTTTATTTCCATGAATGGATCATTACAAAAGTTAAGAATACAGTCAATATCGTTTTGTAGTAGGGTAAATAAGTTACTGTTTGAATTTGAAATTATATTTCTGATTGTAGCAGAAACTGTTCCTAGTAAATCTGATACCATGCTTTGTATATTTAAAACATCTTTTCTGGGCATGGTACTTTTTGAATATAGTTGCAGACATAAAGCTAAAGACTTATTTTTTAAATCTGCTATGGTTTGTTCTCTATTTAAATGAAATTGTGAAATTGTGTCTGGCATTGTTACTATGATAGGTTCATCTGATAAAATGGGTTCATCTAACTTAATTCCGGAGGATGTGGTGGGTAACTCTGCTGGTGTTTGTAAAGTGTAATTAATATTCTTATGTGTTAATAAATGTCGCTTTAGAGAACTAAAGTTTGAAAAAATTTGCTTACATTTATTTTGTTCACATTGAAGTATATCTCTATTTGACAATAAATGCATGTGTTTTAAATGTCTTATTAGCACATCAACATTATTAAATAACTGAAAACATCTGAAACATTTATACATTATGACAATCGAAAAATTTACAAAATTTAATTTTTTTCATTCATGTGTGTTAACAATGAAGTAAGATTTGAACTTTTTAAATCAGATTTTGAATCTAATTCATAAAAATACTTTTGGATAAACATCCATGGCATTTCGCAGATCTTAGGATATTTAAGATTAAACACGTGAAAGATTTTAAAGCATATGTCCAAACTTTCAATAAAAGAATTTAGTTTGTACAAAGTTTCATCAAAGTAAATATAAAAGGTTTTAAGATCGTCTACAAAGTCTCCTACCACAATAATAAACGGCTGTACAGTCAATTTATTATAATAGTATTTACCGATAAGTTCTTTTATTCGTCTTGAGTAATCGCTAATTCTTGTTAACTGCAATACGAAGCTTTCATTAGCATCTTTAATGGTGGCTTTCTTTTTTGTATTTCCATCTGCACTAAATCTTGCTGAAGGCAGCAGAACTGAATTGAGAAGAATTGTAAAAATGTAGTCTTGACAATCTGAAAAAAAAAATTATTAGTGTTATTTTATTAATTTAACAAAAAGCCCATAATTGTTACTCACCAATTTTTTTCGTCGTTTTTGCTTGGTTCAGAAGATCAATTGATTGCTGATTCCGTATGTTGACATCGTAGTAGTTCACTATCTTGGTTTTAAAATTATCCCACTTTGTTTTTAAAAGATTATCTTTTTGTGGACAAATCAAATTGAAATCTAGATTAATCTAAAAAAAATATAAAAATTTGTATATCCTTGAGTTTTGTGTTAAAGTTCTTTTTAAATACCAGAAATGGTGCTCTGGAGTCTTTTAAAATTGGCCACTCCTGCAAAAAATCAGAATTTGAGAGCTTTTCCAAATCCTTCTTCCGAAATGTAAATGTTTTTTGCCATTTGTCAATAACCTCATCCCAATTACTGGCATCTTTTTGAAGCGAAGTTTTTAAACATAACGACAGCGTTTCGTCAACTTCAAAATTTTCTTCCACTAATGGATCACGTACTTCACTCGAAAGAGATCTTTCCGCAGATGAACTACTCTTTCTAATCTTTGTCTTTAAGTTAAAATATTTGGAATAGAGCTTGCCTGATGGGTTTTTTTTTCTTTGACGAGGAATGTAGTAATAATCCTGAAAGAAATCAGTTTATAATATTTTTTTTTAATATATCGTTTTTAATAATACCTGGGACTCTTTTTGTTTGGGAAATAAATCAATTATTTCTTCCACAATACTAGCAAAGTGTTCCGGTCTGAGCTTTGACTTTGTTAACATGACATTTTCTAAAATTATTTTAATGAGGTCATCGCGTTGCTTATTCGTAAAACATGCCCTTTCCTCATAATATTGAATAAGTTGTTTTCCGGCTGAGTTATTCTTTAAAAATGTTGAAAGGGGCTGCAATGCAGTGTATCATTAAATTTAATACAAAACTTTTAACTGTATATTCTTACCTGTGATCCAAATGCGTTTCTTATTGAATTATTTGAAGAACAAGCTGAATTGTTTTGACGGTTTTTTTCTAGCCAACCAACAACCTTCGAAGTATGGCTCAACGTTTCGTCTTCTATTCCAAACTGAAAAAATAAGCTTGCTAAATTATAAACGTAGTAATATGGAAATGGGAATTGTATCTATGTATGTGAGTAACATCGCAAACAAGCTTTAAAATTAATATTATATTTACCTTTGACTTGCGCCAGAAAAACAACTTTTCTCTAAACTCCGCTCGAAGACCAATATTTCTTACTGCTTCCGCAATGTCTTCTTTTAACAAAAATTTTAAGCTTCGAAAAGTTATTCCAGCATCTAAGGAACATTAATAATATTGCATAAGTGTTAATATTGCCTAAGAATTTTTACTTACTTTTTAGGTCAAGAAAAAGTGTTTCCAGATCAAACTCCTTTAGCAGATTAAGGAGATCCGTATCTTCCTCAACACACGTGTACGTTAAATCATCCTGCTCATTAATTTGGATATCTCTGCCAAGAATTCGCAGCAAGTCACTTTCTTGTATAATTTTACCCTGACTGGTCATTCTTGTATATTCTTCACACTTCTAAATTCACTTTACTATAACGAAATCACACAAATGCCGCTAACGGTAAAATTTAAAGTCGAACTTTTAAAATAAACTTAAATACTTTCAAAATAAAAATTTTTACGTTGCGTTTTAAAGTGTTCACGTTTAGTTCCAACAAAGACACTTTGAGTTTAAAAGTTAACACTTTTAATACAAAATGTACACTTTCAATGTGAAAGTGAACACTTTTAATAATAAACTGACGCTTTATATATTAAAGTGAAAACTTTAAAATTAAAGTTAAAACTTTTTACTCAAAACTAAAACTTTCAATATTAAAGTGGACACTTTAAATTAGAAAGTGACACTTTGATTTATAAAGTGAACACTTTCAATCTAAACGTTAACACCTTTCTGCAAATTGATCACTTTACATTTTAAAGTTAACACTTTGAAAATAAACGTTTTAATTTTATTTTTTAAAGTTTAAAAATTTTAAATTAAATGTATTCACTTTTAATACAATTTTAAAAGTGATTATTTTATAAATAATATGTTTTACTTTAAAATATAAAGTTTGTCATTATAAAATAAAGTCAAAATTTTTAAATTTAAGAATTTTACATTAAAAACAAAAATTTTAACTTTTAAATTAAGAGTAAACACTTTAAAAACTTAAAATTAGCACTTTTACAAAATATATTTTTTCGTGCCCCCCATAAGAACCTATAGACTGAGGCACTTTAAATAAAATTTGAAAGTGTTCACATTTAATTTTAAAGCGCACTTTTTTTCTCAGTGTACGATTCTTGTTCTAATCCATTAGAATTACAAAAAAATCTGTATAACTTTCAAAGTATAGTTACTTTATTCTTTTTTGTCACACAATGATATCAAAATATAAGGAAGTTAACAAGAGATGCATTTACTTAAAAAAATTAAAAAAAAAAGAAAAAAGAACGCCATTTTAGTTTTTAGATATGTTGTATATATTAAATAGACCCTTCTAAAAATTTTTTTTTTTTGGAAAAAAACACTTGGCCTTTGAAGTGTTTTCCCAGTTTAAAGTTTTATTTTTGGCAAAAAAAATTTTCAGTGTTATATAAAATTTACAGTGTATGTTTTCGAAAGCTAATTGAAATACCTTTCTAATGGTACCAAAATCTTTGAAATCGGTTCAGCCATTCCGTAGTAATCTCAGATTGAAAGTACATGTTATCGCGATTTTTTAAACCACGCCACGCCCACATATTTTCAAAAATGCAATTTCTAAATATCAGGTTGTGTTTGTATAGGTAAAATGTAGCTGTATGCAAAATTTTATCAAATTCTGAGGGGGTCGGGTTCAAAATGTGCCTTTTTTTACAGGTTTTGATATGAAATTCATCATATAGGTAAAAAGCTCTTCGGAAAAAGTCGCATAAAAGCCAAACAATTACGAATGTCGAAAAAAAGATCAGACACCCTCCCCGATTAAATATAATAGGCATTAATATACATATTTTTTAGCCTAATTCAAACATACTTCTTCAACAAACCACCAGTTTCGATATCACTTAAAACACATTTTTTTGAATAACAAAAATACTTGAAAGTTATCGGATATATTTCGTATGTCAGTTAATGCGTCTTCAAAAGCTCTTTCAGTTGGTACCCCAGGTGCCTAAAATGTCTCTGAAATAATTTAAATTAAGCCAGAAAACAGAAAAATGGGGCCGTTTTTTACCCCTCTTTTTAACCCCTAAACATGAGATTGGGTTGCTAGTTTGTTCTTGCTTTATCACATATCCAAATTGCATTGTGATCGGAGAGAACCCATCGGGAGACTTATTGTAAGTTAAATTTTCAATGTAACAAAATGTAATAAAAAATTTAAGTCGAATATCAATTAAAATATGTTAATGTAATTACAAAATGATTACATTTTTATGCAAAAACTGAATATCACATGTGTATAGTGCATGCCATATACCACGTTGGATGAGTATTCAAAAAACCTTTTATATGATGTTGTGCATTACTTGTATATTGTAATGGAAAAAAGTTGAAAAATCGGCAAACACCAAAAAAAATTTTTTTTTTTAAAACGGTCCAGCTCATGAACGGTAGCCGCTAGACCCAAAATATTTTTGGAATCGTCATAAAACAAACTGAGGCACATTTTCATAGGGGCAGTTTTTTACTTTTTTTTCTGTGAGTCGCTCTAATGAATATATATGAAAATATTACCTCAATTTTCGTTAATACACACACATAAACATATATGATCCCTCATATGAACATATATGAATCCTATATGCACCCATATGAATAATTTATGGATGCATGTGGACATGTATGGATCATGTGTATTCATATGTGGATCCATATGTAGAGTTTTAAGAGGACAGGTGAGTTTTAAAATTTTAGGCTACTTTTTAAATTTTGGCTGTTTTTCAGATATTGACAATTTTTTTTATCATAAGCAATTTTAAGCTTTTTTTAACTTTTGTGATTTTTTTTTTTTTAATTTTTGACGCTTTTTAATATTAAGGGAATGTTTATTTATGTAGCCTGTTCTTAAAATGGACCTTCTGTTTTTTTTCCCCTGTTATTTCATGAATATGTCAAAACTGTATTCAAGTTTAAATCCGCTATATCAATTTTAAAAAATTTTCGTCGTTACTACACACTTTTTACGTATTTTTTTGTGTCGTTGCAAAAAAAAAAAAAGAAAGTATGCTTTTTTATTAACATAAAAAGTGAGTAACAAGAAAGTTTTACACAATTTTCCAAGTCATATGTTTGCAAACGGTAGGAATTTCATTCAGAATTGTAATAAAACTAAATGATTTTATAAAAAAAATAAAATAAATAAAAAAAAAAGTGACGAATTTAATTTTCATAATGTTCGCTAAAATTAACCAGTGGCATCTAAATGTTACCAAATGGTGAAAATGGATAAAAAATTTTGGATTTTACACCAAACCCTAGAGCATCATTGTAGCACTTTATCTAAAACTTACATGGTGAAATTTTAAGCCAAATCGGATAGCTAGAATTACTCGAACGTAAATGTTACGTGACGGGTCAGCTGCTCCAACTTATGAAGAGAGAAACACATAGTACTGAGAACTCGACGTAAACGAGTTGTAACGTGACGGGCAATTCTGTATTTTGTATTTTTTAATAGAAACATTAACGCTCTTCTAATCCGAGGATCTTAATTACATATTTTCTCAAAATAATTTTAAATACAATATGCTAAAAAACACATAATGTTTAAGTAAATAAGGCCTTTTCAATAGAAACACTTGTCAGTTTTTTTTTTTTTATTTATGTTCTTATACATTTTATGTATGTATCCAGAGTTGGGAATGTTTAGTTACTTTAAACTGCTCATAACTAATATTTTACGACAACTACTTAATGAAATTTTAAAAAAAATAGGCTTATAAAAAAAATCCCTATACATTTTACAAGGTGGCGCAAAAATAACCTTCCGATGTTGTTTGGTTGTAATTTAAAAAAAAAAAAATTAAAAACTTTGATTCTTCTTGTGGATTATTTTTATTTGGTATTTTAATTTTTTTTTACATCAAGTCGAGAATATGATGTCATGTAAATGGCCGCCGCCACAGTTGATTTTCATTTGAGCTCTTTTTATGGCATTTTCCATCACTTTGGCCAAAACTTCCGGCGATAGGTCCTCACATTCTTGACGGATATTGTCTTTAAGAGCTGCAAGAGTCTGAGGCTTGTTGACATAAACCCGCGACTTCAAAAAGCCCCACAAAAAGAAGTCTGGAGCGGTCAAATCAGGCGATCTTGCTGGCCAGTGCAAATCGCCAAAACGGGAGATTAGACGCCCGGGAAATGCATCCTTCAGCATATCGGTTGTGGCACGTGCAGTGTGTGCCGTTGCACCGTCCTGTTGGTGTAATGGCTCTTTGTGGGTTACACGCGGATTTTCAGTGCCCCAGAAGCGTAAATTTTGCTTATTTACGTACCCGCTAAGATGGAAATGGGCCTCATCACTCATGATTATTTTTGATGAAAAATCATCTTCCTCTTGGTGGTGATTAAGGATGGCTTGAGCGTATCTTACACGCAATTGGCGGTCAGCAGCTAACAGCTGATGCACCGTCTAGACTTTGTACGAAAACATCTTCAAATCTTGTACCAAAATTCGCTGTAAAGACCGTCGACTGATACCCATTTGCGTGGCACGTCGTCTGGTCGATGTCGACGGCGCTTCCATGACATCCTCGGCTACAGCAGCAATATTCTCTGCAGAACGGCTACTCCGGGGTCTGCCACGCCTGGCAGCATCTCGTGTTGTGCCAGTCTCTTCGAGGCGAGCGGGTAAACGTCGCAGTGTTTCACCAGTAGGCGTTGGACGGCCAGGAAATCTGCGACGAAATTTACGTTGTGCCAAAGTCACCGACCGATTATTGGTCAAATAAATAGTCACCAATATTCCGCGTTCTGGAGCAGTGTAGCGTAACATTGTTCATTAACGTGTATTTCGCATGTGTTTACTACACAAATGTCAAAACAGAACTGACATTAGGGGCCAATCGCAAAATTTATAGCATTTTCTGATAGGAGGATTACTTTTGCGTCACCTTGTATTGCAACCCAAATAAATGTATATTAATGTGGGTCGAAACACAACAATTTTTTAGTTGCCCCCTAAAAGATAACTTCGACATTGTTTATGAGGATTTCCAATAATTTTTTATTTTTTTCTTTTTTTTGCAACAACCGTTAGTGAGCTGAACCGCATTGAAAATAGGATACCTCTGGAGGACAAAAAAAAAAAAAATATTTGCTATTAGTAGCAATGCGTTAAAGTTTGAGCCTGATAATTTCGAATAGCGGAAATCGACATATTTTTTTATTTAAAAGCATTAAACATATGTTATTAGGATTGTAGTTATATCTTAGTAAGCCTAATTTTTGCAATGTCCCGTTAGCTACTAACTGGGACTTTAACTGACACATTTGTTGTTGTTTCCCATAAACATTTTCAGTTTAACTCTTTGTTAAATTTTAACAGGACATTAAGTAATCGGGCCCAAGAGGAATAATTAATGTTTAAACCTACCAATTTTTTGTATTAATTTTTAAGATCCACTCTAAACCTATTTTGGCACATATCACGTAAAGTAGTCAACGAAAAAAAAGCTTGTTGAAAAACGGGCACAATGGATATGCCAGACTGCCCAGTTTCGTCCCCTCCAAGGACTCGTCAGTGGTTAATTTATGTGTTAATTGAGCAAAGTATTTTATATTTTTAAATTGCTCTATGTGAAAAACTTTTTACTTTGTGTTGTGGTGAGTTTCAAACCCACAGCCATACAACAGTCTATGACTCTTTGCATCACCTTCTAGCGAGAGGTGATGCTAAATTATCCTGTATTTCATAACATCCAGTATTTTATAACATTTTCTTTTTAAAATGCCCTTGCATTCCCGTAAAATAAAACTCAGATTTCCTGAGGCATGTTTCTTTAAAAATCTCAGGGTGCTTTGAATTATCCTTAACAAACACGTTAAAAACCAATGCAGTCAACTTTACTTGACATTGAACAAAAAACTGAAATTCTTTGTGTATTTATTAAGAAAAAACCAAAGAAAATGTTTTCAACGATTAATCGCCAAGTTTTCTATTAACCGACCCGAGTAACCGGTTAATGCATTTAGCGATTTTTCGAATAATGCCTTAACCGGTTAACCGCCTAGGTCGAATAATTCTCAACACTAATCTCAACACTAATCTCAACTCATATCGTACATCCAAATTTCACTCAAATTTTTGGGCAACCCATTGGCAGACCTTCTTTAAACTTTTATTTTTCAATAGAATTTTTTTCTTTAAATTCCTCCATATGCAATTTCCCTTAAAAAACTAACATAAGCTAAATGTCAATGTCAATTTCATAAATCTGACATATGATACTGACAAGAAGTTTGAAATTGAATAAAAAGTAACGACATACAGTATCGTTCAACTTTTTTTATTATAAGCATAAATATATTTCAATTTATAACATGCGATTAATAGAAAATTGCAGATATCATTGGTTTTAAATTGACTGCTATTAAGATATAATTTTGCAATTTCAAATATTTACATCTACAATGTCAATTATGTTCCCCTTTATTTTGAAGCCAATTTAGCGCAAATATTTTTAATTGTTAACAAAATATATCAATTATGAGTATCCTATTTATGAATATCGATTTATAGTAATAATAGCAAAAAAATTTTAACTTTCAATGACTTCTTTATATAATAAATAATAATTTATTAAATAGAAACTCTGTATGAGAAAAACCATATATATACTAGCTTAGATTTTCGTAATATCGTCAGCTTATTATTGCTTTGACCCATATGCCAAAAAGTCGTTAACGAGAAAAACTACAAAGATTTTATAATTATTGCATGAAAAGTTGACAAGTAAATCAACACTATATATCTCACTTATTATAAGACATATGGGGAAACGGGTTTTGGAATCTGAAAGAGGATGCATATTTACTTTATTATAATCCATTATATATACTCAATTTTTTCAAAAATTTCGGTTGTCCAAACCAATAATAAGATGACGTTATGATTTTTTTCCATAAAAAGGACATGATGATACACAACTTTTGCTCTAGTCTAAATATTTTCAATACAACATATTTTTGAGTTTTCATGATGTGAACAGGATGACAGCCAATGTTGCAAAAACATACAATGAATTGCATACAATATGTATGAAGTTGGGTTTTTTATGGTTTGAAGCAATCATAAAACTTTTAATGAACCATGGTTTGTTATGAATCCCATTGTGTGTATCAGTAGTTTTATTATGTATGTTTGTGTGTGTGTGTGTGTGGTTAAGAGTCAACTATAGTTGTGTGTGTCCCTATGGTCTCAATTTCAAAACATTTAAAAAGTTTAAATTGTAATGTCTGTGTATTAAAGCACCCATAAAGTATATGGAGTGTGCAAAGGTTTTATTTTTACCGTTCCCCGAGCATTTTCTACTAAATAATTTCTACTCCGCGCTACTTCCGTGCAAAACATTTTTCTCTAAGATGCAAACAGGCCAGTCAGAATCTATTTTTACCCCAAATAATGTACTAAAATTTGTTTAAATATTTTGTGGGCTATAACTCTTAAACCAGTGGTTTTAGAGAAAAATGCTATATAAGCATTTTTGTACAAAATAAAATTAAATTGTTCTCATACGAAGTTTTGCTTACCAGTGATGCGTCATGATGTTGTAAGCGGTGAAAATCAAAATTTGTGTAATTTTTTCCATCTCCTGTAGATTAATTTATAAATTTATTTCAGTTTAGGTTTCACCAAATTGTATAATATATCAAGAAGTTTGAATAATCCAATAACATTTGGAAAATATAATGTTTTTTCCATGGCAGACTTACCAAAATACAAATTTCAAATTCCAATTTATTATATTTTGGGCACATCAAATGTAGTTTTCTAGATATATGAAGCAATGAAATATTCGTTCGGACATTAGACTTTACTACACACAAAAAAATATAATTCATAATTTTTTATGAAAAAGTTCATATTTTTAAAGGTTCATACTATTTATGAAATTTACTTACTATTTGTGAAGTGTTCCTAGTTTCCCTAGCATTTACGAAAAGATACATAAAATTCCCAGTATTATTGCAATTTATGCAAGTTTTATTAAATATTAGGATTTTGTACATTGGCAAATTTTGTAAGTACATTTTCATAAATATTAAGTGTTTCTACATATATTTTAAGAACATTGTCATAATTTACGAGAAACATACTTTCCCAGAATTTTTTGTGAACTGTTCATAAATGTTATGAAAAAGTTCCTAAATTAGTACATTGGCAAATTTTTCATAATATATTCATAAATGGTATGAAATTTTTTTTTTGTGTGTAGTTAATCGAAAAAATCGTTGGTAACGATTACAAAACCCCATTAACTTTCTACCGTTGCCCTTCAAATACCGTTATCGAATTAATCTAAAAACCGTTATCCTTAAAATACCGTTACACAAAAAAATTGAAATATCGTTACAGTTATTTATAGTTGTCTGCTCTTATTAGTATTTTAAATACGTTTTGTTGATAAACTGCGATGAAATTGCTGACTACCGTTAACCATAATATAACGTTACCTTTCGATAGGTTTAGAAATTTTGTTGTTTTGTTTACAAATTGCTTTTATTTTTGATTTCTGTAAAAAAAATAATCGGCATATTATTAAATTGCTGACCACCGTTAACCTTATTACAATCTTACCTTTCGATAGGTTTGAAAATTTATTTATTTATTTTTTAATTGTCCACGAATCATTTAAAGAAAGCATATTTATGATGCAATTGATTTGACAATTTGTTTGTTTTCTATATGTATTTTAAGGATAACGGTATTTTCGTTATTTCGGCAATGCTATTTTATATATCATCTATTCCGTACCTATATTTTAAGAGTACTGATATTTAATTTATTTATTTTGGTATAGATATTTGAAGGATAAACGCATTTCAGTTACTTAAGTAATGGTATTATAATAATAACGGTATTTCTGTTACGACATTTTAAGAGCAACTGTAGACAATTGTAAGTGTTTTTTTTAAGGATTACCGTATTTGAGCAGATTTTCCTGCTAACAGTATTTTACCAACTTACATTGAAAGTTGCACTGTCGTGCAATTGTTGTTGTTTTTAAGTTTTTTCGATTATCTAGTCAAGTTTAGACCCCCAAAAATAATTCAATAGATTAAAATTTCGAAAAAATTACAAACGTCCACACATACTCCCAGAAAAATTTTTTAGATCAGATTGAATGGTATGAATAGCTTCTTTCATCACCGGTTACATAGAACCGGTTCAAGAAGAGGTTTCTGGGAGTCAAACTGTAAAGTTTCACTCTCCCAGATCCAGTTCTATAACTGGTTCTGGAACCTGTTCAAGCAAATATTGCAAATAGGACAAACTCCATAGAAAAAGAGTCGATTGTATAACAGAAATTAGACCCTGTTATAATTCAATATAAGTTGTTATGCAACCTGTTGTTTGGATTTTACTATTTTACTGGATATTTGATATTTGAAATTTCGATGTTGGTACCCAGCAACATTTTTTAGAACCGATTACCTCCGAACCTGTTCTAGAGCAACTTCTTTTAGCACCGATTGCATGAAACCGGTTCTATAACGGGTTCCTGGGAGTCGAAATGTAAGGTTCCACTGTCCCAGAACCAGTTCTATAACTGGTTCTAGAACCGGTTCTAAAGCAACCTGTTCTTGTTTGGAGGTAAAGAACCTATTGCAAATAGGACAAACTCCATATAAAAAGAACCAGTTGCAGAACAGAAATTAGAACCTGTTATAATATAGTATAAGCTGTTTTGCAACCAGTTATTTGGATTTTACTATTTTACTGGGTAAGTTTGCCATGGAATAAACCACATATTTTTCAAATGTTATTGGTTTATAAAAGTCATTTGTTATGCCATATAATTTGGTAAAACCTAAACTAAAACAAATTTGTTAATGAATATACAGAAGCCGTTTGAAAAAAAAAGTTCTAATACAAATTTTGACATTCAACGCTTATGACAGCATGTCGAGTCTCTGATAGGTAAATATGCTAATGAGAAAAATTTTAGTTATTTTATTTTGAATTAAAATGTAAATATTTGAACTAATTTTAGTAAATTTTTACTGGCCTGTTTGCATCTGAGAGGAAACATTTTTGGAGGCAAATTATTTTTTAACCCAAGTGCAGGAAAATGCGCGGGAGCGCGTAAAAATAAAACTTTTACACATATGGGTGGTCGACTGTATATGCAAATTAGACCAACTCACGAAAAAAAAAATCTTTTGTCTACCTCTCAAAATGTACTTTGGATTGTTTTATGATTATCTCCTTAAATATTTCGTGTCTAGCATTAAGATCCCGTGAGCTGGACCGCTTTCAAAATAGATTTTTTTTTTAGTTTTTCAAAAAATTTTGTACCCAAACTAAAGACAACGTATTCATGAAAGGTTTTTTTAAGGCGCATCCAACGGTATATAAACATGCCAATATATGTCCAGACATATAATTTTTTCAGTTATAGTCTTTGCAAATTGATTTTTTTAGGTTTTTTATACGAAGATTTTCGTCATTTAAATGTCAAATTGACATATTTTAATTCTTAGTCGATTTAAGATAATACGTGTTTCAGCTTTTTTGGAAATTCGCACTAGGTCGCGTTTTACCAAAAATTCGATATGGTGGGAAAACTATGTTTTAATCATGTCAATAATGGTATCAAAATTCTTCTTTAGACAAGTGCATCGTCTATGTATGACAATATATTAGATGTTTGCAAAATTAAGTGCATTTTTCTCCGTGCTCCGGAAAATATTTTGAGAAATATTTTTAATTAATCCATTAGGAGCAAAATGCAATACAATTTTTTTTCGCGAATTAAAAACAATGTAAATAGTTTTTTAGTTTTATAAATATTGCGCTTAAATTGTTGCATTTTTAAAACAAAGAACTTTGTTTTATTTTGAATCCGCTAAAAAAATTATGTCAATGGTGAATTGATGACAAATCCTTTCACCATTAAGCCGAATTGTCATCCTTACATCAACTAGAAACGATGTCGGCTTGTAGACTGGATTAATTCAATATTTTTTTTCAAAATTAAGTTGAAAAAAAAATTAATACCGAAGTTGAACTGTTTAGAACATAGTTTTTTATCCTATTGCGATATTCTTTTTTTTACATCATATTCCTGAAAAAAGGATATATCTGGAGATGCCTAAAAAAAAACTTTCATATGCTACTAATATTATCTTAAGTTAAAGTACAAAGTTCTTTGAAAACCCCCAAAAAAATATATTTTTTCTAAACGGTCCAGTTTACGGAATCTTAATGCAAGATGCGAAATATTTTGTAAATCGTCATGAAACAAACCAAGGTACATTTTGAAGGGTGGACAAAGATCACTTTTTTGTTCTCCATACAAGGCGAGTCGGTCTAATGTATATATGTATATGGGTATGAGTGCTTTCATACACACGGATATGACAATTTTCCTAAAAGTCCAGTTTTATTTTGTTATCATATTTAGTATATTTTATATATTTATTTAGTCTAACCACAACAACAAAACAAAAACGTATACATAGAAAAAACACACATTTCTATTAAAACACACACACATACATATTGAATTATATACACTTGTATAAACATACATATCTTATGGTATATGGAATACATTCAAACCGAGAATCTTTTTATTTTACACAAAATAGTCATAAAAATATGGCAAATCAGGGATGGCAAATGGAGTTTTTAAATTGTACCAACATGCATCAAAATTTGTACTTTTTTTGAACATAATTGTACCAAAACACATTTTTTTAATATTTATTTTATTTACATTTATTAAAAACATAAAAAATACATACATTTCATTTGAACTATCAATATAACACAACAAAAAAAAAGTACATAAAATTTAATTTGTACTTTTAATATAACAAAAAAGATATCACTTTTATAAATAATTTAGTTTTTAAAAAAAGGTACATAAGCACTTGCAATTAATTATTGAGATCAGTATTATGAATACGACATTTTCTGCCTGCATTTCCAAATTTATGGAATTAGTAATTTTTAAAATATATTTTAAAAATGGGCTTTAAAAATATTGATATGATAAACTGCAGTTTAAAAGTTTTTAAAATCTGATTCAAAATCATTTAACGTAAAATAATAGTGTAATGGTTCCCATTGTTCCAAAATTCGCTCTATTACTTCTTGACGCGATAACCATCTCGTACAAGAATACTTCAAAATTATATGGACATCAGTACCAAAGTACTCTTGAAATTTGATGAACAAAAATGGTGGTTGATTTCTCTCATAAATTTTTCAATTTCATATGATATGCATCCAAAGACACTAAATTTAAAATGTGGCAAGTACAGCCATTTGTATATAAATGGGAAATAATGGCCTTCAATTTCGTTTGTACGCCATTTACGGACCCCATCATGACCGCACAATTATCGGTGGTTATACCAACTATCTGTTTTATAGGAATGTCATTTCCATTTAACATTTTAATTGTAGCATCAAATATCCCATTTGCTGTACAATCCTCAATTTTGATTAATCCTAGAAAACGATCACGACATTTATTGTCAAAAATTCTTATTATTATAGCTAAATTTTTGGACACACTGCAGTCTGTGCTCTCATCTAATACTATTGAACAATAATTGTCCTTGCAAAAGTTTTTAATGTCCTTAACATTTTCATGGCCGATAACTTCAGTTACAATTTGTATTGCTTTCTTTCTCTTGATATTGATTTTTTTACAATTTGAGAGTCGGAATTACCTTGTTTTATTAAGCTGTTTAGAAACTAAAACTAGCGAAATTTAATTTGTACTAAATATGTCATTGGTGTACCATTGTACTTTGAATTTCAAATTGTACCAAAAAAAGTACAATTGTACCAATTTTGCCATCCTTGTGGCAAATGTAACAAATTTGAAATAGGTGCATATTTAGTATAAATGTTGTATCATACACAAACATATTTATATTTATGTGCATAGAAGTATCAAAATATGTTTCTATACCATACATGGGAATTTTTCATTGGCATTACTTGTGGTGAATGCCAAAATAATTCATTACCATGCCAATGCCAATGAAATTTTTTTTTTTAATTCCCCCAAAAATTTGTTCTCTTCAAATTTGGCATTTTCTGCGATGAATTTAACATTTTCTTGTCATAGGAGGGAAGTATTTCCAATGTGATTCTTTGAAACAACTTCTTTGGAAGTTATTTAGGCATACAATTTTCCTACAAAGTTGTTTTTCTGCATAATTATAATGATTCCTTCCTATAAAAAGCCAATGTTAAATTCATCGATGAATATGCTCAATTAGAATCACTCTTTGGCAGAACAGTTTTTGCTGGGTTAGCATTGATTAGACCAATGGTAATAAAATGGCATCAATGCCTAAAACAACCAATTTAAATTGTCAAAAAGTGTAAAAGTGTTTTGTTTTGAAAAAAAAAACGATAAAAATTTTAAATTTAAATCCTAACTTTAACAGTATTCGCTACTTTATGCAAGTTTTATCAGGTATACACTATTTATTTTTGTTGGGTAACGACTTTACAATGATTTATCGGCATTTAGTATATACTTGATAAAATGCCAAATATTTATAAAATTAGTACGCAAATATAGGATTTTTTAAAAATTTTAAAATAATTATTTTTTGTAGACAATTGTAATAATCAATTATAATGGGCAATTATAATTGTCTGTGTGGCATTGGCATTAATCAATTTAATTTTGAATGGTTTAAGCAATTCTAATACCTACACATTTAATTATCATTGACAGCAAACAATGCCAATTAAATCGTCAATTAATTGTTCCATTCTATTAACTAGTCCCAAGTATGTTCTATACATTTCTACATTATCCTTAATCCATGTCTGGTGTTAAAAACTGACAGTTTTGTTTCTAAATATATCGTCAATTCCTGGAGAGAACGTTCAAAAACGGAAATTTGTTGGCCTCCAGCCCTTTGGTTTTGTGGGGTAGAAAGGGGAACATTCGCCACTACTTTTTTTAGAGCGCTGTCGTTCCTCAACTAATATTTTTTTTTGGGAAAAAAATTTTTTTTTGTCTAATATTTGACACATCTTAACTTTAATTTTTATGTTTATAACATAAATTACCTCTAATCCTTACATTTCTTTTTTTAAGATTTCCAAAGTAACTCAAATCCAAATTCATATTTCATATTTGTCTACTATAACTATATCGGTTCTGGTGGAAAATATATATTTTATGTTAAATAATCAAATAGTTTGTGTTAAATAATCAAGAGAATAGAAATTTAATAGACCCGTGCTTTTTTTAGCTGTCCATCTCATGTTTAGGCGTTACTAAGTGGGGTTAAAAATTACCCGCTTTTACATTTTTTTCGGTTTATTTAATTCTATTAAATGTATCTATAGACAAATTTGGTATCAAATGAAAGGTTTTTTTGAAAACACATTCACTGGTGTACAAATTGCAAAAACATTCAAATATTTTTGTTAGTCAAAAATGTGTGTGTTTGAGTAAAATCAAATCTGACGTTTTATTAAGAAATTTTAGTTGCATTAAGTTAAAAATATTGCCTATTTAATTTAATCGAGGGGTTGTCTGAAAAAAATACGTGTCTCTTTTTTTTTTGCTCCTTTACAACATATCCAAAATTTCGTTAAAATCTGCTAGTTCTACTCGGGATACCTCTCATGCAAGTAGTCAAAGATTTAAAAGCATATGCAATGGTCTTTTTACAATTTGTCCTTAAACGACCACATCTTTTTTGCGAAAATCCATTTATATTGCAAATGCAATTTTTGATTGCATTTTGCAAACGTTATCAGTTGTGAAACAAATTTAATTTCTTAAATTAATAACAACATCGACGTTTTTGCGACCAGAACCGTAACTATTTTTAATGATTTTTTCAAAAATAGCTTTATAAATTTTTCCTTTTTTGTGTATAAAGTTTTTCTTTATAAGTTTTAGTTATTTCAAAAAAATTATGACAACATTATCTTCTGAAGTATATTGACTGTTTCAAAAATTTAAAAAGCGTCTGAAAACTTTAGTTGTTTTCATTACGATTTGAAATACAAAAATGTCGTTTCTGTTTCTAAAATTCATTTTAATGCAATTTTCATTAAAAATCACATTTGCATTTAAAATACATTTTAGAAAAGTTTGTGATTTTTGAACCGCAAAACGTAAACTACACAACTACAGCTTTCTGACCATTTTTAAATTGTTTAAATAGTCAATATACTGTAGAAGGGAATGTTCTCCAAAGTTCAGTGATGTTATGAATTATTTTAAATTATAACAAAAAATTTGCAATCCCAAAAAAACCAAAAATATTTATTTTTATATGCAAAAAAATGCATTTAAAAATTGCATTTGCATTATGAATGCATCTTCGACAAAAATATGATTTGGTTTTTAATTACAATTCGTAAAGTAGACAATTGAAGATTTCGTGTACTTTTTAAATCTATGAAAGTTTGCTACTTTTAAAATTTTTTTGGATTTTTAAAAAACAAACATAAACGCGAGTTTACAAAATTTGCAGAAATTGAAAACGGTATACGCAGAAAAAAGAGCATAATATTATGATAATTTAAGAGCCACTATGTTATGACTGCAATGCGTAACAATCATAGTATGATCGTATCATTCATATTATGATTCTAAATGACAATAAAATCGTCGTCGGTAATCAAAATATGATCAGCCAGAATCATGTATACGATAATTAGAATCATATTATGATAATTTTGTGTACACAATCATGTTTTTCTATTCGTGTAGTGACTTACAGACATGCTAGTGAATTCGTGTAAAAACATAGACACCCGGACAGATTTTGGCTGATCTAACATGGAATGAACGATATACATATTTTTTTAATTTCAAAAACAGTTTTAAAGAGTAGAAGTGAATTGTTCATAAACACTGTTGATGGCAGTGGTCTTTTGTACATAAAGGCTTGTATGTTTTGAGGTAATATAAAATGTCTGTGTTAATTTTGCATAAACGCTTAACTCAAAAATTGTACTTTTGGAATATTAATGTAAAAAATTGATATAATAAAAATTTGTTAAATTTTTTAAACCAAATAGAGTTTTAAAAATATAAAATGAAAATTTACACCCAATTGTATATTTATGCCACAATTTCTCGATATAAATATTTCTGTCGAAAAGCGCCTCTATAGTAAATTTGTTTAACTTTGAAACTAAATGAAATTTTTAAATCAGGATAAGCCGCATAAATGCGTTTTACGAGTGTAAACAGGAGTAATAAATGAAATCTGAACTTATGTCGACTTAAGCGATTATTCGAAAACGACACAGGTTTATATATTTACTCTGAATATGTTTGTATATTATATTAAAGTTAAAAGGTTTATTGATTTATCAATATGTATGTTGCTGTAAAGTGTTCTTCTGACTCCATTCTTAAGTAAGTTGAAGTAGGTGAGCATGTTTTTGAGGAAAACAATTTATGATATTAAGAAAATGTTGTTAAAATAAAAAAAAATAAATTTCTTGTACAACATTTTGTTAATATTAAATTATAGATGAAGTGCTCTGTGAAAATAATTTCGTATGGATTAAAGGATTTATTTAATAGTTTTTTTTTTTTTTTCATAAAAAAATGTATAAAATCTTAGATATTTTACTCCCTTTGGTGCTGAGACGTTTACTTGTTAATATTTGAATGACCGGTACGGTCCAGTCATTTCGACTGATTTGGATGTAGATGTCACAGCGTGTACACTCAGGGAACTTCTGCTTTAAAAATATGTACACTGATAGAAAAACCGTCATAACCCTAATGTATTTTGACATCAGTTCTATGACAAATGTCTTCGTTTTTGACCCCATGACACTTGTCATCACGGTGATGTCAGCCTTAACATCACTTAACCAAATTGTCATCAGGGTCGAAAACTTAAATTGTGTCATCAATGGGATGAGACATCGGCATCACATAAATGACGAATCGGAGTCAATTTAATAAAAAAAATGTCATCATTGCGATGACAGATAATTAGTTTTATCCTTCCGCTGAACGAATATGGTTGTGTATACGCTTGAACAATGCTGGGAAATATTGCGATATTACTTTTAAAATCATGGTAATGTTGCAGAGTGTGTGCGAAAGTGAATGATGCCGATTTTGCCAAAAAAAATCATCTTTTCAGATGAAGCTCATTTTGATCTTGGCGGGTATGTAAACAAGCAAAATTGTCGCATTTGGGGCACAGAAAACCTGCACGCATACATTGAAAAGCCGATACACCCAAAACGAGTCACTGTTTGGTGCGGATTTTGGTCCAGAGGCGTAATTGGACCGATCGATGTATGGCCAGCCGAGGCAGCCATTTGAATGAAATTATTTTCCATTATTAACCGGAAGGATTGTACTTTCAAATAAAAAAGAAATTTGAGAAAATATTCAGTAGTTTTTTTTTTATAGCATTTTCAAAAAAAAAAAAGTTATTTGGCGGACCCGTTATAATGATTACATGTCATCAATATGAATGTTATATATTGTATAAAGTGCTTCTTGCTTTGACAACGAATGTACATCAATGTGATGTATCTTATGCAAGTTTTAGAAATGCGTCTAAAAACAAAAAATAAGGAATAAAACATTAACATTTTTACTAAAACACACTTTACAAACATTTTAACGTTATTTAGTTTTATTCTTTATTCGTACTTTTATTGTTATTAATGCACAAAATGTGGCATCGAATTGATATCACTGTTGTCATAGCACGGATGACGCGTAAAATATGACAAAATTATATGATAACGTTCGTCATTAAATTGATGTCACTTATTGCATCATTGATGTCATTTGTAATAACATTGATGTCACAATTCTGATGTTAGTTCATCATCAATAAGAAGATGCATTTTTCTATCAGTGTAGTTGTTTGGGTTGTAATACAGTTTCTTTATTTTTAATGTAAATGTCAGTCATTTGTAGAACAAATTAAAATATTTACTTACCTTGTGTGTAGTTCATTTAAAAAAACAACTAACATCAAATGACTGTTTTATGATTTTACATTCATTTTTTACAGTTGTTTTATGTTATTAAAAAAAATAAAAAAAAATAAATGTTTCTTTATTTTTTACTACCATGTGGTTCATTTTTACTACAATTGTTAGTCATTTTTTGAATTGATACATTATTCGAAGTATTGTCCATCGTAAGCCACTACTTTTTCCCATCTTTCTGGTAGCATATGGATTCCGATACCCTGTTCTGCAGTGAAGCGTATTCCAGTAAGGGCGTTCTGCATCGATCGAAGCAAATGGTTGTCAGAAGGGGTAAGGTCTGGGCTACAAGGCGGGTAAATCAAAACTTCACAGAAAAAACTGAAAACGGGTTTCAATTAAAAAAGTTGTTAAATCAATTAATATTTTAATTGATTTTGCACCTATCATGGCAATGATATTATCAATTAAAACTTTTATTGAAAATTAAAAAGGAAAAAAAAGTTATAAATAACTTCTTCAAAACAAAAATATGCTATGTGTGTTAACGATACGTTGGTATGTGTGTTTTTTGTGTTTTTGTAATGCTACGTCTGTTTGCATGTGTGCTTGTTTTGTTTGTAAACTTCAAAATTATTTGGTGGTTTATACAGAAAATTTTCTATTTAAGCATACAGTGTATGAAAAAATAATTTGAGAATTACGTCTAAAATAAAATATCTATTTATATATTTAAAAGTCAATTGAACTATTAATTGATTCAATTAAATATTTGTTTAGAAACAAACTTAATTCAAATCAAAGCTTTAATTAGATATTTTAAGTTGATAATTTTTTCTGTGTTCCCATCCACTGTTTTCGAAATAGTCATGATGGAAGATTATGGCCTCGTGTCTGTTCCAATATTCTGATCGTTGTTCGTTGATTGCTCTCGTTTTTCGTTGATTGTCGGGCTTTACATATGACTTTTTGAGCTTGGGGGTATCCATTTGTCATCACCAGTAACAATACGATGCAAAAATCACTTCTTTTTGTAGCCTTCAAGCAGCATTTCCGACATGCAAAATCGCCTTTCAACGTCTCTCGGCTTCAATTCATATGTGAACCAATTTCCTTGCTTTTGAATGAATCCCAAATCTTTTAAACGTAGGGAAATGGCTTGTTGTGTGACTCCCAATGATAATGCAAGTTCTTCTTGCGTTTGACAACAATCTTTGTGGAGTAATGCTTTCAATTCCTCATCAATTTTTTCGGCTGGCCAGGCCTCTCCTTGTCTTCTGTGTCTAAATCACCACTTTTGAATCCCGCAAACCATCGTTCACAAGTTTTTTGAGTTGGTGCATGTTGACCGTAAGCTTCTACCAACAATCGAAGACTTTCAGCAGTCGTTTTCTTCAAATGAAGGAAGGTTTCCAGACTTCTCCGCAAAACATCTTCGTTATGCACAAAATTCGACATTATTATAGCGATTGAAAAAATGTGTGCTTACACTTTGGCGTCTATCGAATACTGAATACCATATTCGTTATTATTGACACAAACCATATGTGATAGTTATGCCATATGTTGTCCAAATCGACATTATTAAATAGATTTTCAAACATTTTTTTCATCATTACTCTGTATTTAAAATAATAATAAAAAGAAGTACTTATGGGTAACGCATAATTTGTTTGTATTGAAATAATGGAAAACTGAACTACATGTTAGCCATTATTATTTGTATAAAAGTAATGCAGAGAGTCAGCCTGGTAGTATCATTACTGGTAATCCAAAAATAATGATATGTCATTACCGTTTCTATACTGGGACTATTTGCTTATTTTTTTCTCATTTATCACATATCCGAATTTTACTAAAATGGGAGAGAACCCTTCGGGAAACTCTCCTTGTTAATAGATACCACTGCTTAAAATTGCAGGTTGTTTTACTGTTACTATGTCTGTATAAAACATGTAAAAAATTGTATAAATAGTGCTAGTAATTGATATTAAACTAAAATGTTTTTTTTTATGTTTGAAAATCCACTGATAAAAAACTATAATGTACTCATGTTCAGATTTTTTTTTAATAATACGTTCTCTTAACATATTAAATGCAATTTACATATAAAATAAGTTTTTAATTCTTAATTATGTGCGCCCCGGTAGGCTAGTTGGTAGCGTGCTGGCTTATCAGTGCGGGGGTCGTGGGTTTGATTCCCACCAAAGGCACTAGTTTGTTTTCTCTACAACGCGCCGAAGGCCATAGTAGCTAGTGCTCGGTTAGGATAATAGCATATAATTTGTAATTATATGATTAATAATTAATAAAATAAACAAATAAAAAATAATTCTTAATTAAATAAAAAAAAAAAAGAAAACACACACCCACACATTTTTCCCTTTATACAGAGAGAATTTTCTTGTAAGAGTTTTAATAAAAATTTTTACTGAATTAATGGAAGTTTTCTTCACAAAGTGAATGAACATTTTCTTAAACTATGAAAACGCTAAATAATTTTTATGAATGTATAAGGTGGCGCAAAAATAACCTTCCGATGTTTTTTTTTTTATTATGTATTTATTATGTATAGCATTTTCTGATAGGAGAATTACTTTTGCGCCACCTTATATTTTTAATAAAAATTTTATGAAAAAGTACATTAATCTAATTAAAAGATTCCATGAACGAATTCCGGCAATACTTCATAGCTCTAGTGCACTTATTTATTGATATTATGCAGATAATTCTCTCAGTGTACTGAGAAAAATATTCAATTATATAAAAAGCTAATAAGTATTTAAATCAAATATTTATAAGCTTAATAATGATGGTAATTATGTAACAGTATTATAACTTTTACACTAATTACACTGGATGTTATATTCAGAAAAATTTTTAGGTTGTAATGCTTTTTAGAACATAAAAAAATATAAATAAATTGAAAATTCCACGACTTAACTAAACAAAAACTGAATAATAACATTTATTTTTCTGTGGTCTTGAAAACAACAGTTTTTTTTTTTAACAATTAAGATAAAAATACTAAAATAGGTACAAAAAAAAAAGTTTTAATACCACATACAACCCACTAAGACTCAAAACTAAAAATAACCTTACAAATACATACTTATAACCCAGCAACATTTTTAAGGATACGTTTTTATTTTTGTTCGGAAATGAACTTATTTTTTGCCAAACCAATTTATAGATTGATTTTGTTTTAAACTCTTAAAGATCTGGAAAAAACACGAATTATAAACAGATTTTCCAAATTGTATATAACTTTTCCTAACAATCAATTCTTTTGAAGAAAATTTCTAGCAGGTTTTATTTTCTACCACTATGTTGCCAAAAACAATCATTAGAAATATGTATACAACTGCACAGTGGGGTGTATCACAAATAAGTTGAAAATAATTCAGCCAGTTCTTACTGGCTAATCGAATAGCCATGAAACTTCACACAGCCATAACCAACGGAATATCAAGCTTAAGTTTCTATCAGGCGCTGATCAATTAGACTCCAAAGTAGTGGGACACCTTGGGTATTCTAAAATGTTTAGATTTGTCAAATTTACATTTATCAATAGGTTTTCAAAAATGAAACATTTTTGTAATCTGCTTGTAATTTCCAACAATAAATATGCTTTTTCATGTGGGTTAGCTCTTAAATTGCAAAATTTATGCTTATTTGAAAATTATAATTTTTAATATTTACGATAACCTGCTCCAGTTTTTTTTTTTGTTGGCAATAAAAGAAGCCAAACAAGGCCGATTGCTTTGAAACTGCTGGTGATATTAAAAACAAGTTATTTAGTTAACGCTTTCACTACTCTTGTACACTACAAACATGTGAACTTTTAATCTGGAGGCAAAATAATCTTGCTACCTTTTTGACCAAAAAATTACTAAAAGCACATTTTTTATAATATAAAACTTTAGAGCCATTTTATTTTAAGATAAAAAAAGATATTGCATTGAAGTTTTTTGTTTCATTAAATAACTTGTTGTTAATATCACCAACACTTTTCTAAGCAATCGAACAAATCGAACCAAAAACCAGACCAAGTCATTGTAAAAATTCTAAATATCAATATTTTCAAATGCAGATAACTTTTGCACTTTAAGAGATAAAACACACGAGTGACCACATTTATTGTTGGAAATTACAAGCAGAATACAAAAATCGGTTGATAAATGTAAATTTGGCAAGCTCTGAAAATTTTTGAATACCCGAGGTATCCTACTTTGGAGTCTAATAGATTAGTGCTTGATGGATCTAGTGCGCCCTTCCTTGAAACTTAAGATTGAAATTACGTTGAGTATGGCTGTGTAAAGTTTCATGGCAATGCGATAAGTCAGTAAGAAATGACTGAATAATTTCCAAAATATTTGTGATACACCCCACTGTGAACTGTTGTCGAAAATGTGGCCATTAAAAAAATACAATGGTATCGTATATTAACAAACATATCGAAAGTTCAAAGTACAATTGCGTTACAAATATCGTAATAAAAAGTCATTAGTACATCAACAATCCAAAAATCAAACAAAAGGACAAACAGTCCTGAAGAGTAACTTTGGTTACTATGTTTTTTATTGACAAATTGTATAATAAAAGGTTAAGAAACTAATATGAAGTACAACCATAATTTAAAGTACAATCCTAAGAGACAGATAATTGAGTGACTTAATTACACGGCGTTACAAAATATGGGAAAAAAATGTAAATGATGAATTTGCAAAATGTTCGACTCTTTGATTCAACATTTTTTTTTTTAGCAATTTTTTGTGTATGTGTTAGCCGACGATGTTTAAGAATGCCAAATTTGAAAATTTGTATATCTCTTTTGATTTTAGTATTAAACTAATTAAAATCTTTTATATTTGATGCACGTTTTTTCTGGAATTGATACAGCGCTTAAGTTGTAACAAATCGAAATTTGTTTGTAAAAAACTGCTGCTGTACTCGTTGCGAATGAAAAAAATTAATTTTTTCAGTCTATTAATTTAGTCCGTTGTGTAGGTTCACTTTATATACCTATGTTATGTTACGAGGGCGGATCAATAAGTCCGTTACTTCTTGAATAAAACACAGTTTTTTTTTTGCAAAAAAAAAAAATATTTTTCCACATAATCTCCTTTTCGCTCAATACACTTAGTCCAACGTTTCTCCAATTTTTGTATCCCTTCCAAAAAATAGGATTTTTCGAGGTCCATCAAATAGGCATTAGTTTGATCAATAATTTCATCGTTATAGCTAAATCTCTTTCCACCGAGCCATTTCTTTAGGTTTGGAAATAGGAAATAGTCACTGGGGGCTAAATCCGGAGAATATGGTGGATGAGGTATCAATTCGTAGCCCAATTTATGGAATTTTGCCATTGAGACAGCACACATGTGCACCCGTGCATTATCTTGATGAAAAAGAACTTTTTTCTTGGCCATATGGGGTCGCCTTTTTATTTTAATCCTCGTTAAATCGGTCCAATAAGTTGGCATAATATTCGCCGTTTATTGTTTTTCACTTTTGAAGGTAGTCGATGTGGATTATCCCAAAAAACTGTTGCCATCACCTTATTGGCCGACATCCGGAGAAACCCATTGTTTAGACTACTGCTTCGTCTCCGGAGTGTTGTAATTGATCCATATTTCATCCACAGTTACAAAACGCCGCAAAAAATCATTCGAATTGCGGTTAAACAACTCCAAACAATCTTTCGAAGTTGTCACACGATAACGTTTATGGTCAATTGAGAGCAAACGCGGCACCCATCTTGCAGACAGCTTTCTTAAACCCAACTGATCATTTCAAATCGAAACCACACTGCCATATAAAATGCCTATGGTATCAACAATCTTACGCACTTTTACTCTTCGATCGGCCAACACCATATGTTCGATCGCCAACACCATATCGTGGATTTTTTCGACATATTCGGGTGTATTGACCTAAATTGGCCGTCCAGAACGTTCAGCGTCATTTGTACTTATGCGACCACAACGAGAGTCAGTAAACCACTTTTTCACCATTGAAATCGATAGTGCAGAGCCCCATAGTATTTATCAAGCCTTTCCTTAGTTTGATTGATGGTTTTTTTCTCAAAAAATAATGCCCTCGAAATTCACGTTTTTCCATTTTTAAAAAAATCTACGATTTTGTATGTTATGAACAGCTGTTAAACGCAAAGTAAATGACGGAGCTTGCTCAAAATTTGACAGTAGTCTATTAACAGATGGTTCTTGATGGGAGCAGTGTTGCATTTCATTTAACTATGAGGGAAGTTCGAAAAAAATTTGTTTTTAAAAGTTCATAAAATGTTTGTGTTTATAGATTTTAAAATTCCTTTTTGTCTCTGAGGTGCTGTTAACTAAGAAACTCACTGTTGGTGCTTTTTGTGAAAAAATTCGCAAAAATTTGATATTGTTTAATTATTAGTTTAAGCGAATGTAGTTTTTGAGTGGAACAAAATATTGAATTCTATTTTATTTAATCAAGAATACAACTATAGTTTAACCAAAAAATTTTACATTTCAGTAAATTCAAATAACATTGTCATTTGTTTTTTAAGGTTCAAAAAATGACTAACGATTCTAGTAAAAATAAACCACATGTTAGTAAAAAATAAACACACATTTATTTTTTTCATTTTTTTTTAAATAACAAAAAACGACTGTAAAAAAATGAATGTAAAATCATAAAACAGTCATGTGATGTGGTTTGTTTTTTTAAATGAACTATAAGGTTAGTAACAAATTTAATTTGTTCTACAAATGACTGACGGTTATGTTAAATAAATTAACTGTATTACAACCCAAACAACTACATATTTTTAAAGCAGAAGTTCCCTGAGTGTATGATTGATCGTAATTATCATATTTATGATATATGTATTATGATCGTAATTATCATATTTATGATTCTGGCCAATCATAATTTGGATACCGAGGACAATTTCATCGCCATTTAGGATCAGAATATGATTGATACAATCGTATTGGGACTTTCAGGCATTCCAAAAATAACATGGTGCTCTTAAACTATCATAATATGATGATCTTTTCTCTGCATGTAGTTTTTACATTTAAATTTTTATAATATGCTCATCTGATTTTATGTTATAAAATAACAAAAAAACTCAGTCACGCAGCCAACTGGCCTATAAACAGCGAATGTCCCATGCGAAAAACAGTTTTTTTTTTACCATAATTCACTGCGTATAGTTACAACATAGTGTTTTCAAATTTTTATTCCATGAAGAGTCGTCAGTGCAGGGTACAAAAAATACCCAACATTTGAAAATCAAAAAAGAAATATGTTTAAATTTTCGACTACCATATATTTATTTGTAGTACATGTTGAATTTAACTATCAAGTGTTGGAAGATTGTGTTATACCAGATGAAATTCAAATGTTGAAAGCCCATAACAAATAATTATAAAGACCAAAACAAGTGTTTCAAATCAAAAGTTTATTTTTCGATATTTCATCATAAATTATGATGTGAGCAAAATTATTGAAGATCATTTATTGTTTGGTAAACAAAAAAACCGTGCAATTTTTGTTTATTAATTAAAAATGTCTTCATCCGCCCATTTTATGCAGACATTATCTATAGACAGGCCCTTACATGTTTCATTTCGCGTCAAAAGTTTGAATTCCAATGTAGAAGGGGTAGACGAATTGCCCAAATTATAATTTTTTATGGAAAAAATCAATGCTTTTCACGCATTGTTTTATGTACTGGATGAGAAGTATATTAATTTGAAATTGTGTCGAAGTTAAAGTAAATTATGTATTGTTTGCTTAAATCGATTAGCAATTCCAAAAGTGAAGCTTAATTTTGCAAAGAGATTCTATTAAAACTCTGTTTTTTGAAGTAATTCAACACAGAGCAATGTACAACTCAGTAATTTTTTATTCGATTTTATACGAGGGCGGATCAATCAGTCCGTACTTTTTGCATGAAACGCAGTTTTTTGCAAAAAAAAAATTATTTTTCAACATAATGGCGAATGAGGTACCAATTCGTAGACCAATTAATGGAATTTTGCCATTGAGACAGCACGCATTTCATTATCTTGATGAAAAAAAATTTTTTTCTTGGCCATATGGAGTCGTTTTTTTTTTTAAATCCTCGTTAAATCGACATAATATTTGCCGTTTATTGTTTTTTCCCTTTTTGCTTCCCAAAAAACTGTTGACATCACCTTATTGGACGACAAACTTACCTTGGCCTTCTTCGAAGCCGGTTCACCCAGAGAAACCCATTGTTTAGACTGCTGCTTGATCTCCGGAGTGTTGTAATGGATCCATGTTTCATTTGTTTATTTGATTTGCAACATTTCACATAAAATATCAGACTTCCATATCTTCGAGATCGCCGTAGTCAATAATGGTTTATTGTTAATATTTTTAAACTCGTTTAGCTCTGCAATATAAAATCCAGAAATATTTTTAACTTTTAACAAAATTATTATTTTTAATTTCGTGTTTATTTTCATGTTTTTGATGAGGTTTTATGAAAAAAAAAAAAAACGTTCCAACACCAAAAACTTTGATAAAATTGTTACTGCAAATACAGCTTTAAGTTTAAAAACTTTCTACTACATTTTGTTTAGTAAACTGGGAAAATACAAGGCACCATGCCAAACGCCCGATGATTGCTTGGATAACCATGAATATTCCTTAGCGTTAGTCACTAGTTCTAGAAAATTATTTTTTTTTAGTTTTTCTTCACTTGTTTCAAATCTAGTTACCATTTTATTTTTGAAATTCATGGTAATATGATTTTAAACCAAACAAGTTAACACAAAATTTTGAAACTTTTTAAATAAAAATTCAACTTTTTAAGCGTTTCTGAACGGGTTAACTGTAATTTTTTTTTTTTGTAATGTTTCAACATCAAATTAAACACAATTGTCTTGTTATTTGCGTTTAAAATCTACAATTCTTTAATATTTTCAGTGAATTAATAAATTTTTCTTTCTGTTAGCTATATTAAGCTTTAAGCATAATTTTTCCATTTACTAAAAAATATCATGTATTAAGATTATCTTCCGCCAAATTTTTCTTTTAATAAACCAATTAATTTCGTTATTGATTATGTTCATTTTAGCGGATATATTAGAAAACAAAAGTATAAGAATAATACATACATACACATCTAAAGCAACACATACATTCATAATAATATTAGAGAGAAACGAAATTATTGTTTTCATAAGCAAGCCAGTAAAAAAAATGTAAAAAATAAACGCCAAACTTTAAGTTTTATTAAGAGTACAAACTTAACATCCTTTTTTTATTTTAGAATTTTAATTTTAAATGATATTGTTAGGTTTATCCTTAATTTATTTAGTTTTGTTTATAAAAACGACAATTTTTTATTTCAGAACCACTCTTATATATTTACACCAATAGAATACTGGTTATTTAACCCGTGTTGTACCTACTTTTAAGGCTTCATAATTTTGAATAGGAGATGGATATAAAAAGGCAATAAAATGCTTGTGATAATTTTAGGTCTTAACTATAGAAATAAATAATAAAAAACAAATAACGACTGTTATTCCAGGGTTGCCATATAATCCCAGCAAAAATAAATGAAACAACTTGTAAATGAATCACTTGTTTCATTACATCAACAAAGTGATCTGTAATAAGAATATGCCATTTGGGAGTGTTTTTTCACGGGTGACAAGATGTTAATATGTCGTATGAGGATTGCATGGAAGCGTGTTGACCTATCAATCAGAGGGTTCCGGGTTCGAAGCCCGGAACCGCCAATGAATTTTTGTTTTTTCAATTATATACTTTTTTTAGTTTTTGTGGTAAAATTAACATTTTTTAGAAAATATTTGATATTTTTAAAATATTTCTCTTTAGTTTCACTTAAAATATTATGAAATTTTTCTGAAAATATAAAATAATTTTAAAGGGAAAATTTATTCTTAAAATATTAGCTTTGTTACAAAATGATTTTAACATTTATATATTAAATAAACTTAGAAAAGTTAATTCCGTGTATTTTATATAGAAATTTTAGAACCATTTAGCAAACAAATTGTTTTTTTTTTTTCTCTAATTTTTTTTTTTTTTTTTAAATAGTGTCCGACCGAACAGTTCGAACAGAAAATGCATTTGGTCTGTCTTCGGTATTTTAAAGCATTATGGACAAATTTGGCGGATGAAAAAAGGTTTATTGAGCTGATTAGATGCAATTTTGAGTCTCAAATTTGAAGAAAAGTCTACAGTTAAGCAATGAATTCACTGTTCGGGCTCAGAAAGTTCGGCCAAATTGAAAATAGTTTGGCGGCCGAACTTTTAACTTTATAGCTAAACTTCGGCTTTTCTCTTAAATTTTATACACAAAATCGAATTAAATCGGCTCAACAAACATGTTTCCAATACCAAAATTTGTCATCATTGCCTCTAGATATCAAAAAACCGGCAAAATATAGTTTTTTGGCCGAACTGTTCGGTCGGACACTATTAAATAATAATCATATAATTACAAATTATATACTACTACCCTAACCGAGTAATAGTATTGTATAGTAATTGTGGCCCTTTGTTCCTCCTAAGGAACCATAGGACATTATATATATATAAAGGGTCCGCCAAATAACTTTTGTTTTTTGAACTCCTGCACCAATTGGACTTTGTATGGCGTCATCCAAGGTCTTTATGAAAAATTCGTCTCAATGATGTCTCCGAAATGTTCAATTGTTGAGAACGACGGTGAATTGATGTTGATGGCGCTTCACGCACACTTTCTGCCACAGCAGCAATATTCTCGGGTGTACGCACTGTTTTTGGCTTTTCACGCTTTGGTTTATCGATGAGGATGCCAGTTTCTTTAATTTTTTTCACAAGATAACGAACATACGGACCATATTCGTTCAGCGGAAGGATAAAACTAATTATCTGTCACATCAGATATGAGCTAAATAAGCACTAGTTGAAAAAAAAAACGTTAGATGGCGGACCCTTTATATACCCTAACCGAGCACTAGCTACCATGGCCTTCGGCGCGTTGTAACGAAACCAGACCAGTGCCTCTGGTGGGAAACGAACCCACGCCCCCGCACTGATAAGCCATCACCTTACCCACTAGCCTAATGGGGAGCACTTTTCTCTAAATTAATTTAATTTATTAATTTAAAAAAAATAATATTTAATTAATTTGTCATTAAAAATAATATTTATAATGAAAATGAAAAACATTGCACAATTAAAGGTCGAAGAAACATAATTTTTATTTTTAATAAAAATGTTATCAAACTTATAATATTTATATTTAATTAATTTTTTTATTAAAGCAAATTTTTAAAACATATAGAGAAAATCCTCATAAAGTTGCATATGGGCATTTCTCCAATGTCGAATGCGACATTCGTATACATTCAAAGTGAAAAAAAAAACATTTGCCAAAACATTATTTTATTTTGACCAAATGCGAAACTTATAGCTCTTGACTAGCACTATAATTGGTGCTAAAATTTAGTTTGGCCGATTGTTCATTTCCAAGATATTTACAAAAAACCAAGGCATTCGCATGCGACAAAAACAGAAGTAGCTTTCAAAGCAAACAAATCAAACACTGATTTCAGCGAAACCTTTAAGAATATTTTAATGCGACTAATTTTGAAATGTTGTGCATTGATGTATCTTAATAATGTTTTTTATTTTTTTCAAAACTATTAAGTAGTTTATTTTTTATTTAATTTTAATTACAGTCGCACGCGACATGTCGCATGCGACATTTTTTTCCATCATAATTTTTATGTTTATTTGTTTGCTTTTTATGAAATTAGAAATGCAAAAGATGATTATAAATGATTTTTAATATTATTATTTAATATTTATTTTCACAACAAAACTTATATACTTCACAAAATAACTTAAAGAAAAACAAAAATAAGTATATTCATGTTATAAACAAAGAACAGAAACTAACTTAACTGAGAATATTATTTCAAATGTGAAATAAAGTTTTTTTTATGGAATATGCAGTCCTAGCTGCTTCTACATGTTGGCTATCGCAACAAAACGAATGCAATTGGGATATTCCTGGAATGCTTTTCACATCCTTCCATTTTTCGTCCAACTTATAATGTAGAGACAAATTTTCAATTTGAGCAGATGGCATAAAATACATTCTAATTCCATTTATGTTGTTTTTTGCACATTGATAAAATTATAGTGCATCGGATAAAACAACGTTTTTAGATTTGGTTATTTGCCACACCTTTCTTTTAATTATGGCTCCAACTCCATCAACGGCTCCCTTTCCGTGAGAACTTGCAAAAAAAATCCATTCCATATATACGCATCCAATTTGTTTAATAATGTCGCTCAAGCTTGTCAAAATATATTTATTTTTAAATTGAGCGCAGCTTCCATCAGAAAATATTAAAATCTTTGAAAAATGCCCATAAATTTTTTTAATTTCGTTTAAAAGGTTTAAAACAAAAATAAATACGTCGTGTTTGCTGTGGGTAAGTTTTATCGCTTATAACTGCAAACGACTGCGAAGCACCAGCCAACCAAGCTACGCAGGTAAAAATTGTTACCTGGCGGTAGCTGAAATGAGCACTTTGTATTTCATTTTGGTGTGTCAACCTATAATTCTCGGCAAAATCAATTTGAAGAACGAGCTCGGAAGGCTTTAAGTTAATTTTTGTTTCCTGAAAATATTTTTGCTGAGCTCTTTTTACAAAAAAATGGGTTTTAAATGATGGTAACTTAGTTTCCATATCAATGACTAAGTCAGATAAAGTTGAAATTGTATTTGACAGAGCTATGTGGTTATCTATTTTACGCCATTGTTGCCACTTTACTTCATCTTCCATATTAGCCAAATATGCAAGAGGAATAAATTGATCTTTTAAATCTGTTAGGCACTTCTCACAATTATTTGTCATGCAATATTCATTCTGAATATCGCAGCAAACTGCTTTAAGAAATGTTTCAAAATCGCTGGGAAAAGATGGAATACTTTTCGTGCAACTTTCCAAAAGAAAGCTGAAATTTGCATGATACATACAAACACACATATTGTGCGGCATTTTATTTACTAACTGGACATGGCGGGGTCGCATTTTAAAAAACGTTGATTTGCCTACCTCTTCGCTTGCAAAATCCTTTTTAAACAGCTCATATGATTCAGACACCGTCATTAACATAAAGCGCTTAGCTACTAATTTCCCGTCAATTATAATGGTGTCTTTCTTTCCTGAAGCTTGCACACTAACATTATCATTCTGATAAAAATCATTGATGGCATTAACTAGGCTTTCAGACACTGTTCTGCTGGATTGGTTTACGTTTTTCTTTTCTTCAATCACCTTATATTTTTTGACCAAGACGTCAAGAACTTTAAGCCTTTTGTGCATGTCTTTTGGCATCGCTTTCTCCACTTTCTTAACCGCTTTCGCCAAGGTTTGTTTACATTCGTAAGGTTTGTTTTGACTTTGACGTGACATTTGTTTTGACATTTCGTTTTCTAAAAGTTTTTGGCGTCTCTCTCGTTGTCGTATGCGATTATATTTCCGTTTCTCTTGAATTATATCTTCTTTACCTTTAGCCACTGCTTTCCACGTCTGTCTAGCTTTCCGCATTCTTTCCCTGTTTTTAATTTATAGTTTTGCAATTTTGTTTCATCATCCTTTAACCTTTCTCTCCACTGTTTGCAGTTGGATTTATTTTTTTCGCCGCTGTTTTTACTCATCTACATTAAAAAAATTTATATTTTGTATTAACATATACAAAAACCGATATTATAGAAAAAATAAATATTTTGAGTTTATACATTTTACACTTACAATGTCGCACGCTACAAACTTGGAATAAGTGAAGGGAGCAAAGCACTAATTATTTTCCAGCAATTTTTTTTTATTTAGTTAGCAATAAAAATATCTATTTGTAACTAATATTTGATACGCATTGTACAAATACCTTAGACTCACTGATAACAAATGTTCTTTTTCACTGTCGCACGCTACATCGAAATATCGGTAAAGCAAACAAAAAATTTACCGTTATTTGCAATCGCATCGTTCCTTTTACATTTTTCTTATATTATTTACATATAAATCAAGACATAAAATAGCAAATGTCAATGCATGGTCTCTCTCATTAAGATCACTAATCAAAACAAAACATGCAATAGAATGTTTAAAACAGAACTTTTGCACTTGTTCGACTTTGGATTAAAATATTTCAAAATATGTTATGAATAAATGTACAATTTTTTTACATTAGCTAAATTTTATAGATTCCTCATAAAAATCTGCTACAACAACTTACTTTTATAGACTTTGAATTTTTTGGATGCGGTTGACCTTTCTGTGGAAATGCCCATATATTAAAGCTTTAGAAAAATCTATATTGATTAATACTTTCTGAATAAAAATAACTTTGGTTAAAAACATATTTAAACTTGCATGGATGGTTTTGTTTAAAGTATATCATCAACCAAGAATAAGTCCGCTAAAAGTCAAGTATCAGGTATCGATAGCTCAGGGGTAGAGCGTTAGCTTGGCATGACCAAGTTCTTATGTTCAAATCCCACACCAGCAACAAGATTTTCTTTAACTAAAAATAAATAAAAACAAGTGAAAAAGAACATAATTTTTCATTGGTTTAAATTTAAATTGGTTGTTATTAAAAGGAACAACTCCCTTCCTAGGACAGGCCAGTATTAAATCAACGATGAAAATCCCAAATTTCAACAATATCCGATTTAACAGTTGTTGTGCTTCTATTACTCTTTTTTCCACAATATTTTTGCTGGGATTAATTAAAAAAATACAATTTTTTACATTTTGTATGGCCCTTTTGTGAAGAATTTGTAGTTCATAGATAGAAGACCGGTGTTATAAAGATTATATGCTGATTTGGAAAACTTTTTAGAATGAGAACAATTTATAGTACAGTATGTAAAAGTTTTGTAAAATTGAAAGATAAGATGAAGAACTTTCCAAACTTGTAAAAACTTTAATATACAGAAAACTACACCTAATTCTTTTTTAATGTAAAAAATTTTTATTTTCTTTTAATAAACACAAAATTATAAAAACTGAGTAACCAGTGTTGCTGTTTTACGATTTTAAAAAATTTCTTAAAACACCAATATTTTCCAAAAATTCTCAAAAATTGTGGGTGTTGTGGTGTAATGGTTAGCGCGTTGGACTGTTACACTGATGGTCCCGGGTTCGATTCCCAGTGACGACAACATTAATTTAGAAAAATAATATGTATAGTTTTCTATCACTTATATGTATCGATTCGCCCACCTTCGGTGTTCCCATAGCACTTAACCCCACCTAAGTAAAATAATAAGTCAGGGCTATGAAACAAAAAAAGCTTCAATAAATTCGCCAACTCTACATCAGGTGGCGAGCAACAGCTGTTCTAAGACTTATCTACTCGCGCAATTACAGTGTTGCCATGTTTGAAGCCCTTAATCTTTCACCACCTTTCATCTCTCCGCTATCCCCTTTCCAAAGAAAGCAACGCAGTAATTAATAGGAAGAATTTCCTGAGTGTTGCTTCTCTTTAAAAAAAAAAAAAATAAATAAAAATTATAATTTGAAAAAAAAAATCTTAACCCGCTAAGTACATACACCATTACCAAATCATCAAAATTTTAGTTTAAATTGTGAATGTTACTGCTAGAGGGCGCAATAAGTGTACAAAACTTCTAAAAATCTTATTAACACACCATTACGTCTTTTTGCAAAAATTCGTCAAAAAATTTCAGCTGCATCGATGAGTGGTATTAAATGGGCTAATATTTTATAAAAATTTGTATATAACTTTAATATTAATACATGTATTTCTACATTTTAAACTCCTTAATCGCATTATATAAAAGAAAAACATAAGATTACATGATGATAGTGATAATATGCTGTTTATAATGATTTTGATAACAACCAAGGCAGAAATTGCTAACCGTACAAAAAAAAAATAGTACTGGCAAAGCGCTGCTAATTTTGTAAAACCCAGTGTGTTAAAAATTAGCAAAGGTACAACTAATATTGTGCTAGGAAGTTACTATTTTGTTTGCAAAGCATGCAAAATTCGTTGCCACTATTGTTTTTACCAATATTACAACCAATTAGAAGCTTTTTTTTTATATTATTTTATTATATTTCACACATTTAAATATGATGTATAAGATTAAGACCAAACGGTATTGCTGTTTTTTAAATGTGTTTTATTATACACATTTATCAAAATAATTTAATTTAAGCTATTTTAAAAGCACTAACTTTTTTGAATAACCAACGTTATACCAGCTATGGTTCGCTCAAACCAACGGTTGGCCACTGATATCAATTGGGTAACAGGAAAATACTGTCAAGATTGTTATTTCCACGTTCTGCCAAATCATAACCGACAATCGCCGACGCCTTGCCAATACTGTGCTGATTGTATTTTTCTGCCTGGGTAGTTAACAAGAACTTATTTATATATTTTTAATATTCGTACAAACAAAAATTGTAAAGACAACAAGTTGTAGCAACAGCTGGAAAAAGAGTCAGTGGGAGAAAAGGTGACATGTTGATGTGTAATCGAAGTGCTTTTTAACCCTTAAATATGCTAAACTGTCGAAAAGAGGTTTACAGTTCTATATATATATATATATATATATATATATATTTTTTTTTTTTGAGTTAAAAAAAAAGCTTTTGTTGTGACCAAATCCTTTGCGGTGCAAGACAATTGTTTGAGGTGAAAGAAATTAAGGTGATTTAAAATATATATAAAAATTGTACTATAGTACTATAGTAGAATACTATGTAGATAAAGACCACTGCAAATTTAGTTGAAAACAAATGAAATTTTACTAGAACACCTTACATTTCACTAAATTCAACTAACAATGTCAGTTGTTTTTTACTGTTCAAAAAATAAATCACAATTAAAGTAAAAATTATCCACATATGTAGTAAAAAATAAACTAACATTTATTTGTTTTATTTTTTTTTTAATAAAAAAAAAAACTACTGTATAAAATGATTGTAAAATCATAATACAGTAATTTGATGTGGTTTGTTTTTTTTTTTTTTTAATGAACTTCAATGTAGTCAAAAATTAAATTTCTTTTACAAATTACTGCCTTTTCATTTAAAAATAAAGATTCTGTATTACAACTCAAACAGCTACAAATATTTACAGCATTTTTTTTGCTCATTTTCAATACCAAACTTTTCGTGAGGATGTTCATTAATCTAGGCGAAAATGAGCATTCGCGATTGAGTTTTAGCGCCGTGATCGCTTTTAGTTTTTTAATAGTTTTCAATAATATAGTCGATATTTCATTGGACCTAGTTATCATTCATATAACAAGGAGCATGAGAGGGTTAACTAAAATAATTCGATTGCGGGCCTGGCGCCTGGTTTCTATGCATATGGGCTTATATCAAAAATGTTTAAATCATTTGAAACTGTAATTAGTTATCATTCATATAACTAGGATCATGAGAGGGTTAACTAATGTAATTCGAATGCGGGCCTGGCGCCTGGTTTCTATGCATATGGGCTTATATCAAAAATGTTTAAATCCTTTGAAACTGTAATTATTTTCAATAATTTTCGCAATTTTTTTATTTCAGAAAATCGGGGTATATTCTTTGACTAACAACACCAATATGTCAATATTTCTAATTTTTCGTTACGCCAAGTTAAAAAATTTAAAAACATCGTTTGAAACAATCTCACTTTTATTTGTTCTTTTATGTTTCTGCCCTCCTCATTGTGATGAGCGTATAATTATATCAGTTTATCATAGCCTTTGTCGCGCATCGAAATATAGGTCCAAGACCCTATTAAGTACTTATATTCTTGATCTTTATTAAATTTTAAGACGATTTAGCGATGTCCTTTTTTCTGTTCGTCTGTGCATTGAAATGGTGATCACGTCGCGAAAACGCTATACGGACTGCTGTTATGAGTGAAAATGTTAAGGTAACTCTAAATTTTTCATACAAACTGCTGTATTTTAGTACAATTTCATGGAAGTGTCCACCAGACGGTAAGAGGTGAACAGTATTCTTAATTCACCGCAAACATTTTTTTTTTTTTTTCATAAAAAAAATAGTTAAAAAAAAAAATGTTTTTTACCACACAATTTCTTTTTTACAGCCTAAACGCCTCACAATTTCTTTTTAAATATTTTTTTTGTTGTTTCATTTGCAAGGGTTCATTGTCGAAAGTATAAGAAAAAATTTGGTAAAACCAAAATTAATGCATGTACTTTAGAGTGCCTTAAAAAAAAAATTAGTACATGTTTCGGTGATGTTCACTAAACAAATAAAGTGTGCGACCGTCACAAATGCTTAAAAACATAAGAGTGAATTTTGTTAAAAAAGCTGTTTTTTGCATAGGAGCAACACATATAATTGATCGCCATCACAAATTTCTTTTAAAAGATAGTGTGTGCTAAAAATTTAATCTTTTATCTAAACAAATTTTGCTACGACACGGTGCGAAATGCTTCAAAATAACCTTAGTTGCACCTTTTGTAAATGCTGTTTATTAGCTTTGGATTTTTTTTTTTGTTTTTTTTTTTGCATATTTCAATGAAGTGAACTTTTTCTCTATGCTTTGTAAATTTTGGTGGCAAAATCGTGGAAATGAAATAGTTACAGCTTGTTGAACAAACTTCTTTCCCTATATTTCAGATGAGCCATATTTATTTTAAATGCTTTTTCTCAAAAAAAGATATTGAAAATCGGGTGCCTAAACGCGTGGACCATTTTTAATCGTTTTTTTTTTGTTTGTTTTGTAGAGGACTAAAAAATGAAGTCCCTAACTTAGGGACTTAGTATTTTGGATTTTTTTCATTTTGAATTAACCCTCGTAAAATTTTAATGCAAATCAAAAATTTAAAAATTCGGCTACTTTAAGGACTAAAGAATTAATTCGTGTGTGAAGCAAAATTAAGATTTTTTTCTCAGATGAGTACCCAAAGCTCCACAAGGGCACCCGATTTTGCCTTAAAAAGTGTCTATAATGAAATCGTTACCAGGGTTGCCATGGTATTCGGAATTCTAAATTATAATTTTTAGAATAATATCTAAAGAATTTTATGAATAAACCATTTATTTACTTTTTTTTATATTTGCTTAAATATTGTCTTTTTATTGATTTCTAAATCTAGTAAACAAACCCCTTAACACAAAACCTGTAGAGCACTAAACAATTTTAAGAAATAAAGCTTTTATGGAACAAATGTAAATTGTATCATGTTAAAAGAGTTCAATTATTTGGAATTAACTTGGCGAAAACACATTTTCTCTTCAACTGATTAAGTTAATTTAAAATATATTTCACTGCGCAACAAGAAAAATTTTCCCGAATGAGTCCAACGGAAAATGAAAGTAGACCATTATTTTGTTTGAACCTTGAAAGGGGTTTGCGAATTAGCTCTTATTGATTATTTTATAGACTCTTGAAGTAAGCTTAACCATTTTTTTTTTCATTTGGGTGAAAATAATATGTTAAAAGACTACTTTATTTTTTCTGTACAAAAGTTATGTTAATGTATTGTCGTACAAAATTTTATAATTATACAAAAAAGAATTATTTTTTGGACTACCAGTAACGACACCAGCTTACTATCTGCATTATATTAATACAAATAATAGTGGCTTAGTAATAACTACTTAATTTTCCCACTATTTTAATACACAAATAATGCATTACCCATAAATACGTATTTTTTATCATTATTTTAAAATTAAAGAGATGATCTGAAATTTTTTGAAAATCTATTTTTAGACTCATTACTTTTACAAATACATTATATTTGAATTTTTTGTAAGCTGAAAAGTAGTGACATTTTGTGCAAGCAAGTTATTTATGTGTTTATCTATCAAGTATAATATGCCCATGTAGCTCAGATAGTGGAGCGGTTGACTGACACCCTGGAGTTCCAGGTTCAAATCCCGTACATCATTATTTAAAAAAAAAAGTTTTAATAAAAAAATAGTTTTTGTATTAAATTTAGTTTTTTTTTTGAAAATTTATGTTCACACTTATTATTTTTGTCCATACTGGTAAGCATATAGGTAACCACATATTTTTTGATATTTAGGAAGGCGATTAGTAATGATATGGCATATAAAATAACATGATTTGTAATGAGTAATATAAGTACTTGTTATTACCAAATATTAATGTACACCCAGAAAACAGCCTCAGTTGTGTCCACCGAATTTGTTGCCATTCGAATTCTGGTGGTTACGACAACTATCTTCATATTAAATTAAATCTTTAGTTGTGAAAGCTAAAATTCAGTTGTCTCATTCAATATTATATTCCACTTAAATTTATTACGTTCCACAAAATTTTATTGAAATTTAAATTTGTTTTTGATTTCTCCAATATTGAACCATGGCCTTCAGATTAATATTCCACTGTCCTACTTATTGCTCCACAATTGCTATAAAATTTCTTTAAATGATTGGATGTTTAAACATTTTTGTATTTTAATTAAAAAAAAAAAAAATTTGTGTTTGTCTTTTCCGGGATTTGAACGCAGAAACTCGGAGTAATTGGCTGCCACTCTACACATCACTTATTAATGTTGAATGCTAAATTTGAATTCAAATATTTTGTTAGGAAAACAAAAATAGTCTGAAATTCATTTGCCAACACCAATCATTAGTTGCGTCTATAATCAATGCAAGCCACAATTCGGTTGGTTCTACCAAAACATTAATTTAATTTTATATTTGATTGGGAAACCCGTATTTACACTTTTGATTATCGAATTTTTTTTTTTTTATAAACTATTACCACTTATATGGTAATGTTTTTCTACCAATTAATTTGCGATAAAATTAAAAAAAATTTAACCCCAATTTTAAATATTTTTTGGAAATGCTCATATACATCCATACATGACGTAAAAACGGTTGTATGCGTGTTTGTTTTGTATTATTTTGACAATTTTTTTTTTTTTGGAATATATCATTACCCCGCCATAATTACTACCAGCACACATTTGAATGCTTTTGATAATTATAATCACAATGTAAGCCTAACAAACATATTATTGGGAACTACAATAATATGTGAATATAGGCCTGTTAACTTATCTCAAAATAACCAAAGTTTAGGGTCTAGTTACACTCAGAACTTACAGGGGAACTTGCCCGACGGATGCCTTGGGGGTTATGCTGGGAATCCCGCCATTGCATATTTCTGTAATGGAGGTTGCCAGTATGTGTTCCTCTAGAGTTAGTGAATTCGGCGGCATGAGGGGGGGGCGACCTAAGGGGTCACATGAGGATCGCGCGCATCTTAATAGATGACCCGATTTCTAAGGTTGCGAACAGAGTGTCACCGGAGTTGATTTTTGATAGATATTTTCATGTGTTGTTGTTTGACAGAGACATGTGGACCAATCAATCCTGGGAACCGGAAGATGGTTGTGGTTCACTGATGGCTCTAAGCAGTCGAATGGGAACGCGGGTGCGGGCGTCTTTGGACCAGGCTTCCAGCGTGCTTTACCTATGCGAAAATATCCGTCCATTTTCAGGCGGAGATTTGGGCCATCTGTGTCTGTGCAGGGGAATGCCTGCGAAGGGGACCACTCAGATCTCGCATCTACATTCTTTCTGACATTCAGGCTGCACTGAGGGCCTTAATGGCTTATAAGGTGTCGTCTGGGTTGGTCATGGAATGCATTCAGACTCTCAATAGGCTCGGTAAGGGCAACTCTGTAACCTTGGGGTGGATTCCTGGTCATGATGGGCATGAGGGCAACGAGAGGGCAGATTGTCTTGCCAACCGCGGGGCCCGAAGGCCCTTTATTGGTCCTGAACCATTCTGTGGAATACCTGCGGGGTATGTTAGGGAGAGAGTCTGAATTCTCTGGTTACTGGGAAAACTCTCCTGGTCAGCGCCAGGCTAAGAGATTGATCTATTTTTCCAGTAGAGGGTCGAGGCGACTCTTGTCGCTTGAAAGGGGGGGTTTGAGGACCCTGGTGTCGTTCTTAACTGGATACTGTAATCTCAGATACCATCTGCACAGAAAGGGTCAATCGGACACGGATATATGTAGGTTTTGTGAGATGGTGTCTGAGACCTCGGAGCATGTTCTCTGCGAATGTCCCAGGCTTTGTGATAGGAGACTTAGATTTCTAGGTGATTGCTTCATTTCGCCTTCCGACATCGCGAACATTTTGCCTAATAGGATAATTGGCTTTATAGGTAGCTTGAATCTGTAGGTAACTTTAGGCAGCAGAAAATACCTACATTAGTCGCGGTGCTTGGTGCCTTCTGATCTAATCTAATCTACACTCAGAAAAAAAAAGTTATGTGAAACAATATTTTATCTCACTTTATTATTTTTGTATTAATGTTTAGTACAATTTTATATTTTAGTAAAATTTTTTTGCTATTCTTATTTTACAAATTACTGAATTTTGCTGCTGATTTTAGAAAATATTTTACTAATTTTTGAAAACCAGTTTCTAAATTTTCCAAAAAATTTTGTTATCTCAAAAAAATATATATTTTAAGCAAATAAAATTTTTTATTACAGAGTTAAAATGGAAATAATGTTCTTCTATTAGGAAAAAAGTCTATAGGATTGAAAAAGAAAGTCGTTTTATTTATTTTACTTTTTTATTTCTATTCTGTGAAGTTTTATTGGATGCACTAAAATTTATAAAATTTTTTGCTGATTTTACCAAATTAATTTCAAATTGAAGTTTATTGAAATATTACTAAAATTTAGTAGCAGCTACTAATTTCATTTTACTACAGTTTACAAGATATGTGTTGCTGATATTAACAAAAAATACCGCAAGGCTCAAAATAGTTAAATTTCCCGTAATAACAGCAAATGTTTCAGTAGACAGTACAGATTTTTTGTTGTTAGTGTATGAATGTCAAATTTATATGGACATATCTATGGTTAAAGTTAAACTCTAGCTATTTTTTTTAGAAAATTTACTGACTCTAAGTAATAAAAATCAATAATAAAATGTAATCACATACAAAAAAAAGTAAAACTTATTAGTACACTAAGAAAAAAAAATCTGTATCGGCTACGGGAAATTTAACTATTTTGAGTCTTACGAAATTTTTTGTTAAATTTAGCAACACATCTCTGCTGAACTGTAGTACAATGAAATTAGTAGAAATAATTAATAGACACTACTAAATTTTAGTAGTTCACAGAGGTGCACTTGTGCGGTAAGCTTTCTGTCTGTTATGCACTTGGGCATATCATGAAGCGATTCCTTTGTCGAACTTCCCAAGCAGCTCACTACTTCCGGTCTTACACCAAGTATCCGCTGGGAATGCGGTTCAGGAGCCCGTCTGGCCGCTGCTAGAAGGCGCAGCTAAGTAACCTGATGGGCAAGCTAACACCGTCTCAGGCAATTAGGTGACAACTGTTAGCTGAAACTCAACTGTTTTCATGCCGCTTTTTCGGCTAGCCTGCCTAGAGGTTGTTGGCAGCCCAAACACTAGGATCGGACAAGGTGGCCCAATCAGTCGCTTTGTCCTAAACAACAATTATTACTAAAACCTCGTGGCCGTTTGTTACTCTTAAGGAACCATAGGATATTATATATATTTGCTTACTTTGGGGACTGTCCCCAAAGTTTTCGCGCCTTTTCATACATCTAGCGTATTAGATGAGGACAATTTTTTCCATACACCGCATATTCCGGCGACAATTTTGGGTGTGTCCCTAAAGTATGCGCTGTGCATACATATATATAGCTGTATGGAAAAAATTGTCCTCATCTAATACGCTAGATGTATGAAAAGGCGCGAAAACTTTGGGGACAGTCCCCAAAGTAAGCAAATGTCCCTAAACTATGCGGGGGAACGAATAAATGTCTCTAGACTATGCGCTGTGCATACATATATATATATTTATAATATATATATATATACTAAATTTTAGTAAAATTATTGTAAAATGCAATTCAAAGCTGATTTGCTAAAATCAGAAAAAAAATTAGTAAATTTTAATAAAATTAGCACAAGGAAATTAGTAACAAAAATTAGTAGCCACTACCAAATTTTAGTAGAATTGTTGTAAAACGCCATTTACAACCGTTTTGCTGAAATCAGCAAAAAAAATTTACTAAATTTTAATAATATTAGTACAATGAAATTAGTACAAAACATTTGTAAACTTTTTGTAACTATCACTTTGAACAATTATTATTTTAATAAACTCAAAAATCTTCACATTTAGAAACCTAATAATAATAATAAGCTCATGATTGTTTGTTTTTTTTTTTGAAGAGACCAAAAAAATTATATATTTTTTATTAAGTTTTATTCTTTATTGTTTTTCTTGAAAATTGTTGTCTATGGGTATGATGTATGCATTATTGTTTGTTTCGTTTCATTATTGATAAAATGTAGAAAATATTAAAGCGCTAAAAGAAGAGAAGACCAATATTGAATTATATAATATATCACGTAAATTAATTTTTTATTATAAAACTAACCATTTTTATATTCATTTAAAGCTGCCAACATTTTTCTTTGCTTATAATTCGAGGTTCAATTTATCACTGAGCATGTTTTTGTCTGCAAATTCCTTGCAAGCACTAGTTGTTGTTTATATATAAAAAACAGATGCAACCCTGAAAAACCAAACTGCCAGCATCTAGATTTATTATAGAAACGCACACGCACTTATACGCAAGCGCATCCGTTGTGTACACAATTATTATTTCTTGTATTTCTCTTTAAAATATAGTATATACATATTTTGTTGGAGTATTTACATATTTTGTGAGAGTGATAACTTCTCACTGAAAATAATATGTTGCATGCAGAAGAGAAGGATATATTGTAATATTCGTGAGAAAAAGTATTTTTAGATATGTTAAAAAAAAATCCATTTAGGCACGATTACTGAATGTCGAGTTAAAATTTAACAAACTGTTAAATTGAAAATTTATATGACAAATAGAAATAAATGTGTCAGTTAAAGTCCCATTTAGTAGTTAACGATACATTGTTAAAATAAGGCTTACGAAAACACATCAAATAATATTCAGAAAATATTAATTGAAATTCATAAAATATTATTTTTAGTAAAAAATAACACTATTTGTTATTCATCAAATTCTGTTTAAAATTCAGAAAGCAGCAGTGAAAATTAATATGCAATTTCTGATATTCTATTGATGATTCAGAATTTAAAACTATTTGTGATAGTGTTTGAGTTTTAAATATATGAACATTGTTCAAATAAAATTTGAAAATATCTTATGGACATTCGCTGTAATGAAAGTGAACTCATAGGTCGTCCTTTTTCGCTATGCTGTCATATACATAAATTTTAAGCACATTTCGCGTTTCTCCCATGAACCGCATTTTCTTTTTTCTTTTTCACACTAAATAATTGGTTGGATTTGTCTTTTTGCTTATGCAAAAAAAAAACTCTTTGATCGATTGCGAAATGGGATTATAAATTTTGCAAAAAAAGGTAAAGGTCTACATAGTTATTAACCAAATTTGACGTATTTACAATAAAATACTATGATAAAATGTTGGATTTTTTAAATTGTATGCACAAAAAAACTGCGTTAGAACATGCAAAACTTTAATTTGGCCCATAAGTGAAAGAATTGGGTACGCCATTAAAATCGTTGCCGAAATATTTATGACCAATGGTCGGTATTTAGGGATCAATTTCTATTTCTATTTTAGGGATCAATTTTGTAGCCCTGTGTATTTGTTGGCAAACCATATATGCAACATTTTCATCAATATGATGGAACTTTTTTTCCTGAGTATACTATAGGCTGCATTTTTTACGCAAATATAATCTAATTATACTAGTATATTTGGGCAATTGGTTGGATAAGAATTAGGTTTTAAATTAGCAAAATTGTTTGCTAATTTTAGACTTTTTTTAAAAAAGTTAGTAAAAAACTCAGTAATTTGTGAAATGAGAGTAGCAAAAATTGTTACTATAAAATATATTGTACTAAAAATTAGTACAAAAATAGTAAGGTGGAATTGAAAAACCTTTTACAGATTTCGCTACTATCTTTTTTGCCTTAGCATACGAGGGCGTTCCGAAATTTAGCCGACCGAACAAAGAAAATACAAACAATTTAGGATTTTTTTTTTTTTATTTCTCAACATCATCTCCGATACACGATATTCAATAGTTTCGATACCCTGTTTCTGGTAAGGAGTGTCTAGCTCCATAAAATAGTCATTAACCGCAGACTCCACCGCTTCACTCGTGGTAAATCTTTTACCACCGTGCCATTTTTTTAAGTTTTTAAATAGAAAAAAATCCGATGGTTCTAAATCTGGCAAATAAGTTGCGTGCTATATCAATTCGAGCATTAATTCTTTGATGTTGGCCATCGCAATAGTGGATTTGTGAACTGGTGCATTGTATTGAGGAACAACACTTTATTTTCGCCAAATGTAGCCTTTTTTTCCTTAATTGCATCACTTAGATGCTGCAATAAATTAGCATAATACTCGACGATGATTGTTTTTCATTTCTGAAGATAATCAATGAAAATTATCCCACGCGCATCCCAAAAAAACAGGATCCATGACCTTGCCTGCAGATGGAACTGTCTTCTCCTTCTTTCGACACGATTCTCCCATTCCAGTCCACTGCTTTGACTGTTCCTTTGTCACAAGTGTGAAGTTGTGGACCCATGTTACGAATCTACGCAAAAAATCGACTGTATTGCGGTGAAACATCGCAAAACACTCTAATGAAAAATCTTCTCGACGCTGTTTTTGTTCTATTGTGAGCAAACTCTGCACCTATCTTGAACACATTGTTTTCATCTCCAAATTTTCGGTTAATATGCGATGTATAGCACTTTTTGAAATTCCTATCATTTTAGCCAGCTCTCGCAGCTTCAACCGACTATCACGCAATTGGTCGATCACTGATCTACCAATTGCATTTACTGAAAAATATTGTTTGGAGTTGCAAATTGTCAAAATGAACAGCGAAAAATACTGCGAATTACTAAAATGCAGTTTGTTGCCATTTTTACATGCAAATACAGATAAAAAATATATTTTCCAGCAAAACAATGCAGCCTGCCATGAAAGCAAATTCACAAATGAATGGTTAAGCTAGAATGATGTCGATGTTTTGGAATGGCCTGCTTGTTCTCCAGATATGAACCCTATCGAAAACATATTGGGAATTCTCGCCAGGAGAGTTTATGCTGACAATCGTCAATACATAAATGCGAATGAGCTAAAAAATTCCATTTTCAGAGAATGGGAATGACTGGATCAAGCTCTTCTGAAAAGATAAATAGAATATTTGATTTCATTAAAGCGAAAGGTGGTATTACAAATTATTGGATATTGTTATTTTTATTATTTTTGTTATTTTTGTAAAATAAATAAAGGAATTAATTGTTTATTTTTGTTAAACAAAGACTTTTTTGTTTTTGTGCTATACAATTTGAACGCTTTAATATGCAATGTTTTGTAATGTAAATGATTTTAATAACGATATTTCTAATTAATGTTAGTTTTGAGTAATATTATTTAATTTTTAGAAAGAGGATATATTGATACAAGTTCCACAAAGAGATGATGATTATAGCATCCACTGTTGAAATTTTATGAAACATTGATTTACAGATTGGCAAATGTGCTACAATTTATGAACGCACTGTATAACGAACTTTTCTGAACATTTATACTCGATGTAACGAACAGTTGGTAAAAATTATGTAAAATTAAAAAAAACATTTTTAAATCATTAAAAAAAAACACATTTAAAACATTAAACACATTTAAAAAAATAAATTTTGCAGTTTTATTTATAATTTTCAATAAACTCGGCATTTTGCGAAATGTCAAATGTGTAGTCGATTTAGTACAAAAAAACTCGATATGACGAATATTTCGATATGACCAATGGGTCTGACAAATATATCATTCTTTATACCGGACTTTGACTGTATAGCTATTAAAGCCTTATACATTTTCTTTTATGTTCCTATTTCCTGCTGTTTTTGTTTATTTTTTTTTTATGAAATTATGGCTATTTATGGTCTAATCAATTAAACAATATTTTCCATGTTTTTTGTTTTTATAAAAATGTTTTTATAATGCCAAGTGGTTTATATTGTAAGTATATTAGACGGAAATGGTTATTAAACACACACCAATATCAATAAACATCATATTCTGAATTGAATAGAATAATTAATAGGAAACCATGTTGAGGGCATATAATATTTTTTCTTTTTTCGAATTTTGTTAATCCATAAATTGTTGCTTTTGAAAGGAAACAACCTTCAAAGAAATTGCCACAAAAAAAAATTATTAAATAAATAAAAAAGGTATAAATTATATTTGAAGTTCACAAAAAATACACACCGGCACAAAAATATTAGGCACTTGTAGATTCTATAAAAAATACACACAAACACAATCGGTCTGTTTGTTTACATATCGTGTGCAAAATAGTAAAGTTAGAAATACAAAAAGTTTTGGGGAAACATTTTTCACAAAATTTATTGTATTGAATGCATAAAAAAAATTTAATAAAAAAATCATGGAGCCGGAGTTTAAATATATTTTAGTAATTTAAAATATAGATGGAAAAAGCTTTTATGAAAAAATTGCATTCAACCGAACCAAAACGAATATCGGAAAAAGCTCAGACAACGCCTCGATTAAATTAAATTAAATTAAATATGCACTACTATGCATTACTGTCAGCTTAATACAACAACATCTCCTTAACCCATAACACCCTATAGTTACCATATTGTAACACAAAACATGCCTCACAGTGCGATATATCACAAAATTTGTGGAAATAACTCGGTCATTTCTTACTTAGTGGTCCGATTGCAATGAAGTTTTGAACAGGCATAAGTCACGAGCTTACGATATGATTTTCAACCTTCCAAACCCCCCGGCAAAAAGTTTCCATAATAGGAAGCTTTTTGCATATACAATTTTGAGTGCTCGCCACTTCTTTTATTTCTAATCCGATTTTCGAAAAATTAACATATTTGTTATCTGCAAAAAGAAAACTTGGTTATATGGGTTAAATCCAAAAACTCTTATCGAATTCGTAAGTTTATTTTAATAAACACACGCATTACAGAATTTATTTATTTATTTGCCCTGTGGCTATGTCTCAACTTAATACGCAAAAGTTGTCAACCCTGAACGTAAAAACCATACGTCATTCTGGTAACATTGTGAAATAGAGACCGAGAAGATTAGAAAAATAAACAAAAATCTGAAAATAGAATATTAGTGTTGTCACTTCTGATAATATACAATAACAGAAAAAGCTAATAGGAAAGAAAACTGGAATTTAGGGGCATTATATTCGAAGCCATACTTGGGTGTGATCGCTAAACGGTCATGACTTGGTATTGTTACGTTTGTAATGTAAGATGAGCGCAGGTTTGATTCTTACAGCCGCAAGTTGTTGAAAAATTTATCATATAAAGACAATCTGACAATTATAAATACACATATAATAATACAATTTAAATGGAAAATCACTGATGAGCCTGTCCATAAAAAGGTAGAAACTAGTCTAGTCTGATTTAAAAATTAATAGTGTTTATAATTTTTAGAGAAAAACGTTTATTCTTCTTCTTAGCATTTCTAAAAAGAATTTATTTAAATTATTAGTTGTAATTAGTATTTTCTAATTAAATTTAAGAATTCTTAATTTAAATTAATAAAAACTCAAAAACTAAAACATAACAACAAATATTCAGGAAATAATAATTTTTGAATTTCAAATTCATTTCGTGTTTTAAATTTTAATTAGATTTAAATTATTTTTTTTAATTTTATATTTTTTAATTCAGAAACTAAAACACAACAATAAATATTCGGAAAATAATAATTTTTGAATTTCAATTACATTTTGTAATTTAAATTTTAATTAGATTTAAATTATTTTTTTTTATGTTTTTTATTTAGAATAATTTGAAAAAATCAGTGGATGATGTTTCAATTTTAAATAAAATATCGGAAAGAATATAATCGAAAAGAATAACATTTGCTACAAATTCAGTAAAATAATAAAAAAAATCCTGGGAAATCCCGCGCAAAATTCGCGGGATTGTGGGATTGAAAAAACAGCAGGATTCCTGGGAACAAAAAATATAGTTGCAGAACAACTTATACTGTTTTGCCGTATGTTCTAATTTGTGTTCTAGAACCGATTCTTTTTGTATGGAGTTTGTCCTATTTGCAATAGTTTCTTTGCCTCCGGGAATCTGCAACCGGTTTCATGTTATCGGTAATAAAATAAGCTGTTCTGAAATTGATTTAGAGGTAACCAGTTCTAAATAATTTTGCTAGGAGTTTGTCCTATTTGCAATAGTTTCTTTGCCTCTGAGAATCTGCAACCGGTTTAATGCTATCGGTAATAAAATAAGCTGTTCTGAAATTGATTTAGAGGTAATCAGTTCTAAATAATTTTGCTAGGGTTATTTAAAGCATATCCACTTACTAGGTCTAACCATGTAATGACGCTAACCAAAATTAAAAACCGTTGTCCCTGGGCACCTGGGCTCGGTGCGCCAAATTTTATCAAAATATCTTTATATTTGTTACCTATTTGTAATAGTGTGCGCCCCGGTAGGCTAGTTGGTAACATGCTGCCTTATCTGTGCGGGGGTCATGGGTTCGATTCCCACCAGATACACTGGTCTGTTTTCGCTACAAACGTGCCGAAGGCCATAGTAACTAGTGCTCGGTTAGGGTAATAGTATATAATTTGTAATTATATGATTATTAATTAATAAAATAAAAAATAAATATATATTTGTAATAGTAACATTTGTAATTATATGATTATTAATTAATAAAATAAAAAATAAATATATATTTGCAATAGTAACATTTTTTTTATGCTCTCAAACCGGACAATTTAAAATGAATTGAAATTAAAAAAAGATTAACAATACTTACAACATTTTTTTTTTTTTGTTTTTTTTTAACCGTTTAAAGGCTTTATACTCATTTCTTGCAGTCATAATTTAAACTAAGTTTTATGGGTTTCTTTTGTAAATATAATAACAGTCTGATAAAATTAAAATGCTATTGTCTGAAAATTATGAAAGGTGTTAATCTCTAAATTTTCTAATGGGTCTTTTTTGTCAAAAGTGTCAAAATTAACCATATATGGATTAAGTAACATAAAATAATTATTGTTATCAAGTGGAAAGTTTGTTTTTATCAATATAAAGGCTTAAAAATCTCGTAGTCATAATTAAAATTAAGTCTCATGGGTCTTTTTAGTCCCAGGATACCAGGGTTTAAGATTTTTTAAATAACAGTAAATATATACTTATAATCTTAATAAATTTCAGTTATATTTTTCCGAAAATTATGCAAACTTTGATGAACCCATTTAAATTTTGTTTAACTTTTGGCAAAAATAAGCTATTCTCATAAAATGTCCTGGAAAGGAGTCCCTCCAATCACAAACTCGAATTATCATTTTTTCAAATTTATTATTTTTTTTTTTAATAACATCTAGTATATTATTAAAATAGTAATTGACATGTCCAAATTAGGCATTTTAAAAAGCTTTAAAATTAAATTAAAAAAAAAATCGTTTTCCGCGTTTTTATAACATTCGTGGATCATTTTGATACCAGGCTAAAGTGGGTTAGTGATATCCGATGAAGTCAGATTTGCATATCTAAATAATTTTGAGTATACTAAATGAATAATGATATCAAAAAAAAAAAAATAAATATTGTCGAAATGTAGAGTTTTGGGAATTTTTAATAATAAAAATTATACATTGTTTTCAAAAATGGCCCATTTTCGGCCAACTTTCAGCACGGGTTAACGTTTTCCAGAAACAAATCGATTCTTTCTTCCATTTGAAACAATTTGTAATAAGACTGGAGATTGTAAGAGACACCCTAATGGATATATGTGATGGCGTCTATGATGATATATAATTTTATCTTGGGTTTGATTTTCAAAATTTTTCATATGCTCCTATACATATTAATATTTATATATATATATAGAATCATGCTTCTAGTCCAGACCAAGAAATTCTCATACAGTTTGTGATTTAACCTGTTTTGTGCTAAGTATTAATGAATTCCTTCATTAATACAATGCATTTTTTCATAAAAAAGTCCACAAAGAAATGTTTCATTGAATCAATGAAGCATGTTTCATTAAAACTATTTTATTGCATGATTTCATTGACCCAATGAAAATTTTATAAAGTATATGAAATTTTTTTCATTAGTGCTAGCATAAAGGTTACATAAAGGTTTAACTTTCACGTGGTTAATCACTAAAATTCATAGCTTTTATGAAATATTTTTATTACTAGTTTGATTTAATTTTTATTGAAAATAAAAATTATGATTTTTTCGACCTTTAATTGTGCAATGAAAATGAAAATTTGTTAGAAAGTGTTTTGCAACCGTCAGATAATGACAATCGTAATTAATTTTTAATTAATTACTGTAGAATATTACTTTAGTTAGTCTCTTTACAGGAAGAAGAAGAAAACATTTTATTGAAAAACTTAACGGACATAGTTTTGTCCCCCTCCTGGGACTCGTCAGTGGCTAATTTATGTGTCAATTGAACAAAGTCTTTTATATTGTTAATTTGCTCTATATGAAAAACTATTTTTTTTTGAAAATTATTTAAAATTATTTAAAATTATTTCGAAAAAGTATTGTATGATATCCAATATTGTGGATGCACTTAAAAACATACAGTAACAATTGCATTTTATAAGTTCCATAAACTGGTAATACGATTTTTAATATATCTCTATATAAAAAAATGGTTGGATGTCTGACTAGTTTTAAAGCCTTGTTTAGCATGCGCTGAAGTGATTTAAATTCAGTGCTCTTTTAGTAGGCATACATAATAGCTAAATAATTAAAATGGCTTTGAATTAAGGCATTGTATAATAAAAACTTAGCATTTCTATCAAACTTATATAATATACAAACGGCTTGTGCAGTTTTGCCTTTAATGTATTGGATATGGTCACTCCAAGCAGGGTTGCTTTGCAAGTGAATACCCAAATACTTCACTGTATGAACCTCCGTTACTTCACTTCCACCAACAAATACACTGAAATTAATATTGTGCAGATTGTACGGCTTGAATCTTATTAATTGAGTTTTACTTGCATTTAAGATCAAATTCATAATTCTTGCAAATTCAGATATATGAGCTCGAAGTTAAAGATTATCACCATTGATCAAAAATAAATTGAAAACTTATTTGTTCTGCACAAGGTCCACCTTTGGTGGATATTCAATACACGGTTTTATTTTTTTATTTTTTTTATTCCTTTTTATTTTTGTTTCGTTTATAAACAAAAACACGGGGAGTAAACTAGACTGTACTTTGTCTTTTATACAAGTTTGATATAATCAAACTTGTATAAAAGACAAAGATATACTCAAACTTGTATAAAAAACAAAGTACATCTAGTCCCGCGTGAACCCAATTTACCCGAAACAGGAACAATTTACACACAAATTATTCAATAAAAACGATTTATGGTAAAATTCGGTACCAGCGCTAACATACGTCGAACACACCTTATAAAAATTTTGAAATTTATGTTTTGCTTCTTACTACATTTGTTTTAACAACATAATCTGAGTTTACAAATAAACATTTCAATTTATTAATTGTGGGGTCGTATAATCCAGTGGTTTATTGCGGTTTAATAAGTTAAGTCTATAAAAAAAGATATTTCAATTTTAAGTTTGCATTGACTCAAACTATTTTTGAGTGCATTTTAAGTGAAGGAGATCAAAATCTTTTTTGAAATGACTTTATTTGTTTATTTTTCTAAACTTAAGTCTAGCAATGATGGCCGTCCATTTCTAGAAGTATACAATTGATTTATATACAATCCGAAAAGACAGAGTAATATCCTTTGACTTATACTGACATCTGTTAGTTCAGTGTCATACGGTTCGAATCTTCAAATTTCATTAGATAACATCGTCTCAAAATGAGCGGCCATCTTTGTTAGCTTTGACTTTCGACATATAAACATAAATAAAGAGATTCCGTGTCTTTTACTTAAAATACACTCAAAAATGGCTTGAGTTAATGCAAACTTAAAATTGAAATATCTTTTTATTTTGACCTAACGTATTAAAACGGAGTATATCATTAGATTCAGAGTTGGGCGATTTCAATTACATTTCATTACAATTAAATTACATGTAATTAGTAATTGCCTTTTTTTCAATTACAATTACAAGTAATTGTAATTGAAATGAAGGACTGAAAAAATTACAATTACTTGTAATTGTCATATAAAAAAATCAATTACAATTACATGTAATTGTAATTGGAAGAAATGCAATTACTAATTACATGTAATTGAAATTGAAAATTTTGAATTGCAAATTACATGTAATTTGTAATTGTAATTAAAGGAAAATAATGGAACAAATCTGTAAGTAATTACACTTTTTAACCATTAAGTTAACTAAAACTACTGATGTGTTTAGAGATGAGGTAAATTTAGGAACAGATAAAAAACCGGAGTATATACACCCAAATGCGTTTTTATTGGTTAGTTACAATAATTAAGAAAATAAAATGTTCTCTTTAATTAATTTTTATTCGAAAGTAATATTTTTTTTATCGCAGAGTAATACGATATAAAAATTGAATTGCTTTAAAATACTGAAATAACTGTTTCAAACAGCTATTAAAAAATACTGTAGTTGGTTTCAGTTGTTTTTATAAAATAAAACCTATCTGTAATTGAAGTTAAAACCAACTGCTAAGCGTACAATAGTCGATAACGATGAAATTCACATTTTTTTACATTTACTTTTCAGGCTTTTTTAAAATTTAATGCTCTTTGGAAAAAAGCAAATAGACCTAAGTCCTCTGAGAATATAAACAAAATTATTGGCTTTTCACTCAAAACTCCGTGTGTCAATCGGTCGAACTCGCTATACGATTCTGTGCAACATAATTTACTAAAGGAATCAAATTTAAATGAACTTTGTTCAGAACTGCGAAATTCACGGTAGTTGATATTACATATTTAAAAAAATATTGCATTGTCATGAAACCATTTGCAGAAATTTTAGATTTTCTGCAAGGTGAAACAGAAATTTATTATGGAATGTTAAATCCTTGGTTAGTGACTCTGAAAGTTAAAAAAGTGGTAATCTAACATTTTTAAAAAAAGCAGCAACCGCTATTCAAGAAAACCTTTTTAAACGATTTCGGCAGTTTTTTGTGTTGACTGAGGAAGGTTATGATGACGCAATTGTAGCTCCAATGTCCCATCCAAACATTAAGTTGAAATGGTTTAAGTCTATAGCTAATATTTCACATAAAACAAAGGAAGATATGGGATATATTTTTATTCAGTACTGTAAGAACTATAAATTAGTTCCTTCCAAAAGTGTTGTAGGTGAAACAAATAATTCAAATATTTCTTCTGTTTGCGATTTTGGTGGCGAAGATATTGAAGGTACTTTTTGATTAAAAGTTACAGTCAAGTATTGTATTTTGTTCAGTGATATATTATGCGACATTTATGTTATAATAAATAATTCACATTTTTTTTAATTTTATACTGTAGATCTTCCTACAACCCGTTCAAACTTAGGATATATAGTGATATTGAAATTGAACTTCGGGCTTACTTGCAGGACATAGATTCTTCACTGCGATGTTAGAAAAAATATCCAACAATTTTAAAAATTGTTCAGCGGTCAAATACTCCTTTAATATCTTCAGCACCAGTAGTAAGAATGATTAACTGATGACAAATTTTGGAAAATGGTTTTATTTAAAGCTAATAAAATTTTTCTTAAAAACACGTTATGCGTTCCAAAACAATGACACAAGCCTTGAAGTGGTACTAAAAACAAATAAATGCGTTCATCGTTCATATTTAAAGGAACCTAAACTAAAAAAAATAGAGCTTTTATTGAATTTCAGGCGTTTATTTAATATAATACTACGCCTTATTTTAATACATAAATAAGATCGCTGTTAGCATTACAATTACAATTAATATTAATATTATTTTTTTTATTGGTTTCATTGTGATTGTTATAATTTTCATTTTCATTATCGTTATTGTTTATTTTTTTTTTTATTATTTTCATTATCATTAATTGCTGTCATATGTAATTGATAATAATTGTAATTGAATACATTTTCGAAATTAAATTATATTTTATGTAATGATTACATTTTTCTTATTATTACTTCTTAAAAAAAAATTACTTTTTTTTTAATTACATGTAATTGTAATTCCCATTTGTCAATTACAATTGCATGTAATTAGTAATTGATATTATTTCAATTACAATTACATGTAATTTCTAATTGATATTTTCTGAATTACAATTAAATTTTTTTGTAATTGAAGTTTTGCTTCAGCTTAATTACAATTACATGTAATTGTAATTGAGTTTTTTCAATTACAGTTACTTGTAATTTGTAATTGAATGCGTAATTAATTACAAAATGTAATGATTATCGCCCATGTCTGATTGGATTCTATGACTCAAAATTAAGTGTACGTGTCCCGAAGTTTTGATGTGTCCTTTTGAAAAGTTGAAATTTGACTTATAGAGTTATTTTTTACAATTTGTTTAATAAGTGTTTGGAATATGTTTGGAATTTTACATTAACTAGAACTTGCATAAACTATAAATTAAATTGTGATTAACTTAGAAATGTAAAAGAAAGCTTTAATTAATTTATAACTTCTTTGATTTCAAATGAAAATGTTCAACATCAATATTTCTGCATTTCAAATAGTCATAAATAAATATAACAAATTCGTTTTTAACTGGAAACTAGAATAAGTTTATGTTTATCATAGTTATACCATATACATATACGAGTCATATGCGAGTTTTAATGAGAAGACCTAATATTAAATTTTTTTATAATTGAAAGAAACCAGACTATATTTTTTTTTTAATAATCTAATTATATTAAATTAGATATAATCGTATAGTTACGGTGACTTCTTTTAGCTGATATGAAATCAGTACAAAATTTTTAAAAATATAAATTTTGTGATGAATTACAATAAACACAGCAAATGTTCTTTTCCTAAATAAAAATTCAGATTAAGGGAAATTTTGCATTGAAAAGTTATCTAATATGGAATGCAATTGAAAATTATTCAAGTCTGAAGGTCGAAAAAAAATATAATTTTTATTTTTAATAAAAATTATATCAAACTTGTTATCTAATATGTATTAAAAAAAATACCAAAATGTATATACAAAATATTCGAGTCAGCAAATTTTTCTGAATTAAAAAATTATTTATAAAATTAAAAAAAATAAATTCCAACTACTATGTCTTTTCATAAAATAGAAAGATTCTAGCCAGATGTTAATCTCATCGAGCCCATATGTGATCATCTTGGTCGTCAAATCCGAAAACGGGAGCTAAGAGAAAGAAATTACCTAAAAAAACACTATAATGGAAGAATGGTGGAACATTCCGAGTGCTGTGACTCAACGTTTAATCAATTCAATGCAGTCAAGGCTTCAGAAAGTTATGAAAAATAAGGGGTACCCTGACAAAATAGTAATTCTATAAAATGTTATGAAAATACGCAGACATTTTTACTACAAGTCAAGATATCATATAAAGTGTATACTTACTTTTATGATGTTAATTTCATACCTTTTAAACTTTATCTCATATAATTACATAACTACAAGAATTATAGTTACTTTGTTGTTGTCAATATTTACTACTGTACTTATTATTATTGAACCAATATAGCTTTAACATCGATCTCATATATTAGTTCTCATTTAGTGGAAAAACTAAGTTATATGAATGTTTGATGTTTTGCATGGGATTGTCACTTCTTGCAAAACGTGTGCTGATGATGTGAACCTAGAAAACTACCAAAATAGATCTATCAACACATTCCTGAAAGTGGTCAATTAATAAATTTGAAAACAAAACTCTATAGATTATTTGTTAGGACAATAACCTAATAACGAAATATAGAGTATGTCCTCGAACTTGAATAATTTTTTATTTTCATTACACAATTAAAGGTCGAAAAGTATAATTTTTATTTTTAATAAAAATTGTATCAAACTTGTAAAATAAATTATTTAATTTTAAAAATTTTAAAAGCTTATATTTTTTACCAAAATATATATTTTATACAGCTGTATACTTAATTTTGTGATACACTGTACATTCAACAAGTTTGTATTTATTTTAGTTAGCAGTTAAAGTCAATATTTGCTTTCTAAATAGTAAAAGGTCATAAAGGATTTCAACTTAAGTAAATACTCCATACAAATGTTAGTTTGAAAAGGTATATGAGTTTAACTAAATTAATTGAATACAACTAGTTGCTTTAAATTATAGTCTGATGAAAATATTTAATATAAAATATTCAACTGTGGAATAACAACAAAATAATTTATAAATGCGGATTAATTAAATAATTTTCCCTTAAGTTACAAGGTAAATTACATTACACTACTCAAGGCTAAAAACAATATATTACCTGATTATACTTAAATGAAAAATAATTTTGTGTGATTTTTGTATTCTTTAAAAAAATTGCATGATTTTGCGGTTAAATATCGAAAAATTAAGGAAAATAACAGAAAATAAATGACATAAATATAGAAACCACGATATTTGGAAAACTGCAAATGAGAAAACAAAATATTTGGCAGATTTGGATTCAGCGTCACAGGTCTTTTAAAAAAAGGGTTATTTCAAAGACAGGTTTCGTTTTGGCCGTTGAGTAGTGTAATGAAATGTATCTTTTTATTTCAGGGAAATTATTTTATTTTACGGTTTAATAAATCCGCATGTTTACAGATTTGGATTCAGCGTAAGTATATTACCACGTTCTGCAAAAAGTTAAAATTTGTCGAGTAGTTTTGAAAAAGGGGTTTCATTACGGGCTATTTTGGTCAATAATCTCATTTATTTGTAAATAATAATCAATTTATCATGTTTTTGCTTAACGTTTCGTTTGTTTTATTCAAACTTCTTCAGGAGCGTAAAGTTATAAAATCTGGCGACAAATACAAAATGAGTTTATAAATAACAAATTTTTAATAAAATATCTTAAATACTATATCACTTACGATTTTTTGTTACATAGTCAGAAAATATAATATGTAAAATTTATTTGTAAATGAAATAACGATTGACGGTTTTACAAAATTTATTGTAAAGAAGAGGAAGATTTTTAAAATTTAAAATTTTGATTGAACTACCAATATTCTCATATTGTATTAACTACAATTTACTGAAATAAATTTATCGAGTTTGTTTTCATTTAAAGCATAAAAAGATAATGTGTTAAAATGATCTCAAATCTAACAAAAATCATTCATTTACTAGTTAAAAGATCAACTGAACATACATTTTATAATTTTTGAAGACTTAACGAAAAAAGACATTTTTAATACATATTCGGAAGGAAAATCCCAATACGTTAATTTTTTTTTAATAATTTTAATCAATGTATTTCTAACTCACAGGTAAAAGAGCTATTTCACCCATTTTTGTTTCCAGCTTAATAAACATTTTTCTTGAATGACAATTTTTATGTGCCCAAATTTTGTAAAACCAAGCATAAAAAAATTATAAGAATTAAAATTTTTATTCCGGGTAATGTGCCACTTTAAATTCGTAGGCGTTTGTAAAGGGCATAAAAATGGTGAAACAATTCCAAATTAAGTTATCTTTGCCCTATTTTATTGAAATATAAGGAGTTTTGTGACTGACGATATCTTATCCTTAAAATTACGATTTTTTTCACAATAATTTTCGATTTTTCTACAAAATGAGTTAGCAGCACTGATGTTCATGTTTAAGTGTGAGAGTTAACAACATTAAATGTGTGTTAGCGGATGCAAGTGTTAAATGGTACTTACTAAATAAAACTATTCACTTACACAATTGTATTTACGGTGCGAGTGTATGAGAGTATTTTAAATAAAGTTTATAGTGGCTGTATTGGCATGAGTACGGTATAGTGTTTATTTGTTGCTGTTAGGGTTATAGTATTTGATTTTTTTTTTTTTTTTTCAATTATTTCATTATACTTATCCTAGACAGATAGTCCATACAAAAATATAAAATAATACAATTTTATTTTTTTGCGATTTTCAAAAAAGTTCCCTTATAAAACTTTTATGAAGTTCGACACAATTTTTTTTTGTCAAACTAAAAATTTATAGTTGTGAAAGGCGTGGTAGAGAAGAATGAGTGTATTTTCTAAAAATCATATCTACATTGCAAAATTTTCAATTTTTTCTGAATCAGACTGCGCAGTTTCTGGTATTTAACCTTCGTCAGTGACCCTGTTTTTTTAAAATTTTTGAATAATGTAATATTTGTTATGTTTTTTTTTTTTTTTATTTGTTCGATTGCGTCTATATGAAATTTTTCTGTGTAATCACTGACCATGGTATAGATAAACTGATTTCTAATGCCACATGCACTCGCACTACACGTTAGACAGAGCGCTTTAGCCCTCTGAGCTATCGTCAGGTCGAGTTTTGTTGTGATTAGAACTAGTTTTATTCAATTCACGGTGTTTTTTTTCTTGCATACATAATCTCAGAAGTACAACTCCAACAACACAACAGTTCTATTCTTAGAAACTTACCTCACTCTAATGTCCACTGTTTTCCCATATGTTGTAAGTGATGCCTTATCTATGATATATTCTTTGGATATTCGATAGATGGCGCTTACGTAGTTAGGGAAGAACTGCCAGAGAGCAAAGTTTGATTTTTGTTTAAGTTTGAATTTTAACGTCTTTTTCAGACAATTGCAATTAATACTATAATTAATATGCAATTTTATTTAATTTAATTGTGAAAGGCGTGGTAGAGAAGAATGACTGTATTTTCTAAAAATCATAACACACACACACACAGTTTCACAGTTTCTGGTATTAAACCTTCGTTAGTGACCCTGTTTTTTTGAATTTTTGAATAATGTAATATTTGTTATGTTTTATAGTATCACTATTAATTCTCAAATCAGACTAGACTAGTTTTTGCACTTTTTTCACTAAAATTTTAAAGTAATTAGACTATAACGATGTCTATCGATCTAAAGGTCACAAACGTATTCGAATTTGGTGTTTTTTTTTTGGATTTTGATTAAAAAAATGTTGAACCGTTATTTCGCCATATGGGCATCAAAATTCGCAAAATAACGCTCAGAACACTTAAGAAGTAATTTAAAATAATTTGTGTAACCATTTTGGTCCACTAATTTATTACTAATACAATACTGACCATCATGTGGTGATAGGTAAAAATTTAGAAAAAAAGTTATAACCCTAGTGTGAATATATTTATAAAAGCATAGATATATTTGTATGAAAATATAAAATTTGTATGAAAATATAGAAAAAATTATGTTATTTTTCAACAACTGTTTGCGCACCGTCAAATATACATAAACACAGGAAAGAAAGTTTAAAAAGTTTTTAGACTTTTACATTAAACGTCAAAATATATAAGTGAAAACTTTTACTGATATAACTAATTAAGTAGTTATGAACATTATATATTTTTAAGGATACCTTTTAGAAATAAAACTAAATTAAATCTATGCTCAAAACAGTATAAATTTTTTTTATTTTGTGTAAAAATTTTTAAAAATATTTAGTTTTAAACAAGTGGTTGTCATACAATAATCGCCCGTGTCCAGTGTTTTCTTACTTTTTGAATACGAATGAATTTGAAAAACACATCAAATTTAAATTTGGTGCTTTCTAATCGCCATAAAAAAAAATGTCGAAAAATTATCGGAAACTTATGTTTTCTCTCAAAATACTAAATTTCTACTCATAAAGCAGTCTTATGATATTTAAAAAAATTTGTAAGAAAAAAAGTGCGTTTTACTTTCTAAAGGAAAGTAAATCGAAAATAAAAGTGGGTATGTGAAAGACAAAGTATCAAAAAGTCGTACAGATTTCATTTTCATGGGAATGTAAAGAAGAGCATAGAGGTAATTACTAGTTTTGGAATATAAATATTTCTAGTAAATTTTTATTAGTTTCTGTTTTAAACACATTTTTCACATTCAGGCCTCCTAAACAATATTATTAAATGTCTATTTTGATAGTTTGCGTGTTCATTCTATTTGGTTTTATATTTTATCTTATTATAATTACATCTTTTGTCAATAATTATCTTTAAAATAATGCCTTTTGTGAGATTTTGAAAGAACTGGATACAATAAATATAATAAGAAGAGAAACTGTAATTGACACATAATAATTAGTGTTTTTAATTCGATTAATCGATTAGTCCATTCCTCTATTTCGGTTAACATCAAAACAATTAATTTAAAGCTCAAATAATTATTCGACCTGAATAATCGGTTAAAAAATGCCGATTAACCGTAAACATTGTTTATGTGGATTTGTTAATTTTTTCCCACAAAATTTCATAGTTTTCTTAATTTTGATAAAAAAAAAAATGACAAGAAAAAGTGGGTCACCATCTACAATATCACTAAATTCATTTAAAATCGAGTGAAAGTTATCATTAAGCCTTCCCAGCAAAAAATAGTGCTTACACATAAACGCTTTCGGAACGCATTATTTAATTACGAAGCGCTTCCAAAGCAAATGAAGAAGGCATAATTTTTGTTCGCGATGTCGCACTTGGTATGTCTCTTTTAAGCAGGTGAAAAGCGCTTCTTTCATGTGCTCTTAGAAGCAATAAATTCATGCCTTCTTAGGCAATAAGAAGCGCTTTTATGTATGTTGAAAACATTAATTCTTCATGGTATGCATTATTCACTGCTTTGAAGAAGGCATTTCGAGAAGCACAACAGAATGCCTTCCCAATTGCTTTATTGTATGCAAGGCGGTGCAGCGCTCTTTTGGAAGTATACAAATGTAGTTACTGCTTACCAAATCCAGGTTTTGTTTGCTGGGTTTAGATAACATTTTTTAACCAACTCAAAACAAGAAGATATGACAGGCAATTTTTAATTTAAATATGTTCTGTTTTAAAAATCCAAATTAATGAAAATTATAAGCCTTTTTTATCTTATATCCCGCAAGAATATTTTTTACAATCGGTTGTTAATCATATCATGGAACTCGTACAAGTACTGCAAAAAGTTCGACAGTTACACGCAGATAAAAAAATATCGGTGCAATATGATTGCGGACACAAAACTATGTTTCCTACAGCCATAAATGGTTGTTTCAATTACATTATTATTGTATCAATCATATTTCACCAATAATATGGTTGCTTTCATCATGTTCTAGTAAAAATTTCTCTTTTTTCAATTATCATATTATTGTATTGTCTACAATCATAAAATAGTTTTTATTATCATATTCCTCTATCTAACTACAGCCATATTATAGTTGCGCCAACTATAATATGATCAGTCGGTTTTTTTTATGAGTGTCTTCGCTCTTTAAGTTTCATTCTTGTTTAAGATTTTGTGAAAGGAAGTTGTGAGAAACAGGCAGCTCCAATAAATTAAATAATATTAAACAAAAAGACATTACAATTAGACAAACAACGTAGTGGTGTTAATTGTAATGGTGATTTGTTTTACGAAATAAGGAATAAGTTTGTAGTCTCAACCCGGTCTACCCTGGAAGTCTTGGGAAAATTTTAATTGTCTCGCACCTTTTAAATAAAGTCAATGTTTGTTACAAATTAAGAATGAACTGATAAAAAAGTGCTTTATTTTTTAATTGTTTGTAATTACTCAAAAATATTGTTAAAGAAAAAAAATATGAAATAAAAATTTAAACAAAATACATGCGCTTTTAAATATGTAGAACGAAATAATGATAATATGTTTGCAATAATCATAATATGGTAATTAATGATGAGGAAATTCTTGTCCATGATCATAATATGATAACTAGGACAATAATATTGTTATAATGCAATTATTATGATTGCTGGAAACATGCTTTGATTATTATAAATGTATTGTGAAATTGTGTTCTTAATAATACAAAGACAATTTGATTACTTAAACTATTTTAAACCTAAGTTTATTTAAATATGTGAATTATTAAATAAATATACTATTAAAAAACATGCATATCTTTTTAATCCAGCTTCAACAGAGTGCTGGGAGAATACTGTAGGTCTCATATTATGATAATGCATACGAATTTCCAGAACCATAATATGATAATACTGGGATGTATTTGGAATCAAAATATGGTAATCTAATTATCATATTATGATACAGAAGCCGATAAGATTGTCACAACCATAGTAACATGCACTCACAATATTTTTCCGTAAAGATTACTAAATTGGCATATTAAATTCATTGAAAATCAGTTCATTTTCAACTGTTTAAAAATTAATTAGTTTATTTTCAATAAATTGTTTACGTTTATTTGAATAGTCAATGTAATATAACAACTTTTTGTTTTAAATAGAAAATTTAATAACTATTACCGAAAGTCCGTTTTTTTGTTTATTTTGTTTATTGAATAACAGACAGAAAGTTAAAAAATATATTTCTTTGGTGATTTAACTGTATATTTGTTTGAAACAACTTTAACGATTAAAATTTAAATATCTGTTGAACTTTTATGGAAAAGTTCTTGTGTGTGTAGTTGTCGCAATCATGACTCCAAAAAAATATGTGATGCTCTTCAAATATGTTTCCCTCAACCATGTTTTTTCTTTACACAACAGTTGTTTTTCTATGAACTAATAAAAAACAACGATTAGACAGTTATTTAGGAAAGTATGTATTGTATTTTCGTAGCAGTTGTTTGATTTTTTTTTTTGCTGTAAAGAGTAAGTTACTTAGAAATCAAAATTTCGTTGAATAATTCTTGTTTGGGTTATATTTGTTATAAATTCATAGTTTGCCAATAAAAAAAATATATATCTCCAATACGTAAAAATTTTGTTTTTTAACAGTTAAGAAAACTACGTTTTTAGTTAGTTTGATCCATTTTTAAACGCATATACCAATCTTTTTTAAGATGGCAAAATCATTTGCATTTTTACAGACAGTGGTGGTCATCAAATTAGACGACCCAGCTAACATAATTTTTATTAAAGTTAATTCTCAATTTTTAATATTTAAAAAAAATTATATTGGTTAAATATAAGACAATGTGGCCCACGTTTCTGTTAATTGCCATAATGTTTTTACCTTGACTTTTAAGCCTTAGACAACCAAAAGCAAGTATGCTTGCCCAAGCGTTTCTGGCACTTATAATTGTCCACATAAAATATAGAGTAAATATGGTAATTTGTAAGGGAGGGTTGGGGTAACAAAAATAAGGCGGGCGGTAAATCTCAGTCTGATCCCACTTACCTGTTAGGAGTCCGCAAAGTTGGTTAAAAAATAATTCTTTATTTAAGGGCAAATTAACTATTTTTGACAAGCGGAATGAGGGGCAAGTCATGCAGTGTAATTAGTACATTGCATTCAATATATTAAAATAATAAAAATATTAAAAACACTCCAAGTTCGAGACCATACTCTATATTTCTTTATTAGGATATTGTCCTATCAAATAATCTATAGAGTTTTTGTTTTCAAATTTATTATTTGACCCTTTCAGGAATGTGTTGATAGATCTATTTCGGGAATTTTCTAGGTTCCCATCATCAGAACATGTTTTGAAAGAGGTAACAATCCCATGTCAAACATTAAACATTCATATAAACTAGTTTACTCACTACATGAGAACTAATATATGAGCTCGAAGTTAAAGATTATCACCATTGATCAGAAAAATAAATTGAAAACTTGTTTTTTGTGTGTATCTCTACCTTTGGTAAATATCTAATACACGTTTTTGTTTCTTTTCCTTTTGATTTGTAAATTTGTTTTTAAAAACAAAATGTACAGGGAAAGTAGTAAACAAGACCGTACTTTGTCTTTTATACAAGTTTGATATAATTTTTATTAAAAATATATAAATTATGTTTTTTTCGACCTTTAATTGTGCAATGAAAAATGAAAATTATTCCAGTTCGAGGCCATACTCTATATTTCTTTATTAGGATATTGTCCTAACAAATAATCTATAGAGTTTTTTGTTTTCAAATTTATTATTGTGCATTCTGATTGCACAATTAAAGGTCGAAAAAAAACATAATTTTTATTTTTAATAAAAATTATATCAAACGTGTATTAAAAACACTTTTAAAAAAAATAATATGACAAAGAAAATTTCATGCTGGGTGTGCTAATTTTGAGACCAAATCCAAAAAGTGGCACATTTAGAGCACAAAAAGAATACTTTTAAGGTCAAATATATCAAATATGTGTAAAAAAAGGCATTTGCCTTCTCTGGAAGTTAGTTATACTAAAATTAGTTTCAGAAATGTTTTTCGGACTTCCTACTCACCACTTTGGAGTAATTGAATCGATTGCTTTTAGAACAAATTCAAGAAATATTATGGGCGTTTAACCGACACTAGAATGGGTTATAACGAAAAATAAGTTGTTATTTGGAAAATGTTAATTCAAATATATTCTAAGGGTTTACTTCCACTAAAAATTTCTGAGAACTTTTTCTTTTCGAAGACTCTTTAATTTCTTCCAATTCTTTAAAAATCGCAGGATGCTTTGAATGCTACTAAACAAACAATTTGTAAGCTAATGCAGTGAACTTTACTTGATATTAAAAAAGCAGTTCTTTAAGTTTTTTATGTTTATTTATTTTGCCTTAGACAATTAATCGATTAACAGACCCGAATAACTGGTTAATAAATATTAGAGATTTTTCGAATAATTCCTTAACCGGTTAACCGCCTAGGACGAATAATTGGAAACACTAATAATAATAATACACTAGCTGAACTTTTAAATGTCAGACATGTTAATCTCAATTTAAGATGATGTAATTAAAAAGATTTTTATACTTGAAGTGATTAAATTGTGTTTGAATTTGAATGGATTATTTTTTGGTTTTATAATTGTTAAGATAATAATTAAATTAATGACAGAATTTTAAAGTATATTATTTGGGCAAACAATTATTACGAAATCTTTTTTAAGAGAAGTGGTGCATAAAACAAGAACAGGGGAGCAGAAACAATAAAAAAATCAGTGTCAGTCAAAACTAACTATAGGATATCCTACATCAGCCTGGAATAAATGCCATACAAAATTGTGACTGGAATTTTACTTGGTCGAAATGGAGAGCAACAGTCAATTGTACGGGCGATACATTAAGTTCAATGAAATATATAATAACGCAGTTAAATGCTTGTGCCAGGATTGCCATATCATTATTTAAAAACATATTTGAAAGATAATTTATATGTAAAGAAATCTTATTATTACGATAGTAAGTAGCTGGTTCTATCAATGGGAACAATTTTTGATTAAGCAAATATGGTGTTCATTGTCTAGTGTAAAGGTCTCGTTTACCGGTAGTTTAAAATACTGGAATATATTTAGAAGAAAACTAAATAATTTGTTTAGTGATTTTCTATTTTAATAAATTTATCGAACTACTTTTAGTGGATGTTTCAGTTTCAGGTTTCAGATTTCTACCTAAAAAGCTTTACATACACGCAGAGAAAAAATATGGTTGCAATATGATTACAGCCATGAAAATATGTTTCCTTCAGCCATATATGGTTGTTTCAATTAAATTAGGATCGGAGCAATCATATTTCACCATCAGTATGGTTGCTTTAATCATGCTCTAGTAAAAATATCACTTTTTTCGGGTTATCATATTATTCTCTTGTCTACAATCATAATACAGTGTTTATAATCACTGTTTTAGTGTCATTCTAATGAAAATAAGTTGTGAGAAACAGTCTGCCCAAACAAATTACATAATCTTAAAATAAAATACAACGTAGTGGTGTTAATTGCTGTAATGATGATTTTTTATGAAAGAAGGAAACTTTTTGAAGTCTTAACCCGTTCTACCTTGGCAGTGCAGTCAAAAGTTAAGTTTTCAAGCACCCCTTAAATAAGGTTATTGTTTACTATTTATTTCTAAATATTTTGTGTGTTTGAACTAAAATTTAGTTGTGTTAACCGAACTTTGTTGTGAAAACCAATATTCAGTTGTTGCAAGTGACTTCAGTCGTTGTAATCTACACACAGAGAAATAAAGTGCCAACCGAATTGAAAAGTGTATTTTAATGGTAACAACCTAATAATTTAGTTAGAACAACGATATTTACTTTAGATTTCTGAATATCTTGGGAGTTGCGACTTAAATTCTGTTGAATAATCCGTGTTTTGTTGAGAAAACTAATGTTAAGTAGTGCCAACCGACTGAAATTCGTAATAACAGAATTTGAGTCGTAGTAACCGAATTTCAGCTGACAAATAGCATAATTTTTCTTTGTGTATAATTTGAATTGGCAAAATGTTTCATTTTTCTCTGTGTGTACATTAGAGCGGCATTTTTTGTATGAAGTAAAACTTTTTTTTTGACAATTTTGCAATTTGTTGTGCAGAGTAAAGTTTTTGATTTTCGAAATGGTTTTTACCAAAATGGCATTTTTTCCTCTATTCTATAAATTTTTTAAAAATGATATTAGAATATTTTGTTTTAGCATATGGTTTTATTTGATCAAAATTATGTCTGAAATTACAACTGATGTATCACAATATATATGTTTTTAAATTAATTTTCATTTTTTCCATATCTCGGAGGCTTTGTGCGCAGGAGGCCATTAGTTAAGTTATCTAATTTTTCTTAAATTTAACACCACAAAACTATTAGATCTATCCTATGCCAATATATTAGTGGGGCAATTTTAAAACGGTTGTCATTAAAGAACTAATTATTTTAAATATTTTTATTTATAACACAGTATAGACTATCAATTATTAATTCACTTTTTGTAGAGAGCCAACTGACCGCGAAATTTTCCCATACTCCCTACGTTTCAATAGCAAGAAAACAAAACGAATTTCTGTGTGAATTTGTTCACATAAGTATAAATAAATCTAACTAAATGTTATAAAATTCAAGCTATAAAAAAGCTTTTGATATCGAAGCAACACTTTATACAATGATTTTTTTTTTGCTTTTTGAGAAGGTATACAATATTATTCATTTTTCAATTAAATGAGTTGTTATTTAATTGTAAAATAATTCAATTAATGAGCTATCAATTATTAGCAAGTTTCGTTGTTGGCGGAATTTCAGCAATTAAAGTTACGGAATCGGTGGTTTTCATGATTAAAATATTTTTATTTTTTTGGATGTGACATACATATAAAAACATTTCGTGCTCGGTCCAAGTTTTTTTGTCATTCAACTATTACCATTTCTTTTCGTATATCTCATATTTAGAGGAAATTGTCATTGGTTTAATTTCAGATCTACATAATCTATAATATTGCCCATTGCTGTCTGAGCTTTGTTTGATACTCGTTATCGTTTGGCTACACACACAAATCAGTTTTATAGTTGCAACCAAATTTTTTCCAACCGAATTTTTGTGGTTGCATGTACTATCTATACACTCACAATAATTTTGTCGTTAAAAACAAAGGAATTTGTACTTTAAAACTACCAAACATATAGTTGATATAAACATATAGGTCTCCTCACTTTTCTGTTAAATCAAATGTATTTTTAATTTTTTGTTTAACTATTAAAAAATTAACATAATATCAATAAAAATTACAGATTTTCTTTTATTTGTACTATGGGACCAACAACAAACACGACACCCTGTGTTATTTGTTTACCCAATTAACTTACTTGAAATTACAAATTCAAACACTCTGATAATAGTATGGAACATTGGTCCAACATGAAACGATATAGAATGGAACGTGTGGAATTGGAACACTTAACACATATGCGTTATCGGTATGTGTTGTTGAACTCAAGTTTTACAAAAAAGTTTTTCCGTTTTTCGATATCTCGCTTAGTTTTCGAAATACTAGCCATTTTATAAAATGCCGTTTTTTTTTTAATGGCCGGTATCTCCGAAAATATACGCGCTAGGGCAAAACGGACAAAATTTTTGTTCCAAAGAATTATAAGTACACAACTCGACCACAAGATGATTTATTTTTTTTTTATATATAAATTTAAATCCTCCGATAACAAAAAGTTCGTTCCCAGTTCAATACAATTTCGTTGCCTGTAATTAATGTTCCAATTCCACTCTTTCCCATTCCATAACGTTCTTCATGTCTAGTTTTTAAATTCCACTTATTCTCCGTTCCATTGTTTTATTCCATATTTCGAATTAAAAAAAAAATTCTTTAAAAAAGTTTGTTATAATTTTTATTAAAAATAAAAATTATGTTTTTTCGACCTTTAATTGTGCAATGAAAAATGAAAATTATTCAAGTTCGAGGCCATACTCTATATTTCTTCATTAGGATATTGTCCTAACAAATAATCTATAGAGTGTTTTGTTTTCAAATTTATTATTTGACCCTTTCAGATATGTGTTGATAGATCTATTTCGGGAATTTTCTAGGTTCCCATCATCAGAACACGTTTTGAAAGCGGTAACAATCCCATGTCAAACATCAAACATTCATATGAACTAGTTTACTCACTACATGAGAACTAATATACATATGAGTTTGAAGTTAAAGATTATAACCATTGATCAAAAAATAAATTGAAAACTTGTTTGATGTGCAAGGTCCACCTCTGGTGGATATTCAATACACTTTTTTGTTTTTCTCTCCATTTTATATTTTGTTTAGTTTGTAAACAAAACAGGCGAAGTAAACTAGGCGGTACTTTGCCTTTTATACAAGTTTGTTATAATTTCTATTAAATATAAAAATTATGTTTTTTTCGACCTTTAATTGTACAATGAAAAATGAAAATATATATTTCTATTTTCCAACCCAGGATTTTTTTTATTAACAGATGTATTTTTTAGCAATTGTAATTAGTTTTTTTTTTCTACATTAATGTGATTTCATTAACATTAATAATGATTTTTTTAATGGAAAATATTTCATTATCATGAAATGGTAGTGAATTTTTTTTTTGTAATGAAATTTCAATGGTAATGAAAAATTTCCATATACGGAATCTACAGCATTTAGATTAATTTATAAATATTTTTAAAAAAATTTCTAAATAAAATCTTGGTGTTAAATATACGATATGCGCTCAGGTAGGCTAGTTGGTAGCGTGCTGGCTTATCAGTACGGGGGTCGTGGGTTCGATTGCCACTGGTCTGTTTTTAAAATTACATGTTTATTAATTAATACAAAAAAAAATATATATATACAATTTTGAGTTATAAACATCGATTTTCAATCTCTTCGTAAGAGTATTACTGTACGTATGATCAATATTTATTTTAGCAAATAACACTCATACGCGTAGTAGGCCACTTGAAATAGAATTGTTATATTCAAGAAAATTTAAAATTTTATGCGCTTAAAAAACCTATGAATCAAAAGATCTAATTTTTTTTTTAATTGTGGACATTGAATTAAAATCATTTATTAACAACTTGAGCCAAAGGTTTGTTTTTTTTTTAACAAATCTTTTATAACACAAATTCTAATTTATTTAAAAAAAATTATTTTACAGGACCATGTGTTTACTGACAGCTTTAAAGAAAATGCATTAAACTGCAAAAAAGCATGGAAACAACTTAAAACAACTATAAAACTTTAACTAAAGGACCAAATAAAACAGCAGTTAAAAAAATACTATAATATAATATAACTAAATTTAATATTTTCATACAAATAAAACACTAAAAACTAATACAATTTAATAATAAAAACTAAAATAAAACCAATGAATATTAAACTTAACTCAAATGAAACTTAAACAACAACTAGATGAAACTATATAAAACTCAACTATATAAATGATTTGTTTTTATAAAAAAAAACACCCCAACTCCAAAAGGACCACTAATTAAATATAATCTGTGTATAAAATACAAACTAATTATAACTAGAAAAAATATTTATTTAATATAAAATTTAAAACTTAAAAAAAAAAAAAAAAATAATAATGATAAAAAAATTATTTATTTTTGACAATATCAACATTTAAACTAATTTTTTCTATAAATATTAATTGTAAATATTTAAACATTAAATTTATTTTTATTAAATAAAAAATTTAATGCATTTGGTAAACAGGCTTTAATTAGACAACTAAGTGACCAATTTATAAATAAATAAATTATACATTTATAAACAAATAGAAAAAATTTATAAATTGTAGAAAATATAGAAAAAATATAACCTAAATAATTAAATTTCTAAAGAAATATATTTAAAAAAAAAACATCTTTAAAACAACGTCAATTAATTAGTTTTATAAAAAAAATATTAACAAACTTTGAACTGATATATAATAATTTAAGTTCATTATAAGCTACTACTAGAGACTGTAAATAACAATAATAGTAAATGAATTAAATTTATAATAAATTAAATTTATTATAAAAAAAAAAACGCTTAAACAAAATTATACAAACTAATTTCTTTACCCAAATATATTTCTTTTTATAAAAGTCCTTGAAAAAGAGCTTCAGGTAAACCAAAAATATAAAAGAAATATAAAAAAAAAATTTAAGCAATATACTGGGAGTCATAACAATAAAAAAGTTAAAAAAAAACATCTTATTTAAACAAAACTACACCACATACATCACTAAAATCTCTATGTTTCAATGTCTATAAACTCAGTAGTGTGTGTCTAAAGAACATATAAAAAAAACTTTTAAAAAATTAAGTTTTACAGAAATGTTTAAATCTTAAAAAAAGAAAAAAAAAATAAAAGACATTCTATTAACATCCTCAGCACTTCTTTTTGTTTCTTAAGTGTTATAGTAAATATGTTGTAGTTTTTGTTTTACTTATTTTTAAATGTACCTCCTGCCTTATGTTTGATTTAAATTTTTTATTTATATCATTACTATCGAAAACTGGCTTAAATAAATCTAACAATATGCCTTTAAGGCTGGCCAGTTCTGTTTCTGATTGTTATATTAATATACCAACATCAACACCAACCAAAAAGGCGTCTTTAACAAATGGCACTGCCAATGCGACAACATCTCCAACTGGCATTTTAAATAAATACAATTTATCTAAATGGTTTATTGTAAGTTTGTTTTATTTTATCATATTTTTTGTTTTTTATAAGTGCACATTTCTAACTGTTTTATGATGTTTTTGATTGCATGAATTGGTTTAATTTTGATGAGTTTTTGTTTTAATTTTTAATATTTGATTTAAATGTTATTGTTATTAGAACAACGCGTGTAAAAAAGATTTGATCCGATAAAATATAACCAGATATGATTGCATCTGATTAGATATGATTAAATATGATTTGATCTGGTAGCAGATCTGATCATATATGATAAGATATGGAATTTATGATATACTTTATGCCCAGATCTGATCAGATAGAGTACCAGATATGTTCATATCTGAAGGGATCTGGTATATTGGATAATTTTCGTGCCATGATATATGGATCATATCTGGTGCCAGATCTGTTCACATCTAAAAATATTTCATAATTCCATAGTCCAGATCTGGTATCAGATCTAAGCCCTTTCACAGGCAAAAAAAAATGTATATAGATTTTTTTATGACATATGAAGGGATGGCAGGCAAACTGCTAAAATACCGTTATCGATTCAAAACCATTTCAACAGACTTTCGTTATCCCTAAAATACCATTACCGAAATAATTGAAATACCGTTATCCGTAAACTACCGCTACTGATATAACTAAAATACTAATATCCTTAAAATACCGTTACCGAAATAACTAAAATACCGTTAACGTTGAAATTTCGTTAACGAAATATTATCCTTAAAAAAAGTTACCGAAATACGCTGACAAAATCGGTAAAAATAATCGCTGTATATAGATATATAATTTCCCAAAGATTGCTCTTAAACTAGCTAGTCATTATAATTCGGGCTTAATGGTGATAAAACTATCGATGTGCATTGACATTACCTGAATAACTGAAATAACGTTATCCTTAAAATATCGTTATCGAAATAACTGAAAAACCGTTATCGCCAAAAATAACGTTACCGAAATAACTGAAAACCCGTTCTACCATTTCCGAAATAATTAAAATATCGTTACATCCAACCGATACCCGCATCGAATCGGTTACCATCCATGCATATAATCTTAAAACTTTCTTTATAATTTTTATTGTGTTCGTTTATTTTCAAAATTTGTAAACTTTAGAAAAATTTCAAAAATTCTTATTAATTTTTTTATGTGTTATAAATTGTTCTTCGAATGTAAAAATGTGCCGTTTTTAGCCATATAGAAAGAAGGTAAAATTAAAACATATATTGTTAAGAAAGCTTATTTAACACTGATAGTTTTTTGTTGATCCATAAACCAATATTTTGTCTATATTCAAATGCAACAAAATAAATTGATATTTATGTCCGTATCTGATCCCACGACTAATCAGGATTTATAAGGACCTTAACAAATGCCATTACCGAATTCCAAAAAAGGGAAACATTTAAAATGTGAGTTTGTTTCACTTTGGCTTTGTTATCTATTTATTTGCCCTAAGCTTTTCAATAAAAAAAGAGTTTTTTTTTCTAAAAATTTAACTAGAAAATTTAAAAAATGTTGCACAAAATTGTACATCAGTTATAAGAGTAATCCGATGAATAAAAAATACCGATTTTGCGGTACCCACTAAAGATTGACTATGTACTCCATCAAGAAAATTGTCTTTTTTTTATATTATTGATTTTGGGAGCTTTTTCAGAGTGAAGGGTCAAGAATGGACAATAAAACATTATTTTCTGGAAAAAATTGAAAGAGAGGGGTGTCAAATCAAAAAAAAAAAAAAAACCGTTAGTGCCTTACAAATAATACTAACAGAGAGCTGGTGAAAACAAATACATAAGTTATCAAAGAGGCAATTCGTAAAATGCCCTAAAATAATATAAAGCCCTATCGCTGGGGTCGTGATTTTTTTTTTTTTTGTAAAATTAGTTTCGGTCATGTTTTTGAACATGTACAATATGTAAGTCTGTTAATCTAAGTAAACGTTTTGTTACTGTTAATAATTCAGTTCATATTTTACTGCTCATATGTTAGTGTTTCCAATACCGATAATCGATTAACCGATTCCTCGATTACACGCCTCTATTTCAGTTAATGTCAAAACAAATAACTGAAAACTCAAATAAATATGCGACGTAAGTCATCGCTTAAAAAGGGTTTAGTAACCGGTTAAATTTTTTATATGAATTTTTCCCTCTTTTCGCAAAATTTGTTAGTTTTCTCAACTTTGGGCAAAAGAAATTGCAAGAATGCTCACAAAAATAGAACGCTTTATAAAACATCATTAAATTCTTTTAAAATCGATAGTTTTTGATATTTTATTAAACAACTTAAATCGAGTGATATATTTTGTAATAATCGAAAAATAAACTTTTGGTTTTATTTTTTTTAAATTTAAAAATGTTTGAAAATTGCAGAGTACGAAAAAACTGACTTACGCCCCTAATGCTATAGTCTGAATGTGCTATTGATTGTTTAACACATACATGTGACTAATCAATTGATGACTTCATTACAATTTCATTGATATCAATTGCAATTAAATTTTTTGCTTTAGCATTTTTTTTTTTTTAAATTAATGATAATGAATTTCATTGATTTCATTTCATTGATTAATGGCAATAATTTTAAATTTCATTACCATTAGTAAAGCTTCAATTAAGGGAAACAAATTACGATTTACAGATACTATTTTCGAAAAACTAATGGTGAATATCTATGAAATCATGGCTTCACATTAGCATTAAGTAACCCTCATAATACAAATAGGCTATGTCCCGGAAAGATCCCAAGATATTAATTTTTTATAGAACAGCCCCAGGGTGCAGATAATAGAATGAAACATTAAACGATATGGATTTAAATGGGGAACTTGTGCAATCGTAACATTTAGTACATTTGGACTATCGAAACATGCTATGTAGGTTAAGTTTGGCAAAAATTTTGTGCGTTTTGCCATATCTCGCATATTTTTGAGATACTAGCCATTTTATGAAATGGCGATTTTTTAAAATGGCCAGTATCTCCGAAGCTTAGCGTGGTGGGGTAAAAGCGACACAATTTTTCGCAGGAGTATTAATTAATCCTCATTACAAGGTCCGAGAAAGATCCCGAGAGATTAATTTTTTATGGAACAGCCACAGTTTACAATTCGTCAATGTTAGTTGAATTTATTGAAATGTAAGTCGTCCTTTCTTTAAGAGAAATTTCATTTATTTTTAACTACATTTGCAGTGGTCTTTACATACATAGTATTCTAAGTGTACTAGACATTTTTTAAAATGGCCATTTTAAAATGGTGTGATTGGGCAAATCGTACAAGAATTTTGCTCCATATGAGCATTAATACGCCCTAATAATATAAACGGGCTAGGGAGAGATCCCGAGTGATTTGTTTTTATAAAACAACCATTATTTATTTTTTTACTTATTTACGTGATAATACAAATAAACATACTCGGATAATTTTTTTATTTTTGTTTATTAATTAATAATCATAAAATTACAAATTATATACTATTACCCTAACCGAGCACTAGCAAATATGGCTTTCGCCGCGTTGAAGCGGAAACAGACCAGTGCCTCTGGTGGGAATCGAACCCACGACCCCCGCACTGATAAGCCAGAACGCTACCAACTAGCCTACCGAGGCGCACTACTCGGATAATTAAAAGTAAGTTATTCGTTCCATTTCGTTTCCTGTATTCAGTGTAACAATTCCTATCGATCTCCGTTCCATTCCTATGTAATGCAATTTACACTCCACTATTTTTTTTTTTGTAAACAACTGCTTTTTTTGCTCAATTGTAATTAGATTTTTTAGGCATTATTGCGATTTCAGTAACATTAGTGAGCATTAGCTAATGAAATTTCAATGCTAATGAAAATATCCCAAATATGGTTTTTGTGTTATGACTACAGAATACAGCTTTTACACAAACTATGTAAATTACAAAGTATTCTAAGTAGCTTTTGCACAATTTATTATCCTATTTCGCAATTCTGCATAAGCAAAAAGACAAATCTGACCAAATATTTCGTGTAAAATATATATGACAGCATACCGAAAAGAGCGAACTATGAGTTCATCTTTTAGTATAATATGTAAATTGCTTAAAAAATTATGTGTGCCAAAATTCAGCCAAAACAGTTTATATTTGCGAAAGTTATTTTAACAAACACTTTCATTACAGTGAACATCTACCAAATATTTTAAAATTTTATTTTAAAAATATTCACATATTTGTATTAATTTTAAAATTAGATTTGAAAATCACTGTAATGAAAGTGTTTGTTAATATAACTTTCGCAAGTTAATAAACACTTACAACACAGTGTATTATGACTAGATATTCTAGCCTGTACGCGAATAATGTTTATTACTTAAAAATGTTTTATTTTTGATATGAATTAGTTCAATTCTTCCAATTTTGTTTTTTACTTCTCATCAAGTAAATAAAACAATGCGGGTAAAGCGTTGATCTTTTTCTTTAAAAAATTATAATTTGGGTAAATCTTCTACCCCTTCTATATTGGTCTTTTGAAGATTTTCGGTGACGCGAAATGAAACATGTAAGGACCTGTTTGTAGATAAAATTCTGCATTAAATTAGCGGATGAAGACATTTTTAATTAATATTTGAACATTGCACGGTTATTGGTTTAACAAAAAACAAATGATCATGAACTTGAACTTGAAAATTCTTGCCCACATCATAATTTATAGTAAAAGATCACAAAATAAACTTTTGGGTTTAATTTTTAAAAATTTAAAAGTAAAATGATTAATGTAAATTGATAGTAACATTTATTTCAAGACAAAATTGAATCTGTTTTAAGTCGTGACATCGACAGCACAGAATTTATATATTAATAACGCGCAGAAGTGGCGTTAATTCCATTTAGATTACCTCTTCTACTTTGAAGCAATTTACCCCTTTTAGAACAGTTTAAACAAAAGTCATCGTTAGCTGACACTGAAACAGGTTATACGGAAAAAATAAGTTGTTCTTAAAGCAGTTCAATGGAAACTAACATAGTTTTAAAATGTTAATACTGGCAGACTCTTAAATCTTAAAGGTTTTTAATAGAAAAACTGTATTGCACTAGAATTTACTTCCACAGAATATATCTTATTAAAGAACATGACAGAACATATATTATATCTTATACTAGGGCATGTTTTTCTGGTTTTTGTAATTAAATGTCATTTTTTAAATTATTTTGTAAAAATGCCATTTTCGTTAGTTTTTAAAAACTTCTAATAAAATATAGTCAAAACCCAACTTTTTACATCATTTTTAGAAAGATTTTCAACATGTATATTTTTTAATGTTCCAATAAAATTTCGCTAGTTATATTATCTTTTACAGCAATAAAACTTTTAAAATCGTACCTACTAATTTTTTACTTAGGGAGAGTAACTTTTCTAAAACTAAACAGAATTTTACTTCAACCACAGATATTTACATATTAATTTGACATTCATAACTTTAGGTACACGCAGAGAAATAAAGTGCCAACCGAATTGAAAAGTGTATTTTAATTTTAACAACTAATAAATTCGGCTAGTACAACGATATTTACATTAGATTTTTGAATATTTTGGGTGTTGCAACTAAAATTCAGTTGAATTAACCGAATTATGTTGCAAAAACTAAAGTTCAGTTTTACCAGCCGACTTAAATTCGTTATAACCGAAATTGAGTCGTAATAACCGAATTTCAGTTGGCAAATGGCTAAATTAGTCTCTGTGTCGAAGATCTAATATTTGGTTATTTTGAGATTATCAGACCTTAGCAGTTTAACTGCAAACTCCTTCATTATTAAATAAAATAATAAATTTCTAATCAACTTGTATTTTTTACATTGCTGATAACATTTTTTATAAAGAGCCCTTAGATTCCTACCAAAAAAACACCAACATTCTAAGGTATGATCTTTAAAAAATCGCAAAATGTTTTGAGCCATCTTCAAGAAACTTTTTATAAACAAACTTTACTTGATATTTAACAAAAAAAAAATGTGTTCTTGAAATTTTTATAGATAAAACCCAATAAATTACATTTATTTGGGCGTTGTGGTGTAATGGTTAGCGCGTTGGACTTTTACACAGAAGGTCCCGGGTTCGATCCCCGGTGACGGCAACATCAAATGAATATGTATGAGTTTTTTCTATCCCTCATACGTATCGCAATGTCCACCTTCGGTGTTCCCATAGCAATTAACCCCACCGAAGTAAAATAATGAATCAGGGCTATGAACCAAAAAGCTTCAATAAGTTCGCTAACTCTCCATCAGGTGGCGAGCAACAACTGTTCTAAGATTTATCATCTCGCGCAATTACAGTGTTGCCATATCTGAAGCCCTTCATCTTTCCCCACCTTTCATCTCTATACTATCCCTTTCGAAAGAAAGCAACACACTAAAAATATAGGAAGTATTTCCTGAGTGTTGCCTCTCTTTTTTAACAAAAAAAAAAAAAAAAAAAAAAAAACCGGTGTTTCCAATTATTCGGTAAAGGTGGGTTGGTAGCAGCGCTGCCAACTTTGACGATTTGTCTCTATTTTGACAATTTTTGAAGTGATATATTATAAAATGACGATTTCACAAAATTTATTGTATGAAAAATGTTGATTTATAAAAATTTGCAATTTTTATAGAATTTTTAAATTTTTAAATTTATTTCTCAAAAATTTACTGACAAGTTTCTTTTTGTTTAACACATCTAAGGAAAATGTGATGATCTCAAATCGAATAAAAATTCTTCATTTACCCATTTAATGATCAACTAAATATAAACTCCATAATTTTGAAAGGTTTATTTTAATTTTAATTACAAAATAACGAAATTCGAATGGATTTTTCATATATTTCATAAAGGCAAATCCAAAATCTTTATTTTTTAATAATTTAAATCATTTAGCTTCAAAATCACTGATAAAAGAGTGATTTTCTACATTTTTGATTCTAGGTAAATCAATATATTTCTTTAATTCTTTTTATTGTATGTATGCCCAAATTTTGTGAAACCAAATATCTAAAAAAAATTTTTAAAACTAAAGGAATTTTGCAGATTTTAAAATAGGTCAGAGATTTTAAAAATCTATTCCCCAAAATAAGTATTGGGAGTTGTGTTTTTAAGACTTAGAGTCATTTGTAAAAGATCTAATAAAAAAGAACATTAAAATTGTTTAATAATTACAATTAAAGTGATTAAAACGTGAAATTTCAATTTTTTATTGAAATGTAAATAGAGTTCGGAATGACGATTTCTCATTCTCAAAATGACGATTTTGAAGACTTTTTCAACCAAATTTGACGATTTTTGAACTAATTGGGTTGCCAGCACTGGTTGGTAGTATAATTGCAAATATTAATGTTAAGTGCCTACGTGACGTATGAGTGATAATTAATTCTACAAATAACACTCATACGCACTGTATGCTCTTATCGTAGAATTGTAATATCAAACGATATAAAAATATACTACATTAACACTACAAAGCAAAAAGTAGTATTTTTTTAAAACTTAACAGGTAGAAAATACCAACCGTACAATAAAAAAATAGTACTGGCAAACCATTGCTATTTTCGTAAAAAAATCTCCGTGTTTATTATTAACAAAGTTACAACTAATATTACACTAGGAAAACACTATTTTGTTTGCAAATCAAATGATTTACCAGTACCACCCGCAAAATTCTTTGACAATATTGTTTATTCTACACTCATAATAATCCATGCAAAAAATACGAAATTATTGTCAAAACTACAAAAAATTTCGTAAAATGTACATATTTTCGTTTATTTTACAAAAAAATTTAGTTATCTTGACATTATTTCGTAATTTTACGCATGGATTACTATCAGTGTTATATTATAACCAATTAGAGGCATTTTATTTTGTTATGTTTCATACATTTAAATATTATGTATAAGTGAAAATGAAAATTATTCAAGTTCGAGGCCATACTCTATATTTCTTCATTAGGATATTGTCCTAACAAATAATCTATATAGTTTTTTGTTTTCAAATTTATTATTTGACCCTTTCAGGAATGTGTTGATAGATCTATTTCGGGAATTTTCTAGGTTCCCATCATCAGAACACGTTTTGAAAGCGGTAACAATCCCATGCCAAACACCAAAAATTCATATGAACTAGTTTACTCACTACATGAGAACTAATATACATATGAGTTTGAAGTTAAAGATTATAACCATTGATCAAAAAATAAATTGAAAACTTGTTTGATGTGCACAGTCCACCTCTGGTGGATATTCAATACACGTTTTTTGTTTTTCTCTCCTTTTTATATTTTGTTTAGTTTAGGTTTGGGAACCTAGAAAATTCCCGAAATAGATCTATCAACACATTCCTGAAAGGGTCAAATAATAAATTTGAAAACAAAAAACTCTACAGATTATTTGTTAGGACAATATCCTAATGAAGAAATGTAGAGTATGGCCTCGAACTTGAATAATTTTCATTTTCATTGCACAATTAAAGGTCGAAAAAACATAATTTTTATTTTTAATAAAAATTATAACAAACTTGTATTATGTATAAGACTGAAACGGAACTGTATTGCTTTTTTTTAAATGTGTTTTATTATATATATTTCTCAAAATGAATTTAATATAAACTATTTTAAAAGCACAACATTTTTTGAATTACCAACTTGATGCCAACTGTGGCAAGTTTGCCTCATCCAATGTTTGGCCACTGTTATCAATCGGGTAACAGGACAATACGCTCAAGATTGTTAATCCCACGTTCTGCCTAAGCACAACCGCACGTTGCCGAAGCTTTGCCAACACTATGCCGATTGTATTTTTCTGCCTGGGTACTTATGTTCAATTGTCAGATTCCATATAAATTTGTAAACAAAAACAGTTTTGTTAGAAAGTGTTTTGCAACCGTCAGATAATGACAATCGTAATTAATTTTTAATTAATTACTGCAGAATTTTATTTTAGTTAGTCTCTTTACTGGAAGAAGAAGAAGAAGAATAAAACATTTTTATTGAAAATTTGTAGTATAAATGGTATACGTTATAATATAGTATAAATTAGAGATTGGCACACTCAGAGAAAAACATAAATACGTTTCATCAATTATCGTCCAACGCATTCTTGGAATGTTTGCGTTAGCATTGACTTTTCATTAGCATTGGCTCACTAATGCTAATGCCAAAAAATGTAATTGACATTTACTAATGCTAATGAAATCACAGTAATGCCTAAAAAAACTAATTACAATTGCGCAAAAAAGCATTTGTTTTACAAAAAAAAGTGGAGTGTAAATTGCTTTACATAGGAATGGAATGGAGATCGATAGCAATTGTATGTTTATTTGTATTATCACGTAAATAGGTAAAAATAAATATAAATCACCCTATGGCTGTTTTATAAAAAAGTGATCAATCGGGTTCTCTCCCGGACCTAGCCCATTTATTAATACTCCTTTGGAACAATACTCCTTTGGAACAACATTTTTGTCCATTTTGTCCTATCTCGCCTAGTTTCGGAGACAACTAAAGCGAAATGTCGCAAAACGGACCACATTTTTGCAAAACTTAACCTAAAGAAGACGTTCCGATAATTCAAATGTGTTAAGTGTTCCGATTCCACTCGTGCAGCGGTTCATTCCATATCGTTTCAGTTTAGACCAATGCTCCATTTTATTTTCAAAGTGATTAAATTGGTATTGTCACGTACGTATTTGGGTAAACAAATAATAAGGACACCCTATGGCTGTTTCATAAAAATTAATCTCTCGGGATCTTTACCGGAAATCAAATCAAATCAAATCAACGAAATCAAATCTATGAAATTCATTAGCATTAATTAAACAAATGCTAATGACAATAATTTCATTACAATTGGTATCAATGAAATTGTAATGAAATCATCAATTAATTAGTCCATACAACTTACTTAACTGGACACTGTAATCTCAGATACCATCTGCACAGGAAGGGTCAATCGGACACGGATATGTGTATGTTTTGTGGGTACCGTGAAATAACTCCCAAATGAAATAAGTCCCAATGAAATAACTCCCAATGAAATAAGTCCCAAAAAAAATGAAATTAGTCCCAATTTTAATAAATGAAATAACCTCCAACGAAAAAATGAAATAAGCCCCAACATTGGGGAGTTATTTCATAGTAATAAAATAACTCCCAGTAAAGTATGAAACAACTCCCAATGAAAAAATTCCCAAAAAAATTAAATAATTCCCAATTCAAAAATATCGAATTCTGCGATTCGCGGCCGTGGCCGCGCATATAGGACGCGAACTGCGGTGGCGCCGCATTACGCGAAACGCGGCCGCGACAGGACGCGACAATTTTAAGATAAGAATGTATAAAATTTACCAAAATGTAATTTTAATAGAAATGAAATAACTCCCAACAAAAATGAAATAACTCCCAACGATAAAATCACATTTAAAAATGAAAATGAAATAAGTCCCAACAAATGTGAAATAACTCCCAATGACAAAAATAAGTGAAATAACTCCCAACAAAATCTGGTTGGGAATTATTTCATTTGGGAGTTATTTCATAACGAAATAATTCCTAACTGAAAATTGTGAAATAAGTCCTAACGCATTGGGAGTTATTTCATAATGAAATAAATCCCAATTTAATATGGAAAATTTTTGAGAGTTATTTCATTTTTTTTTTTTGGGAGTTATTTCATTTGGGAGTTATTTCACGGTACCGGTTTTGTGAGATGGTGTCTGAGACCTCGGAGCATGTTCTCTGCGAATGTCCCAGGCTTTGTGATAGGAGACTTAGGTTTCTAGGTGATTGCTGCATTTCGCCTTCCGACATCGCGAACATTTTGCCTAATAGGATAATTGGCTTTATAGGTAGCTTGAATCTGTAGCACAAAAGACCTACATTGGTCGCGGTGCATAGTGCCTTCTGATCTAATCTAATCTAGTCCATACAACTAATTGGTCCCATGTATGGTCCACTGTAACAATTTCATAAATATTCATAAATTATTTTATAAACGACAAGAATTATAATGACTATATCATCGTCTCTATGAACTTTTTTCTACACAGGAATAGGGGCATTTTTAAAACAAGGAGCACAAAAAAACGACATTTTCAACTTTACCTCTTCTGGGCATAACCTGGTATAAACATGCTCCTAGTTAATATGGTGTTTACATATATTTTCTTTTTCCAAAAATTCGTTATAGTTTGCGTTTAGTCGTTGCTCAAAGTTGGCGGTTTTTAACAAATCTGTAAGAAATATACATTGTTTGAGTCATCGTAACTTTTGAACGCATCAGCAGAAATTAAAAATTTGGTGTAATTTTAAAAATCAAGTCCTCTTCTTTAAACAGTATTGCAGTGCTGGTAAAATCAAGATTTTTGAAACCAATCATGCATTTTTTTTTTTTTTTGTTAAATCCTGCTTTTTGATCACATGCTGTTGGTCACCTTAATTATGATTAATTCATTATTCTAACCAAAATGTTTTATGATTGAAAACACATTTTATTATTGCAAATGCAGATTAATATCAAAATTGTATATATTTAATTTATATTCATAAAGCATATGCCTACAAATACTGACTAGCTGGGATTAAAATTAATAAACTAATTTCATTATAAATTCATATAGTGCTACATAATTTCAAAATAGTATTGAAATTCTAACTATATAAATTTGCATGCACTTAAATGCATTTCGTTGCTGTGAATGTTGATGATTGAGTTTCAGGAAATGACATAATATTCAATGGAAATAAAATAATTTTCCGCCATAATGAATATTTAAAAAATTCCTCTGAAAGAATAAAATATTTAAAACATTTTTATCATTAAAAAATCTTCAAAGATATTTCTCAATTTGATTTTATAAATTGGTTTTATTTCTAAGAGCCATATTTTTCTTAATAAACAAGACTGTATAATTATTTTGTGTACCACGAAATGTTAATAAAATGTAAACATTTCCTAGTATTTTATGACTTCTAAAGACACCTACAGAAATTGTATTTGAAAAATAGATTAAATTATAAGTTCAACACTCATTTAAATATAAAGAATTTCCAATTTCAATATGAGTGCTAATAATATAAAATAATTGGATGATTATTATGTTTAACAAAATATAAAATTTTTTATAAATTTTAAAGCTACAAAAATGAAAATAAAATCCATTTAAGAACCCTCATCAATTTTTTTTTTTCTTATCGCGGTTCTTTGCAATTTATCTTTTTATGAAAACAAAAATATATATGTTGGGTATGTTATGTCCTTTGTAGCTACACATACTTATAATTAGCCTAAAGGTATGTTATAGTATTGCAAACAAAAAAAAAATCAACTGAAAAGTTTTTACACTTTGTTGTTTCTCATCTTAACTTCCTGTAATTTTTGCGACTTATACAAAAAAATCTTCAATTTCAATACAAATTAGTAAAAAAAAAAAAAAAAGATATGATGTTAAGTTTTGGTTTATAAAGGGTGTTTTTTATAAAGGTATAGAACTTTGAAATGGAATAAAAGAAAGATGATTTTTTTAAATTGACATGAAATTAACTTTATTCGAAAGATAATCTTCTGGAATTAAAATTTAAATATGACTTCTGGCATATGACCGCCACGGCTGGCTCGGACGTAGTCTAATCTGGAGGTCCAATTTTCGATGACTTTTCTAACATTTGTGGCCGTGTATTGGTAATAACGCGGCGAATGGTGTCGTCCAAGTGTTCAATCGTTTCGGGCTTATCGGCGTAGACTAGCGAGTTCACATATCCCTACAGAAATAGTCCAGCGGCATTAAATAGCACGATCTTGGAGGCCAATTCACGGGTCCGCAAAGTGAAACTATGGCGTTACCAAATCTTTCCTTCAATAAATCAATTGTGGCACTAGCTGTGTGACATTTTGCTATGTCTTGTTGAAACCAAAGCTCCTGCACATCATGGTTGTTCAATTGATGAAGGAAAAAGTCAGTAATCATGGCTCTATAGCAGTCACCATTGACGGATATACTGATATATCTTCCTCTACGCTACGCTCTGCAGCAGCAATAACTTCTTCTGTATTTACTGTACGACGTCTCTGTGGATATGGATATTACCATTTAGAGTAAATGTGGTGCGAAAACGTTCCATAGCTAATCGAATTAATTGCTCTGATGGACGATTATGTTGACCGTAAAATGGACGTAGTGCGCAAAACGTATTTCGAACTGAACCATGATTTTCAAAATAAATTTGCACAATGATTTTCAAAATAAATTTGCACAATTTGGAAGCGTTGTTCAGGCGCTAGTATATTCATGTTGAAATGCCAAACCAAACTAAACATAAATCACTTGACAGCTAACAAAATGGCCGCCAGTTCAAAAACTGTTGCAACTTAAAGTTCTATAACTGTATAAAAAACACCCTTTATATTGAAAAATGCGGGCAAAGTATGTATAAATTTTCATGATGATTCTCAAAGTTTGAATGTACCCAGCAAAATTTTATTTTATTGGTTACCTCTGAATCTATTCCAGAACAGCTTCTTTTACCAACGCTTGCATGGTTCTAGAATATCTTCCTGGGAGTTAAAATGCAAGGTTTCCTGTCACATAACCAGGTCTAGAACTGTTCTAAGACAACCTATTCTTGTTTGGAGGTAAAGAGCCTACTGCAAATTGGACAAACTCCATACAAGAAGAATCGATTGTAGAACTTAAATTATAACATATTATAATACAGTCTAAGTTGTTTTACAACATATTACTTGGATTTACTAGTATACTGGGTAAGGGTAGATGTTTACTTTATTATTTTATTATCTTTATAAGTCTTTAAATATTACAAGATGACTACAAAGTTTTTATACTTATTCTTGGGAAGGTAAACTTGAAAAATTTAAATGTTCTGAATTTGTTGTATCGGAACAAATTTTGACATAAAAATCAAAATCTTCGATCGAGCAAAAATACAAATAATATGTTATAGCTTAAAATCATACACTATCATTAAAATTCGCATTAATTCGGTTGCTGCAATCATGTAAATTTGTTTACCCTAACCGAATTCAGTTGTGATAATCAAGTTCGAATGCTACAACCACTAATTCGGTTGCACCAACCGAACTCAATTGTGAAAACCGATTTTGCAAAGTTGCAGCAACCGAATCCATTCGGTTGGGAACATATCAGTTGATACAACCGAATTTGTCACCTGAGTGTAACTTTTGAGTAGTGATTAGTAATCGTAATAATTAGTAATTGGATTACTTTTTTCTTTTAGTTGAATTAATGATTAAGATATAATTATATACAGTTTCGCACCATTAAAAATTGATTACGATTACAAATAATCTTAAAGATACATAAATAATCTAAAAATAATCCGACTATTTTCAAGGATTACTATTGATTATTTTTTTTTTTTTTTTTGATTATTTTCAAAGTCTATTGCATTCACACTTATTGTATGCCATAAACAAATCTAGTGACGAAAACTTTTGTCCACATGAAATACCACCAAAATTTGATTTAAGTTATTTTTTTTTTCTTAATTGGCAAATCTTAAATATGAGGAATTTCAAAAATTGTCCACACTTTGAGGCAAACTATTTTTAAAACTCTGTTTTGTATGATGTAAGTTACCATCCGGGTTAATTATTCTTCTAAAAATCTACAAAAATAAAGTTTAAAGCAAATTTACAATATTAGAATTACAGTTTTAGGTTTGATTTAATTAAATTAACATCAATTTCAAGATCTCATTATATTACACCACCAAAAAATATAAAATATAAAAAAACTAAGTATTTGAATTTGGCTATAGTTAAAGAAATATTTTCAAACCCCTTTTTTAGGAAATTTAAATTTTTTCATAAACTTTTTATAAAATAATGCAAACTTTCAAATAATAACGCAACTTTTTCCCAACATTCAAATAGTATCAAATATTCTCTTTAATTTAATATAGTTCACGTTTTGGAAGGTGCGATACTATTCTCTTAGCATCTATTTAAAAATTGAAATTTCAAAATATTTAAAATGAAAAGTAGATCCAAGACTTTCAATCACACAGAGAAAAATTTTGCTTTTTGCCAACCGAAACTCGATAACTACGACTCAAATTCGGTTATTATGAATTTCAGTCGGTTTGTACAACTGAACATTAGTTTTCACAACAAAGTGCGGTTAATTCAACTGAATTTTAGTTGCTTCACCCAAAATGTTCAGAAATTTAATGGTAATATCGTTGTACTAACTGCATTTATAAGTTGTTACCATTAAAATACACTTTTCAATTCGGTTGGCACTTGATTTCTCTGTGTGTACATTCCTTTAGTGAATATCACAGGTTACTTAATATATGAAAAAACTCGACTACTTTCTCTTTTTAAAATTAATTTTATATGTATTTACTATGGGGATAATAAAACAAAATACATTTTTGAACATGTATCATTTAAAATCATTATTTTTAAGAAAACGCACTTCAATTAACTGAAAATTGGTTGGTATTGATTTGAAAACATGTGTTAAACATATTTTAATGTTTTTATTTGCATTTATTAATTAGGATTTCTCAAATACTCCATATTTTTAAGGCATAAAAATATATAAAATTTTTGTAGTTTAAACATATAAAATTTTTGTTGTTTAAACTACAAAAATTTTATATATTTTTATGTCTTAAAAATATGGAGTCTTTGAGAAATCTTAATTACTTAAATTCAGATAAAAACATTCAAATATGTTTAACACATGTTTTCAAATCAACACCAACCAATTTTAAGTTAATTGAAGTGCGTTCTTTTAAAATGACGATTTTAAGTGATGCATGTTCAAAAATGTATTTTGTTTTATTTTCCCCATAGTAAATACATACAAAATTAATTTAAAAATAAAATGTAAAAAATTTTGATCTTCAGATTGAATTTTCGGAAAATTTTGATAAGAAAGCGATGTTATTTTGCTGAAATTAATTAAGTGGAATATAAATTAACATCACGTGCAAATTCGATTAAAGGATTTTATAATATTCACAAAAAAAAAAGAAAAATAACTGCAAGGATATCCTACATCCTCCAACCAATCGCAATTAATTGATATAGTTTTTAATGCTCAAGGTCCATACTTTATTCGCTGTATATTCAAGTATATGAATTAATAAGACATTTATAAGAAAAAAATAGGTTGTTGGTAAACGTTATATTCGCGAGTATTTCGAAAAGTGGAGCTGATATTAAAATTTGGTGTTCACATTAGTGATAAATGGCCTAAAATCTATCACAATTGATATGTCGCATCTCCGATGCATTTTTAGTGTTTAACAGTGATATTAATTCACTTTTTGTAGAGATAATGGACCGCTATCTTCTATTTGGCGTATTTTATGCTTGATACCTCCAATCATGCTTTGCATGACATTCATGTCAATTTTTTTACACTGTTTTTAATTTTTTTTTTCAATTCTTCAGTGCATTTGGCTTCCCAACCATTTTCAAACACCTTTTGGCATAAAAGACCTGAAAAGTAATCACTTGGATGTGCTTTTGGTACGTTTGGTGGATTTTCTATTTCGGTACAAAAGGTATGTTTTTTGCATTAAGCCATTGCAACGACTTTTTGGCATTATGACAGTTTGTTAAATCTGGTCAAAATAATATGTCGTCTTTAGAGTGTTTATCTCTGATAAATTTTTCACGTTTTACTAAACATTTATTTATGTAAACATTCTCATATACAGCCTTAGCTTTTGAATCCTTTATGTAAAGTTGTGATATACCTGTTGCCGAAATAGCTGCCCACACTAGTAATTTTGGTTCAAACTTCGCTTTGGCCGTTTTTTTTTCAGGTCATCAGAATAAAATTCGGAATTATTACTTTCCTTTTTCCAAGCAAAAGAAAAGTGTTGAAAGTCTGAATGAAGTTTTTTTTCAGCGTTAAAAAGAAATTTTTTATGCAATGTCTTTTTTAAATACACTTTTTAAAATTTGGCCACTCTCGATTTGATAAAAGGATGTTTGTAAACTATGCAATTTTTACTAAGTAACAACACTTTAATTTTTTTCGGTCCCGGGGTTTATCTATTATTAACTATGTATTGAAAAAAAAAAACTGGCATCATATTTCTATATAAAAAACAACAATTCGTTATTTTTTTTTTCTCTATAGATTATTTGTTAGGACAATATCCTAATAAAGAAATATAGAGTACGGCCTCGAACTTGAATAATTTTTAATTTTTATTAGACAATTAAAGGTCGAAAAAACATAATTTTTATTTTTAATAAAAATTATATCAAACTCGTAAAAAAACAAAGTACGGTCTTGTTTACTCCCCCTTTACATCTTGTTTTCAAACAAAACAAAACAAGTGTGAAATAAAATAGAGAAAAAAACAAAAAGCGTGTATTATATATCTACCAAAGGTAGAGAGTGCATATAACAAACAAGTTTTCAATTTATTTTTGATCAATGGTGATAATCTTTAACTTCGGTCTCATATATTAGTTCTCATTTAGTGAGAAAACTAGTCTATATGAATGTTTGATGTTTTACATGGAATTGTTACTTCTTTCAAAACGTGTTCTGATGATGGCAACCTAGAAAATTCCCGAAATAGATCTATCAACACATTCCTGAAAGTGGTCAATTAATAAATTTGAAAACAAAAACTCTTATTGATTATTTGTTAGGGCAATATCCTAATAAAAACTTGAATAATTTTTCAGTTCCAGTTTCCGTTTCATTATCGTTTTAATTATTTTTGTTTCAAAATTATAAAGATTAAAATGTTGAGCTAAGGCGCCGTTTGAAAATGTTGAGCTAAGGCGCCTTTAAAATATCTATATTTTACAAAATATACGAGTACATTAAATTTCTAAGATTTCTGCTCTACATGAAAGATCTTAAATATTAAATTTTTAAAATTTAATCAACATCACGTTTCCTTCTATAAATATATGATATGATAGCAACCTGTGCTGGATAGTTTTAAAAATTAAAATTTTTATAACTGAATCTTTTAGTTGATTATTTTATCTTTCACCCCGAAAAAAAATCTACAAAATAAAATGTATAGTTTTTAAAACAGATACGTTTCAATTGCTCCTTAACATTAGATTTTTAAATATAATCTGAATAAATCTGAAAGAAATAATAATAAATATAAAATAAAAATTAAAAAAAAAAATAAAAAATAACAAATTGCTGTTTCTTCTGTGTAAAAGTGCTATAAGATTTATGTCAAAAAATCATAAAAAATAGTTAAGCCCCGAGACAAAAAAAAAATTAATGTGCAATTATTTGATGAAAATTCGATATTTTGCATTATTTTTTTTTTTAATTCAAGAGTGGTCAAAGATTAGAAAAATGCATTTTAAAAATAAATAGCATAAAAAATGCTATTCTTTTTGACGCTGGAAAAATTTTTAATTCGCAGTTAAAATGTAGAGTAGCGTACCATTCCAATTCAATTTAAATGGTGATGTCCGCTAAATAATAAAGCAAATACGAATACCAAGATTTACACTCTTTTTGCATATTTCTCAAAAAAAGTAAATCGCGCAGATTTATGGATTTGTCGAAATTTGAAAAACTAAAACTCAAATTTTTAAGTGGGTCCATAAAGTTTCTGCATGCAAAATTTAATTGAAATCGGAAAACCCAAGGACAGATTTTTGACGATTTTGCGTGGAATGGCCCACATATATTTGTTAGAATGTTATTGTGAGTACTTATTGTTCTATTGAACTGAATGTCAAAAAATATAGTTTTTCGTATATTTAAAATAGAAAGAAATTGTCGATTTTTGGAAGATATACATTTATTGCCTTTTTTTGGACAATTCCAAATAATGCTATTGTATGGGCTACTGAATAGTGAAAATCGGTTTCGGAATATATAAGGTGGCGCAAAAATAACCTTCCGATGTTTTTTTTTTATTATGTATTTATTATGTATAGCATTTTCTGATAGGAGGATTAAAAGGTGACTAGTATTTAAATGGTTAACCCACAAAATTTCCCAAATTTTTCCTCATCTCAGTGAAAGCAGAAAGAAATTTGTTCTTAAAATAAAGATCCTTAATTAAATATGGCCCAGATATAAGAAAACTGTTACAAAAACAGGCATTTTAAATTATATCGAATAGTCAATTAAAGAAGGATTTTTGGGGAAACATTAGATCTGATAACTCTGAACACACAATAATGACTGAATTTTCTAAAGTTTCCAGTTTCCATTAACTTTGAATGTCATAATCTTACCACCTTTTAAAACAACTATTTTGTGATGAAAACTATTTCCAAATTTTGATTCTAGTCTTTTGCAAAATATTCCGAAAAAGTTCCGAACTTAATTTCGACATACAATAGACTTTCAGATGCATTTAAGCTGAAATTATTTGAAATGATTCCCAAAAAAGAATAACAAAAAACAACTGTAAAAAAATGAGTGTAAAATCATAAAACAATCATTTGATGTGGTTTGTTTTTTTTTTTAAATTAAAAAATTAAATTTATTCTACAAATGACAACACATTTACATTAAAAATAAAGAAACTATATTACAATCCAATCAACTAAATAATTTTAAAGCATAAGTTCGCTAAGTGTATTATCACTCATATTGGAAAACAAAATTTTAAAATTGCCCCATCTTCAAGAGGCCATAAAAATGAAATTCGAACTAACTTTGGTTCGCATTTTAACCATTGAGACTGGCGGCCAAAATGATGATCCCAACTTTGTTGCCCAGTGTAATGAGCATACCTTCCCCCATTACTCATAAATATTGTGATGTTAGTTTGTTAACTCATGTTAACAAATAAAATTGTTTTTTTTTGTTTCTTTTCTGTTATTTATTTTTTGTTATTCTCCTTTTAAAATCCTTAAGGCTTTAACAGATACACGACAAAAAAAATCAAGCAGCTAAAGTTCAAGTAATCTTCTCATACTTGTGTTATACTTTGTCTGGCTGTGTGTGTAGTGTGTGTACATTTCTTTTATTCTCCCACATAATTGGATTCGTATTTCTTATGACTGTAACGCATACCCAATAAATCGTTCGTCTGTCTAACTGATGTCTTCAATACTAGGCTGGCTTCATGATTGCTTCCTTTAACTGCCTGTTAGCAGTTTGCTTAGCCTGATTGCTCTTGATTTCTTTTGAGCAGTTAAAATCACCTGGGTTTTATATTTCAAACTATTATTTCTTGTATTTTTTCCCAAGGATTTACTGTGTGTTTCTTTTATTTCATCTGGTACTTGTCGAAATGTTTTGTTTTTGATATAACTCACTTACCATTTCATTGCTTAGCATTGCTACTTGCAAGTTGTGTCTTTTTGTATTCAAGTGTCTAAACTTGAAATGTTTTATTGTAGGTTATTTATTTATCTTTCTAAAATGCCATTGGTGTCTTTTTTATAACTCTTAAATTAGGTAGGCCTGCTGTTTTATTTTTTAAATTTATTTCTATGTATTTTGTTTTGAAAGTGTCACAAACTTAAAGTTTTAGAAAAAAAAAAAATTATATAAAAAAAAATCTTTGTTCGACAGCATTTCATTAAATTTTAAATTTCCTAAAAACAATTAAATTACGAAGAATTTCCATTTTAATTTAGAACTTGATAAGATATTTAGTCATTTAGGAATCATTCCAAAAAATTTCGATTGTATTTAAATCGTTTTTGGAATGGATGAGAAGGATTCCATTGAAACCATGGTTTAATTATAAAGGTTAGCCGATTGCAGGTTGGTTGGTCGCCATAACAACTTTTTTTGACAATTTTCAGTACAATAATATCTACAAAAATACAAGAGAGAATAAGAACATTTCATTTCGTTTCGTAGTAAAACCTATGCCAACTAAGTAAATGGACGAAATTCAAATATAAATTACTGCTAAGTCTGCATGTTGTTATTTTTTTTTCTTCAACATGCATGTCAATAAAATCCTATATTATAAGCATTATTGTAAATATTCAGAAGTGAAAAAATTCAAAATGAAAGTGGTTTAATAAAACAGTGTAAGAAGAAATATGGCATGCTTGGACGCTATCCAAAAAAAGAATTGTTACATCATTTCCTTAAGGAAGAAGTACCACGTACCACTATATGTTCCATATTCAAACAGTTTAAAAATTGAGTATCACCAACCGGCATAAAAAAGAAGGACGTCGAAAAAATTGAAAGCAGTTGAGTCGTTAAATTGAAAAAAATCGGCTGTTAATTAAATTGGGGGCAACAAATCATATGTTGGCTAGAAATTTTAGCGTTTCCAAGGAAACGCTGTGACTAATGATGAGTTCGTGTAGTGAACTTGTATGTCGTTTATGCCGACGTTTTTTGGTTTTAAAATGTTATTGTTAAGAAAAACGTCGCAAACGAAAGTCCTTGGTAATTAGTGTATGATTGAAAGTGATCACATCGATATTCAACGGGATCATGATCCATATGATGTATTTAATTTTTTCGAAATTCGGTGTAGTTCGCGTTATATTGGAGCTCAACGATCGACATTTTTGGCAAAACTAAGAACGATAACTTGTGTTTAAACTATATATATTTTAGCTCCTTTGGAAGCATAGATCTTTCTGATATATTGTGATATTACTGGTAGTCCTAAAAAATAATGATATGTTTTACTGTTTCTACACTGGGTATTGAATTTAGATCAATATTTGGGATTTAAAGCACTATTTCGATACAGTCTAACTAAATTCCTGTAGAAAAATCATATATTGATAAGTTACAAACTTAAAAACGAAACTAATTTCTTATCTCCTGCACAGTGGAGTAGACATATTAAAAAATATCATACATAAAGATATTAATCTGATTTACATCAGTTTTAACTTTTGATATTAAAGAAAAGTACTGCAGAGACATAGAGTTAGTGTTTGCAAGTTTTAACATAGAGTCCTTGAGTTGAATTTTATGCTATAACTATAAACAAAGTGTCTTCATTTCTAGGTACAAAGTAGAGCTAATTAAAATTCGATTAAAAACCACTGTTGTAAAACCCACCAGTAGACATGCCACATACAAATAAACTTGTACATGCCAATTTAATGGATACGTTTGTAAGTAAATAAATATGAATAACACTTTTATATATTGACGGGTTGATAAAGAAAGGACCTAACTCAATTTTTTTTAGTACTTAACCTCTCAGCTAAACACAAAACAAAAAGTTAGTAAAGTCATCAAGAAAATTTTCTGAGTCAGCAAACGTTTTTTTTGGTTATTCTTTTAAAAATAATTTACAATACTTTACAAAATAAAAAAAATGTTCATAATCCCACATTGACGACACGAATTAATTTAATATCTGAAAATATATAGAAATAATTATATAACAAAAACAAATTATTTTTCAAATACTTATAACCATGATTGTCTAAATGATGACATCTTTCTAGAAACGACACAAAACGAAATAACAAAATATGAAATATACAACCCTTTTTTGCAATAAGTAAATGGAGACATACAAAATTACGTAAAATGTGTGTCCTTGTCCTTCGCTTTAGTCTGTCTACCTAAACATATATTTGTTTGCAATTTGACACTACATTATTAGTCACTATAATCATTTAGTTTTATTTTGTCTTTAATTTAATTAATACATAATTATTTTGACAAGCCGGTGACAACACAAAATTTAAGTTTTTTCAATCCGCAATATATATATATACGATATACATTGTTGAAGTCCTTATACGATATACATTGTTGGCGTCCTTTTGTTTTATTATGTATGAAAAACAGATATAAAAATCTTTCATGCTTGATTTTTTATTAGTCTTACAAGAGTTGTACTTTTTAGTATCATTTTCCTCGTCTCTACTACAGCTTGACATGCCACAACATCTACTTCATTCTATGTATATCTTTTAATCTGGTTGTCGTTCACACTTTTTTTTTTCAAAATAAATCAGTAAAACATCAGTAAAATGTTAGTACAAAACAGTTAAGTGCTAAATAAGTATAACTAAAATTTTAACTGAAAACACAATTTCAGCAAAAAATTTGCTGAAAAATAGTATAATTGATTAACAAGATGTTTTACAAACTTTTCTACTAACTTATTTTTTTTTTAAGTGTATTAAAGACGTATATATACGTTTTTTCGAAGCTCTATCATGTTACGCAACCACGTATATATAAGTCATTCTATCATAAATGCAGCATTTGTTTTTTTTTTTCAACGCAACAAGAGAATTTTTTTTTTACCTTGACTTCACAGTTAAATACCCAGTCAGAAAAATACAATCGGCACAGTTTTGGCAAAGCGTCGGCGACGGTCGGTTATCCATTGGCAGAATGTGGGATTAACAATCATGGCAGTATTGTCCTATTACCCGATTGATAACAGTGGCCAACTGTTAACAGTGGCGAACTTCCAATAGTTGGCATAACGTTGGTAATTTAAAAAAGTTGGTGCTTTTAAGAAATGTATATAATAATACACATTTTAAAAGCAGTTCGGTCTTAATCTTATACTTCATATTTAAATGTGTGACATATAATAAAATATATAAAAAAATGCTTCTAACTGATTGAAAAATTGGTAAAAATAACATTGGAAAAGAATTTTGTTGGTGGTACTGTCAAAACACATGCTTCGAAAACAAAATAGTGTTATTATTTGTGCATTTGGTGGGTTTTACAAAAATAGCAGTGGTTTGCCAGTACTATTTTTATTTTTTTTTGTAAATTTGGCAATTTATACCTGGGTAGTTAAGAGGAGAAGAGCATACGAATCGAATCAAATAATTACGCTTAAAGAATGTGTGTGTTTTCTTTTTATTGTAACAAAAACAAAATACATGCAATATTCAAAGAATTTTTATACCCAAATGCTTTTTGAGATTTTGTCAAGTGTTTTACTTCTCCTCTAAGAACTTAAAAAAAAATCGAGTTAGGACCTTTTTATATTAAGCTATTGATATGTTTCATAGCACTCAATATATATTTCATAGCACTCAATATGTCTATTACTATGGTTATTACAAAAAAAAAACAAATTTTATTGTCATTTAGCAAGCTTAAACAATTTAAGATAAAATTTGACCTAATTTTACTAAAATATAAAAAGGTTTACCAATTTATTGCCATAATTGATTGAATTTCCAAAAAATATTTAAAATTTGTCTAGTAAAAAGTTTTCATGTAATTATATCAGCTTGAATGAACTCCTTTAACAAAAACAAAAAAAACGGTAAAATTTAAATTTTGTGTTAACCGATGAACGATTTTTAAAAATGTTTTCAAAATATTGTGAAAATATTTTAAAGGGATACAGATTTTGTTATTTACATAGAACTTTTCAGGTAACGAATATTTGTTTAAAAGTGCGATGTGTATGTATTAGAAACAAATACAAAACACACACATATAAATACGCAACACACGTAACATTTTGTGGTTGTGTAAATAAAAATTTCAATATGATTGGAAAAATCAAAAAAAATAAATAAAAATCCATTTATGATGCCAGTCATATGGGAGAAATTGTGTGTGTGAATAGATTTGTTCTTTATATATAAGCTATTTCAAAAATTTTCGCCACCTGCTTTAATTGACTTAAGATGCCACTTATTTTTCAAGGCTTTTTGAATTAAGAGAAACTATGGACAGTGTTTGGTAGAATATACTTTAATAATATTTATTTTAACTTTTAGAGTCACTAACGAAGGAATTAACATTCCATAATAAATTTCTGTTTCACCTTGCAGAAAATCTAAAATTTCTGCAAATGGTTTCATGACAATTCATGCACACAGAGAAATAAAGTGCCAACCGAAGTGAAAAGTGTATTTTAATAGAAACAACTTATAAATTCAGTTAGAACAACGATATTTACATAAGATTTCTGAATATTTTGGGTGTTGCAACTAAAATTCAGTTGAATTATCCGAACTTTGTTGTGAAAACGAATGTTCAGCTGATCCAACAGACTGAAATTCTTAATAACCCAATTTAAGTCGAAGTAACCGAATTTCAGTTTGCAAAGATCTAAATTTTTCCCTGTGTGAAATAATTCTTTTAAATATTTAATATCAACTACCGTGAATTTCGCAGTTTGCAGTTCTGAAAAAAGCTCTTGTAAAAGGGATTCCTTTAATAAAATATGTTTCACAGAATCGTATAGCGAGTGCCACCGACAGACACACTGAGTTTTCAGTGAAAAGCCAATAATTTTGTTTATATTATCAGAGGACTTAGGTCTATTTATTTTTTTTCCATTACATTTTAAAAAAGCCTGAAAAGTAAATGTGTAAAAATGTGAATTTCATCTTGATCGACTTTGTATTGTACACTTTAAACAAATTTTAGAGTAACATTTTATTTCTCTTAATTATGAATTATAACTAACCAATAAAAACGCATTTGGGGGTATATATTCCGTTTTTTTTATTTCTACACACAGAAAAATAAAGTGACAACCGAATTGAAAAGAGTATTTTGTTGTTAACAACCAATAAATTCGGTTAGTACAACCATATTCTATTTTGATTTCCGAATATTTTGGTTGTTGCTACTAAAATTCAGTTGTATTAACCGAATTTTGTTGTGAAACCCACTACTCAATTGCAGCAACCGCCTTTAGTTGCAGTTACCGAACTTGAGTAATAGTAACCGAATTTCAGTTGGAAAATGGCAAAATTTTTCTCTCTGTGTACCTAAATTTACCTTTCTATAAACACATCAGTAGTTTTATTTAACTTAATGGTTCAAAAATGTAATTAATTACAGATTTGTTCAATTATTTTTTCCTTTAATTACAATAACAAATTACATGAAATTGCAATTCAAAATTTTTAAGTTCAATTACATGTAATTAGCAATTGCATTTCTTAAAATTACATGTAATTGTAATTGATTTTTTTATATCTCAATTACAAGTAGTTGTAATTTTTTTAAGTCCTTTATTTCAATTACAATTACTTGTAATTGTTATTGATAAAAATACAATTACTAATTACATGTAATGTAATAGTAATTAAAATGTAATTGAAATCGCCCAAGTCTGGGAGAGAGAAATAAGAGTAGGTTGATCCTCTCTAGGAAACACCATATGAGATATAGCAGCTGATTTCATAAACAAATTTATAAAAAATAAAATATTTGAATGTGGACGACCTTAAGTGTTGAAGATAGAGGGTAGATATGTTCTAAGAATATGTTGGGGGTTGAAAAAATATTGGACGTTGATCATACATTTGACTCCTCAAGGGGCACCCTTGCTACAGGTCGAGCGGTGTAAGCAAATTTTATGGTTACATATATGTAAATTATGTGTTACATATATGTAACGCCATGCATTAAAGGGTTAATACATATTAAACATTTAATTGAAAATACATTTGGTACATACAAAATTTCTAGTTTTTATAATCCAGCAAAATGACAGCAAAATGTAAAAAATTTAAAAAAAAATCATCAACATTTAAAAAGGCGCTAAAATTAACCTCTTAACTGTTATTATTAATATTAAAATCAGGGACCGTAATCATTATGAGTTTTATAATAAAAATTACACAATAATGATTATGTTATGAGTTTTAAGGGGTTTCTTCAATGGCAATGATTATTTTTGAGTAATATAAATAAAATTCAGCCATAATCATTATTTTTGAGCAAAAAAAAAATAAAACTCAAAAATAATCATTATTTATGATTTTTATTTTTTTCGCTCAAAATAAAACTCACTTTTAATTTATGACTTTTTTGTGAGGTTTTTTACCATTATATCCTCATAGAACAAATCTAGAGGAACCAACCAAGGCGAAACAAAATTATTAAAAATTATTTCATAAGTTTTTTTTAATCAATTTTATTTGTTTTTAAATATAATACCACGAGTTGGGCAATGATGTTTTATTAACGAAAAACATTATCTTAGGTTAATTTGCAGAAAAAACTTCACGCACCTAAATCAATTCCAAAATTTTTTTTATCATGTTATTTTATTTCATATCATAACAAGTTGTTTAACTTCATATACAATGGTTATATTATTAAGAAAAAACAACAACATTACAGCATCCTTTAATTATTATTGTAGGATAAAAATTTTAAGTTTAAAGTACGTGTATATTTGCAAAATGAATACATATCCTGTTCAGTTTTTATTGCACATTCTGTACAAATATTACTGATGATGCGTGATATTGCCAATTGCTATGCCAATTATGATATTTTCAAAAAAATTTAAAAAGTTATATCCCTAATGCATTTGTATGTACATACATACGTATGTAAGTTCAAAACGACTGTTAGTAACAAAATTAATATATATCAAAACAAATGCAATTAAAACAAATGATTCAAAACAAGCGCTTAGTAACAAAATTATTAAGTACTAATTATATTATGGGTATTCTTGTAGGTGTAAATATATATACATATGCATAAAAACTGTAAGTACATCTATCTATATAAAGTCGTAAATTGAAAGTGAGTTTTATTTTGAGCGAAAATTATAAAAATCAAAAATAATGATTATTTTTGAGTTTTATTTTTTTTGCTCAAAAATAATGATTATGGCTGAATTTTATTAATATTACTCAAAAATAATCATTACCATTGAAGAAAACTTTAAAAATCAAAAATTTAAAAATCATGACGGATATGCAAAGATTTTCAAAAAATAATAATAATGGTACAATAAATTTTTTTTTATGTCTCTTCTAAGTGATTAATTTTTTGATTCAAAAAAACGAGAAATAATCATTATTTAAAATATGTAATACATATTTTACAAAATTTACCATAACTTTTGCACAAACTGTCCAAGATGTCATACTAAAAAAAGCATTAAATACCAATATTTTTTAATTGAATATAAAGTTTGTGTAAACTTAGCTATTTTTTCACCGATAGAATTGAAAATAAAACCACCAAAAATTTAAAAAAAAAACAAAATTAAAAAACCGACGAAGATATTGCCGATTTTTTCAAACTTTAAGTATTCTTTCCATTTTTGTTTTTTTTTTCAAAATTGGAGTTTTTTTTTAGTTTTTTACATTTTTTAATTTTGACGATTTTTTTCTTCCATTACCCAGCAAAACTTTGGTAATGGGTGCGATAAAGTATTGCATTACCTTGTAATATGTACTCCTTACCTGTATAATTTTTTTCCAACAAAAAGTAATGAGTTACCGATAATTGAAAACTCATAGATTACCTTGTAATGATACCTCATTACATTTTACATTACTTCAGAACATAAAATACTGACTTACCGATCATCAATTATATAATGCATGAATTATAAACGTAAAGTAATTATTAATATATATTTTTGAAAATCTATTTATAGACACATTACTTTGTGATTTTTTGTAAGCATGAGGGTAAGGTGTATATTTTTGATATCACGAACGAAAACACGAAGCACAACAACTCATTTACATTTTAAGCCATAAAATATTATATGTATCGATAGCTCAGTTGGCAGAGTTCTCGCCTAACTAATTGTTCAATACCAGAGACCCCAGTTTCGAATCCCAGCCTGACCACGTTATTTATTTAATAAAAAAAAAAAAAAAAATATTTATTTAATTAAAAAAAAAACATCTGTTAAAAAAATGTATGAAGACCTATGGGATACATTACTTTACCCATGATTTGGTATTGTGTGATGTGGCTGGGTATTTTTTTCCCCAAATTTAACGATTTTTTGTAATGATTTTTTAAAATTTTTGAAATAATTTTAATTTTGGATTTTTTTTTAATTTACCAATTTTTCGATTTGTTCCCCAATTTTTGGACATTTTTTTGCAAAATTTTAGTAGTTCCTACAAAGAATTTTTTTGAAATTAAAAATAGTATTCAATTAAATTTTTAATAGATGTGATAAAACTATTAATTGAAAATAAAATCAATTAAATAGTTACAAATAGTTTTAATTGCAACTACAATTTCCTTAATATTACCAAATTCAAGTAAACTTTTTTTGTATATATTTGAAATTGGTAAACACATTGTGTGAACTAAGTTTGTAGGCAAGCACCGGCTGTGAGTTAAAATTTATAAACTTTATAAAAGTTTTGCGAAACTTAATAATGTCATCACATTTTTTTTCTATAAAAAACATGGCTTGAGAACATATTTAGGTATCTTGAGTGACTCTTCTACGGACTTAATTTATAAAGTGCAAGCAAATTTAATTTTTTTCATTTCCAGCTGGTACAGTGGCAGTTTTTTTCCAAACACATTTCGCTTTGTGACAACAAATAAGTCAACAAATAAAAACGTGTAATTGGCTTAATACTAAAATCGAAAAGCATCTAAACATTTTAGGGACTTTAAATTTTATGGAAAAAACAAGATTTTTATTACCTCGAAAAGCATCCTTATATAACATTTTTAATTTTACGAGTTTTATATATTTAATATGATTGCCTGCAAACGGAATGAAATATCATAAAACCGGCACAAAAAAAAATTAATGCTTTCCAAAATAATCGCAGCTTATTTTTTAAGTTCTAATATATGACAAAAAAAATGTTTTGCTTGTATTTTTATAGTTTTTGGTGGGGTAATATATATTTTGAAATGTGAAAAATACAATGAGATCTAAAAATTGATGTAACTTCAATTAAATCCAAACAAAAACTGTAATTCTCTTATTTTTATTTGCTTTGAACTTAAAATCGCCATAACTTTTAAGCCGTTAAACGTTAATGATTATCGATAACGGATTTAGCATGTTTAAACATCGGCTAACACAAAATGTTATTTATGTGACGGAAAGAAAATATTTTAAAATATTTTCCCTCAAAGTGTTTAAAATTTTTTAAAATTCCTCATATGTATTTCCTCTAGAATAAAGGAACAAACATCTAAATTTGTTTTAACACACACACTTACATCAAATTTTTTTCCCCAAATTTAAATTGCATATTTATTTCTTCTTGCAAATTCATATTATTCAGTTCGGCATAAAATATATATATATATATTTGTGTTTGTATAATATGGATGCGTGATTTCCAGCGGAAGTAACACACACATACAAGCAAATATGTGTATGTTTGTGTTGTAAAGCCAAGTCAAATTTAAGCTGTCAAGTATTTGATTTTTGATAATAAAAAAAAAAAAAAAACCAAAAACGTATACATTTTTTATAATTTCTACCTTAAATAAAAGAATATTTACAAACAAATTTAATATTTAAGCAGAATTTATGCTACACCCAGCAAAACCACACATTACCAAATAATGGGTAAAGTAATGTATCGCCATAGGCCTTCACGCATTACATTAAACCTTAATTCACTGAGGAATTTTACATGCGATGAGCCTAAAAGTAATGTGTGGACTCATTACCTTGTAGGGTGTAAAGTAACTGGTTACTTTACAACATTTTTTTTTTAAATTAAATAAATAATGTGGCCATGCTAGGATTCGAACCTATGGTCTCTGGTGTTGAACAATTAGTTAGGTGAGAACTCTACCAACTGAACTATCGATACATATAATATTTTATTGCTTAAAATGTAAATGAGTTGTTGTGTTTCGTGTTTTCGTTCGTGATATCAAAAATATACACCTTACCCTCATGCTTACAAAAAATCACAAAGTAATGTGTCTATAAATAGATTTTCAAAAATATATATTAATAATTACTTTACGTTTATAATTCATGCATTATGTAATTGATGATCGGTAAGTCATTCTTTTATGTTTTGAAGTAATGTAATATATAATGAGGTATAATTACAAGGCAATACATGAGTGTTCAATTATCGGTAACTCATAACTTTAGGTTTTAAAATAATGTTGAAGGTTTTAAAATAATGTTATATTACATTACAATATAATAAATTATGTAAGCAACTATAAGTAACTCATTACTTCTTGTAGATAAAGTAATGCATTACTTAATCGCACCTATTACCAAAGTTTTGCTGGGCAATCAGAAATTAAAAGTTTTGAAAAAACTTTTAGACTAATAGAAACTATTGTTGTTAACGCAACTAAAAATTAGTTCAATATGACGTTGCTAAATTTGCAAATATTTTGCTAAATATTAGCAGAAAAGGAATAGCAAAAAGAAATCTGTTGTTCCTACAAAAATTAAGTTATATTTAAACTATATTTTAATTCATAAAATGTTACAACCTAATCGACTAAAATCAGTTAAAAATATGATAAATATTAACAGAAAAAAAATTACTGAAGAATTTAGTTATATTTGATGTCAATTTTATTGCATTGGTAGTCAAAAGTTGGACTGATAAAATCAGCAAAAAATATGCTAAATATTATCGGACAAAAATAAACACAGAAAGATTTGAATTTCTAAAAGTTATTTTCAATTTTTTTATGCCCATACAAATATTGCCTTCTAAGATTAGTAATATACAATTTTTTAACAAATATTTCTGTTTATTTTAGCAAAATTTGCTATTATTTAAATTCAACGAAATTTGTTCTTATAAAAAGTTCTTCCTTAATTTTAAGTTTTTATTTATTTTTTAATTTCTACTAAAATGTCCTATTTAATGATGGATGCAATTAAGTTGTTAAAGTAAAATTGAGTTTTTTATTGTCTGCTTTTTTTTTTTTTTTTGTTCTTTGTTAATTTCATTTTTTATGAGCCAATAAAATTTTTGTTTGCCATATAATCAACTTCTTTCTACTCTAACACTTCTTGATATATTTAGCTCAAATTTTTCTTAAGGGGTTAGTACCTTTTCAGAAAAACAAAAAAACATTTTTTAAACGAAATATTGAAAACATTTTTTTTTTAACTTAACAATTTTGTATATATTTTGCATAATTTTTTAAAATGCATTAGTTTTAAAATGTTCATATCAAATATCTTTTTAAAAAATATAATGGGAAATTAATTAGAGCTTAGAACAAATTTCAATAAACACACAGTAGTTAAATGGAATTAGATTTTTTATTAAAAAATAGTTCAATTTGGTTTGCTTTTAAAGTAATTGCAATTGTTAGCAGGGACCGTAATCATTATGAGTTTTAAAATAAAAATTACACAATAATAATTATATTATGAGTTTTAAGGATTTTCTTCAATGGTAATGATTATTTTTGAGTAATATTAATAAAAAATCAGTCATAATCATTAAATTTGAGCAAAAAAAAAAAAATAAAACTCAAAAATAATCATTATTTATGATTTTTATTTTGTTCGCTCAAAATAAAACTCACTTTCAATTTATGTAAATATATATACATATGCATAAAAATATGTAAGTACATCATATAAAGGGTCCGCCATCTAACGTTTTTTTTTCAACTAGTGCTTATTTCGTGAATGGTAACACTTAGCTCATGTATGATTTAACAGATAATTAGTTTTATCCTTCCGCTGAACGAATATGGTCCGGTCCGTATGTTCGTTATCTTGTGAAAAAAGTGAAAGAAACTGGCATCCTCATCGATAAACCAAAGCGTGAAAAGCCAAAAACAGTGCGTACACCCGAGAATATTGCTGCTGTGGCAGAAAGTGTGCGTGAAGCGCCATCAACATCAATTCACCGTCGTTCTCAACAATTGAACATTTCGGAGACATCATTGAGACGAATTTTGCATAAAGACCTTGGTATGTCGCCATACAAAGTCCAATTGGTTCAGGAGTTCAAAAAAAAAAAAAGTTATTTGGCGGACCCTTTATAAAGTCGTAAATTGAAAATCAGTTTTATTTTGAGCGAAAAAAATAAAAATCATAAATAATGATTATTTTTGAGTTTTATTTTTTTTTGCTGAAAAATAATGATTGTGGCATTGAAAAAAACTTTAAAAATCAAAAATTTAAAAATCATGACGGTTATGCAAAGATTGTCAAAAAAATAATAATAATGGTGCAATAAATTTTTTTTATGTCTGTTCTAAGTGATTGATTGTTTGATTTAAAAAAACAAACAATAATCATTATTTACGGTCCCTGATTGTTAGTTTCATGGTTCTTTGTTCGTATCCAAATTAATTATTCGTTTTTAAAAAAGAAACGAAAATGCAATTTCGGTAAGAATACAAATTTTGCAGTATGCTTAAATACTTTATAGGGAATTTATACAGAAAAGTTATTGGGGTTAACTGATTAATCAAGCACTTAACAAGTCGATTAAACCATTTTTTAATCTTTTTGATTAACAGTTAATCCAACTTTTTCTTTGCTTACTATTTCTAAACAACGAAAGAGAACGAACTTTCGTTTTAAGAGAAAAAAGTGTCTGACCGACTATTTGGTTAGAAAATCTATAAAAGGAAGTAATTTTTTGTTTGTAAGGTATTTCCGTTGGGCTAATTTGGTCAATTGTCTGATAATTAAATTAAAATAAAAAACAATTTATTTCATATTTCACTCGACGTTTCTTTGGCTTATTTCCAATTGCTTCAGGAGTTTTTTATTGTTAAATTCTGGCAAAACAATTTTGCCAATGAACAAATTTTGTTATCCCGATTGGTTGCAATTTTGATATTCAAATTTAGGAAAAAAATCCAACGAATTCACTTTTTGGCTGCCGAACTTTCAACAAAATCGGAAAAAGTCAGGCATTCAGTGCAAAATAGTCTAATATTAGGCAGACAATGGTCTCATTGCAATATCGAAACTTATAATGCCTCCAAATTTCAAAAAAAAAACTAAAATTTTTTTTTCTTATTCCAGTGGGGGCCATATTTTAGGAACGCCCCACAAAGTGCAATTTTGCCAAAAATTTAGCTTTTTTTACTTGATGAAATAAATCTACTAATTTTTTTTTTTGTTAAATTTACTAAAGTCCAAAAATATTCTTTTGATAATCAAAACCAGCAGAAGTCGTTGTAATGCAATGTTTGCGTTTCAGTATTTGTGCATTTTTGTATATTCCCAGCAAAAAATTTCCAAAAAGGTAAGCGGGTTTGTAATCAAGCATTTTGGGCAGAACGCATTCCTTACTAGATTACCTACTCGATTCTTTTAACAGGGCGTGAGACTAAAATAATTGATTCCTTAGAATTGATTATTTTTTTACCGAAGAACTATTTACTTTATATTTTTAAGAACTACATACATTTTTTAATAAAGAAATAGTTCCATTGTTAAACTACGAAGTACTTACACAAAAAGAATAAATAAATAGTTCCCTTGAAAAAATAAGAAGTACTTACATTATAAAAAAGGAAGTAGTTCCATAAGTAAATTCAACTTTTACTCACACGTGATTCTCCTAGTTCACTCAAATATAACGATCAAAACTCATACGGAAATAAAATCCTGAAAAGTGAAACATCGAATTGTTATGATAACATGGGTTTGTCATAATTTTGGAGCTATAAACCACGAAAATATAGATTTTTCAAAAAAAACAGAACAATTCAAAATTGAAAAACAAAAATATGACTCACGCATAATCACCCTCGAAATATTTTTTTACACTCACGATAACTTCAGTAATTTCAACTTCCACTCACAATTTTCTGCTCACGTTCCCTTCCCAAATTTATACCTAACCACAGTTTAACAAAATTTAGGCAACATGCAATTTCTGTTTTTAGTATTATTTTGCTGCAAATAAAAATTTGTTTGAAATAATATATGAGGAACTACTTCCAATAACGTCCTTTTATTCAGAAAAAGTATATGATTACTCTTGATTACAAAAAGTTAAACATATAAGTTAATAACATTGTTATTTTCTTTTAAGTAAATAATTACTTTGTTATTGAGTTCATGCTTTCTGGTTTAAATTTAAAGAATTGATTACAATACTACTTGCTTTTTTGACTCTATCGTTGGAATGAGTTTGGTATTGCAGTTACTAAATTTGGCAATGAGATATGTAAGCAAGTTTGGGCATCACCTTCTTTTTGCAATGTGTAATTTTTTCCTGGGTTGTGTCGGACAAGTCGAATGAAAACTTCGAAAAACATTTGCAAACATTTATGCAAACGGGTTTATTATAAACTAATTACAAATAAAACGATAAAAAAATATTCAAGAGTTTTTATAAAAAAAAAGTAAAAAACTGAAGATATTTTCTGAATTGAAGAACTACAATAAGTGGTTTTTTATTTGATGATTTTCATATCAAAATCGATATGCATTGAACCTGACCCTCTCAGATTTTGATTAAATTTTGCATACAGCTACATTTTACCTATACAAACACAACCTCTTTCTTAGAAATTGTATTTTTGAAAATATGTGGGTGTAGCAAGGCATCGAAGTTTTTGAAAAATGACTATTATGTGTACCTTCAAGCTGTGATTACTACGGAATGGCTGAACCGATTTCAAAGCTCTTGGTACCATTAGAAAGGTATATAAGTCAGCTTTCGAAAACATACACTGTACGCTCTTACACTGAAAATTTTTTTTGACAAAAATAAAACTTTAAACTTTGAAAACACTTCAAAGGCAAAGTGTTTTTTTCCTCTGTAATATATATAACATACCTAAAAACTAAAATGCGGTTTTTTTCTTTTTTTCTAATTTTTTTAAGTAAATGCATCTCTTGTTAACTTCCTTATATTTTGATATCATTGTGTGACAAAAAAGAATAAAGTAGCTATACTTTGAAAGTTATACAGATTTTTTTGTTATTCTAATAGATTAGAACAAGAATCGTATTATCAAATTTTCAGACACCCCCAAAATATGGACTTACCCTTGATACATTTTTTTTTATTTTATTTTTTTAGATTTAATATATAATTTTGCGCATCTCATACTGTTGACTTTCGGAATATTTGCTAACTTTTAGTGAAGTTTCATCTAAAGGTATAAAAGAATGGAACATTGAGTTCCTGTAAAAGTTTTAGCATTTTTATACATTGAAAATAGCCCAGTTTAAAGTTTTATTTTTGCCAAAAAAAAAATGTTCAGTGTAGGTTTTCGAAAGCTGATTTAAATACCTTTCAAATTGTACCAAGATCTTTAAAATCTGTTCAACCATTCCGTAGTAATCACAGCTTGAAAGTTCACATAATCGTCATTTTTCAAAAACTTCGATACCTTGCCACGCCCACATAATTTCCAAAATGCAATTTCCAAGAATGAGGTTGTGTTTGTATAGGTAAAATGTAGCTGTATGCGAAATTTTATAAAAATCTGAGAGGTTCGGGTTCAAAATGTGCCTTTTTTATAGGTTTTGATATGAAATTCATCATTTGTAAAATTATTTATAATGTGAAAAAAATTTAATAAAATTATAAAAAAAAAAATTTTAACAATGAATAGATGCTGAAAGCTTAGGAAAAATTTAGTTAAATTTTTTACCTATTTTGCTATTATTTTGATCTGTTTAGATTACGCTTCATTCAGTCTTTGACATATAGCATTCCGATGTACATACAAAACGAACAAATGAAATAATAAAGACACATAGAAGACAAATAGAACCCTGTATTTTATTTGTCTTATAAATACAGAGCAGTTTTGCTATTTATAGTTAGCATAGTTGTCATGCAAAAAACTAAAAATTGAACTAAAATTTAGTAGATTTTACATGTTGTTTTTTATGTTTGTATTTTACTAATATATTTTTTTGCTATTTTTTACAGAGTTATTTGTATGAGTGTAAATATGATAAATGAAATATTTGAAAATATCTAGTTCTGACCATTTCCTAAGTTTTTCTTGTGTCCTGCACATTTTACTTTATAATGTGTATACCCTTATTCGCGTCCCCTCCTAAATTTTGTATTTTTATGCATAGAGGAACATTAACGAACCAATTCACATTTTATTTCTCTTTTCTATGTTTTTTGTTTGCAAAAAATTAGTTTTAATTTTTAGTATCATTTCATAAGCGCATATTTGCGTGTTTTAAAAGCATGAAATTCGTTGTCCTAAATAACCATATTAACCCTCTAACTGGCAAACGATTTTATGCAACGAAATTCATACCATATGCTCCACTAAAAAAAAATAAAAAATAATAAGTTCTTCAACAAAATTGTTTATCGTTGCCTAATTTAAGCGATATGAGCCAAAATATTTTAGGATGCATTTTGGAAACTAAAGCATATAAAACAGAAGTTTTGCACAAAAAATATTTCTCTTACCAAGATATAACCACGCTCAAAAAACTATATTTTTTCTGCTCCTATTTAATAAGATATCGCTATTTTCGCTTTTTTGGAAAAGCGAAAGTAGGCGAAAAATTATCTAAGCTTCAATTTATATTGTTCAAACTTCAACGCTTTGGTATTTAATACTTAATGTCTTCTTTCTGCAAAATTTCATAAAAATCCGTCTATTAGTTTATAAGTTAAGACGATGTCCTTTTGAGGAATCCTGATAAAATCCTGTGTGTCCTCAGACTAAAGTAAGGTCTTATTATTAAAGATAAATCTTCAATCTTACTTATATTTTATTACAAAGAGTTTTTAGTCAAGTTAAATTAGTTTTTTAGATTTTTGAAAACTATTTTTTTTTTTTTAAATAATAATTAGTTTTTGAAATTTTACTAAATTTTGATGTTGAAGCTTTCTCGCTTCCAAACCGTGGACTGCACACGAAAATTTTCTTCGCAAAATATTTAGCAAATTTAGTTTTCTATCGGAGTATATTAATTTCTAAGTATAAAACGCTCATTTGACGCATTTGTGGTAAATTTTCAGAAGACTGCCCTGAGGCAGCCTTGCCCGTTAGAGGGTTAAGAAAATTTAATAGACAAAAGTTCAAAACTTAATATTTGTTCACTCTTTTTTGATGGATTTCTTGATTAATAAAAAAATTTAACTCATACATTTCTGTTTTATTCATCCTTTGAACCACTTTAAGACTTTGAACCACTGTCAGTCAGTATCCATATCAAAATATATGCTGCGAAACAAAAGTGCAGAAAAATCTAACAAAAAAACCCAACAAAAAAAGCAAAAATCTATAAAATATAAAAGAAACATGTTATTGGTTTAATGGATATGTCTACACGCACCAAGAATTCCCTAAAGCTTTTAAAGAGTTTTTTCTAATCCCCATCTAACTTCTTTTCCCGCCTCCACTAACAAATCATATTTAGTCTACTAAGAGTATATAATAAAAAGGTTATTTTATTTAGCAAATTTTCAAGTTTATTTATTTAGCCACTTATTTCAAGGATCAAATATTGGAAACCATAACAATTTGCTTAACATCCCCCTAAAGAAAAAAAATATATTATCAATTTAAGTTAGCAAAACTGTTTGTTCGTTTGTTTGTTTGTTTGTTTGTCTGACTATTAGTATTTGTGGCCAAACATTATAATTTGACCTTTAGAAACATAATTTTTTGGTCTCTTCAAAAAAAAAAAGGTCTACCATGAAGAAAACCTAACAATCATGATTATTATTAGGTTTTTATATAAATGTGAAGATTCTTGAGTTTATTCGTTATAAAGATATATTTTTTCATTCAACTTCTTGAAAGAATTTTTTGTTCATTGTTTGAAAAAAAAAGAAAGAAGTTTATTTTGCAACATTTGCTATTGTTCATTTTTTCATCGACTGCTTGTCTTTGTTATTTCTAACACGCTATAATATATGCAATAGGGTGATCTATATGCTTTTTAATATACTAAATTTTCCAAAAAAAAAAAAAAAACTTTCAGAAAAAGTTATAATCACGCAATAGATCAAATATTTTTATAAAAAGCAAAATTTTTCTTAAATCTGCTAAAAAAAAAACAATTTTGGAAAAATTAAAGTCTTAGCATTGTAATGCCCCTATAAGGGAAAGGGACCGGTCCTTCGTGTGCCACAGGATCAGTCCCTTCGTGCCAGAGACCGGTCCTCTGCTAAACCCTACCCTCTGTAAACAACTGGCAACATGGGCTTGTCATAGGAGGGGGTCATTTGTCCTGCCACATAGTGGCATGCCACAGGACTAACCAAAGATCAAATATTTTTATAAAAAGTTAAATTTTTCTTAAATCTGCTAAAAAAAAACCATTTTGTAAAAATTAAAGTTTTATCATTGTAATGCCCCTATGGGGAATGGGACCGGTACTACGTGTGCCACAGGATCGGTCCCTTCGTGCCAGAGACCGGTACTCTGCTAAACCCTACCCTCTGTAAACAACTGGCAACTTTAAAATGGGCTTGTCATAGGAGGGGGTCATTTGTCCTGCTTTAAACCACATAGTGGCATGCCACAGGACTAACCAAAGATGGGCATAAAAATAAATGAAAACTAAACAGCTTCCAATGGGTAAAATTTTGGCCAACTGGCTTTTTCTTGTTAATAAGCATTCTGGTTAATTGGTATGTCCCTACCAGTCACAGGATTGGTAATTTTAGGACAATTGACACTGCCTAACCCACTTCAGTATTAAATTATACCAGTCCTGTGATAAGTCCTTCTTTAACCAGTCACTTTTAGGTCAATTGACTCCACATTCCCCATAAGGGCATTAATAAGTACTACCCTAATTTACATATAAAATGTAAAAATATTTTTACACTCAAAATCATTCAAGCCCAAAAAGGGATTTTTTACATATTTCCTCTAAATACCAAATTTAAAAGTGGGCCACTGTCACAGTCTACTCGGGGGATTATTCTTTTTTTTTTGCTCATAACTACTCCATTCAAAGGAAACCTACGATAACAATTGAAATCATAACATTTGTTTGCAACCACTGATGTGTGTTGTAAACCAAATAACTTTTGCTAACATTTTTGGTTTCTGTATGGTTTTTTTTTTGTTCTTTTTTGTATTATCAAATTATGGATTTTTTAAAGTTTTATGAAACATATGCGTAAAAGGTATTAAAAAGCCATAAAACGGCTAGCTGAAATTAAAGCAGCAGCTTGTGAAAATTTTAACAATTTTATAAGTTTTTAAAAAATTTATGAAAAGCTCCACCAAAACACAATTTAAAACACTAAACAATCAGGTAAATAGCTTAAATTTCGAGGGTTTATAAGTTTAGAGCCATAAAAGAGGTACCCAGCAAAAACATGGTAATGAATACTTATTTATTTATACATTACTTTGTAAAGAGCACTTATTGACATTTGCATCACTTTAAGTCATTAAATAATGGGTTACCAATAAGAAACTTATAATGCATTACTCTTATAATTGAAGAACAATATTAGTTTATTCATCTTATTGCTTCCAGCAAAATATACTGATACAGCAATTTCCTAAAAATCAATTTTTACATTCATTATATTTCGCATTTTTGTAAGCTATAGAGTAAGGTGTTAGTTTTGGTATAATCTCAAACAAGTTTACATAGAAGAAAAATGCACGTATGATTTAAACTACGATATACTATATGCGTCGGTGACTCAGGGTAAAGAGCAGTCGCCTGTTAATCAGACGACCCGGGTTCGATTCCCGGCACGACCATGTTTTTAAAAAAAATTACCAAAATATTTTTTTAAAGTGGTAACTTTTTCCAAAATCAATTTTTAGATCCATTATTTTTTCGTTCTGGTAATGGCTTATTATTCATACCCATGTATGCATATAGGTAATCCATTATAATTCATATTTGCGTAAGGTTACCAGTAATGCATAACTAATTACTTTTGGGACAGACAAAAAAAATTTATAATTATTATATAAAGGGAAATACGTCCAAATGTCCGAGTTTAAATTACTAGAGTCATGGTTTGGTAAGATGTGTTTTTGGTGGGTATTTTATTCTAGCACTGCTTAGCAATCATTTTGTGAACTGAGTGCAAATATGCCAGATCTTGTAAACAATGCTTTTAAATCGGGATATAAGTTTTCAAGTTTTTGTGCAAAAATAGTATTAAATAATAATAATATACATCACCATAATCCATAGATTAATTTAGAAGTTATGTACAAATTTGTTAAATGAAATACACTAAAAAAAAAAGTTAGTAAAGTCAGCAAAAGTTAGTTTAGTCAGGAGGGTGCTTGCAAAAAAGTTGCCAATGTCAGCAAAATTGAAAATCAGCGAGCTGATTTTTAGCAAGAAAATTACTAGATTTAGCAAAAGTTTTGCTAACACTTAGCAAAAGTTTTGCTAAATATTAGTAGACTGAAAAAAACTCAACAAATTTGTAGAAAAATTATACTTTAGTTAATTAAATTTATTTTTATCGGGATAAACATTAATTGCATTTATAGTAATTAAATGTGCTAAAGTCCCAAAACTTATTTAACAAATTGTGAAAAGCAATCTGATGTAGGTGTGTCCCTATCCGGATTTCATTCCTGCCCAAGGAAATTTTCAGGGGACTTTGTTATTAGAATTTCTAGGGATATTTGTTATGTTAAATCACAAACTCAATGAGAATTTCTTGTCCTCGTCTAGGAGCGAGATTCAAAATTTAAAATATCAAAGAAAAAACAACAACAAAAAATTGTCACAATTGGCTTTGTCATCTTCCAAATACTACTCTGTTTTTTTGACAGACCTAGCAATGTAGTGACGTTTATTCAAGTAAATCAACAATAGAAAATCATATGTTTTCTATTAGTGTCAGTTTAGGTAATTTATTTGCTGAAAATCATAAAATATACTTTTGCTATGCTTTTAAAAATAATTTAAAATACGTTACAAAATATAAAAATGTTCATACTCCCACATTCACGACATGAATTCATATAATATCAAAAAAAAAATAGAAATAATTATATATAAAACAATCAAAATTTTCTTTCAACTACTCGCATCAATGGTTGTCTAAATGATGCTATCTTTTAAAGGAACGCAAATGCCGCAGATAATTATAGAAACGAAAAAATAACAAAATAAAACATCCCTTTTTTTGTACTAAGAAAAAGGAAACATTAACATCTACCTACGATGTGTGACTTTGTCTTTGTCTTTCGCTTTATTCTGTCTACCTGTTGTATATTTGTTTGCAATTTGACCACACTAGATTATAAATCTCTATAAACATTTACACAAATACACATTTAGTCTTTATTATATTTAAATATTTTATTTTGTATTTTATTTAATTAATAAACAATTACTTTCACAAGCCAGTGACAATGCAAAATTTAAGTTTGTTTTATGTATGGAAAACAGATACAAAATTCTTCCATGGTTGATTTTTTAATACGATATGTCTTACTAGAGTTGTACTTCTTTTGTATCATTTTCCTCTTCACTACTACATGTTGCCATGCCGCGACATCTAATTCATTCTGCGTATATTTCTCAATCTGGTTGTCGTCCACACTATTAATGTGGAAATCAGCAAAATAAATTAGTAAAACATTAGTAAAATGCTAGTAAAACATTAGTTCAAAGCAGTTAAGTGCTGAATAAGTATAAATAAAATTTTAGCTGAAAACATAATTTTGGCAAAAAAATTTGCTGAAAAATAGTATACCTGATATATTTACAAGACGTTTTACTAACTTTTCTACAAACTCATTTTTTTGAGTGTACGCGATATTTTCACAAAAATTACATATGTCTTTTAGAGTGCATCATTTTGATGAGGCTTTCTAAAAACATGCAAGATACACCTCCAAAAAATAAATATTAAAATGTTTTGTGATGACTACTCAAATATTTTCGCTCAAGTGATAATACCCTGTGAGCTAAACCTTTGATAAACAGTTACTTTACATTTTGTCAAAATTTCATCAAATATAAATATCAAAATTCTACGATTCTGCATTAAAAATACAATTTTTAAGTAATTTTTGCACATATTTTTAATACAATTTTTATTAAAAACTCAAAAAATCTCTAAATTGTTATCCGTTTTCTTTTGGAATATTTTGAAAAGTGTTGATATCTAATAATAATCTAATAATTTCAATAAAATAATGTATCTTTATGTTTAAGGATGTTTTCAGAAGAAATAATTTTTTTTAGATTATTGCCTCTTGTTTTTACGGTTCCTACATACGGTTGCTATATTTACGGTGTGTACATAGCGCGTGAACTACACTGATAGAATTTTCCTTCATACTATTAATGAATGTCTTTCATTAAGTTGAATTCATTGATTGAATGAATAATTTTTATTAAATTAATGTGATGCACGGTTGGTGTACCAATCTCCGATTGAGATTTTGGCGCTAAAGTAGACAACGAAAAAAAATGTGTTAGAAAAACATATTGTTTATTTTTCGTGCCGGACTTTCATTGTTAAAAATCTTAGGCCGATTTAAGGATTAATGCTCCTAATCGTGTGTCATTCTCTTCAGAATTCCCCCACGACGACAAAGAAAACTGTTTTGAAGTTGCAAATATACCAAAAATCTAAACTTTTGCGTAATCATAGCACTGGGCTAAATACACTTCAGGATTTCGTTCACACTTTAGGTTTTCGATCTTCTAGCGGAAGTGAAGCAGATGTTGTGACGGTTTTGATGTTGTGACTGTTCTTGCTGTTGTGAAATTTTACCAGTGCTTGACGCAAAACTATGCAAATTGCTGATTTTATGTTGGTCCTGTGGCCTTGGATGGCCCCCAATTAGAAAATAAGCTTATGAAACTTGCCATAGCAGATATACTCAAAATTCATAGAGTGAACTACTAGTTTTGTCAAAATATATTTACAAAATGTAAATCAACGGCCAAAACATATTTTTTGTTTTTAGTCGTCTCTCAATTTCTGCCTGGCATAGGCAGGCTTTCCACCTAGTTTCATACATTGTAAAAAAAAAAACCAAAATCAAAAATTAGATTCAATAAAAAATGTTTATTGAAAAATAGCAAAAAAAAATTGCTTTACGATTTTTTTTAAATTAAAGGGTGAATTAGCCAAGCGTAAACGTAAACGTATCTCGGTGTACGAAATTTAATAAGTCAAATAAGAATAGAAGACATTTTGTGTATCTTGTTGTTTCATTCATATGCATTAAACATATAGAAAACGTAAACGGGCAACAAAATTCTATTTTGATTAGATTTTCTTTGTGTTTTTACGTATTCTATATGTTTAATGAATATGCATGAAACAACAAGATACACAAAATATCTTCTATTCTTATTTTACTTATTAGATTTCGTACACCGAGATACGTTTACGTTTACGCTTGGCTAATTCACCCTTAAAACGAAAAAGTTGTGGTCTCTGGATTGTGCAGCATAATCAAAAGGTGCTAATTAATTCTTTCGCTCTACAACATTACCCCAGGAAACCTCATTAATAAAATGTAAATAATAAGGAGGTGTGCACTTCACAACAAACGAACTTTATGCAATCAATTTTGTTCCATATCATACTTGGGATTTTAGAATTGACGCATTGTACTTTTCATATAAATGACAAGGCTTTGGCATTAGCATTTATAAGAAAAAATCAATAGCACAATGCTTTTCTCCCATGTATGTTCCGTACAAATTTAAAATTCCCACAGATTTTTTTGCAGATTTAATTTTTTGTTTCAAACGAATTTAAAAAAAAAAAAAACTCTTTAAGAAAAAAAAAACCGCCCACAGATTGTGATTTTAAAAGCTTTAATTAAATTAATGATCTTTGAAATATACAAAGAAAAAACAACTTCCTCTTCCTCCTATCAAAAAGCAACAACACTTTAAATTACCTTTTGTTTAAAACATGCTCACCATTGTCTCACAATTTTTCGCGCAAAAAGTATAACCGTTTTTATTTCTTATTCCAGGAAATTTAACAAATAAAAAAACTAAAATTTATGAAAAAAAAAAACTTGTATACAAATTGGCGTGTGTGTAGGTAGGTCTGATTGTGTATTAAAATTTTTGTATTTTCAGCGTTTAGCCCAGAGTTTTAGCGAACAATAATCGCAATAAGTAATAATGATGATGACAAGCAGTTTTCTTTTCTGCTTTGTTTTCTATTATTTTGTTTTGTCAAAGCTTATGTGGCATTAAGTTGTGGTGTACGTTTTAATTGACCGAAAAAATGATTGAACATTTTTACTTTAGACGTTAGTTTTAATGATGATGATGAAAATCATCAGCAATGAATTTTCCTACTTTTTGGATTTTTTTTTTTTTTATTTCCCACAATGTGCCAACCCCTTGAAGTATGCTTCATTTTGTGGCTGTTAACAATCATGAGTGTGTGTGTGTGTGCTTGTGATTGTTGAAAAGTTTGATAAAAATTTGGTTAAAGAAATTAGGATATATTATACGGATAAAATCAATAAATGAAATTGTAATTGAAATTAAATAGGAGGAGAAAAAGAAAATGTTTTAACCCTTAAAAGGAAAAATGGTGAAAAAAAACAATAATATACACTGCGAGAATTATCGGCAGGATATTAATCGGCATGTAAAATTAGCATACCATCAATGAAATTGCACTGGAATTCGTTTATTAAAACTTTTCATTAAGTCAGTAAAAGTTTGCATAAAATTGGAAGAAAATATCAATAAATGGTCCGCCATCTAACTTTTTTTTCAACTAGTGCTTATTTCGTGAATGGTAACACTTAGCTCATGTCTGATTTGACAGATAATTAGTTTTATCCTTCGCTGAACGAATATGGTTGTGTATACGCTTGAACAACGCTGGGAAATATTGCGACATTGCTTTGAAAATCATGGTAATGTTGCAGAATGTGTGCCGATACACCCAAAACGAGTCACTGTTTGGTGCGAATTTTGGTCCAGAGGCATAATTGGGCCATTTTTCTTTGAAAATGAGCAAGGAGTGGCCGTTACAGTCAATGGCGATCGTTATCGGGCCATGTTGAACGAATTTTTGTTCACAAAAATTGAAGAGGAGGAAATACAGCTGCACACAATCGATAATGTGCTTAAAAATTGGACCGATCGTGTAGGCTACTGCATGGCCAGCCGAGGCAGCCATTTGAATCAAATAAAAAAAGAAATTTGAGAAAATATTCATTAGTTTTTTTTTATAGCATTTTCAAAAAAAAAAAAAGTTATTTAAAATTTGCATACACTCAATTAAGAAGTTTTATAAAAAAAAACTGGTTTCATAAATAGTATGAAACATTTGTAAAATAAAAAATGTTTTCTTCTTCGTCTTTGTGTACAAATCTTACTACAAAAAAAAATAAAAGTTTTATCGAATTACTAACGAATTTCTTAATTTTTCCACCAAAAAATTCTCTCTGTGTAGTTAACATAAAGAATGGATTCTGTAACCACTAGGATTGTCAAAAAAATTATTCGATTAATCGATATGATTTATTAAAAAGTCATAAGATTTTCGGTTTAAAATAAATTCAATTATGACAATCAAAATGAATACCGGTTAAAGCCCTTTATTTCGGTTATAATTACGTTTAACGAACAGTTTTATCAAGTTAACACTTAAATGATATTGTCGAAATTTTAGATACTGAAATGTCGCCATCCAACTGTTGGTATCGAAACCAAATATCAATAAATATCTATTAAGCACCGTTTCAAATTGTAAATTGTAAATGATTTTCAAAAAACGTTACCGATACTTATAACCTATAAAGCTAAACCAATGATGAACACCGTAGCCATTAAAAACGTAACGGATTTAAAAACGTCTAAAACTGAAAGCCATAAAACCGCAACCGTTTTTTTCCACAACAAAACACATGTGCTGAAAACATATAACTAATTAAGTATTTTTTTAGATTGAAAACAGTTACAACAGTTCAAAAGTAGCCTATACATACATATTGTTAAGTATTGTTTATTTATTTATTTTATTAACATGAAATTGAGAATTGAATGCTAATTGTTAGTCCCGGTTCACACACGGCAATTTTACTTGCGCAATTTTTCTTCAATTCTCCTTTGAACTTGCTTTTGTGTTCACACAGGAAAAGTTTGTTTCAGCAATTTTCATATATCAACCTGCAGTGTTGAAAATTGCGGATGACAAAACCAAAACGGAATTGGAGTACGGGCAAGTCTGTACCCCCTTCCATTCTCCTTTCCTCCCTCTTCTATAAACTCGAGAATTGCGCAAGTAAAATTGCCGTGTGTGAACCGAGACTTATTGAGCAATGGCAGCGTAGGCCTTCAGCTCGTATATTGTTCAGTAACCATAACCGGTATTTGTATAAGTTGACTATTCTACGTCAACTAATACACTGCGTTGCAAAACTATAATTAAAAATTAATTTAATTAAATTTCGTAAGGTAAAAAAAGTAGAAGAGTTTAAGCTACATAAAAGTAAAATTAATGGAAAATTAATAATATTTAACAAAAAAAAAAACACTTTAGTTGCCTTTAAAAGAAAATTACCCAGCCACAAAAATACGAACCGGGCTTTCCACGGTGGTATGAGCGTTGGCAGAGCTTTGGATATCTGAAGATTTAAGTACTTTGCCAACCCCAAAATGATAACACTGGGCAGGGCTTGGCCGTTCCTTCTTTAAAACGTTGGCAAAGCACTGGTAATGAGCGCTTTGCCAGTGCCAAAACCATAATTTTAAAACGTTGGCAAAGCATTGGTAGAACAACCAGTAAAGTGCTTTTTTTAATAACATAATAAGTGCTTTGCCAACCCCAAAATGATAACACCGGGCAGGGCTTGGCCGTTTCTTTTTTAAAACGTTAGCAAAGCACTGGCAATAAGCGCTTTGCCAGTACCAAAAACGACCGATAACACTCCTTATTAGTAATTCACTTCAGTAAAGAGTTGTATTATTTCTTATTGAATGATTTTGGTAATTTGAACAGAAATAACTTGATAGGCTTGATTCAGCTAAGTTAATTACAAAATAACTGAATATTTTTTTTATCAAATTATTTTTGTGATAAGTTAGCACCAAGTACGACTTTTTTACTACAATTTTACTACAGAAAGAAATTTGAAAATAAATTTCTTAAGTGAAATTTTAGTACAAAAACTATACTTTTTGCTGACTATAATAGGAGACATTAATATTCTTAACTTGAAATCATAAATTGCAATTTAGTTATGAATTTTTCCACTCTTGTTGTGAACCAGGGATGTGCCACTGTTAACGGTTGTCAATTTTGTAAATAAGTACTGGCAATGCACTTTTTGCCAATGTTGGGAAAGCGTTTTAAGTCAGTACTGTGCCAGTGCTTTTTTATTTTTACGGTTGTAAATTTTGTAAATCAAGTACTGGCAAAGCACTTTTTAGGAATGTTGGCAGAGCGTTCTAAGCCAGAGCTGTGCCAGGACTTTTATTATTTTTACTGTTGTAAATTTTGTTAATTAAGCACTCGAAAAGCACTTTTTTACTAATGTTGGTAGAGCGTTGTAAATCAGTGCTTTGCCAGCACTTTATTTGTTGGATCATTGGCAAACAGTGCTCTGCCAGTGCTTGATTTTTTAGACCATTGGCAATTTCTGGCTGGGTATAGTTATGCAATGCAGTGTAAAAATACTTTCAATATAAATAGTAGTTTTATTTGAGGGTTAATATTCAAAATTGAACAAAAGATTGTAATTTCTAAAGAACTATTATTAAATTTAATTAAAATGCGAAAGTCTTCCAAATGTTATTGATTGCTTTTTCTTTGTCTATTTTTTTTTTAATTTATTTTTTTATATTTATTTAAATTTAATTTGATTTTACCTTAAACTGCATGTTAAATGTTCACTTAAATGCACTTTTTAAAAACCAATTTTGAATAACAATAAAAAAAACTCCCAGTATTTTCTTTTTCTGAATATCAAAACTAATCAAAACTCATCAATAACTCATCAATGCTTTTTTTCCAAATTTAACTTAAAAATATTGTTTTGAATAAACTGCAAAAATTGGTATTCCAAACAACTGCAATTTAAATAACAAAAAAAAAAACTAAACAAATAAAATTTTACATGCTTTAAAAAACTTATCAAATTGAATTCAAAATTTTATGCACATCTAATAATTTGCGCCTTAAACAATCAAAAAAAAAAAAAAAACTAACCAAACAACACTGTGATCCCGAAAAATAAATTGATTTAAACTTGCATAACAATTTGCTAAACATTTTCTCTTTTATTCGCTTTGTTAATTGTTTTAAATTACAATAAAAAAAAAAAATTAAATCAATTACACACAAAAAATCTATAGAATGTCAATGTTCTTCTTCCGTTTGCATAATCTCCAGCGTGCTGAGGAGAGTAAACGCAAAAAAACGTGCCGAACAGCGACATCGACAGCGTCAGCGGCGCGGTGCCAAAGTGTTTCGTTGTGTCAGTGATTCAGCGGGACATTTGACACTGGCTCCATCACGTCTTTTCGAAAAGACACCCATGAGTCCATCGGATAGTTTAGATGAAATAGCATTACAAATACCAAGGTAAGATAGAGATTTTTAAATACAACCTTAAAAATTGATTCCCTTTGAACCAGCAGCGATTTTAAGACATTTACTATGGCCTTGTTGTACCTAAATTCTTTTCATATTTAAAATTGTTTAGTTTGAAAAACTTTTTCTGATTATTTATTTTTTTCTTTCGTTACAGGTACGTACGATTTGTAACTATTTTCACCTGAAAAGTAAGTTTTAGATGTAATATTTTTATTATGTTTAAGAATGCGAATATACTGCAAACATATTAAACTGAAAACGATTTATCTTTTTGAAAATTTGCAAAATTTGACAAAAAGATGTCTTACCTTCAATATATTTTTAAAATTTTTTCAGATTTCGTTTTATTTTAACTCCTTATGGACCAACTGTTCCGTTTTCACTGCATAATTAAAAGTTTTACGCATATATTAGTGTCTAAACGTTAAATAAACAGAAGACCAATGCTCTACTCTTTTATTTAAGATAAAAAACAATAAATTAGCTGTTTAAATGACAAATTATATAACTTATTGTCTTAAAAATAAGATTTCAAAGGAGTCGACATTTTATTTTATTTATTTAAAAAAAAAAAAAAATTCCATTGTTAGAACAATAAGAATAAAATTCTTTTATAGTTCAAATAAATAACATGTAAATAAGTCATAATTGGTTTATAAATATTTTATCTATAGTTAAGGGTTAATAGTAAATTGTAATATAATATATATAATTTTTTTTTTTTTTTTTTTATATAAAATTGAGATTTAAATAACTAATTGATATTATAAACAAGTGTTAGAAAAACGTGAAGTAAAGAAAGTGAAAGATGAGAAGACTAGTTATTAATATAATCGAGAATTGCTTTTTAAAACTGTCAGTTCTGGATATGCGTTTTAAGTGAATTGGTAGAGAATTCCAAAGTTTAATGGCGTTAATAAAAAACATTCTGCCGGTATTTAAGAGTTTGTAATGGGGGTGTATCAAGGTCATGCATCTAGTTGATGGACCAAATCGTATCTTTTCATATAAATATAAAGGGCTTTTCTGAAATATCAGTCTGTGTAAAAATAACAGGTTACGCATTCGAAGATAGTCGACAAGGTCACATCCAAGAACCTTTGTTCTCCACGGTGATATATGGTTAAACCGGTGCAGTCCATAAACATACCGTGTAGCATTATTAAAAGATACCTGCAATTTGTGTAAAGACTCGGAATCTAGTTTACTAAAGACCTCAGCCGAGTAAGTTATAATCGGCAGTATTAACTGAATTACTAAACGTCTCTTCGTTTCAGTCGGAACATAATTAGATGACATACGCAAGTTACGGAGTGTAAGGTACACCTTACGTATCACAATGTTAATATGGTCCCTGCAAGACAGTGTGGAATTTATGTAAAAACCTAAATATTTAACCTTCTTAACATAGGTAAGAGAAGTATCCCCAAGCATTATTCGCGGCAATTGATTAACACACAAATCCACCTTACACACTGGTAATACCACAGACTTCCCTGGGTTAAGCCTCAAGTTGTTAGCCTCCACCCAAGAATAAATAGATTTCAAATCCTCATTTAATTTGTCACAAGTGACTTCCCAGGTATCATGATTACCATTTGCCAAGTAAATCTGAATGTCATCAGCGTATGCATGAACCTTTGTATGTTTACACACACCAAATATATCATTAACAAAAATACTGAATAACAAGGTCCGAGGACTGACCCCTGCGTTACACCCCGAATTCATATATCTAAGTCCAGATTCCCTTACACCTACAATCACCTTCTGCATTCGTCCACACAGATAGCCTCTCATCAGAGATACTGCCTCATCACTGAAACCAAAGTAATAAGCCAACTTTCTGCACAGTAAAGCATGATCAACCTTGTCAAAGGCTTTTGAGAAGTCCAGCAAGCACATAATAGACAGTCTCCCCAGATCATAATCAGGTCTAATATCATCAATTACCTTTAGCGCCGCAGTTGTACAACTATGTTTCTCCCGAAAACCCGATTGCAATGGCGATAGTAGGTTTTTCTCATTCAGATAATTAGTAATTTGTCGAGAAATAAGTCTTTCAAATACTTTAGCCATGGCAGGAAGTATACTTATAGGTCTAAAATCACTGGCTTGCGTGGGAGAGGGAACTTTTGCAATCGGTAATATCCTGCCAATTTTCCATTGGTCAGGAAAGGTGGACGTGGTTATACAATGATTGAAAATATGTGTTATTGCAGCGACTACGTGTGTCAATATTATCTTGATGAATTTTATAGAAACTTCATCCTCTCCAACAGCATTTGAACGTATCCCCATGAAGGCCGTGAAA